>JBBDGP010000002.1:1200000-1867500 GCA_037952835.1 Lithobates septentrionalis | reverse complement strand
TATTTGTACTGTCACTCTACCCTTAAGTTGTAAAGCGCCACATAAACTGTTGGGGCTATATAAATCCTGTATAATAATAATAACAATAATATCAGGGGCTGATAATTTGTCATGCTGTGCTGGCTTTTGTAAGTGTAAACCAGGCAAATTACTAGTTATGTGTATGGTCAGTGTTTCCATATCATGTTTTTACTGTTTAAATATTGATTGTCTTAGTTTTTCTTAGTTCTGTCATTTTTCAGGTTGTCCATAAAAAGCGTGTTCCGTCAGTAAATTTTTCAGGTTTTGTCAGTAAAAAATGCCGCAGAGGGATGGCAACCTTGGTCAGCACTCACAACAAGTCTGTAGCATTATACAGAATTATGGTTTGTGTACACAACTACGTAGAAAGAGTCGTCTGATTTATGCTGTGTTTTCTGTGCCCCCCCCCCCTTGATGCACAGTGCCCGACACCACAGCGAGCATGGAGGTGGCGGTTTTGCTAGCAAACGCCTGTCTCCAGCCCCCCCAGCAGGCGTCACAATGGGGAATGCAGTGGTAGATGTAGCCAAAACACCCTCCTTCCCTGTGCATTCTGATTGATGGTGACAAGTGCCGAAAGTCGGAGACAAGGGCCAACCAGCAAAGCAGCCCTCTCCATGCTAGTCCTTGCTAGCTACAGTGTCAGGCAACCGTGACCTTGAAAGACCACTAAACCTAAGATGCTGTATGTTATATTGGATAATACTAGCAAATAAACAATCCTGTATAGGCTTGTTCCCCTCTTGGGGGGAACTACTACTTCCTACAACACCTCACCTAGCCTGATTTGTCTATGTTATGTTTACTATTCTTACTTCCTCCCTCTAGGCTTGTCCTTCTCTGCTAGGGTAATGTGTGCTATTTTCTACTTTCCTCCTCGCCTCCTGTTTTCCTAATCCGTTTCCTTCATGGCCATCTGTCATTCTCTTTCTACTTTCTTGCTTTCTCGCTGTACAGTCAGAATTCCAGGAACTATCTTCAGTTTTTTACATCTACAGAAAAGTTTTATATTCCTTTGGAATTAGGATTTTAACACCTATGATTTTAATACCTCTTCTCTGTGTATTTATGATGCTCTTAACGCCTAACTCCACAAAATAGGGGGAAAGTCTACCTTTCCCACTGATGGAAACAATTGTAATAGGTAAGTAGTTCAAGATTATGATGAATATTGCTCCCCACTATGCACTCTTAGTAGTTTATTAGCATCGGCTCTGATTACCTTCAGGACATGTTCACACACAGGGGCGTACTAAGGCGTATGCCTGCGGAGGGCGAGGTTTACCAGCATGGGGATGCACAGGTGACCTGCAACCATACAGATATCAAATTGGGAGCAGTGTCTGTGTCCATGCAGATAAAAAGTATCCCAAATGATATCAATGGGACTGCCTGCAAAGGGATGCAGGGAACATCTGTGCATCCTCGTGCGCAGCCCTCCACAGGCATAGGAAAGTGTGCCCCATGTGAACGAGGTCTTACATGTCTTCCAATAAAATGAAGAATGTACACCAGTACTTCAACAAATGTACAGCTTTATTGTTCAGGGTGACCAATCCCGTCTCACCTAGCATCTCCCTCTAGGTAAAATAGGGGTGGCCACTCTGATCAATCATGTTGTACAGCAGAGGAACAGGAGTGTTTAAAGGTTTTATTTTATTCAGATCATAATATAGCTAGCAGTTGTTACTCATATTCCACAGGAATTGTTCTGTAATGCTGAAAACATTTTACTACTCATTCAAGTAGCTCCCACAATTTAAATGAGTGTTGGGAACATATCACAGAATTTATAGACACATGGTCATCAGTGTGTCAAACAGGAGCTACCACTCCAAGCTTCTATGGCTGCAAAGCCGACCAAGTGCTGATCTGTAGTCTGGCCATGCTCTGTGGAAATGCACTGACAAAAGAAAAGGGGCCACACACCGATGACGTCATGCAGCTCAGTAAGATTTACTCAGCTGTTCAAGCGTTGTTGCAACTTGTCCCTGCCTGGAGATCGCCCCTCTTTGACATGTTTCACCCTTACGGGCTTAATCATAGATTATCTATGATTAAGTCTGTAAAGGGGAAACGTGTCAGCAAGGAACAGTCTCCAGGCAGGAACAAGTCGCAATGCTTGAATGGCCGAATAATCCCTACTAAGCCGCGTGACTTCATTGGTGTGCAGCCACCTTTCTTTTTTCAGACATCAATGTGTCATGGGAGATGTTGATTGTACGAGAACATGATGGGACATGTGAAAATTTGAGAAAACATTGTGTTCTAATTTATAAAATTCATTCATCACGGTGCAACAACATTATAAAAATAATTGTCAGTAGCTACTACTAGCTTTTCTGGTGTTATTAAAACCCTTATGCAAAGACTAGTTTTTGAAAGTTCTTTGGCTTATGATTAGTCACCCTTTGGGTAGTTACCAAATGAAGTGATGTTAGTGGGTACACCCTATTTTATTTCCACAGATTTTACTTTTACAATCTGAAAATGTCCCACATTGAGATCTAAGGACCTTCTTCATACATTACAGGGATTGAACTAGAACCTTCTCTGTTCAAGAGTTGCCTGTGATGCAAGTAGATGTAGGTTTGTGCTTATCTCACTGCCATATGGAGGAGCCTTTAATGCCTAGGATTTGTAAGGCCATCTGAGGTATAAAAAGCAAGATTACACAGTACTACAAGAGGATCGCCTGTTATGCTCAAGTCAGCTCAGACTCCAATGCCCAGTAATGCTAAAACCTAGAGCCTACATAAGCTGGGCTGATAGATGAACAATGCACAATATATGGCTGATTGTAGCTCCTCTCACCTCATTTCTACCACCTCACAGCGAGTGTCTTCATACTTCTTCTTCCAATCTGTTACTTCTCTCTCCTTAGCTGTAATCTAAAGAATAAAATGGCAGGTTAGTAGAATATAGCAGTGAATGAATAATGACTATAAACATTGGCTAATCCCAAGCACTCGACTTATGTCAGACAGACACCTCTAGTCAACAATTTTATTCTACTTTTATTGAAAGGTTACACGTTTATAAACATACGTTATATATAATTTAAATTATTTATGTAAAAACTTTAATCATGTAATGCCGTAAGCTTCCATAACACTCAGACTGCAAAGAATGCTTCGTTTTCTTATAAGCACTGCTTGCGTGTCTAGAATCACCCAGTAAATAAATTACTTATAGTGGTTCTAAAGCCTAAATATTTTTTACCTTAATGCTTTTCCTGCAATAAGATAAAAAATGTTTACGTATCAGCCCTCATTCGATCTAGCGATGTGCACGTCAGCAGCTCTTCTTTCCCCTCGCTTCCAGGTCTCACAGGCATTGCTGAAGCATTCAATCAAAACCAGTAACGAGGAAACGGGGGGCAGAGTCCCGCTGTCTGTGTCTAAGACAGCGAGGCTCAGAAGCGCGGCTATATGAGCGCCCCCCATAGAAAGTGACTTTCTATGGGGCAACTTGTCAGAGGGGAAGAGCCAGGAGTACTGGTGGGGGACCCAAGAAGAGGAGGTTTGGGGCCGCTCTGTGCAATGGAGTTAGGTAAGTATAACCTGTTTGTTATTTTTTTAAAAAGCATTTACAATCACTTTAACTGCAGTCGACTAGCTGATTTAGCTCAGCTAAGAGAAAGGAGGAGGGATTGTGTCTCTTGTCTGTGAGTCATTCTGCAGTGTGAGGCCTGATCTCCCTTTTACAAAAGAGGCTATTATCTAAGACAGACCATAGATGATGCCATTTTCCTTCCTGCAACCATGGGTTGCAGGAATGAAAATCGCTCAATTCCCCTATCAACTTAATCTGTGTTTATGGAGGAATCCCTCCCTCAGAGCTATTGTGTTCTCCCGGTGGGGGGCATGGGAAGCTGTCCCTGCTGGGAGAACACAATGATTGTTGCTAGTGGCTATAGCTGCTGGCAATAATCGCATGTTTGAAATCCGACATGCTGGTTCTTCCCAAGCTAAAAGATGGATCGACCTGTGTACAATCAGCATGCCCAGAGATGGATTGAATCTCAGCCGGTCCCTGCTAAACCAGCCGAGATTCGAACCATCTATGGCTGGCTTAAGACTCCAAAAACCTGGCACTCTTACTCAGATCTCACCACCTGCTGACATAATCATATACACAATTTCACATTTACCTGATTACAAGAACAAAAGAACACAACAATACAAAACCCTATCCATTCCCTTTTTAAAAAACAGTTTGAATGTTTATCTGATCTTATCTTTATCTTAATTTGTATCACTGTTTTACCATAGTTCACTGCCACACACCAATACATGAATGTGATTCCTCCTAGTCTGACAAGCCAAGTATACTCTTATGGCTCTGCTAAGACTGCATGGAGAATTTTTAAGTTGATTGTAAATCCTTCAGCACACTTGCCTGACAACATGTTAGTGGCCAATGTAACTAAAAAAATATTTTTTATTTGTCCATCTGACATCAGCTTTAGGGGTCTTTCACATGGGGCAGATCAGTGATGATCCGCCCCGTGAACACCCGCTTGCTCAGCGGGGATCGCTCCGCCGATCCCCGCTGAGCAGGAAGATGACAGGTCCATCGCTGCTCACTGTGCAGCGACGGACCTGTCAGAGCGCCGCTCTCCCCTATGGGGGATCGGATGATGACGGACCGTAGTGTCCGTCGTCACCCGATCCGATCACGGATGGAAAAGTAGGTTTTTTTTCTCCGTTACACTTTTCGGATCGGAGCGGGTCGGATGTCAGCGGACATGTCACCGCTGACATCCGACGGTCCATAGGGATACATGTATGTCCGTTTTTCATCCGAAAACGGAAGGATGAAAAACGGACATACGAATCGTCCATGTGAAAGAGGCCTTACAAAGAAATTGTTCTACAAATCACACCTGGTTTTCATTTGCAAAATGTATTTCTAAATCTTTATTTATTTTCTTCCAGGTACATTATTTTAAAAAAGCTTCAGCAGAACCTCCAAATTGTTTTATTATTTATAATTTATTAGACATGATATGTAAAAGAGAAGACATCCATAGCCTCTAATCATATCAGCTGGTTCCTAAAATGAAAGGACATTGGGGGTTATTTACGAAAGGCAAATCCACTTTGCACTACAAGTTCACTTGGAAGTGCAGTCACTGTAGATCTGAGGGGAAGCTCTGAAATGAGGGGAAGCTCTGCTGATTTTATCATCCAATCATGTGCAAGCTAAAATGCTGTTATTTATTTTCCTTGCATGTCACCCTAAGATCTACAGCGACTGCACTTCCAAATGCACTTGTAGTGCAAAGTGGATTTGCCTTTCGTAAATAACCCCCATAGTCTTCCCCTGAATGATGTGTGCATAAGTGGACAGCCTCATCCTGCCTGGGTATATGTGTATGCACTGATGCCTTAAGTAACTAGTGATGGCAACCTTGTTCCAGGGATAGGCTCAGTGGCGGCTGGGTTTTATTTTCTTTGGGGGGGCAACAAACAATACACACCACCACCCCCTGGTTGGGTCATGGGGGCGGCCACCCCCTGGTCAGGTTATGGGGATGGCACAGAAGCCCCCCCCGATCGGCCAGTCAGTCAGTGCCCCGCACTTACCCCATCCGGCAGCGGCTTCTCTCAGGGCTGCGGGCGGCTGGAGTGTCGGTTCCCCAGCATCTCCTTCCTCCTCCTCCTGGCAACCAATCCGATCGGATCTCCTTTTGGTCAATCAGGTGGCGGGTCTCATGAACCGCTTCCTGATTGGTAGGGAGGAGAATCCGTGTTACAATAGCAAATATTCATTTGCTATTGTCACACAACTGGGTGGGCTTGGGACGCAGTGCTCTGGTAAATATTTTGTCTCAAAACACCAACTCCTACATTTGCAGGGCAGCTTATTCTGTTGAAAAACATCAGACTTACTGGATGGATCACCAGGTAAAAAGGAAAGAAAGAAAGCCTAAAAAAAATGCAGCCACCACATGTAGGTAGGTTAATTGGCTTCTGTCTAAATTGGCCCTAGTATATGAATGTGAGTTAGGGACATTAGAGTGTAAGCTCCTTGAGGGTAGGGACTGATGTGAATGTACAATGTATATGTAAAGCGCTGCGTAAATTGACAGCGCTATATAAGTGAACGATGAAGTGTAGAAATGGCGCTATTCTACTCTTAATAGTATGATGAAAAAGAAGTGCCTAACAGTTTAACTGTACCTTTGGTTTAACACTAGTACAGAAATAAAAAAATAAGAATAAAACAGAATTTTTTCAATGAAAAGAAAAAGTGAAACTGTGAAAAGCGGTGTTATACCCTCTGCCTTATTGGGTCAGGCAACTAGGCTAAAAAGATTTATGTAGTGGTGTTACTCTCCCTGGAGAATGTGATGAACTTCGGATTTCAAACCAACTTTGGAATCAGAAGATTTGGTGTAAAATGTGTTACACCCCCTGCCTGTCACAAAGCAAGTGAAATATGTGCAAGTGGTACAATTTAAAAATTTATGCCAAAAACCACAAAATGTATAGGTGTGTTACACCCTCTAAATGGACACCCGCATTATCCAGGGAGAGTAACACCACTACATAAATCTTTTTAGCCTAGTTGCCTGACCCAATAAGGCAGAGGGTATAACACCGGTTTTCACAGTTTCACTTTTTCTTTTCATTGAAAAAATTCTGTTTTATTCTTATTTTTATATTTCTGTACAGGACTAGTGTTAAGCCAAAGGTACAGTTAAACTGTTAGGCACTTCTTTTTCATCATACTATTAAGAATAGAATAGTGCCATTTCTACACTTCATCATTCATTTGTATACTACACCTAGGTGGCAGTATTATGTAGAGGCAGCAATTCTCCTTTCTCTTTCCTACACACTTTTCTTATAATTATATATATATATATATATATATATATATATATATATATATATATATATATATATATATATATATATATATATATATATACACACACACATTTCTTTATATATCTCCTACTACTTTTTTTTTTATAACTGTGGCATCCATTTACTGGACCTTAATACTAGGGCCACTTTCTTTTCGCTTGATACATACCGTAGCGCAGAGTCACCTACTATTTCTCAGCGCTATATAAGTACCTTAAATAATAATAATAATAATGTAGGAATTGATAAGCTGCCATATAGTAAATGATTGCTTTTGGCTTTAATACGGCTTTAAAGAAAATCCACTGGTGCAACAGTGACACATAGTGGTTACATGATGTATTGTTGATAATTACCCAACAAAACTGCATCCCATTTATAAGTATATAATGTATCAAGTGTCTTGTAATAGATCCGTTTACTGTCAGATAAAGCCAAATGTAGGCTTGCTAGAGAAATCTATGACAGCAACTGTCAGCAAAGGTTTACTGTACCTCTTCTCTGGCAAGCTGAAGAGCTGCTTCAAGGTCAGAGTGTTGATAGTTATGTAAATGGCCGCCTCCAGCTGTCTCCATAGCCACTGACCGGGAATAAAGTGACTTGTGCGAGAGGCCTACATCATTTGGGTCCAATATCTCCGGCTGTAGGTAATAACACAGGGTCAGTATCAATTTGTATTCCAATATTTCAGTCCCAATGGACAGAGCAATAATATAAAACAAAGGCAGACGCAGGTAAATTCAATCAGGTTAGACAGCAGTGCAGGGCACAGCACACAGGGATCAGCTCTATATTAATGTTGATGGCTTCAGCCGATTACTGGAGGACTGCAGGATGTGTGTAACCTGCAATTCTATGACAGCTGAAACACTCCAAGAGGTGATTTACCTAAAGGTCTTACTGACCCTTAGTGGTTGGTTAATCATCAACCCAGTGCCGTCAGTGAAGCGCACAAACAGGCCTCACTACCTCCCCTCTGCCCCAGAAACACAGCACCTTAAATAAGGAAACAGCAATTTATTTGTGAAGCAGAAAGAAGAAAAGCATTCATCACAAGGCAATATGATTTTTTTTCTGGATTACCATTGCAGAAGACAGTTATGTTGTTTTATACAGCTGTAAAGTCATGCATTGCCATTATACCTATGCAGTGGAGGGGATGGTACATCTACCCATGCACGAGAATGAAACAGGTTCTCTTTAAGGTTAAACCTCACAGCTGCTTATACTTACACCCTCCTTGCTTGCTGCAGCTCCATCCGCCTAAAAAAACGTAAGTGACATACTGAATACAGGCAAGTATGGGACTCCCTTTCCTTCCTCCTATATAACACTGATGATGCTTAGCAAGCAGCCATACAAATACTCAGTGCTGTCATGTGGGGAAGGCAGAGCCCTCAGCCCTGTGTAAGCTTCACGTTGTGATTTGAGGCTTACAAAAGGCCGCTGCTTGTAAGCAGGTAAACAGAGCAAAGGAAAGGAAGTAAAAGCAGATGCAAAGACCAGCATGGGATTGAACCTATGGCTGTGTCCGGCATGGGCAAAGCACAGAGTCACTTTAAAGTGAGCCCAAATCCACTCTGCAACACTGCCAGCATCCGGTTAGGGTGTTGTCTCCATCACCTTGTGATACTAAAAGTTCATTTTTTTTTTTTAAAATAACAAACATGTCATACTTACCTCCACTGTGCAGCTCGTTTTGCACAGAGTGTCCCCGAACCTCGTCTTCTGGGGTCCCTTGGCGGCTCTCTCGGCTCCTCCCCACATCTGATAATCCCCTCCCGGGGGGGTTACCTTGCGGGCGCGCTCCAGAGTCCAGCATTCATAGAGGCAGAATGCAGGACTCGGCCCCACCCCCCGGAGCCCGCATCATTAGATTTGATTGACAGCAGTGGGAGCCAATGGCTGCGCTGCTATCAATCTATCCAATCAAGAGCCGAGAACCCCCTGCAAAGTGAAGCTTTACCTCATTTACTAAGCTTTTGAGCAACTGCACTTGCAGAGAGCAACTTCACTTTGCAAGATGCGCAGTCTATTTGCCTTTAGTAAATCAACCACTATAGTAATACCTCAGATTGCGAGTAACACTGTTTACAAGCGTTTCGCAATATGAGCTATTATTTTTTTTAAATCTTGACTCGGTTTGCAAGCGTTGTCTCACAAGATGAGTATTATTCAAGCCTCTGGGGTGTGCAGTACCGCATTTGGCCAGAGGTGCGGGGGCGTCGGTGACACTCGGAGCCACTCTGAGCCACTCGGAGCCACTCCGAAACACTCCATTCCCGAGTGTCTCTGAGTGCATCTGAGGGGCTCTGAGCGGTCTCCGAGTGTTTCCAAGTGTCTCCTGGGCCCCCCACCTCTGGCCACATGCAGTTATGCATACAATAGCAGTCACTGTGGAACTAATTATCTGAGTTTCCAGTGACTTCTATGGGGAAACTCGCTTTTATATACGAGTGCTTTGGATTACAAGGATTCTACTGGTACGAAATATGCTCGTAATCCAAGGTACCACTGTATATGTTTTGTCGAAAGCAGGCACATGTGTTATTCCTTCCCAGCATGCACCTGCAGCATACTCGGGTTGATTTACTAAAACTGGAGAATACAAAATCTGGTGCAGCTGTGCACAGAAGGCGATCAGCTTCCAGTTTTATTGTTAAAACTTAAAGTGGAACTTTAGTCAGAAAATGAAGTCCTGCTAGATCACTTCAGGCGGCTGGTCCCTTTTGCAGGTATAGCTATGTAAAACATTAAAAATAAGTGGCTATACTGTTTAAAATCCAGTAATACACTAGAGTTGATTTACTAAAGACAAATATACTGTGCACTTTGCAAAGTGCAGTTGCATGCTGTAAGAACAGTTGCTCCAGAGCTTAATAAATGAGCAGAAGCTCTGCTGACTTCCATCATCCAATCACGTGCAAGCAAAAATGCATTTTTTTTTATTTTCCTTGCATGTGATTGGGTATTCTTTGCAAAGTAAAACTTTACCTCATTTACTAAGCTTTGAAGCAACGTGCACAGTCTATTTGCCATTAGTAAATCAACCGCACTGTCTCACCCTGCTCTGCACATGCTCAGTTGCTCTCTATTTTTAGGTACTGCCAAATTTGTAGAGGACGATCTGCTGACAGCCTTAACCTCCCTGGCGGTATGATTATTTCAGATTTTTGATGCTGAAAGCAGTACAATTATTTTGCACAGAAATTTGGCGTTTTATATTATAGGCCTGCAATTCTTAGGAATAACTCACTTAAATCTGTCCAAACAAGAGTCTAGTAAACATCCCCGGTATGATAACGTTTGAAAAACAAAATCAAAAATTATAATATAATAAATAACTATAAATAATTATAACAAATAATAATATAATAATAATAAAATTATTCAATAATGTAATCAAATCAAAAACACTGAATTTTGCTCAGATGCAGAATTGTCGCTTTTGTTACTTTTAGTGTTTGATGACGGATCTCCCCACAAATCACTATCACTCAATTCTGCGAGTGATTCTAATTTATTATCGCTGTTTTCTAGCTGCTCTAAAACCACTTTTGATGTAAAGGGACGGTTTTGGTTGCTATGGACAATCTCCAGTTTCCAGGCAGAAAGAACAGCTTTTATAATATAAAACTGCATGCAGGACACTGGACAGACCACTAGGGACAAAGGGGATGTGTAATTATTTGATACAGTACTGTAATCTGTAAGATTACAGTGTCTGTATCTATACTGTGTGTTTTACTGTTTGAATTTGGCGCCGAACTCTGTCCCCGTGCGTCACAACGCTCACAGGGAACGGAGCTCGCACTGTGAATCGAGCGAGACACGGCGGCTCGCAGATCACAGCGGGGAGACATCGCAGGATCCAGAGGACAAGGTAAGTATCCTCTACAAGGATCCTGCCATGCAATCTCGAGTCTGGCTCGGGGTTACCGATTTTGGTATTGAAAATCCACCCCAAGCCAGACTCGGGAATACCGCTAGGGGGGTTAAAGCAGAATTAAACCCTCCTATCCTTTACAGCATGGGTGCTAAACCTGTGGCCCTCCAGCTGTTGTGGAACTACAAGTCTCATGAGGCATTGCATAGCTGATGGTTACAAGCATGACTCCCAAAGGCAGAGGCATGATGGGAATTGTAGTCCAGCAACAGCTGGAGGGCCACAGGTTGGGCGCCCATGCTTTACAGCCAGGGAAGCTGCTTTGGTTTGATCTGCAAATGCCATGGTGCTGCACATGTGATCAGTTAGGACACTAGCCATTTGATGGTTTTCCAGTTTGGTTAAGGGCACAAGCAAATGTGACAGCAAACCTGGCATTCCAGGAATGTATCTGTTTTTTGGAACTGTTAAAGTGATGGGTTTAGTTCCGCTTTATGATTTACTGCTGCTCAGGGGCTCTGGGCTTCAGAAAAATGGAAGCCTCCAGCAAGAAGAAACAGAGGCAATTCTGGAGGCAATATTTTTTTTTTTTTTAATCAAGTTCTTATGGGTAAAGATACGCTTTAACTGAACAAGCTGAAGTTAAAAGAGGACTGATTACCATGCACAGCTCCTCCAGATTTTGCACTCTCCAGTTTTAGTAAATCAACCGCAATCTATTTTAGGAGACTTTGAACCTTTTAAAATATAGACATGATAAGACCGACTTAACAACACAAAAATAACACCGCTCTGAACTACGATATCCGGATAACAGGTAAATGGTAACCTCGGCACACCCAGAATTCAGGTGCTTTAGGGCTCAGGATGTCTTTTTTACATCCAAATAGGCAAACTTGAGAAAAACTGAAGGAAGAGCCGGCACCGCTAGATATAACATCTGTGATCTTTATTGTATCACGAAAAGTATAAAAAGGACAAGCAGACGCGTTTCGGCACAAGCCTTGTTCAAAGCTCAAACAAGACTTGTGCCAAAACGCGTCTGCTTGTCTTTTTTATACTTGTCATGATACAATAAAGATCACAGATGTTATATCCAGCGGTGCCGGGTCTTCCTTCAGTTTTTCTGATAAGACCAACTGTCGCCCACCCAATGTTTAATATTGGGCTCCAATTCACTAATTGAATTGTTATGTGACTACCAACTGTACTACTTTTTGAGAAATGTGTTGTGGCCATCACCACTGTTAATTGTATTCTCGGTAAAAAAAAAAAAAAATGCAGACATAAATACTCTGCATTGAGGGGTTGGTTTGGGTGGGATAGGGACTATCATGATGGAAGCACAAGTTTGTAGAGATGTTTTTAGCTCATAAAGTAATACTATAGTTATGCAGGAAAAAAATGTGTTGCAGCTTTCAGACATGACTCAGTGCTAGTCCGAAACCACCTGAATGAGCCCACCAGAATGCTATCACAGTACTGGGCCAATCATAATTAGCTGAGGCATTCCCCGGACAACAGGCACATGTATACAAAGAGTGAGTATACATCCGACTGCTGGATGGAGAATGCCTCAGTCACTTAAGATTGGCCCAGTACAGTGACAAGCTTCCTGGCAGGATTGCTCAGGTGGGTTTGGACCAGGATCCAAACATTTCTGAGCTCATCCCTAATCAGGAACTGTTTGAAATTCAAACAACGTATGACCAGCTTAAGGATGCAGCTAATGAAGTGAGAAAACCTCATCTGGAAAGTTGTCCCAGGTCAGTTTCCGGACCAGTATGATAACCTAGAAGCTAACATTTCCCAAAGGAGTGCTCAGTAGTAGAAACCTCCCTTTATCTCTCAGTACAGGAGTCCTCCAACCACCTTTATAGATAGCAACAAAACTTCACTAATACAGCATTGAGATACACTGCGTTAAAGGCTGCCAAGGGCATCACTCTCAGCTTGTGACCTCTGGAAGCTGCCTTAGCTGCTCTAACAACTGATGGGACTATTCCAACACAAATAAAAGAAAATGTGTACACACAGGAAGTTTTACGTGCAGAATTAAACAATGATTTCAAAGTATGGAGGATGTTTGGAAAGCCAAGGTCTATAGGTCATGATACTGCTAGCAATCATTTCTATAAGGACATCCAACCCACACATGCACCATTAGACATGCACAATACACAGGCCAAGAGAAATGACCATGTCACCCAAATCACAAGATCAGTGCAATATTTTCCATCCTGTCCTAGCAATATCTGACCAAATAATTCTTTAACTGAGCAGCTGCTATCTACCTACTAAACATGGGCCGGTTACAGTAAGAGCAAATTATGTCTAAAACAATGTAGCTTGGCGAGCAAGTACATGTATGGTAGCAGAAAAACCTGTTTGTTTATATAAGAATGCGTTAAGCTTGCAAATGGGAAATCTAGCAATCAAATTGTGTACAGGTCACTGGTCCATATATAATCTTGAAAACATGTTTAATAGTCTTAATGCAGTAAATAATTTTGTTCAGCTATACATATGCAAGTAAAGAATACAAATTAGTGCTAG
The DNA here is from genome assembly GCA_037952835.1 of Lithobates septentrionalis. NCBI lineage: Eukaryota > Metazoa > Chordata > Amphibia > Anura > Ranidae > Lithobates > Lithobates septentrionalis. The sequence goes on along the minus strand of JBBDGP010000002.1, from coordinate 1,854,156 downwards.
AGATGCCAGCACCCATACTCGTGTGGATTACTGAAGGAGAGATTTCAGTGTTTTAGAGTGGCACTCCAAGCATTCGCAGTAACTAATAAGAATAGTAATATTACTATGACCCTACTACTAGCTGCTGTACCATATACAGTATGTATCAGAATAAAATATTTATATTCTCCTGCTTTCATTTAAATTGGCCCACCACAAACAATATATACAGTGTGTATATATATATATATATATATATATATATATATATATATATATATATATATATATATATATATATATATATATATATATATATATATACAGTGGGGGCGGAAAGTATTCAGACCCCCTTAAATTTGCCACTCTTTGTTATATTGCAGCCATTTGCTAAAATCATTTACGTTCATTTTTTCCCTCATTAATGTACACACAGCACCCCATATTGACAGAAAAACACAGAATTGTTGACATTTTTGCAGATTTATTAAAAAAGAAAAACTGAAATATCACATGGTCCTAAGTATTCAGACCCTTTGCTGTGACACTCATATATTTGCTGTCCATTTCTTCTGATCATTCTTGAGATGGTTCTACACCTTCATTTGAGTCCAGTTGTGTTTGATTATACTGATTGGACTTGATTAGGAAAGCCACACACCTGTCTATATAAGACCTTACAGCTCACAGTGCATGTCAGAGCAAATGAGAATCATGAGGTCAAAGGAACTGCCTGAAGAGCTCAGAGACAGAATTGTGGCAAGACACAGATCTGGCGAAGATTACAAAAACAATTCTGCTGCACTTAAGGTTCCTAAGAGCACAGTGGCCTCCATAATCCTTAAATGGAAGATGTTTGGGACGACCAGAACCCTTCCTAGAGCTGGCCGTCCGGCCAAACTGAGCTATCGGGGGAGAAGAGCCTTGGTGAGAGAGGTAAAGAAGAACCCAAAGATCACTGTGGCTGAGCTCCAGAGATGCAGTCGGGAGATGGGAGAAAGTTGCAGAAAGTCAACCATCACTGCAGCCCTCCACCAGTCAGGGCTTTATGCCAGAGTGGCCCGACTGAAGCCTCTCCTCAGTGCAAGACACATGAAAGCCCGCATGGAGTGTGCTAAAAAACACCTGAAGGATTCTAAGATGGTGGGGAATAAGATTCTCTGGTCTGATGAGACCAAGATAGAACTTTTTGGCCTTAATTCTAAGCGGTATGTGTGGAGAAAACCAGGCATTGCTCATCACCTGTCCAATACAGTCCCAACTGTGAAGCATGGTGGTGGCAGCATCATGCTGTGGGGGTGTTTTTCAGCTGCAGGGACAGGACAACTGGTTGTAATCGAGGGAAAGATGAATGCGGCCAAGTACAGGGGTATCCTGGATGAAAACCTTCTCCAGAGTGCTCAGGACCTCAGACTGGGCCGAAGGTTTACCTTCCAACAAGACAATGACCCTAAGCACACAGCTAAAATAACGAAGGAGTGTCTTCCCAACAACTCCATGACTGTTCTTGAATAGCCCAGCCAGAGCCCTGACTTAAACCCAATTGAGCATCTCTGGAGAGACCTAAAAATGGCTGTCCACCAACGTTTACCAACCAACATGACAGAACTGGAGAGGATCTGCAAGGAGGAATGGCAGAGGATCCACAAATCCAGGTGTGAAAAACTTGTTGCATCTTTACCAAAAAGACTCATGGCTGTATTAGATGAAAAGGGTGCTTCTACTAAATACTGAGCAAAGGGTCTGAATACTTAGGACCATGTGATATTTCAGTTTTTCTTTTTTAATAAATCTGCAAAAATGAAAAAAAAAATGAACTTAAATGATTTTAGCAAATGGCTGCAATATAACAAAGAGTGAAAAATTTAAGGGGGTCTCACTACTTTCCGTCCCCACTGCATATATATATATATACCGTATATATATATATATATATATATATATATATATATATATATATATATATATATATATATATATATATTAGGGTTGTCCCGATACTAGTTCCAAGCATTTACGCGAGTACTTGTACTCGCACAAATGCTCCCGATGCCTAATTCGATATCTGGGAATGAGGCAGCATTACTCGCAACCGGAAGTCAGCCGGCGGAGCAGGGAGTGAGTCCCCAATAGGCTGGCAGCAGTGGAACTATGTAAGCTGGCCAGGGCAGGGGTGCAGGGTGCAGCCACGTGTTCTATCAGAATTGGTGACCAGAGCCATCACATTTGGTAACGGAAGTGACGTTCCATGTCTCCGTCAGAGGTTTAACATCCCGACGTCCAGTAAGCCAGCAGCGAACATCTTGTTACACCCAGCCCATATAGTTCCGGCTGCGTGTAACAAGATGTCCGCTGCTGCTTACTGCAGCCGAGTGCAAGGTGTACCAAGATGGGGGTCACAGCATATACTATATGATAAATTACATGAATGATGAGAGGAAGGTTTTTACAATGCATTGCAAAATCCTTCCTTTCCTCTCATCATTCATGTAATTTATTATGCCAGGCCAGCAATTGCCAATCAGTGCTGCATTTCAGTGCCTGCCCAAAAGTGTCACCTATCAGTGCTCATCGATGCTGCATATTAGTGCCCATCAGTGCCAGCTAATCCTATCAGTGTTGCATAATCAGTGCCACCTATCAGTGCTCATCAGTGCCCATCAGTGCCACCCAATCCTATCAGTGCCCATCAGTGCCACCTAATCCTATCAGTGCTCATCAGTACTACTTAATCAGTGCCAGAAGATATCATTAGTCTGTATTGTGCTTTGAAAACTGTCACATGACATTTAAAAAAAGTATTGGTACCTGGTCTTAAAAAAGTGGTATCAGGACAACCCTAATATATTTATATATATATATATATATATATATATATATAAAATATATCTGTAAAAATGATCTAGATTTATTTAACAATGCATTCCAATCTTACAATAAACAGATCAAGAATAAACAACTGGTATTAATACCTAATCCTACTTTCCCATATGTAATTTAAACCAGATAAATGACATTAGAGCAGAAGTATGGAACCTCGGGGCAGTCTCTAGTCCACTGTGGGATAATACAGTTGTGTAATATAGAAATTGTGTGGTGTAGTCCATAGAATAGCCTCTAGGTGGGGAAGTTCTTCTTTTCATATGTTTAGGTGTCCACATATGTTGTCTTGTGTTGACACCATTCCTAGTGTTAGCACATTATAATAATATCATTATAATACTATATTGTAGTGCACTCAAACTGAGAACACAAATAAAACATGCATAAGCTGAGATTGCCTACTGTGAAAATGGCATGTTTAGATGATGAATAGATCCAGAAATAAAGGCAGTAAGTTGCACAAAAAAGGGTCAGCTTTTCCTATAATAAAACCTATATTTAAAACCTTTCCATTAATCAATGAGATTACTCAATAATGGGCCAATAGCAAGTACAGGAGGCAGGAGGGTGTAGGACCGTGCTGAAGAGCTATGGAAAAAGTTGAATTTTTTTATAATTTGGGCTGCCTTTATCACATTGATTTTTAATTATAACATGGCATTCACTAAACGTAAGGCCCCTTTATGTATTTTTTCATCATACGCTCAGTCTCAGGTTTGTGACAGGTTTCTTTTTTATTTTTCAAGAATGCTAACACCTATTTGTCTTAGTGTGTGAATGACAAATCTATGTTTTACAAGGAAATGCTTCATGCAGCGGTATATTGTATAATTAACTCCCTATTAAACATAGGGAACATGGCGACTAGCTTGAGTCATTTTTTTTTGTTTCTAGCTGGAATATATACTTTGTGTTAACTTCAAGTCAGATGGCTCAAGCCATGCCAAGCTCTTTAGTAGGATGCAAAATTGAAAAGTAGCATGCACTGTGCAGGCCTGGCATGGCTTCCAACTAGGAAACAGCTATCATTTTGGTGCAATGAACCTTTCTTAGCTAAGCATGCTGGACTCCCTAAAGGCAGCCACACATGTCTCAATCTGATTGTACAATCTCCGTAAAATATCCATTATATTTACCAAAAATTATATACTGAGAGTGCCTTTTTTAACACTACATTCAATTTATATCAAGTCAGGTTCTGCCTCCTATGATAGAGATTCTAAAAGGAGATTGGGCAATCAGACTGCCATGTATGTGGTTAGCTTTAGTGTTTCTAAATGTTAAATGATATCAATATTCAAGGAGGTGAATTTACTAAGACTGCAGCAATCAGAATCTGGAGTAGCTGTGCATAGAAAACCATTACATTTCTAGCTTTGATTTTCAAAGCTAAACCCTCCTATTCTTTACAGCAAAAGAATCTGCCATTTTAACCCCTTGACCCCCAGGCCTTTTCTGGCACTTTTTGTTTAAAAAAAAATGCAGACAAAAATACTCTCTGCATTCAGGGATTGGGTAACAAAAAAATTAAATTATTTATTTAATTTTACATTGTCACATTTAGTTTTTTTTTATCACTTTAATTGCTTTTACAAGGAATGCAAACATCCCTTGCGACAGCAACAGGCTGTGACAGGTATTGTAACAGCCTGTTGCCTGACAGAGATCCCTCCTCTGCTCTTAAAGATCAAGACCAAGATCTGTGTGATCAAATACTTTCCATTTTTAAAAGTGGGGCCGTTTACATCCTGGTAAACCGGAAGTGATGTAAGGTCATCACTACCAGTTCCCTATATAATAGGGATGTACAGAGCGGTTCCGGTCTTTGGTCGTCTCTATGATCAGCTGGCAGGAGTTCCAGCTGGTCGATTGGGGTGTCTTGGAGGGATGGAATAGCCTGATGAAGCTGTGGAAGGGGGGGGGGGGGGCGTTACCTCCCATTGCTTGTAAAAGCTATCGAGCGGCTAGTTAGCTGCTAGGATTGCTTTACAAGAGAGCCGACTGTCGGCTCTAAAAAACAGTATCAGAATGATGCCTGAAGCTGCAGGCATCATTCCTTTATAAGCACTTGAAGTCAAGCAATGTACCGATGCCTCGCTGATCATCAAGTGGTTGAGCAACATTTGCACAGACCCTTTGCCATGGTGCAAATGGCAGCTGCAGGCATCTGATTCCTTTGTGTGCGTCCATGTCAGGGCTGGGCCGAGCCCTTCTTTCTCTGAGCTGGCCGCTCAGCTGTTGGCTAATTGCCAGCTCCTATCTCTCCACAGGTACTCAGCTGTTGATATGCTCGTCAATCCTGTCTACTTAAGCCGTCCAGCCCGGAGGATCTCTGACTTCGCCTCAGTCAACATCACAGAGACACTCTCCTGCATTTCTGTTAAAAGACTTGCTTGGCTGACATCCCTTCTGGCTCCAGATCCTGCTTGCTGTTTTACTACGCTCATCTCCGGCCCCCTGGCGTTTGGCTTATCTGACTATCCGTTCCTGAACTCTGGCTATGTTTTCACTATGTTTGTTCTATTTATTTTTATTATTAAAGAAGTGTGATTTAACTGTACTTCTGTCTCGGTCTGAATTCATGGTTTCTGACAGTTCAGCAGCGATCATCTCTGGCTGTGCAAGCAGCAAAGAAAAGCCCCTGACAATCTGTCATTGAAGTGTACTGGCCCGGCAGCCACGACCAGCCGCTCACACCTGTCAAAAACAGCAGCAAGAGTTTGTCTGATCTGCAGCTGCCTGATGCTGCACATGTAATCAGTTATGACACCAACCTTTTGCTGGCTTGATAGTTCAGTTGACAGCACAAGCACCTGGGACAGTTATCATTTATGGCATGCCTTGAATGTAACTGTTTTTAGAAATGGATAAATCGATAGGTTTAGTTCCACTTTAACTAAACAAGCTAAAGACAGAAGCAGATTGGTTACTATGAACAGCTGCTCCAGATTCCGCCTGCTCCAGTTTTAGTAAATTCCCCCATAATGTGTATTATCTATACATTCTTACAGTTAATACTGGTGTGTAAAAGGTGCAGCCATTGTGCAGAGAGAAAATGGTGTGGGATCCAAGAACACACACACTGTCAGAGGGATGCAGAGACCAGTTCACTGCACACACAGCCCAGATACCTCTGTATACTGGGACGACTGGGATACGTGTCTGGCTAACTTCAGAGCCTCAATTCGCATGGCTTCAAACTCTAACTCCTCCTGCTCCAGTAACAAGCCAGAGAAAAGCATTCAGTAAAACACAAAGAAAACATCTCACAAGAAGGAAAATAAGGAACACAGGTACAAGAGAATTCCAGAAAAGGGATATTAAACAGGGTTTAATTAAATAAGCAATTAAAGAGGTTCTGACATAAATAAAAATGTGCTGCTGACCCCTCTAAGTAGTAACATGGAGGAGTTTTCATACACCTACAGTACCTGGGAGTCTACTACTTATGTATGTCAAAGGGAAGCCTAGCTTTCTGTTTATCCAATAACAAAAGTAGATGTAAACCCTAAGTGGATGACATGCGGTTGTCTAAAGCATTGTTTATGCACTTACTTTTGGGAAATGCTTTTTTAACCTCTTTTGCAACTGAACGCTGCTTACCTCCCACAGTCTCTTTACTGGAACTTTCTCTCTACATGAGCTCCAGCAACATCTGAATGTCATTGCGCAATGCAGCCTTCCTGGTGGTGACAACAATGCAATATGCCTGCACATTTTAGGCTCCATGCACACTGGGCTTAAAGAAACGTCTGTTCTCTCAGAAGTAAAAAATGCTCATATAGAGCATTTTTTTTGTACAAAGTTTAGATGAGTTTAGGAGAGTTTTTTTCTGCCTCCAAGCTCCAAGCAAAAACGTGAACCAGAAGTTTTATTTTATTCTGCCTCTAATCATTAAATTCAAAATATGCCTCTTAGAGCCCTTTCACACTGGGGCGGTTTGCAGGCGCTATTGCGCTAATAATAGCGCCTGCAAACCGACCCGAAAGTGCCGCTGCTTTGTCTCCAGTGTGAAAGCCCCGAGGGCTTTCACACTGGAGCGATGCGCTGGCAGGACGGGAAAAAAAGTCCTGCCAGCAGCATCTTCGGAGCGGTGAAGGAGCGGAGTGCATACCGCTCCTTCACCGCTCCTGCCCATTGAAATCAATGGGACAGCGCGGCTATACCGCCGGCAAAGCGCCTCTGCAGAGGCGCTTTGCGGTGGTTTTAACCCTTTCTCTGCTGCTAGCAGGGGGGGCGGCCCCCGCTAGCGGCCAAATACCGACGGTAAAGCGGCGCTTACAATAGCGGCGCTTTACCGCCGACAACGCCCCCGCTCCAGTGTGAAAGGGCTCTTAACGTCCTATTGTGCATGGACACATAGGATAACATTGAGCTGCTTCTACAGGCAGAACACAAAACTCCTGTAAAAGAAACGTTTTTTAAGCCAGTGTGCATGGAGCCTTAGCATCAGAAAGACTGCCTGTAGTCTTTACTGTTAGTCAATGTGACAGCACAAGAGAGAAATTGGGATATAGGGATAGAGCATTCTCATCCTATAACAGGAAATGTCTGGACATCCTTCATGACACGATAGCTGCAGATATAAAATGCGAATGAAGTAACATTTTAAAGGAGAAGTACAGCCAAAGCTCATTTGGCTGTACTTCTCCTCTGGATCACAGGAGTGGAGTTTGTTCTGCACTCCTGTGACCCGTTTTAAGCAGACAGCAGGCTGAAGCCCTCTGTAGGCTGACGTCACAGAGCCGGTCCAGGCTCCGGAAAGATTGCGACCATGTGGTCAAGGTCCACCCACATGCCTGGACTGACCCCAGCTCAGATTCTCAGTGGGAGGGGGGGGGGAGAGCAGAGAGCCTGTGACTGACCAGCTCTCTGCTCACGCAGCCAAGCGATTGGCGGTGTTTGATCACTCGGTTCTCAGTGTTAAAGCCAGTGGGGGACAGATGCAGTATAAGTATGTATGATTAAGAAAACAAAGATCACATACTTCTCTTTCAAAGCTTTAATGCAATGTTTGTGATAAGGTTTAGATGTATTTTAAGATGTTGCCATTTTTTATAGCAGGGAAGTAGAGGGATTCCCTCTTTTGATATCATGGTCTTTTTTTTTTTTTTATTACTTGATTTCAATAGATGTCACAGTGAGCCTCATCTGTAGGCTGCAAAGGGGGCAGTGCTGGGGGTAGATGCCATCTGATGTAGTTATTTTTGCTGTGTGACAGGTGCAGTGGCCGGGAGGGAGCTCTACAACACCAAACCTGTGATTTTGTCACGCTCAGCATTTATTTAACTACACTGAGGATGGAGTGTCTGGCCTAAATAACACCACTCACCGTGCCGGAATTGGTGCCCCCAACACAAGTGACCTCTTGGGTGGCATGGCAATGGCTGCAAGTGGTAAATATTTACCATATATGCAAAATTTCATATTTACCTAATAAAAATATTTTTTTATACTAAACATAATTTAAACAATTGTATTAAAAACAAAATTTTCTTTTCAGTTTTTCATTTTAAAGGTTTGGTCTGTAATGCCAGGTTTCCCCAGCAGGTGGGGAAACGATATATGGAAGAACTTGAGGATTATTTTAATAAACCTACAGTTACAAGTAGTAGTTAAAAGTTAACTTATGCCAGAAGACCCTCTATAGAGTGAAGGAGGAGTACACTATGATATGAAAAAGAGACTGATTTTTAGGTAAAGCGTGTAAAGATAACAAGTGCAATACTCTAGCTTTAGCTGCCTGGCTGAATATCATGGGAGGTACAGTTCAAACACAAACAGAAGGCTGAAACTTGTCTACCTGCATATTAGGCATGACAAGAGGGAAAGGACAAACCTGTAATTTCTGTGCAAATGCTTGTGGGTTCTTCTCTGCAAGATCCGGCTCTAGGTAACTCAGCTGGTCACAAAGAGTATTGTGATGTGCGATCCGTGACAACAATGCTTCAGAAGGCATATATTCATCATCGGGAGAACCCTGGGAGGAAACACTTGTGATCAGTAATGTATAATGCAATACAGACATTAGTTAAAAGAAAGAAGAAGTATTTTTTCATTACAGTGTTCCTTCCCCAGGGGAAAGACTGTGCTGTGGAACACTATGTGCTATGTGGATGCCCTCTCTCCTTTTCCCCCCACAGTCATCCGACAACACAACTAGCAAGGAGATGGCATTTACTGTGTATACATGTCAAATAATTCCAGTTCTGTTCAAGGGAGGATACATTACATATATACAACGTTGTACAGTATATACTGTATACATACAGTATAAATATTTTAATTTATTACAGGTTCTTATATAGTGCCATCAATTTACGCAGTACTTTACACATATATATTGTACATTCACATCAGTCCCTGCAATCAAGGAGCTTACAGTCTAAGGTCCCTAAGGCTGGCACAATTTTCTTGTACAAATTTCCTTCAGATTTACCAAAACCATATACGGTAATATGATTATAATATGATGTCATAGCTAAACACTTTCCATTTGTATGCAATCAGGCAAGACCTTGCACTACATAGTTGAAGGTCAATCTAAAGAAAAATGAATAGGATAATTGTATAATGTATGGCCAGCTTTAGTCACATCCAAACATACATACAGTATACTAGGGTAGTTCAGATAGGAGCCAATTAACCTAACAGTGCGTCTTTGGAATGTGGGAGGAAACTGGAGCACCCAGAGGAAACCCATGCAGTCACAGGGAAAGCATGCAAACTCCAGGTGTATATATATATATATATATATATATATATATATATATATAAAGTGTGGATAAATATATATAGTGTGGATATATATATATATAGTGTGTATATATATATATATACAGTGTATATATATATATACAGTGTATATATATATATATATATATATATATATATATATATATACACACACACAAATATAATTGTTAGATCTTTCATGTAATTTTACTTTTTTGTTTTAAGTTGAGTGATCCTGTAAAAATCAACCTGTCATGGGAGAAATATCTGTGCCAAAAACAAAATTAATAATTTACACTGGAGTTCTATTTCAAATCACTAGATTCTAAAGGTTCTCATGAACAAATGTGGTTATATTTTAGCTTTATGTAAACGTAAAAAAACAAGAAAAAACGATTCCCAAGAAAATGCTAATGGTGCAGTGTTGTGTGAGTGAGCTCAGACCACAGGGAATGATTAAAAAGCGCACAGCTCACACTTTAATATGATTGTGTAATGTGTTGGGAACTGGAATTACTGGGTTTCCTTAAGCCTGAGAAAAAAATTGATAGATGTCCAAAAAAGAAAATGAAATGATGACCCTAATGGATAAACACAGCAAAGGCCAAGAAAGAATAATGTGTCTCTGGAGCTGGCTTTAAAGCAGTAAATAATCTTATCTGGATAATCTTGAATTTATTAGCAGAATTCCTGTGTGATTGACAGCCGTAATTGTCCATTCTAGTAAACATATATTAGCTATTTTTTTCTTTTCTTAAAGTGGTTGTATACCCTTTTTGTTAACTTTTACCTACAGGTAAGCCTATAATAAGGCTTACCTGTAGGTAAAAAAAATATCTCCTAAACCTATACGGTTTAGGAGATATTCCCCTCGCAATGAGCCGCTGACTCCAGCGGCGCATGCGCACAGGGGATTCTCGGCTGACAGCCCGGCAAACTCCGGAGCTTGCCGGGCAGAAGTCTCCTGCGCGCATGCGCGGGAGTGACGACATCGCGGCTCCGGCCACTCACAGTGCCGGAGCCGCGATACCCGGAAGACACGCCGAGGGGAGATGTCAGCTCCCTCGGCGTGGACAGGATGAGATGCCGGCGCCTCGTTCTAAGGTAAGTATATCATAATGAGCTAGTATGCGGTGCATACTAGCTCATTATGCCTTTTCCCTTGCAGGTATAGGAAAAAAAAACAAAAAAAACGCGGGTATACAACCGCTTTAAAGACAGAGCAATGACGTGCTATAATCTAGTACAGTTTAATTGAGAAGGGCTAGCTTCTGATTAGCTCTGTCATTCAGACAGTGTGTTATGCATCACTAAGCCTAAAACCAATTATATACTTGTACGGGTGAGCTAGAATTAGATTCATGTATATATCAGTTTCCAAATCTGCACTGAATATGTAATGTTAAGTATTCATCTTTTTTCAGTATAATGTTTTGTTTTGTATTGACTTCTATTTTAGACTAAAGATGGCTTAAAAGTCACTATTAGGAGTATTCCTTTCCATGTAAAAACCAGACAGGAAGTGTTCTTGGCCTAGCGCTTCCTATCTATTTCACACGCTGACTTTTAATAAATTTTTTTTTTGGGGGCGGAACACCACTTTAGGGACAGTACTGAAGGCTGCCACAGTGCTGCCGAGGGGTACATTTTTTAACCATTCACCCCTAAACCTCAACGAGCATGGAACTCTTATGCCCCGTACACACGGTCGGATTTTCCGATGGAAAATGTGTGATAGGACCTTGTTGTCGGAAATTCCAACCGTGTGTAGGCTCCATCACACATTTTCTATCCGATTTTCCAACACACAATGTTTGAGAGCAGGCTATAAAATTTTCCGACAACAAAATCCGTTGTCGGAATTTCCGATCGTGTGTACACAAATCGGACACACAAAGTGCCACGCATGCTCAGAATAAATAAAGAGATGAAAGCTATTGGCTACTGCCCCGTTTATAGTCCCGACGTATGTCTTTTACGTCACCGCGTTCAGAACGATCGGATTTTCCGACAACTTTGTGTGACTGTGTGTATGCAAGACAAGTTTGAGCCAACATCCGTCCTAGGATTTTGTTGTCGGAATGTCCGATCAATGTCCGACCGTGTGTACGGGGCATTACGGTGGGGGGGATTTTGGGCACTGCATGGGTAGACTTTGTATAATTCCCAGAGTTCATCTTTAAAAAAAAGTTACTAACAGACCAGCATGCAGTCTATGCTGCCCTTTGTTAAAGGCTATCACTAACGCAAAGTATTCACTTCTTATATCTTTTGGGCACTAGTTGGGAAACATCATTATCATAAAGCCCAATCATGTCTATGTGATATTCTCATTATAAAGCCAATGATGGTGTCAATGATGGTAATAATCAATCAGCTTCCAACTTCAGGTTGTTCAATTAAGCTATGATAATAAAACCTAGAAGTTGATTGGTTACTATGCATAGCTGCACCAGATTCTGTGTGCACCAGCTTTAGTAAATATCCACCTATGGTGCTATAATTTTGGGAAGTTAATAAGCCTAAAAAGCAGAACTTCTTTCTTTAGGTAGTGTACTGAATATGTATTTTGTAACCAGAATATTTGCATAAACACTTCCTCACCAGCTCCATTTTTCCACTCCCAATCGCCTCTGGCTCATCGTCTCTGGACCGTGACCTCTCCAGGGCTTGCCGTGTACTGTCCTGCATTATGGGTGGAGATCTGGAGAGAGGAAGCTGTCCAGAGCATATATTGGACTCCATTGTCTCAAAGCTGGATGGATGAAAAGATTACAGATAATTTGGATATAAACACAGCACATCTGATATTACCTCGGCAGCTTTGCACATCCCGCACAGACCAGTTGGCCTCTCATTTGCAAAACAAATTTGATGGAAACTGTACACCACAATGTGCTGCTGATCTACTTACTCCGTCCCTGGGGTGCAAGACTCTGAAAACTTGGCAGGAGAGTTTTCTGGGCTGTCCTGTGATGCTTCAAACATGAGGTACAGAGACTGGGGCTGAGGCACTTCCCGGAGCTGTGCAAACATTACAATGGCAGCGTCAGAATGAGTCAAACTCTATAATATTTAGGCTGCTGTTATACACAACACACACCCTGAGTAATGACTTTACTTATGTATGGCTTTATTTTAATAACACACTTTGATGCATTGTTACAGAGCTCTGCAATAAATACCTTGTCTATAATGTATGCAGGCAGTTTTACAGCATGGAGGGATTTGTACTTCCCATTTTTTATGGACATCGTGTGTTCAAGGACAGATTTTATAAGCATAATCTACATTCTCCATGCTGCCATTTCAGAGAATAATGTCACTGATAGATTTCATATTGAAAACTTTCCCTACTTCAATGTCATTAGAATCAGGACAATCGCATATCTTTTTTATAAGTGTGCTTTTGATTTCTTTGAAATGTAATTGAATAAATGCACTGCGACTAATGTACTTAGGAAAGTGGATCTGAAGTCAAAAATTGGTCCCATTCCCTCTTGATTTTCCAATGAAAAAATGAATAAGTATTAAAGCATAGGTCAAGCCAAAAACTTTCTACCTTTTTTTTCTTTGGAAAAGCAAGATGTAGGGATGGAAGTAAATTAAATTGTAACCTTTGGTCTCCTTTAAAAAGTTTACAGGGCCCCCATAAAGGGAACAGAGCTTCTTGTTTATATTACTTCATCCTGATGCTGCTATAGTGCATCGGCGCAATCCAAGCCTTCTCTGGAAACACCTTAAACTCCTTAAAGCGGAAGTAAACCCATTGATTTAACAGTTTCAAAACACAGTGCCGGTGTCTTGCCGAGAATGTTCCCTCGGTGGATAAGTTCCCCCCCTGTACTGCGCAGGCGCAGTGCCTGCGCAGTACATACTACTCTCAGCCGCCGGAGATAGCCGAAGCTCAAATGCTTCAATCAGCTGTACACGGCGCCTGCGCTCTGGGTCCAGGTTCCTTCCCCACCATCCAAGTGGACCTAGAGGGGGAATCTAAAAGTGCCGAGCGCAGCGAGGCCGTGCCCGAAGCGTGGCGAGCGAAGCGAGCCCGCGAGGGGCCCTCTTACAGGCACCATATACAGCTGATTTTCAGCTGTTCTGCTTTGGCTATTTCCGCCGATACCTACTGCGCAGGCGCAGTAGAGGGGGGAACTTATACGCCGAGCGGAACTTTCTCGGCAGAACAGGAATGCTAACTGAACATTGGCTGTGCTCTCAACCAAACTGTCAAACCATCCAATGGCTGGTGTCATAACGGATCACATGTGCAGCACCATGGCAGTTAAAAATTAAACAGAGGCAAAGATGGCAGCTTCTTTGGCTGAAAACGATTTTTACTTCCGCCTTAAAGTGGTAGTAAAACCCGCTTTGTGATATTTACCTAAAGGTAGGCCTATAATAAGGCTTACCTGTAGGTAAAATGAATATCTCCTAAACGTGCACCATTTAGGAGATATTCACCCTGGATGCAGCTGGTAACGTCACCGGCGCATGCACTCTGAAGGTCCGGCATACTGTGCCGGACCTTCAGAGCTTCGTGCCGGAACCGAGGGCTCCCACGCACATATGCAGGAGTGATGTCATTGCAGCTCCAGCCACTCACACTGCCGGAATCCGCAAACCTGGAAAAAATACCAGGGGAAGATGTCAGCCCTCTCAGCATTGACAACGCGCCACTGGAGGGCTTCATTCTAAGGTAAGTTTCACAGAATGTGCTAGTATGCTATGCATACTAGCACATTATTGTGCTAGTATGCTATGCATACTAGCACATTATGCAGTTTTTTAAACTGCTATGGTTTACTACCGCTTTAGGGCTGAACTTAAGTACAAGCTAATATTGTCTAAATACAAGAGGTACATGTACTCTTACTTGAATCTTGCTGTGCTTTGCGTATTTCATCATTTTTATGCAGTAATTCAAAGTGAAATTTAGCTTTTGTACAGGAGCTTTCTGTACTAAAAACTCTCTTTCCTTGTGCAGGGCGATTCATTTTGTCTCTACCCTCTACCATAATTTTCTGCAGACAGCCAGAGCTGTGTGTCCCTCCCATAGCTGTGCTCCTTGCATAGGCTATGCACAGCACGGTGATGATGTCACTGCTCCTTGTACAAGGCAACATCTGCGTTTGCAAAGGTATTTGTGCACACAGAGTGGATTTATATCCTTTGTATTTATTTAGGAATTTATTTAAATGAAAGTTTTTGTGTCCGGAGTGCAGCTTTAATAAATTCAAAGGAACAGTTTTGCTTGTCTTATTGTGCTGTGCTTTCGAGGCCATTTCCTTAAACCAATGATGTCATCCTCCAGCACAATCATCTCCGATTTCAGTCTCTCTCCATCCTTCCTCTAATTCCCTCTACACTATTTTCAGCCACTCTTTGCCATCCACATGGCAGTTTATACTGCCTTGTCCAACATCTATGTTTAACTCCAACTGTATTCTGCTCAGTCCTTCTACTATATCTCAAGAGGCTTCATGACACCAACTGTAACTACCTGCAATACTGCCAGAATCCTTATGGAAGCCCTGGTGGTCATACCAGCTTAGGAAATGCACAGAGCTCACACGTGTGTACAGTTTCCTCGACAGTACAAGCAGATCAGTAATTGGCTTTATTTGAAACTCCCAAACTGCAATATCATACTTATCAATTATGCCTATTTTTACTATAATATGCCCAACTTTTGGACTCTAAAGAGGAGAAGCCTAGCAAACTAGCCGATTTTGACCAAGTATGGTCAGATTTGAGGAATGGTTTAAATTATGGAGTGTTTCAAACACACATGTTTTCATTATAAGTTTTCAGAAGCTTGAAAATACTCCAAGTATTAACAAAAAATGCAAGTGCTAACAGAGATTGCACAAACTACACATGATGTGCTGTGTAATAAATAAACAGGGCTTACCGGAGAGCACTTGCCGGTTTTCTCCATGTATTCAATGTTGAATGAGCTTCCATAATCTATATCTGTGAAGTAAATAAAGTAAAAATATTCATGTTAAGGAGTAGAAAATCTAATGGGTAACTCACAAAATATAAAAAAATCGCTTTATGGTGTTCTATTTCCTTTCTTTGGATAAGCATTTTGGTTAAAATTGATGAACACGTGACCATATATATACACCAATGAGAATGCCTATTTGTTTTCAAACAGACAATATAGGCTTACACATGACTGATTGGCTGATTTAGCCAAGGTACACACATATGCGGTGCAGGAAACGTAACAATCTTTGTGCGTTTTCCGCACTGCATTGCAATTGCACTGTGTTTGCGATCTGCTGCGGGTGTCAATACAATGTTACCACACCCCAAAAGGATCACAAACGCAGTGCGGTTTGCCTGCACCAGATTTTTGTGCTAAAAAACAATAATCCACTCAGTCCTTGAATGTGTATGCCCAGCCTAAGTGCCCATGCTGTAACAGCAAAGAGTTTTAAAGTTAATCAATTCAAGTTAATCAAGGTGACTTGTAGCAATATATGTAAGGCAGTGTGTGCAGAGCAGTACCATCTGTGGAAGAGTGAAATTGATTCTCATTGACAAAGCTGCTTAGGTCAGATGGTTGGGGATAGTCTTGTTTGTCTGGTTCCAAATCCACTGCCATGCAGGTCCATTTCTGGCTACCAACAGAAGAGGCTAGCTTCTCCTCATCAGTGGCGTGATCTTCAGAGGCTATCACAGGGGGGGTGTCTGACTTGGAGAGTACTGTCAGCTCCTGCAGGGAGATAAATAAGAGCAAGAGTAAGTAAGAGTAAATCAGCTTCTAACTTCAGCCCATCCAATTAAGGTTTGACAATAAAACCTGGAAGATGACTTAATCTGGCCATAGATGGTTCAAATCTCAGCCAGTTCAGGAGAAACACTGATCGTGAGCCGGCCGGCAGACCTTTTCCGGTCATGGCCCTTCATCAGAACGCTTCTGCCGGACCAGCTGTCATACACACGAGCCGAATGTCGTCCTTTTTCCATTAAACCGGCTGATGTCACCCGTCATTTGGCCCATGTGTACTAGGCTTTATACTATGAGAAATATTCAAAATGTAATGGTTACTGTGGAGGTTTCCTGCAGTAATTGGGGAGTAGTAAATATCAGCCATTCTTTACAACCACTAAGACCCCTTTCACACTGAGGCGCTCTGCAGGCGCTATAGCGTTAAAAATAGTGCCTGCAAAGCGCCCTGAAACAGCGGCTCCATTCACTCCAGTGTGAAAGCCTGAGGGCTTTCACACTGGAGCGGTGCGCTGGCAGGGTGTCAGAAAAAGTCCTGCCAGCGGTTTCTTTGGAGCGCATTGGGAGCGGTGAACTCACCACTCCTAAAGCGCCCCTTTACATTGAAAACAATAGGGCAGCGATGCTATACCGCCAGCAAAGCGCCGCGTTTTGCGGGCAGATTTAACCCCTTTTCGGCCGCTAGCGGGGGTTAAAACCGCCCCGTTATCAGCCGAATAGTGCCGCACTGCTTTACCGCTGACGCCCGGGGCGGCTCGGTGTGAAAGGACTCTTAGTGATCAAATAAATCTTCATTCCCTACACAAAGGCAAATAGGCTCAAATTATCCCTCAGCTTAGTCAATACTGTAAAAATTCTTTTGAAAACAATAACCAATCATGTAAATGGAAAAAAACGAAAAAAAAAAAACAATTTTTGCTTGCACATGATTGGATGTTGGAAGTCAGCAGAGCTTCACCTCATTCGCATTCTCATGCTGTTTTTTCCCATATATGATTATTTACTCACTTTTGAAGTGGCTTTGAATTTTCTAGAAAAATCAGCTAATCAATTCCCTAGTACAGGCCCTTCCCACCTTGCATGTCATAACTCTATCCTCTTCTGGGAGTGTCAAATTACTGTCTGTGCTGGCCTTGCTCCTCTGCCCCTCCCCTCAATGTCCTACATAACCTTGTAAGTGGCTGCTGAGGGAGGCACAAAGGGAAATACTATATAGCAGTAGTCTCCAAACTGCGCCCCTTTGCTTGCCTGTTTGTGGCCCTTGTTCCTCACTGACACTAACAATGAGTTACCATTCCTCCCAGAGTGCGGAGGAAACAGTGAGGAATTATTCCTCCCGCTGACACCAATAATGGGACACCATTCCTTCTACTTAAATCACTGATAGGGCATTATTCCTTCCATTGATACCAGCAATAATGCATCATTCCTCCCACTGATATCATTTATTGGACACTATTCCTCCCACTGATATCATTTATTGGACACAATTCCTCCCACTGATATCATTTATTGGACACAATTCCTCCCACTGATATCATTTATTAGCCACTATTCCTCCCACTGATATCATTTATTGGCCACTATTCCTCCCACTGATATCATTTATTGGCCACTATTACTCCCACTGATATCATTTATTGGCCACTATTCCTCCCACTGATATCATTTATTGGCCACTATTCCTCCCACTGATATCATTTATTGGCCACTATTCCTCCCACTGATATCATTTATTGGCCACTATTCTTCCCACTGATATCATTTATTGGCCACTATTCCTCCCACTGATATCATTTATTGGCCACTATTCTTCCCACTGATATCATTTATTGGCCACTATTCCTCCCACTGATATCATTTATTGGCCACTATTCCTCCCACTGACACCAACGATGAGGCACTATTCCTCCAACTAATACCAACGGTGGGGCATTGTTCTTTCTTCTGCTTGTCACAGGTGCTTTGTGTTTTTTCTTACTCCTGTCTGAAAGAGTATACTGTCCCTTTGTTTAGAAAGTTTGGAGACCCCTACTATAGAGTTTAACTTGAATGTCAGCTCTGAGTCTGCTGGGGCTTTTGATATCACATCTGCGATGACAGCGTCCAGCAGCGATCTGAGAAATTTTGGATGCCTACAGAGAGGCTTTTACAGGTAAAAACGTGTATAAAATACACTGTTCATATAATCTTATGGAAAGTTTTTTATTGGAATGAATGGTCTGGAGACAGGGTATCTTTAACCTCTGAATAATATACTGAAATATATAGAGAACACACAGAATATAGAGTGTTAACTACTCAAGAATATCATTCATACAAACCTCAGAGCCATTTTCAGTAACGGGGGAGCGTTTTGGTGACTTCTTTACCCTAAATGTGTCACTGAAAAAAATAACAGAAAGCAAGTCATTACAGCAAAATGACAATCACAATGGGGAATGTATGATTACACAGGTTATTTACTGTCACATCTACTTCTAAAGGCGTCACATAAATATCATGCCGTTTCATCATAGCCTTTAGCTACAATGTGACGACATCTGGAAACGCAGGGTGGTAATCTGCATGTAGCCCGGGTTACATGCCTAAAGTATCTTCTAACGAGTAAGATACATTTACTTTCAGACAAAATGTCATGGATATTACATTTAACTGGTTACAGGAAGAAAGAACATGAAAACCAGCATACATTCAGAGCTGCCTTCTCCGAAACGATCTTTTACATTGT
Source organism: Lithobates septentrionalis (assembly GCA_037952835.1). Taxonomy (NCBI): domain Eukaryota; kingdom Metazoa; phylum Chordata; class Amphibia; order Anura; family Ranidae; genus Lithobates; species Lithobates septentrionalis. Next base: position 1,835,089 of record JBBDGP010000002.1, on the reverse strand, counting down.
GCTGTTCAAACATTCCTTATATATCCGGTCTGATGAACAAAACATAATGGGGAGTGGAGGCATTGGCCATAGCAAGCAGTCTCCCTCTTTTGTGTTCTTGGTGCATGTTAGATGTTAAAATACTACAGCCGATTCATTGCATCGTTCTACTTTCCTCAGCTCTGCTGTGTAAATTATTAAAGCCCATTTCATCCTTCTTCATTTATAACTGTAATGCAGTCAGGTTGCAAATACAGCAAAAAAGTATGCTGCTCTTTTACTTTTTTTCTCAGTAATAAATATTCTGTTCTTTTAATTTTTAGCTGCTAAATGCTGCAGGAAGGATAAAATATCCTGTGCTGCAGCACATAAGAGTTGGACCGCGGCTCTGAATGCAGCAACCGTGCCCTCCAGCAGTCCGACACAACCCCTTGAACAAGGATTTAGCCCCCCCCCCCCCTTCACACCAAATGCAACTTTGAAATTGTGCAACTTCTTTTGAAATTGCAAAATCTCAAAGCCGTATATCTGTGCGACTTCAGGTGCGACTTGGCTGACATCTATGCAAATTCCTGCACAGATGTCTATGCAGGTCGCACCTGAAATCGCCAAAAATAGTGCAGGAACCTCAAAGTTGGCGTTCCACCGATTTGAACAGTCCCATTGTCAACAATAGGGTGCAATTTGTCATGCGATTTGGACTTGTCAAAACGCATGACAAGTCATACCGGTGTGAACAGGGTTCTAATTACCACAGCAAGGGGGGGGGGGGGGGGGGGTATTCAGACTGCTGGCATGCTGCTCCACTGCAGAGTATGTGAGAACAGTGGTCCATCTCTTTACTACAGTATTGCATTACAGTTATAAATCAATTGGACTTTAAAGCTCTGTTCACACCTAGGCGTTTTTTTGGGCATTTTTCTGCTGTAAGCCTCAGCTCTAAAATAGCCCAACAAGACAAATCCCATTCATTTCAATATCCCCTGTTCTGAGCGTTTTGTCATCTGAAGCAAAATGCCTGAAGCTCGAAAAAGTACAGGAGCTTTTTTTTTGTCAGATTACAGGCGTTTTCTGCTTTTTACATTGGTGACCTTTTGACCTGTACAAAATTGCAGCAAAATTGCGGCAAAAATTGCGCGACTTTCTACCTGAAAACAAAATGCCCAGGTGTGAACAGAGCCTAAGGCCCCTTTCACACTGGGGCGGTAGGGGGCGTCGGCGGTAAAACAGCGCTATTTTTAGCGCTGTTTTACCGCGGTATTCGGCCGCTAGCGGTGCGGTTTTAACCCCCCGCTGGCAGCCGAAAAAGGGTTAAAACCCCTCGTATAGTGCGGCTATAGCCGCGGTGTTACCGCGGTATAGCCGCGCTGTCCCATTGATTTCAATGGGCAGCATCGGTGAAGGAGCGGTGAATACATCGCTCCTTCCCCGCTCCAAAGATGCGGCTTGCAGGAGATTTTTTCTTCTCCTGCCAGCGCACCGCTTCAGTGTGAAGGCCCTCGGGCTTTCACACTGAACAAACAGCGGAGGCTGTTTAGGGGTGGTTTGCAGGCGCTATTTTTAGCGCAATAACGCCTGCAAACCGCCCCAGTGTGAAAGGGGTCTAAAGCAAATCTTTAAACTTAATTACAAAAAAGGCTTTTTATGAATGAAGACTGCATAGCTCAATTCAATTACTATTCAATACACTTTTGAGCCCAGGTTGTCATGAACATACCCCCTTGGGGTGCATCACCATGTCATTCCGGGGCGTTTAAAGAAAAAGGGGTATGGGCAGAGCACTGGTTCACTTAAAAGCTCAAGTCCTGTTTTGTTGATAGATTTGGATAATGGCGGGCAAGGTGTATGATGCCAATGGGGTGATAACCCCTCACTTCCTGTATGGCTCCTGACACACAAAAATAAAAGGAATCTCTCCAAATGGGCACAGACAGCAATATAAAGCTCTTATATTGTAGACTAGTGAAGGGATAGATCTGTCTGGTCCCTATTTTCAGTCTGTGTCCCCATTCATGACTTTCCTTTTATTTCCTGTGAAGTCACCAAGACAGGAAGTTAGGGAAAAATGTCCCCAGTGACAACACAGACATGCAATAAAAATAGGACATGTTTTCTAACCATTCCCCACTTTATTAAAAAACAAAATCTTGGAATGGATCTTGGCTTTACATCTACATGCACATCTGTATCTTCCATTTAATTACTAGTGAATGAACACTGATCCAGAGTCCACAGATACTGAATGTTTGTTTTCATTTTCAGTTAGCCAGTAAATGAATATCACACCCATTACATTTTTGTCTCTCCAGCTGAAAACACAGTTACATAATTAGCTGTTGGTTGAAGCCAATAAATGATGGCGTTTGAAAAGGGTCGATTGATTTTTAACCCGACATGTACAACCCATCTGCTGGATAGTGTCAGATGATCTCCCCATAGAGTCTTGTGTAGAGAAATCGTTTTTAGGTATCACAGTGGCCGACAATAATTGTGATCTATGGGTTTCAGAAACAGCAGGAATTAGATGGGATTGTGTTCTCCCCGAAAACAGATCATCACCTGGCTACATGGGAATAATTATGGAGAGGCGGTGCGGGGAGACTATGGACCTACCACACTGCCTGTCCACGGGTGACAGTGCTGCATCTCTATAGATACAGGACAGTCAGTGAGTGTTGTCACCCTAGGACAGGAAGTGTGTCACTGAAAGGATCACAAGGTGAAAAGAAATCCTGAAACAACAAATGCAGACACCACATATAAAGAATAGTAAGCTGCACTATTTTAAAATGTTATTCTTGGATTTAGATATACTTTAAAGTGGTTGTAAACACTTATATATACCCAGTGAAGTGACTGATACACAAAGATGAAATCCTCCTACATAAGTTGTACCTGTTTATCTACAGTCTTCTCTTCTGTACATCCATTCAAAGTACAGAATTAATAAAGCTTGCCTGAGCTGCGGTGGCGGCCCGTCCATTAGGGGCGCAGGGGCGCCGCCCCCTCTGTCCACGCCACCCTCTATATATATATCAGATAGATTCATACATAGCATGAATCTATCCATGGCCGCTGCAGCCACCCCTATGCATCTGCCCGGCCCCTTTCAGGACGCCGGGCGCCTGAATTACAGTGGCGTGGGTGTTTTTTTGAAGCACCCGATTAGAGCCATAGGCCCTAATAGGCGAATGAATATACGCCGTTGAAACATTGATCCTCAATCCGGCCAAACAGAAGCGGTTGGCCAATTGGCCGAAAAGAGAAGACTCCCAATTGGCTGCCGAGGAGGAAGTAGGAAACCACCGCCGCCGTGATGACCCAAGGAGAGCAAGGTAACGGGAGGCCGCCCGTGAAGCGATGAGGTAAGTGCTACCAACCGCACGGGGGGGTGTCAGTGGCATACAGTTTTCTGCCCCCCCCCCCCCAAAGAAAATACCACCGCCACTGCTGTCATAAAACAAGGAATAGGGAGCTGAAGTTTAACACTGCAGTGCTTAGTGAGGAGAGCTCTGAGCGCTGATTGGAGGGAAGGGACCCACCCCCCTTCACACAGCACACAGGAACAGATCTGAGGCTGTCAATCAGCTGGAGGTCCCTCCCCTGTCACCTTTTTTCTCTTAGTGTCAGGAAAACTTGTGAGAAGTGACTCATTCTGATAGCAGAGGAACATTCTGGTATTATTGGGTGCGGGGGTTGCCCCTCTGCAGTTGGAGGGTGCAGGAGAGCCTGCTGGGGCGGATAGCAGGCCCTGGCATGGAGGGGGCACCCTGTAGCCCATATTATAAGATTGTTTCTCGAAAACAGGTTATAGTGAGAAGCCCAACACGGGTATCTAACCACATAACAGTCTTAGAGAAATCTCAACTGGGATTTAAAATGAATGACGGCAGATAACAAAGAAATTAATACCCGGCCTCAGTTAACAAGATGGTGGACTAACAGTGATTATAATGTATGTTACTTAGTATACACAAGCTATACACTGTTAATTCCAATGGCAAGATCTCTATTTTGTATTGTTAAAAACCTGAATAAAAACTATTGAAAAAAGATAGCAGAGGAACAGGGTAGCAGACAAAAATGACACTGTGGGGTTGATTTGCTAAAGGTAAATATACTGTGCACTTTGTAAAGTGCAATTGCACTCTGCAAAAGCAGTTGCTCCAGAGCTTAGTAAATAAACAGAAGCCCTGCTGATTTCCATCATCCAATCATGTGCGAGCAAAATTGCTGTTTTATTTTCCTTGCTCGTGATTCGGTACTCTTTGCAAATTGAAGCTTTACCTAATTTACCAAGCTGTAGAGCAACTGCCCTTGCAGGGTGCAACTGCAAAGTGCACAGTCTATTTGACTTTAGTAAATGAACCCCTTAGTGCTCTGGACTGAGACAAGTACACACTATAGAGGGGTATAGTTTGTTCATATTTCTTCTCTGAAGTTTACAACCACTTTAAAGTGGATGTAACCCCGATTCATGAAATTTGAGCTGGGCACATATATCTGCAGTGTTTTCTTATCTCTCTTCAAAGCACTATGTCCCATAGCTGTCTCCTGCTCCTTTCTTCTATTATCAGCCTGATAACTCCTGACAAGTTCTCCTTCACATATGATAAAAGCAGCCGGAGTTCTGTGTTGGGGAGGATGCTATAAATAGATTAGCAGAGCCCTGAATGATTTAAGGGGCACTTCTGAAAGTCTCTACCTATGAGGGGAGGGGGTTTGTGCCTTTGCTCCAATCAGCAGTCTTGGCTGTATGCCCAGGCTTCACTGCAGTGCTAACCAGAAAGAAAAAATCTCCTAACACAATCTGAACTTTCTAAACAGTAAATAAAGATGAAGATAGAAGATATGCATGTAAAACTTATGTAGGGAGATTTGTTTCATCCCTGTGTATCATCTAAGGCTGATCACTTCACTGGGTATATGAGAGAGTTTACATCCACTTTACGGCACATAAATGGGAGAAGGCCTAATATGACACTAAGGTTTTTTTTCAACAAAGAAGTGTGTATGCAACGGAGAGTAAAATAATCAAATATTCACCTTGTTACTTGTGTCAGTATTGGGCATTCAGAGCAATCACCCTGCTAAGGAGGTTGCTATATGCCTCAATAGGTGACCACTGGCATCATTGTACTGATATATTGTTTTCCCAATAAAACATATAAAGCAGCCAACACATAAAAACACAGCAATATACAAAGCGTGAACAATTCACACATAAATCACATATTCCCAAATGTTCCACCACATACAGACACTACATACAGACAATACATACAGGTACTGCCAAGTGTAAAGCAGCATAACATGCCACAACTGGCACAGGAGACGACAATGGCAATATAATGGGAAGGAGCCGAGACCACAAACATGCACAGTGAAGGAGAGAAGCACAGAGAAAAGGAATGTAGCTGAAGTGAAGTTACTTACAAGAGAGAACAGACAGACACGACATCTTCAACCATCCTATAGACACAGAGACAAAGAGACAGACAGACAGAAGGCTGTGTACGCACTGTAATAAACATTCCATGTGGCCCCACCGGAGTTATGTACACACAAATACATATTAACAGGAAGGAACTGCTTAAAAACTAAAGCAAATCCTCCCACACTGACCTGTCTGCTTAAATTTTAACTGGCTTGATGAATAATATATATCTAGGGAATGTATAAATGCTTAGTAAGCGCACAGAGATTAAAGCATTAAAGCAGTCCAGTCGATCTTTAAAGATTTTTCCTTGTAATTCCTTGCAGGGAGAAGCTGGGAAAGCACTGTAAACCAATCAGGGTTCATTTCTAACACACAGTACTGTCAATCTATCACAGGCGGCATGCTGACAGGAGGAGAGATCAGAGCGGGCAGAGTGATGACTTCATCAGTGTGTTGATGCTTCCTCTTTGTCTAGTCAGCAGGCTCCAGGTGAGTCAGTGACCAAAGTGTACTAGTTAAAGCTAAACTTCAGGTAGAATTTATAGACAGGCATTAAAGCTGAATTCCAGGTATGGAGATTTTTTTCATAGTTACATTCATCCAACTTGGACCGATGTAAGTATGTATGTGGCCAATCAGGTTGATCCTTGTAGAAGCAGGAATTCAGTGTAGCAGTCACTGCTATTACAGGGATTACGGATAGCTTCAGCATCGCTCCCAACTGTCCCTGATTTCGAGGGACTGTCCCTCATTCGGAACAATGTCCCTCTGTCCTCCTCATTTGCCCCTCATTTTGCTCTGATCTATATAGTTGTATATAAAATGTACTACTTATCTATCAAAAAGTGTAAACCTTAGATCCATTTTCTAAATTACTGCATTTATAAATTCCAAAAGCCAGTATAAAGGAATATTCGTGATTAAAAAAACACTTGTGGGATTAACTAATCATTTTTTTTTGTAGAATTCTCCTTTAAGGGGGCGTGGCAAGTTGTGTGTCCTATGCCTACATACTTTTTCTAATAGGTGTCCCTCATTCCGGTCTCAGAAAGTTGGGAGGTTCAGCTTCAGGAGCCATTCAGAGATCACTTTGCATTCTCCCAATGAATGCAAAGTGTTTTCTGATTGGACGAGTTGGAGAGATGGGGCGGTGATGTCACGATCTCCACCTTGTCCCAGGAATTTTCTGTCCATGTAAAGCCTCGTGCCCATGGCCTGAATTCTGGCCGACATCTGCTGGTTCAATAAAAACTGGTCGACATTCAGCCCGTGTGTATGCCAGCCGGTCCGAAAGAAGCCGGCTTCTGTGGGACGTGCCTGCTGGAAAACCAGCAGCCAATCGGCTCCTGATCAGCGCTCTCAACCAATGGCTGAGAGCACTGATCAGAGTTCACTGGTGGGGGAGCTATTCCCCTGTCAGAACACAACAGCTCAGCTGGGGAGATCGCTGTACTAACGTTGGATCATTAGTACAGCGGCTCCGACTGGAGCTGACAGTTTTTTTCATTGAACTCGCAGGGTTGAACAAAAAAAAACGAATAGTGTGTACCCGGCTAAACCTTTTGGATGATATTTTTAAAACTCAATTAAAATATTTTGAAGTCTAGTTTATTAATGAGCAGCACTGAACTTCTGGTAAAATCAGCTGCTGTACAGCAGATATCCCAAACATATTATACCAGAGATAAAATAATAAAGTGTTTTCATTTATCTCTGGATGAGCCAGGAGGGCTGCACAAGCCAGCTTCCCATCTCTATAGTCCCAGAGCGGCTGGTGGGTCAGCCTGACTTGGATACACTCTGCATTCTATGGCTAGGACTATAATGAATCATAAGATGGCACAAAACTGGAAATAAACATTACAGCTAGCCATACACTGGTAGAAGTTTGTTCTAAAACTCTTATTTTAACCTCCCTGGCGGTATAATTATTTCAGATTTTAGGTGCTAAAAGCGGTACCATTATTTTGCACAGAAATTTGGCGTTTTATATTGTAGGCCTGTAATTCTTAGGAATAGTTCACTTAAATCTGTCCAAACAAGAGTGTAGTAGACATCCCGGGTATGATAAAGTTTGAAAAACGAAATAAAAAATTATAATATAATAAATAACTATAAATAATTAAAACACATAATAATATAATAATAATAAAAATTATATAATAATGTAATCAAATCAAAAACACTGAAATTTGCTCAGTTGCAGAATTTTAGCTTTTATTACTTTTAGTGTTTGATGACGGATCTCCCACAAATCACTATCGCTCAATTCTGCGAGTGAGTATAATTTATTATCGCTTTTTTCTAGCTGGTCTAAAACCACTTTTGATGTAAAGAGACAGTTTTGGTTGCTATGGACAATCTCCAGTTTCCTGGCAGAAAGAACAGTTTTATATATATAAAACTGCATGCAGGACACTGGGCAGACCACTAGGGACAAAGGGGATGTGTAGTTATTTGATACAGTACTGTAATCTGTAAGATTACAGTATGCTGTATCTGTACTGTGTGTTTCACTTTTGAATTTACCGCCGAACTCCGTCCCCGTGCGTCGCACCGCTCGCAGGGAACGGAGCTCGGCACTGTGAATCGAGCGAGACACAGCGGCTCGCCGATCACAGCGGGGAGACATCGCAGGATTCAGGGGACAAGGTAAGTATGCTCTTCCTGGATCCTGCGATGCAATCTCGAGTCTGGCTCGGGGATACCACTTTTGGTATGTAAATTCCACCCCGAGCCAGACTCGGGAATACCGCCAGGGGGGTTAAAAAGTTCATACGATTTTCAAATTGTTGGTGGGGTCAAATTGGCAACCATTTTCAATCGCGAGGAAATCTACTAGTATTTGGCCAGCTTAAATATGTAGTCAGCCCCTGCTTACTATAAATATGAATAGGCATTCCTAGGATTACTCTACGCTAACCAATAAAGATGGTTGAAGTGGCGGTCCGTCCATTAGGGCGCCCAGGCGCCGCCCCCTCTCTCCTTTCCACCTCCTATATGCAGTTGATAGATTCAAATTAATTTATCCACAGCCGCTGCCCCCTATTCATGTGTCCGGCCCCTTTCGGGTCACTGGGCGCATGAATTACAGCGGCCAGGTTTTTTTTTTAAGCCATAGGCTCTAACAGGCTTCAAAATAGCTCGGGATGCTGAGCCCACCAAGGTATGTTGCAACAGCGAATAAATATTCGCTGTTGCAACAGTGATCCTCCTCCCAGCCAATCGGGAAGCAGGTATGAAACCTGTTTCCCGATTGGCCAAAATGTCCAGCGATCCTATTGGACGCCTAGCGCCAGGAGGAGCAAAGAGGAGAGGACTCCAGTAGAGGACACCAGAGCTCGCCATGCTGGGAGATGGCCACAGCGGCTCCGACCGCTGCTCTCAAAGCCCGCATCCACGGTAAAGACAGCGGGTGGTGGAGGGGGGTCTTAGTGCTGCGCCACAGGGGGGGTATGTGTTTGCTGCCCCCCCCTCATAAAAAAAAACACACCAACCGCCACTGGATGGTTGGATAATTTTTGTTGTTGGTTTTGGTAAAATAAAAGATAATTACTAACTTTCATAATAAAAGAGTAGCATGTCTTTTGCATTACCCAAACCGGCTGTTGGAAAGATGGCCCTGTAACATGGAAGTCATGGTAGCACCATGTCAGAACAATGCGCAATATTTTCTTCAATAGAGGACCAGTCTCAGGATTTTAAAGCTGAACTCCAGCCTTATCTTTAGTCCTGCACAGTTGTACAGACTCCTCTGTTGTACTAAAATTGCTTATGGCGTCTTCTCACTGCCCCGCTGCGCTCGTGCGGGCTAGCTGCCCTTTCCTCTAGACTTCGATTATATCCCGCGGTTTTGGTGCGCTTTCAGAAAGTAAGGCATAATGGAAGTCTATAGGAAAATGCAGCTAACCCGCACAAAAAACGCCGGTTAGCTGCGCTTTGCCCAAAGCACAGCGGGGCAGTGTGAAGCTGCCCTGATTTCACTGCACATTGTGAGCTTCTCAGCAGCAAGCCAGAGAGATCATGTTAACTGCTTTACTCCCCAGCCTAAGCCAGGCTTGGCCCTCCCTTTTCATTCATTGCATTGCAGTTCTTCCAATCACAGAGGAATCATCAGCATCACATGTGGCCATTACCTAGGGCATTTCTAGGCCAATGCACCTTGCTCAGGAATGCTCACTCCTCCAGACCGATATTCACATATCAAGACATTTTGATATTTTTATAACTCCACCCACAAGCCAGCATACTGCTTGCATCAGGGCTGAGTACAGAAATACCGGGGCAGGGCGTAGTTTTAGATTTATTATTTTCAGGACGCTATGTATAGCACTCTTTTGTAAACAAAAAACAAAATAGAAATACAAGACAACGCTCACAACACCTCTAAAAATTGAGGGAGTGAAGCAGCTAGCCTAATGTTTGGGTATCACAAACATAGAAAAAATGTGCTAATAAAGACAGTGCTACACCCCAAGTTGCAATATCAGTGTGAACAAAATAAATGCATACATACAGTGGGGACGGAAAGTATTCAGACCCCCTTAAATTTTTCACTCTTTTTTATATTGCAGCCATTTGCTAAAATCATTTAAGTTCATTTTTTCCCTCATTAATGTACACACAGCACCCCGTATTGACAGAAAAACATAGAATTGTTGACATTTTTGCAGATTTATTAAAAAAGAACAACTGAAATATCACATGGTGCTAAGTATTCAGACCCTTTGCTCAGTATTTAGTAGAAGCACCCTTTTGATCTAATACAGCCATGAGTCTTTTTGGGAAAGATGCAACAAGTTTTTCACACCTGGATTTGGGGATCCTCTGCCATTCCTCCCTGCAGATCCTCTCCAGTTCTGTCAGGTTGGATAGTAAACGTTGGTGGACAGCCATTTTTAGGTCTCTCCAGAGATGCTCAATTGGGTTTAAGTCAGGGCTCTGGCTGGGCCATTCAAGAACAGTCATGGAGTTGTTGTGAAGACACTCCTTCGTTATTTTAGCTGTGTGCTTAGGGTCATTGTCTTGTTGGAAGGTAAACCTTCGGCCCAGTCTGAGGTCCTGAGCACTCTGGAGAAGGTTTTCATCCAGGATATCCCTGTACTTGGCCGCATTCATCTTTCCCTCGATTGCAACCAGTCGTCCTGTTCCTGCAGCTGAAAAACACCCCCACAGCATGATGCTGCCACCACCATGCTTCACTGTTGGGACTGTATTGGACAGGTGATGAGCAGTGCCTGGTTTTCTCCACACATACCGCTTAGAATTAAGGCCAAAAAGTTCTATCTTGGTCTCATCAGACCAGAGAATCTTATTTCTCACCATCTTGGAGTCCTTCAGGTGTTTTTTTAGCAAACTCCATGCGGGCTTTCATGTGTCTTGCACTAAGGGGAGGCTTCTGTCGGGCCACTCTGCCATAAAGCCCCGACTGGTGGAGGGCTGCAGTGATGGTTGACTTTCTACAACTTTCTCCCATCTCCCGACTGCATCTCTGGAGCTCAGCTACAGTGATCTTTGGGTTCTTCTTTACCTCTCTCACCAAGGCTCTTCTCCCCCGATAGCTCAGTTTGACCGGACAGCCAGCTCTAGGAAGGTTTCTGGTCATCCCAAACGTCTTCCATGTAAGGATTATGGAGGCCACTGTGCTCTTAGGAACCTTAAGTGCAGCAGAAATTTTTTTGTAACCTTGGCCAGATCTGTGCCTTGCCACAATTCTGTCTCTGAGCTCTTCAGGCAGTTCCTTTGACCTCATGATTCTCATTTGCTCTGACATGCACTGTGAGCTGTAAGGTCTTATATAGACAGGTGTGTGGTTTTCATAATCAAGTCCAACCAGTATAATCAAACACAGCTGGACTCAAATGAAGGTGTAGAACCATCTCAAGGATGATCAGAAGAAATGGACAGCACCTGAATTAAATATATGAGCGTCACAGCAAAGGGTCTGAATACTTAGGACCATGTGATATTTCAGTTTTTCTTTTTTAATAAATCTGCAAAAATGTCAACAATTCTGTGTTTTTCTGTCAATATGGGGTGCTGTGTGTACATTAATGAGGAAAAAAATTAACTTAAATGATTTTAGCAAATGGCTGCAATATAACAAAGAGTGAAAAAATGTAGGGGGTATGAATAATTTCCGTCCCCACTGTATATCACACAAAGGAAGTACAATAAAAAAATGTAAAGATAAATATAGCAGATGTGTATGACATCATCACGCACGCCGATCATTCTCCATCTATGCTGGATGATGGCTGGAAGGGTTTTCTTAAGGTTGTGAAGACCTTATTAACCATGTGAGTGCAATTTTTTGTCAATAAATGTGTTGTATAAGTATTTTACACTATTTCGGCCATTTTTCTTTTAAAAAACTATGCATCTGCCATATTTATCTGGGAGCCGACTTCCAAGGCTACCTTGAGTACCGCTAAGAAGCGGGGCCGTCTGGACATACACACGCTTGTCTTGGCCACTCATATGGAGAGGATCATGACATTCTGGTAAGCCTATAATAAGCTTCTCTGGGCACTGTGAAAGGTGGAAGTATTCACTTTGCAGCACTATAACTTCAAGAGTTATGGATATTATCACCATACTGGACTTTCTATTGCATTATTGGAACTGGTTATGTATTGGGTGTTTTGAGATGCCCTTTTTATTATAAAATGTGGGTCCTTTACTATCACAGTAGACTTTACATTGTTGTGTTGGAATTGATTATATATCAGATGCACTTTTTTAAAAGTATTTTCATTTCTGTGATATATGTATGTGTTTATTTTGTTCACCCTGGTATTGCAACTTGAGGTGTAGAGTTGCGGTTATTAGTACATAGAACTCTTTTGGTCCCTCCTCTGCTTAGAGAAGCAAAGAGACTGACTGGGTCTAAAATAAGGTATTTAATAAAAACATATTTTATTTCAATCTCATTAGCATATTAATAAGGAGGGGGGGTGAGGGGCTAAAAATTATGAGCAAATTGAACTTCACCTTAAAATATATTCACTACATATTTGTACCTCCTATAGCTACAAGCATCCTCTGTGTAAATAGTTAAACACCCACCTCCCCTGACATCAGGATATTGGGTCTAACTCACCTGATTGGTGACTACAGAAGACAGCGACTGCTGCTTTAATTACCTCCCTTTCCCCAGCTTGAATATTGGACAATAAAGGAGCAGAAGCCCAATGATGAGGTCATCCCTCTGCTCATGTCTGTGTATGCCTGTCACTAATTTTGTACCTCCTATAGCTGCAAGCATCCTCTGTGTAAATAGTTGAACACCCTCCTCCCCTGACATCAGGATATTGGGTCTAACTCACCTGATTGATGACTACAGAAGACAGCGACTGCTGCTTTAATTTCCTCTTATTCCTCAGCTTGATTATTGGACAATAAAGGAGCAGAAGCCCAATGATGAGGTCATCCCTCTGCTCATGTCTGTGTATGCCTGTCACTAATTTTGATCTTCGCAGTCTGCTTACAAATATTTATATCTTATCAAAAAATGGCTAATTCATGGAGCCACATACAGTGAAAAATGTGTTGTAGAAAAAACTATAACGCTGTAAAATACAGTCAACATGGTGGGGTTTAATTGTATCCGGCTACTTAGTTAGTTGTGTATTATATCGCCTGTGGAAACGACAAGCGCTCTATTAATGAAAAGTACAAAGCTTTGTTTTATGTGTCTAAAACCCAGATTATTTATACTATCCTGTCTCTGCAGAACAGGGAATTAACCTACAGTACTCTTCGGCACAACATAAGGCAGTGCCCTTTGATAGTCTATCTTATAGGAAATCCGTGTACTTAAAATAAAATGTTTCGCCCAAGGCAAAATATGATTTCAATTAGCTCTAACTAAACTTGATTTTCAAATGTTTACATTAAGATTTTCCTAGTTCCTGTACTGCTGAGAGTGAATAAGAATGTAAAGAATACAAGACAGAAAAAGAAAAGATTTTACTGCGGTTTCTCTATACGGCATAATGCTGCATTTTGCTGGAATAGAATGAACAGGCTGCACTGAATCTGATCTTGGTCCATTTCACTGCTAACCACCTGTAAGTACAATGTGGGAGATTTACTAAACTTGGAGCATGCAAAATCTGGTGCAGCTCTGCATAGAAACCAATCGGCTTCCAGGTTTCACTGTCAAAGTTTAAAGCGGTTGTAAACTGCGGGAAAAAAAAAAACCCTGCAAGGCATAATGTATCGCATACAAGCACATTATAAAATACCTTAGAACGAAGCCCTCTCAGCGGCGACCGGTCACCCCTGGGAGGACTGACATCTACTCCCGTCCTTTCTTCCGCAATCATGGGCGCTGTGAGTGGCCAGAGCCGTGGCTATGCCACTTCTGCACATGCGCGCGGGAGCCCTCGGTTCCTGCAAGAAGCTCTGAAGATCTGGCACGGTAAGCCGGACCTTCAGAGCGCATGCGCCACTGACTTCAGCGGCTGCATGCAGGGTGAATATATCCTAAACCGTGCACATTTAGGAGATATTCATTTCACCTACAGATAAGACTTATTATAGGCTTACCTGTAGGTAAAAATAACAAAGCAGGGTTTACAACCACTTTAATTGAACAAGATGAAGTTAGAAGCCGTGGCTACCTTGCACAGCTGCACCGGATTCTGAGTGCTCCAGTTTAAAGGGTCAGTTCACACCACAAGCAGTCCAGTGCATTTTTTTTTCTGCATCAAAAACACATGGAAAGTAGATTAAATGATTTCCAATGCCAATGCTTGCAGTTCCAGTTCGTTCCAGTTCCAGAAAAAAAAAGTAGAACATGCTGCATTTTTTCCTGCACTGGAGCACTATAAAATGCATCAAAACGCACATATTTAAGGTTAAGAAAAAAAGAGGGGGAAAAAATACACTGGACTGCATCTGGAATGCATCCGGACTGCGTTTCTATACTGTGAACTGGCCCTTCATAAATCTCCTCCAATGTGTTTACTTCTCCCAAGATTGGTACAATATATCATTGCCAGGTGCAAGACACACAGGATGTGAGTTTAGTGATTGACCGATATGGTCTGTGATGTAAAAATTGGCACCAATGATGCCAACACCAATGATAGAACACACATCTCTGGCCAACATCTCAAATATGTGCAATTCAGCCTTAGAATTCAAAGAAATGATGAAAAATAAGTTGAGGGTACCTTCATAAAAAAAAGATTATGTCATAAGGCGAAGTTTAAGGACCTAGATTTAAAGTACAGGCAAGTCTAAATTTCTCAGTAAAAGTACTTCTGCCCCGCACCATGCCTTTGCAGGGCAAGCCAACATGTTCAGTTAAATGCCAACCTACCCACCAATACATACCCTTCTTTCCTACGCTTCCCTGTAGCTCCACCGGGCTGATGAAAGTTAAGAGAAAAGGCAAGTAATACTTCCAGGTATGAAGAGCATGTAACTCAATCCCCTTCCTCCCAAGTGATTCATTGCTGATTGGGTGCTTGATGAATTGCCACTCACTTGGGAGTAAGGGGAAGAGTCCTCAACCATACACAGGGAATTGTCTCTTCTCTCCTGTTGGCTAAATGGAAAGGAAGTTGAGTTTGCGCAGCTGGAAAGAATGGAATTTAAGTGAACCTGTTTAACTCTGCATGGGCAAAGCCAAGGAATATTGTGATGGGCTGCTTCGCTGACCTACAGGGAGTCGCTGAAGGTGGGGCCAAGCTTAACCTCTACAGAAAAAAGATGTGCTTTAATTTCAGCTCCCATTATTAATGAATTGTTCTGACTTTCACGGAAGGTAATTCCTGTATATACATTATTTGATCATATGCTAAGACTGAACTGACTTTTATCATGGATCAAAGGGTGTACTACCCAACAAATTGTATTTTCCCCCATATTAAAGATAGATTTTCATTTTATACTGTATGTTTCTCAACACGCTTGTTCTAACATACAGGAAAAAATGACTGTATACAAAAAATATGGTCCAAAAATAATTTGAGCCTCGTGATGTTACTATATCATTGTTATGTCAACAGATATGCTTTGTTTTATGCTGCTTTGAAGTTTAACCACTTTAAGACCAGCCTCGTTTTGGATTTTAGGTGTTTACAAGTTTAAAACAGGTTTTTTTGCTAGAAAATTACTTAGAACCCCCAAACATTATATATTGTTTTTTTTCTAACACCCTAGAGAATACAATAGCGGTCATGGCAAAACTTTTTTTTGCACCGTATTTGCGCAGCGGTCTTCTAAGCGCACTTTTTTTGGAAAAAATTCACTTTTTTGAAAAAAAAAATAAGACAACAGTAAAGTTAGCCCAAATTTTTTTTATATTGTGAAATATAATGTTACGCCAAGTAAATTGATACCCATCATGTCACGCTTCAAAATTGCGCCCGCTCGTGGAATAGTGTCAAACTTTTACCCTTAAAAATCTCCATAGGTGACGTTTAAAAAATTCTACAGATTGCATGATTTGCGTTACAGAGGAGGTCTAGGGCTAGAATTATTGCTCTCACTCTACCGGTCGCGGCGATACCTCACATGTGTGGTTTGACCACCGTTTTCATATGCGGGCGCTACTCACGTATGCGTTCGCTTCTGCGCGCGAGCTCGTCGGGACAGGGCGCTTTAAAAATTTTTTTTTTTTTTTTATTATTTATTTTACTTTATTTTATTTATTTTTTCACTGTTTTTAAAAAAAAAAAATTTTGGATCACTTTTATTCCTATTAGAAGGAATGTAAACATCCCTTGTAATAGAAAAAAGCATGACAGGTCCTCTTAAATATGAGATCTGGGGTCAAAAAGTCCTCAGATCTCATATTTAGACTAAAAAAAAAAAAAATAAAAAAAATAAAAAAAGTCGTTTAAAAAAATGACACAAATAATTGTGCCTTTAAGAGAAGTGGGCGGAGCCGTCTTAATGACGTCGCTCCGGCCGTCACATGGTATGGAGACGGGTGGGGGCCATCTTGGCCTCACTCATCTCCATACCGAGGAAGTGACAGGACCCGATCGCCTCCGCCGCTACCGACGGCTCCGGTAAGCGGCGGAGGGTGCGGGAGAGCGGCGGGAGGGGGGGTGGCACCTCTCCCGCCGCCGATAACGGTGATCTTGCGGTGAACCCGCCGCAGAGACCACCATTATCGTGTACAGAACCGCTCACTGAAAAAATGGATATCTCGGTTGTGGCAGCAGCTGTACTATAGCTGTACTATAGCTTCTATGAATGGAAGGGGTGGAGCTTTCATTCATCTATCTGTTCTGCCTTATATTTTAGAAAATGGAGGAGGGTGGCAGAAAAGATATGCATAGTCAGCAATCTTGACAAATGCATAGGAAAGGTTCCTTGGCTTTAATAACCTCTGCCACATCAGACAATTACGGTGGCTGGGTAGGGAGGGAATCGTAGGAGAAAGATTTCACCTAATACAGGTGCCAGCAGCACAAGGGACATATCCTACTGACTATGTGTTGTTTTTTTTACTTTATTTCTGACTAAATTGAGGCTTTAAAGTGATCTTCAGTGTTCTTTTTTTAAAATAAAATAATAAACATGTTATACTTACCTGCTCTGTGCAATGGTTTAGCACAGAGCAGCCCTGATCCTCTTCTTCTAGGGTCCCCAAGGTGCTCATTGCTCCTCCTCTTTGGCAAGTGCCCCTATAGGAAGACACTCATTTGGACTTGCTCTCAAGCCACCCTGTCTGTGTCTATTAAAACAGACCGGGCGACTGTGCCTCGCCCCCTGCTCCCTCGTCTCAGCATTTGATTGACAGTAGCGGGAGTCAATGGTTCCTGCTCCTATCAATCTGCCTATAGAGGAGGGACAGAGCAGGGAGAGCCTTGGCTTTCATGCACATCATTAAATCGGAAATGGGCTCAGGAAAATATAAGGGTAACAAACCTTTAGGCTTTAGAACCACTTTAAATCTAACAGGCAAATCAATAGTACTGGACAATATGGTTTAAATGAAACATTCCAGGAAAAAAAAAACCTGTAATTTTAGGATAATGTACAACAGTGTAAAAGCAGGACATTTCACAATCTGTAAAACCAGAGACTGTCCTTAAAAAAAAGGAACAGTTTGGCAGTTGCAACTGCTGACAGAGTAGATAGATATCATGTGTATAACATTCCTAGAGAACAGAAGTGACTTACGTTTTTAATGGAGTCTTCTTCTTCTTGGCTGGTTTATTGCTCTCTCCATTCTGATCTGCATCATTTGTTGAAATCTCAAAAGAAGCTGGTGCTTTTGCAGGAGACTCTGATCTCTGCACAATGGGTTTGCATGGTTCAGGTAATTCTTGAGTAGTGGGTGGTAAATCCGGTAGTTTCATATTGGAAGAGAAGGGATTGAAGTTGGGATCATCCCATTGGTCCAGGTTATATGTATATGATCCTTTAGCAATAGGAATGTCATCAAGATCTGTAGAAATGGAGCTGGGAGGTCCAGGGGGAGCATCAGGCTTTTCAACTGCCTTTTTAGGCTTAGCTTTTCGTAGAGGCATTTTGCCTGAGGGTTTTTTGCCTTTTCTTACAGGAGGCTGACCCTCCCGTGCCTCCTCAGAATAATCGAACTCCAGCCTCACTGATTGCCCAACCACTGCAGGGTATTCTGGGACTTCAGAGTCTGCTGGGGTCACCTCACGTTTCTGATGGGTAGGCAATGGTGGGGACACTCTTCCTGTTACCTGCAGAGGGCAAGAGTCAACGAGAGGGGTGTTTGTGATGCTGCTCAGCTGGGGATCCACAGAGGTAACGTCTAAGGGGGCAACAGGCTGTGTTTCCTGATCTCCTAATAAAGGTAGCTCTTTATCTGTTGGGGGAGGTGATGGAACGCATTGAATCTGAAGATCTTTGGACTCTTCTGCTTCTTGTGGCTCTGCTGACAATGCCTGAGTGTCCTTGTTGCTTACAGCCTCTGTCTGTTTTTTAGCACTTGCTGCCTTCTTCTTTAGCGATGCAGGCCTCACCTTCTTAGTCCTGCGAAGACTATTACAGGCACTCTCATATCCTCCTTGACCACTCAACACATCATCAAACTGGAAATCAGCAGCCTGTAAGCTAAGAGAGCGGGACAAAGTGTTTCGGTTGGTAGGCACGGAGTCTGTGGATTTGCGACGAGTTTTGCAAGAGGATTCTGAGGATGCTGAAATGACATCCACTGGGTTAACGGCAGCAAAATCTAAGTTGTAGGTACCACTGCTTGCTATGGGCTTGTCTTCATCAAACACTACAGAAAATGAGCGAGAAGGCTGACGGAATGGAGAATCGTTAATGTTCTCATTCTCAGCAGGTTTCGGCTCAGGGTCTTGTGTGTTCTCCAAACTTTGCTCTGGAGCTGAACAAAGGGAAACAATACACGTTAATGATTAATTTCTGCCCTAGTTGAGGCTATTCACTTTTGTGGTCACCAGGTAAGCAAATGTTTATTAGTCAAAGGGCTTAATAACTTGAAAGACTGGAAAACAAAAAATGCAAATCTGTAGGCACTCTTTTTTTTTTTTTGGCTTTATGTTTAAACTGTAACAGTAGGTACATTTAGAGACATAGTCTTTAAAGTGTATTTCCACTTCTGCAGTCAAATTTGAGAAAACCCCATCATATATTTGTTATGCGTTCCCATTTACAAAGCATGCCTAAAAATATATATTTTTTAAAAGTGCTACTCAATCTGCCGCCACTGAATTACACATTAGAGCTGGCCATACATGGTTCCGTTTTTTTCATTCGGCAAGCACACTGAACAAAAACTGAACCAATTCCCCCCCATCCATGCATTCAAAGTGGATGGGGGAATCCTCCCCACTGCACTGGGGGGGCTCAAAGTACACAGATCAGTGCTGCAACCATTAATCGAGTGCCTTTTATCCGACAAAGCAGTTGAACTTCTGTTCAACTGCAGAGGCCACTACTGGATCGAACCGGCAGAATTTCAATCCATCTATGGCCAGCTTAAAAAGTGTTATTAAACCCAAAACAGTAGCATCAATCTGTATATGCAGTAAAGCATGCTTGTTATACTCACTGTGGAACCTAAGGGGTTAATCCTCTGCATCGTGTAAAAAGGTTGTTTGATCCTGTCTACTCTGATCCTCACCTTCATCCACAGTCCCCAATTCATCTGCTGATAGCACAGAACCCTAGGAGGCACTCTGCACATGCTCAGTTTGGTGTGTACTGCTAGAGAGGTTTTTTTTTTGGGGGGGGGGGAGGGTGCATGTGATCAGCACAGGGCCAATCAGCACTGTCCAGACAGAGGGTCAGGGGTCATACAGCCTCATAGGACAGTCAGAGGAGAATGAAAACTCCTCCCACAAGCTTTAACCAGTGCTTGGCACTGATAGAAGTAATAAGACTTCTGCTGATGAGAAAAAGTATTAAGCAGTTTACATTTACTAAAACAATTGCATTTCCATGTTTTTGTGTACTGTGGGAGATCAGATATAGTGAATGCAGGCTCCTGGTTTTTGTAACACTTTAGGCTTCCCCTCATTAACAAGCTAATTAACATACAACGTAAAATGACAGCTTCTAGATCTTTGATCCTTATTGTGGACAAAGTGTTTAAATCTAGTTTAAAATTGATCAGCAAAGCACTGACAGGGTTAATTATGGCAAGTAAAAAGTTAAACAGTTTTTTTTTTTCATTTTGCTATATCACTGAAAACACTTAACAAATATAAAGTACCGTATATACTCGAGTATAAGTCGAGTTTTTCAGCACATTTTTGTGCTGAAAGTGCCCCCCTCGACTTATACTCGAGTCAAGCACTTTTCTGCAGCAAAAAAGTTCATTTTCCAAACTGAATTTGGGGGCCGTATCGCAGGGCCACTTGGTGCTAGGAACCCCAAATTTGGTGTGCAAACCCAGTAAAACTGGTACCACAACATATCCAAAGCTGGAGTTCCTAACACCAAGTGGCCCCGAGATACGGGGCCCCAAAGTAGGTTCGGAAAATGTCATTCTCTGTTGCAGAAAAGTGCTTGACATTTTCTGAACCGATTTTTGGGGCCCTGTATCTCGGGGCCACTTGGTGCTAGAAACTCCAGCTTTGGATATTTTATGGTGCTAGTTCTACTGGGTTTGCAGACCAAATTTGGGGTTCCTACCATTAAGTGGCCCCGATACACAGGGCCCCAAAGTCGGTTAACTGTGTCCATCTGCAGCAATGTCATTTCGGGACCCTTTGGGTTCAGAGACCCCAAATTTTGGCTGCAGCTAGGGGGCATCTAGGAACCCTTAACTACCAAGTTTGAAGTTCGGGGACCTATGGCTGCAAATGGGCACAGTGAGGATGCAAATGGGCATTGTTGACCCTCTTTTCCACTTACAGTAGCTGTGCATTTCTCACCCTCGTCTTATAGTCGGGTCAATACGTTTTTCCCATTTTTTTGTGGTAAATTAGGGCCTCGACTTATACTCTGAACGACTTATACCCGAGTATATACGGTACTTGTTATCCCAATTTGGCTGCAAAAGAGGAATACATTCTAAGAAAACTGCAGAAGTATAGAGGAAGCAGACTAGAGCTCCACTACACAAGCTGGGGTCAATAACTTATAATAACGTATAACTTATAATGGTGAGCACTGAGATTTGTGGATCCAGGAGCTCTGAAAATAATGCAAACAGATGCCTATAGATGTCCTCCTTATGGATCTCCTACTACTTCCAATCCAGGACTTCTGGCACTTTTTGTTCATGTAACAATCAGAATTTTTTTCCAGAAGGTTACTTAGAACCCCCAAACATTATATATATTTTTAAAGCAAAGGCCATAGAGAATAAATTGGTGGATTTTGTAATTTTTTTATGTAACACAGTATTTGCACAGCAGTTTTTCAAATGCAATTTTTTGGGAAGAAAATACACTTTTTTGAATTTTAATGCAAAGAAACACAACACATTACCCATTTTTTTTGCAAAATATAAAAGATGAAATTACGCTGAGTAAATTGATAACAAATATGTCACGCTTTAAAACGGCGCACGCCCATGCAACAGCCACAAACAACGTAAATTTTACTATCCATAGGCGACAATTTAAAAGCCTTTACAAGTTACCACTTTAAGTTTACAGAGGAGGTCTGCTGCTAGAAATACTACCCATGATCTGACATTCACAGTGATACCTCACATGTGTGGGATGATCGCTGTCTGCGTGACCAAAGCGCACGTTCACCTTTGAGCGCAATCACGGGAAGACAAGGGCAATTTTTTTTTGTTTTTTTATTCACTGTTGCTTTCATTTTTTTTATCACTTTTATTGTTGTCATAAGGAATGTAAGCATGTGACAGGTTTTCTTTTTTGCAGAGACCTGGGGTCTATAAGACCCCAAATCCCTCCTGCGCACTTAAAAGCATTGAAAAACACCAAGATCAATGTTTCTGAATGATTTAAAAAAAAAAAAATGGTGCCTATGGTTTCCGTATAAACCAGAAGTGATGTCATGTTATCGCTTCCAGGTATAACTATTATGAACAGCCGAGCAAAGCTGATCCCGGCTTTGCTTGGCTGTCTGGCCAGCCGGCGTGTTGCTGGGGTCTTCCGGTGGGATGGGAGAAGCTGAGAGAGCCACTCCAGAAAACTGTACCGGAATGATGACTACAGCTGCAGGCATCATCCCAGTATAATCCCAAAAGTCGGAAAGTGGTTAAATCACGAAATATACTATATGATGTCATTATTAAGGGTATATTACTTTAAGTTTTGCAAAACTCTAAACAAACACAAGACATCGCTGTAGGCTACAACAGTGATGGACAGAAGTATCCTTTCAGCTAACAATTAAAGAAGAAACCAAGAATTAGAGTCATTAAGTTGAATGACACATGGCTGCTCTCATATGATGATGTGACTTTTAATGCCGCGTACACACGAGCTGACTTTTCGACTGGACTGGTCCGACGGACCGAGTCCGGTGGACAATTCGACCGTGTGTGGCCTTCATCGGACCTGCAACTGACTTTTTCGGTCGAAAATCTTACGGACTTTAGATTTAGAACATGTTTCAAATATTTACGTCCGAACTCCCTTGGACCCAGTTCCTATCGAAAAGTCCACTAGTCTGTATGCTAGTCCAACAGACGAAAACCGACGCAAGGGCAGCTATTGGCTACTGGCTATCAACTTCCTTATTTTAGTCCGGTGTACGTCATCACGTACAAGTTCGTCAGACTTTGGTGTAATTGTGTGTAGGCAAGTCCGTTTGTTGGGATAGTCCGTTGGAAGTCCACCTAATGTCCGTCAGACCAGTACGGTGGAAAAGTTTGCTCGTGTGTACACGGCATAAGACTTACAGCATATCCTCTACTGAGCTGGATCAGTCCAATACTGACATAAATGGGCATCCATTCCCAAAACTACATTATGCCAGATGGGCAATCCCCATTTATATCTGATGAATTGGTGCAGCTCAACAAGGGGTAAACACCATGGGGGGAATTCAATAAAGCTGCTGCGCCACTTTTCTAGCTTTAATGCCTCTTGTTAATGTATTGCGCCAAATTCATGAAGCATTTGCAACACTCGTGCAATAAATTAAGGTAGGTCTAAAATGCACAACTTTTACAGTATGTTGCAATGAATGCATCACATTTACATTGTGTTGCATTGAATACACCAAAGTTAAGCTAATTAAAGCCAACTCTCTTTTGGCGTACAGAGAGAAAAACTGGCTCAGACAGATTTTGCAACTGTGTCTCATGTGCATTTTTAGAGAAGCGCAGCATGAGCCAATTTCAAATACAACTTCTAGACAGGTGCATGAATTTGGCACATTCATCACTACTTTTAGAATGCACGAGAGACACTTTCGTCAAATATGCCTGCGCCAGTCTTTATGGATTCCAGGAAATGTTCAGTTCTGTTTGGAACCACCTGACCATGTTGTGGATTATGAGGTGCATACCGATATATATATATATATATATATATATATATATATATATATATATATATATATATATATATATATATATATATATATATATATATATATATATTGGAGGACAGACAGGCTGGCCAGAAAACTGATAGGGACATGCTTCTATGCCGAACATAGTAAGTTTGGGAAAAGTTTAGGAAAGCAGAGGGACTGGCAGGATTACCTGGTATTTTACACAAAAAAAGCAATACAAAGAGAACAGGATACTTTTTAAAATAAGTACATGGTACAAAAGGCATATTTCAGGAATATGAAATGTTTGGGTATACATTCTTTAACTCTTGATGACAACTAATGTGACTACTAGCTGCTAAGGAATTCTTCCTTAGCACTGTAAACAGACACAGAACTATACTATTGAGCGTAAAAATAATAACCACATATAAATATTTATGCATAAACAGTCTGCACACACAATGTATACATAAAAAGGTGACTATAATGCACATTGAGAATTAAAAAGGAATTCCAGGTATGGATATTTCTTAAATGTTCTATTGGTCCACCTTGGACCAATGCAACTATGCATATAACATACCTGGCTGGTGCCCCTGGAAGCTGGAAATCACTCCGCTACACCAATGATCTCCACTTGCTTCTGCATCCCGAGCTCATCGGCTGGCCTGCTGCATTCTGAACACAGGAGGTCGGCTGCTCAGTACGGACGCTATTAAGAGAAAAGCTTTGGGGGCGGAGCCGGCAGCCAGAGCTGATGGATGTGTGACACCTAAGCTCTGCTACAACGGGCGACATTAAGCGGCTCACAGCACATTACAACACCCCAAAAGCACATCTACTGTCTTCTTAGGACGTGGGGCACACAGCGGCAGCGATGGCCAAACGAAAGGAGAGAGAGGGGCCGAGGAAACTGACAGATTTCTATCCCCTCAGCACGGCCCGGGATTTTCAAGATGGCGCCGGCACGGAGAGCCGCTCCACAGCCTCCACAGCACAGCCACACAGCCATCCAGTGCCATCCTCGGGTGAGTCAAATGCCAGTGACCATCCGTTGCCATCCTCCCCATTTAGTAGCCCTGCCAAGCAGAAAAGGAGGATTGGGGAAGAGGATAGGACCCGGGATAGCTCAGGAATGGAGGGGGAAGATATGGAGGAATCCTCTGCTTACACACAGAAGCTAGACGCCTTCCCCACCTCAGGGCAACCCATCATAGACACCACCATGAAGGAGATGTTACAAACACTAAGAGGGGCCCTCCAGTGCGATATGGCAGCATTTATGCAGACCACCAAACGTGAAGTAGCAGCAGTATCTACCAGAGTGACACATGTGGAGAAAAAAATGGAGGAATTCACATTGGCACATAACGAGCTAGTGGATGCACACTTTGATGTTGAGGAAGAGATCAAAACCATGCGACTTAAAATGGCCGACATCGAAGACAGGGCCCGCAGGAACAACATCAAATTCAGAGGCGTCCCTGAGTCGGTCAAGCCGGCTGAACTTACGGCTTATCTTCAAAAACTCATGATAACGGCCCTCCCAGCACTAGGACCTGCGGACCTAACGATTGACAGGGCTCACAGACTTCCGAAGCCATCCTTCCTACCTGCCCAGACCCCCAGGGATGTTATCGCACGCATCCACTTCTACCATATCAAAGACCAACTGATGAGGTACGCAAGACAACACCCTGCTCTACCTGACCCGTTTACCGGGATTGCACTGTATGCTGACCTGTCCCAAGCGACCCTTACAGCACGGCACAATCTGGTGCCAATTACTAAAATCCTACGTAACCATAAAGTCATCTATAAATGGGGCTTCCCAGCCAAGCTAATTGTGGATATGCATAACGAATCGCATGCCATCACATCACTTGATAAAGGCCTGGAGCTCCTCCGCAAATGGAAACTGCTGCCTGAGAATGGTGAGCCAGCAGACCCTGACCCTCTACACGGGAGGTACAACACCCACAACCGGCAACGAAGAACGAAGTAACCAGCTCATCCGGGCATGTACTAACTCTCCAAGCCTCCAACCTACTCTTAATACACCCGGTATACCAAATATACCCTAATCTCTGTGCCTTCACCCTACAAAGCGAGTGTAATGCTCAAGGATCTTCCGCCCGTTGTTCGGCTATTTTCTTTTTATTTTTACTCTTCTTTTTCACCTTGTACTCTAGTACCCCAATTCAAGTTACGAGATGATGTCCGTAACATGTTCTCCAAGTTCGATGAGATCTACACGTTATAAGATCTCACCAGTTCAAGTTTTTATGGTTCCTGACACCACAAGTCTGTCTGATCAGCATGGGGCGGAGCTGCGGGGGGCTCCCTACACACTGGACACACCACCTACGTCACCTTCAACGCCCGTTTCCACCACCAGATGGCATAGCCGCACCTTCTACCACCTGAATGAATCTTAAACTAATGACTTTCAATGTGAGAGGCCTGAATAGTCCCTACAAAAGAAGAGCTCTTTGGAAAACTGCCATAGAAGCGAACTGCAACATCCTGTGTGCGCAAGAGACTCACTTCTCCAGCACAAAACCACCGAAATGCTCACATCCCAAATTCCAGCAAGTATATACAGCCAACAACAACACCAAGAAGAATGGAGTGCTAATAGCTATTAGGGACAGATTAACCTTTTCTCTTTTGCAGGTACATGCTGATCCGCGTGGTCGCTTTCTCATCTTAGTAGCTGAAATGGACCATGTCACCTATACCCTGGTAAATCTGTATGCACCTAATGTGAGATCCCTCAAATTTATTCGTAAAGTATTCACAATGGCTAAAAAAATGCAGAAAGGTAGTTTAATTATCTGTGGCGATTTTAATATGGTTATGAATGCAGAGTGGGACACTTCTTCTGTGGCTCTTAGGCAGAGGCCCTCTTTGGGAGCCCTCTGTCATGAGGAACGGCTTTTTGATCCCTGGCGCTGCCTTAGGTCCACCGAAAGAGACTATACGCACTTCTCTGCAGTCCACAACAGCTATGCTAGAATAGACTTTTTCCTTACGGATATGTGCACGCTACAGAAGGTCCAGACCGCTGACATCCACAACATCACCTGGTCTGATCACGCTCCTGTGACGATTGAGGTTGTGGATGGCAGCAAAACCGTTCACAAACCGATGTGGCGCAATAACACATTTCTCCTATCGCAACCCAAAATTCGGGATGAAATAGCAGAAAAAGTGGCTGAGTTTTTTAACTTTAACGATACTGAGGAATGTTCCCCAATGACGATATGGTGTGCTCATAAGGCCTTTGCTCGAGGTGTCCTCATTCAGATTGCTTCTAGAGAGAGGAAAAAAAAAATGAAACGTATGTCACAACTCCATGACACTATAGCAGACCTAGAGCTGAAACACAAAAATCCCAGTACCAGACCCAACGATGTCCTCTCCCGGCTTACAACCTGCCGGGAGGAACTTAGACAGGAACTAAGAGCAGATTACGAAACGTACTTTAAAAAACTAAAACTTACTTACTACTCCCAGAATAACCGCTCGGGAAAATTATTAGCTGCCCAACTCAAGAAAAAACAGGCACGCTCGAACATCGCTCACATTAAGCATCACCTCAACAACACTGTATTTCAAAACCCCAAAGACATAGCTAATGTATTTAAAGAATACTACGAATCCCTGTACAATCTTAACAATGACCCCACAATACACCAGCCCACAACCAAGGAGATAGACGAGTTCCTTACTGGAATTCGCCTACCTTCAGTGGACAAAGCGTCACTCCAAAAACTAAACTCCCCTATTACCCACCAAGAAGTAGAAGCAGTAATCGCATCTCTACCCATGCATAAATCGCCTGGTGCGGACGGATTTTCCGCCGAGTACTACAAGGCAATTACCCAGACTCTCACCCCTGCACTAGTTAAAGTCTTCAATACAGCGGCCACTTCAGGCAGCTTCCCCAGAGAGATGCTACAAGCTGTTATAGTCACAATACCGAAAAATGGCAAGGACACAACGAACCCCCAAAACTTTAGGCCCATATCCCTCTTGAATTCGGACCTCAAAATATATGCTAAAATCCTAGCGAATAGATTAAAAGACATCACCCCTTCCCTTATAGGATTGGATCAGGTCGGTTTTGTCAAAAGCAGGCAGGCGCCGGATGGAACCAGACGTATGTTGAACCTCCTGAGAATGGCTGAAACCAAAAAGGTACCCAGCGTATTCCTGGCCTTAGATGCGGAAAAGGCCTTCGACAGGGTCCACTGGGGTTACCTGTCTAGGACCTTGCACAAGTTTGGCATCTGGGGCCTGATCCACTCAGCCATCATGTCTTTATATATGAACCCCACAGCACAAATCTACACTTCCACGTTGCTCTCAGACCCCTTCAGGTTATCTAATGGTACCCGGCAGGGATGCCCACTCTCGCCGATAATTTTCTCCTTGATTATAGAGCCACTAGCGGCATACGTAAGAGGCGATGCTGTGATAGAGGGCATCGACACCGGTCACGAATCCCATAAAATAGGGCTCTTCGCGGATGACATTATCTTAACAATAACTAATCCACTTGCATCCCTACCTGCTATTAACTCCCTCTTACATAAGTTTGGAAATGTTTCCTACTATAAGGTCAACACCAGCAAATGCTTTGCATTAACCATCAACATGCCTGAAAAAACAAAGTCGAGACTAATGCCGCGTACACACGGTCGGACTTTTCGTCTACAAAAGTCCAACGGACGCTGACGGACTAAAGCTGGCTGGTAATCCGATCGTGTGTGGGCTTCTCCGGACTTTCAACGTACTTTTTTAGCCTCAAATCCGACGTACTTTAGATTTGAAACATGCTTCAAATCTTTACGTCGTAACTACGACGGACCCCGAAATCCGCTCGTCTGTGTGCTAGTCCGACGGACAAAAAGCCACGCTAGGGCACCTATTGGCTACTGGCTATGAACTTCCTTATTTTAGTCCGGTGTACGTCATCACGTACGAATCCGTCGGACTTTTGTGTGGTCGTGTGTAGGCAAGTCCGTTCGTTAGAAAGTATGCCGCAAGTCCGCCGCAAGTCCGCCGAAAGTCTGCCGGAAGTCTGTCGGACAGGCTGTCTGACTTTTGTCCGACCGTGTGTACGCGGCATAAAGGAAATTTTTCCTTGCAACTGGGACCCGCCCTCAATTACATATCTGGGTGTGCAGCTAGCCTCCTCCTCCACCAACATCTACTCTTGCAATTTCCCTCCACTCCTGCTTAAAGTGGAAGCGGAACTAAATCAAATAAGTAAGCTCCCGCTCACGTGGCTGGGGAGGATAGCTGCATATCAAATGCAAGTTCTGCCCAAAATTCTCTATGTTTTCAGGACCGTACCCATCCCTGTCCCCCAACAATTCTTTACACACATAGATAAACTACTTAACAAATTCATATGGGGCGGTAAAAAACCGAGGATCGCACTAGCACAGCTTTATAAACCTAAACATCTAGGCGGCGTTGGCCTCCCCAATGCTCAACTATACTACAAAGCAGCACTACTGGACCAGATGCGCTACTGGTTCTCATGTCAAACTGACAATAGATGGTCAGACATTGAACGTACAGTGACCCCTAGTCACGATCTACCAGCACTAGCTATAGCCGCTAGCCTTCATCACAAGCCCAAGGTTCCCCCGTACCCAACCATACAAGCTACTGTTAATGCATGGTCCTCTTTAGTGAATTCTAAGTTCACTGACATTCCAACCCGCACATTAAGAATACCACTAGCAGCTTATGAGTACCTAATACCGAGCTTCTCAGTCCACAGCTGGAAGAAACAGGGAGTACACTTCAACACTAATGACCTGGACACAATGGATGAACTTGATAGATACAAACTGTTCCAACTAAACCACTATTCACACTCCAACCCGACCCGTCCGATCATAATCCCGCAGATCCTATGGAAATTCCTGCTCAATAAATCCCCGCCCACTCGCAAAGGCATATCCTTGTTTTACACATTCGCCTCCCCTACCTATCTGCAAACTAAATTACCTAACATGCATAAATGGGAGAGGGACCTACAAAGGGAATATCCTCTGCACCAATGGCACATAGCTATAAAATACAATAGCAAATCTTCCTCTTGCATAGACCACTGGGATAACGCACAAAAATTACTACATAGGTGGTACCTCACCCCCTCCCGACTGCACAAGATGAAACCCTCCACATCAGCATTATGCTGGAGAGAATGCTTATCTACAGGCAATCTTCTCCACATATTTTGGGGTTGTAAAAAAATCCAACCGTTCTGGGAGGAGGTCCAATCCCTCATCTACAATGTTACCAATACCCATCTCAAACTTGAACCAGCACTAACACTCCTGAGCCTGGGCATTGAAGCCTATCACCCCCTAATGAGGAAAGTAGTAATCCATATCCTATTTGCGGCTCGTATTTCAATAGCAAAAGAATGGCTGTCACTAGCACCCCCTAAAATAGAGGAAGTTATCTCTAGAGTAAACGCCCAATATACAATGGAAAGAGCTCTGGCCTACGCTAAAGGAGGATCCCCGAATTTCCATAAACAGTGGGAAATTTGGAAATCCTCCAAATACGCCTCCTCACATTGATAAACTCATTTTACTGATACAATAAAGTACAATGAATGCCTCTGGTGCGGTGGTATGCTAACAGCATCTTTCAACATGCATAGATTGGATATTTACCAAGGAGCAACCAACTGGGGTGTGTTGGGTGTGTGGGGATGACTCTGCACTCTGCATCTATGACAACTATATATCTTTGTTTGTGTTTTATACCCTGAATTAATAGCACTTACTGCTCACAGCCTATCTTCCCATGGATCCCTCATAGGACCCATGGCAAGCTACTATGCGGTTACCCAGCAATAAGCCTGGTCACAGTGTGAACCCAAAGGGGGTGGCAGGCTGTACCTCTTATGGAGGTCAAACATATAATCCAATCGGTAGCTTGAATACATGTTGTATATTCTTGATTACTTAAGTAGTAAGTGTTGTATATACATAATCACCTTGTATAACCTTAAGAAATGCCTATATTGAATGCTCTGTAATGTACAAAGTGAAATTCAATAAAAATCTATTGTTTAAAAAAAAAGAGAAAAGCTTTGCATGTTCTGAATGAATGCAAAGTGTTTCTCTAACTGGACGAGGCTGAGAGGCGGGGTAGTGATGTCTCGCTCTCCATCTCATCCAATGATAAAACTTCTTGTGTACTTTAGTGATTATGTACAAAATATCCATACCTGCATTTCCTCTTTAACCACTTGCCGACCAGCCGGCTCGTTCCCGCGAATGGCCGTAGCTGTATGTCGGCTCCTTTAGGAGCCATACCAGGCACGTGTGCACCCGCTGCACGATGGGGGTCCTGAAGCGCATGGCCGGCAGCCGCAATGTCCGCCGGCCACCCATGATCGTGGGCACGACAGCCAGAACGGGGATTTGTGTGTATGTAAACACACAAATCCCCGTTCTGACAGGGGAGGAGAGACAGATCTGCTGTTCCTAGTAATTAGGAACAGCGATCTGTCTTCTCCTCCAGTCAGTCACATCCCCCCCACACACATGAAGGATCACATTTAACCCCTTAATTGCACCCTAGTGTTAACTCCTTCCCTGCCAGTGACATTTATACAGTAATCAGTGCATTTTTATAACACTGATCACTGTATAAATGTCAATGGTCCCAAAAAAGTGTCAAAAGTGTCCGATCTGTCTGCCGCAATGTCGCAGTTCCACTAAAAAACGCAGATAGCTACCATTACTAGAAAAAAAAACTGCCATAAATCTACCCCCTATTTTGTAGATGCAATAACTTTTATGCAAACCAATCCATATACTCTTATTGCGATTTTTTTTACCAAAAATATGTAGAGAAATACATATTGGCCTAAACTGATGAAGAAATTAGTTTTTTTTATATATTTTGTGGGATATTTATTATAGCAAAAAGAAAAAAAAATGTTTTTTTTTCCAAAGTGTTGCTCTCTTTTTGTTTATAGTGCAAACAATTAAAATTAAATGGTCTGGTCATTAAGGGGGAAAATCTTCTGGGGCTGAAGTGGTTAATGCTATAAAATGGAATAAAAGAGCACAAGGATTTTATGCTATTTTTAACAATAGCTGTGCGGATGGTCACCAAAAACAGGCTTGTGTTTTTAAAATGGTTTTAGATGTGTTAATGTTGTGTGGTTTTATCCTCTGAGAACTTGACTGGTGATTATATACAATATATATACACCGTGGATATAAATAGTCTACACCCCCCTGTTAAAATGTCAGGTTTCTGTGAAAAAAAGGAGACAAAGATAAATAATTTCAGAACTTTTTCCACCTTCAATGTGATACATAAACTGTACAACTCAGTTGAACAACAAACTGAAATCTTTTAGGTGGACGGAAGTAAAAATAAAAAAATATGCTTGCATAAGTGTGCACGCCCTTAAACTAATACTTTGTTGAAGCACCTTTTGATTTGATTACAGCACTCAGTCTTTTTGGGTATGAGTCTATCAGCATGGCACATCTCGACTTGGCAATATTTTCCCATTCTTTTTTGAAAAAACATTCCAAAATCTGTCAGATTGTGAGAGCATATCCTGTGCACAGCCCTCTTCATATCACCCCACAGATTTTCAATCAGATTCAGGTCTGGGCTCTGGCTGGGCCATTCCAAAACTTTAGTCTTCTTCTAGTGAAGTCATTCCTTTGTTGATTTGGATGTATGGTTTGGGTCTTTGTCATGCTAAAAGACGAAGTCCCTCTTCATGTTCAGCTTTCTAGCAGAAGTCTGAAGGTTTTGTGCCAACACTGACTGGTATTTGGAACTGTTCATAATTCCCTCTACCATGACTAAGGCCCCTGTCCCAGCTGAAGAAAAACAGCCCCAAAGCATGATGCTGCCACCTTAATGCTTCACGGTGGGTATGGTGTTCTTTTGGTGATATGCAGTGTTGTTTTTGCACCAAACATATCTTTTGGAATTATAGCCAAAAAGTTCAACCTTGGTTTCATCAGACCATAACACATTTTTCCACATGCTTTTGGAAGACTTCAGATGTGTTTTTGCAAAATTTAGCCGGGCTTGGATGTTTATCTTTGTAAGAAAAGGCTTCCATCTTGCCACGCTACCCCATAGCCCAGACATATGAAGAATACGGGAGATTGTTATCGCATGTCCCACACAGCCAGTACTTGCCAAATATTCCTGCAGCTCCTTTAATGTTGCTGTAGGCCTCTTGGCAGCCTCCCTGACCTGTTTTCCTCTTGTCTTTTCATCAATTTTGGAGGGACGTCCAGTTCTTGGTAATGTCACTGTTGTGCCATATTTTCTCCACTTGATGATGACTGTCTTCACTGTGTTCTGTGGTATATCTAATGCCTTGGAAATTCTTTTGTACCCTTCTCCTGACTGATACCTTTTAACAATGAGATCCCTCTGATGCTTTGGAAGCTCTCTGCAGACCACCTTTTGCTGTAAGATGCCACTAAGAAAATGTCAGGAAATACCTACTAGAACAGCTAAACTTTATCTGGGGTTAATCAAAGGCACTTTAAAATGATAGCGTGTGTGTACTGACTCCTATTTGACATGAGATTGAATGTGATTTGTTAATTCTCAACACAGCTACATCTCCAGTTATAAGAGGGTGTGCACACTTATGCAACCACATTATTTTAGGTTTTTATGTTTGCTCCCCCCCTAAAAGATTTCAGTTTTTTTTTTATTCAGTTGTACAGTTTATAGGTCACATTAGATTTGGAAAAAGTTCTGAAATGATTCATCTTTGTCTAATTTTTTTACATAACAGAAACCTGACATTTTAACAGGGGTGTGTAGACTTTTTATATCCACTGTGTGTGTGTATATATATATATATATAGGGCTGGGGAAAAAAGTCGATTTAAATCTTGAATCAAGTTGAGAGGTCAAATCGATTCAAAATTTAAGCAAATCGATTTTTTAGATTTTTTTCTTTCACCGCGCCGGTCGTGAGGAGCTGCGGGCAGGAGTTTTTAGGCGAGGCGGCTTCGGCCTAGTCCGCTAGGCCGGACGCCGCGGACTAGGCCGAAGCCACGGCCTCGCCTAAAAACTGCCTGCAGCTACCCAGGACCGGCGCTCCCAGCCCTAATATATATTAACATTTTTAGATACCCATTTCATAAAGCTCATCCTAATTTAAATAATATTATCAGTGTCTGACTGTGCATAAAACCTTGTTTTTCTTGTATCCTTATATCCTGTATGTTCAAAGTGGTTGCCATATAAGGCTGGCCATACAATAGTAGAATTTTGTGCAAAAGTTTTCCTTTTAAGAATGTTCGTTCACTTTTCTACTTGTTAGTGGGGTCAAATCAACATTTGTTTTCAAATATGAATTAGGTAGGATGTAATAAATTTCCTAAGCCCACTAATTTCCAACAGTGAATGTGATTAGATTTCATGTTACTAGATTAGATTTCATTTGGGAAAGTCCATTTATTCCAAAATCAAATGTTAAAAGCTAATGTTTTTTTATGCAGTTTTGACTGACATTCCTCTTGTCATTAAATGTACTGATGAGAATTTTTGTACAAATGTGTGTACGAACTTTCTTTTGAAAATCAACTAGTGTATGTCCAGCCTAAAGGCTCTGTTTCGGGGTCTTGCCTTGCTGATCATCTTATTTCAATGCAAGTCTACTAGAGTCTGTCCTTTTAAAAACAATAGACTAAGGGAGTGACAGAGAACCTTGGCACCCCAGATGTTTTGGAACTAAATTTCCCATGATGCTCAACTACACTCCAGAGTGCATGAGCATCATGGGAAATGTAGCTCCAAAACATCTGGGGTGCCAAGGTTTGCCATCACTGGACTAAGGCTAGCCATTGATGAGTCTTTTTTTCATTCAACTAGTGGATTGGAGGAAAGAAAATAATTTGATTCCTTCCAACTGAATTATTGTATTTTGACAGCGGGGAGATTTCCCCGCCATCAGAAAATCCTGATCAGCACTGCCATCTAACAACCAGCATGCCCATACATGGATCGAAATTTGGCCGGATCCCTTTATGAACTGGCTGAATTTTTAACCATGTATGCAAGGCTTAAAGTTGTTCACTTATGCTTTGAAAGCCACCATTTCCCCCTTCCAAGCTAGGCAGAGTGCATAGAGAAATGCAATTTACCGGCTACTGTATTCAATAGCCACTGAAGCAGTTGACTCAATGCAAACGTTGTTAAGCTGACCTGCTACTCCAACAAAAGTTGATTGAAAAATCAATCAACTTTTGCAAGCGGGCATAGGGGTGAGTGTTTGCTGACAGTGGTGAAAGTGGTAATTTTTCTGTGTCAATAATTTTTTATAAAGCCGTCATTGCCACCCCTCTTAAAAGCTGTTTACGGTGGATTGCTTTTTAGAGGCATTTGACAGGTGGCTTGGAGGTGATATGTTTCCTCCTGGATTCCTGTTTTAACCTGCGGCTGGGGGGGTCAGGTGGCGGTAAAACTGTAGCTTGAACGACTTGTTTTACCGTCGCCTCAGCTGCCCTTGTAAATAAGGCCTTAGAACAAAAAATTAAACAAAGTATGCTTTGCAGATGACATCACTTAATATGCAGAAAATACAGTCATAGCAGATTACTAGCTATAATGCTATTATAATAGCATTACAAGCTTAGTCATCGAATACCAGCATTATTATTTTACTCTAGTTATATAGCAGCACTGCACTGTAAGCTACATGTGAAGTTTGACATCTATTAGAGGTAGGCTGGGTTCACACTTATGCGAATTGGATGTGGATTTCCCCACATCCAATTCGCATGACAGGAGAGTGTGAACCGGCTCTCAATGGAGCCAGTTCACACAGTTCCGGGGAGGCCGCAGACTGCATTTAAAAAGGGTCTTTAGTTCCGATTCAGGTGCAAATTCAGGCACAAATTTGTACGTGATTCGCGCCTGAATCGGTGAAGAGGGATGTACTGGACCCCCTGCTCCCAACCACATCCGCAGCACATGTGAACCCAGCCGTAGAGGTGGTTGTGATCAGCAAAAGGTACTTTTTACTATAACTCAAAGTAATACTGATTCATGTGTAATTTAATGATAGGTCCACTTAAAGCAAAACTAAACTGCTTCTGAGCACCACAAATCAAAAATGCTATTTAATTATCGTATATACTCGAGTATAAGCTGAGTTTTTCAGCACATTTTTATGTGCTGAAAGTGCCCCCCTCGGCTTATGCTCGAGTCAAGCACTTTTCTGGTGCAAAGAATGACATTTTCCAAACCGACTTTGGGGCCCGTATCTCAGGGCCACTTGGTGCTAGGAACCCCACATTTAGTGTGCAAGCCCAGTGGAACTAGCACTACAACATAGCCAAAGCGGTTCAGAAAATGTCATTCTCGGCTGCAGAAAAGTGCTTGACATTTTCCAAACTGAATTTGGGGCCCTGTATCTCGGGGCCACTTGGTGCTAGGAACCCCAGCTTTGGAAATATTGTAGTGATAATTCCACTGGGTTTGCACACCAAATTTGGGGTTCCTAGCACCAAGTGTCCCTGAGATACGGGGCCCAAAATTCGGTCAACTGTGTCCACCTGCAGCAATGTCATTTCAGGACCCTTTGGGTCCAGAGACCCCAAATTTTGGCTGCAACTAGGGGGCATCTAGGAACCCTTAATTACCGAGTTCGGGGGACCTATGGCTGCAAATGGGCACAGTGAGGCATGCAAATGGGCACAGTGAGGCTGCAAATGGGCATTGTTGAACCTATTTTCCACTTACAGTAGCTGTGCATTTCTCACCCTAGGCTTATACTCGAGTCAATAAGTTTTCCCAGTTTTTTGTGGTAAAATTAGGTGCCCCGGCTTATATTCGGGTCAGCTTACACTCGAGTATATACGGTAACTTTTAATATTCAAAGCAAACTCTCCCATCCATCCATGTCTCCATGCTTTATTTTGCTGGGAAATCACCTAAAAAACAGCACTCAGCATTTCTGGCTGTGGCCATCTTGAGTAAGGGTAGATGATTCAGATAGCATTTACTTCCTGGAATCCATCTGCCCTTAGATCAGGCATGCAGGCAGGAGGATGGGCTTAGCTGACAAAGCCCCTCCTTCCCTCCTGAAGACTCCTGGGATATTATGACATAATTCTCCCAGGCCTGGAAACCAAGAAGTTACTGAAGATTTTTAAAAACAAGTTTAAGTAATTATGATATACTTTACTATCTTTTTACTGATGCTAGCAGCATAAGAATTAAAAATAATCAATGCGGACTAAGAGAGTGAAGTTCCACTTTAAAAAGTGCATCCAGAGAATGCTGAACCTATTATCCTAGCCGAAAGTTAAAGTCAGTATTTGATTTTCTCCATTTCATAAATATAAGCAGCAACGAATGCATATCGCTGTGTGTCTGGTATAAATACCTGGCTCTTCAGGCTTGGGCGGAGGGGGAAGAATTTCCTCAAGATCCTGGCGTTGCTGGGGTTGCTGTTCTTGAACCTCTGGAAGGGCCGGAATAGGGATCGGAGGGGCTGACTTCACTGGCGTTGTGGATTCTGGGGTTTCAAAGGCTTCTTCAGAGTCGGAGCTCCTGTACAGAAAGGGAATAATTATTATTAACGCCTTGTTTCACAGTCATCCCTCAGGTGTAACAGCCACGTGTGCACGTCACACTGCTCCAGGCATGGTTAAAATGATTTAGCATTAAGCAGTTCTAACATCGGTGAGGTCATTTACAGCAGACGGTCTGAGCAAAACAGGGAAGCACAACTTTGTATTGCATTGAGGTGAGGTCTACATGACATGACATGATTATAACCTTAGGGAAAATATATGTCTGAAACAAGGGGCGTTCCTCTAATACTTAGCATTTAAACTCTAGTCAACAGCCAAAATACGTAAACCATTGTGCAATGTAGTTAGCTGTACACCAGTGACTGCAGAAGTCCCCCAAGATGGCTCCTGTGTATTCTCTCACTGCTAAGATATATTGATTTAAAACCTCAACAACAACTAGCACTTTTGGGAGAGGAACAATACCTCTGTAGGCATGAAATGACATTTGACCTATTTTGCACAGCCTGTGCTTGATGTTGTTTAAGTACTTTGATACAGCAATATTCTATGCAATTTATTATCTCCATGCAGTTTACATTGCACTTCCAACACCTTAAGGGCTGGTTCACAGTAGTGCGACTTCTGATGCGCCTAGAGTCACTGTCAGAAACCATAAACCAGCCGGGGTCAGGAAACCAGAAGTCAGCGTGGTCAGGAGCAGAAATCAGGAAC
Source organism: Lithobates septentrionalis (assembly GCA_037952835.1). Taxonomy (NCBI): domain Eukaryota; kingdom Metazoa; phylum Chordata; class Amphibia; order Anura; family Ranidae; genus Lithobates; species Lithobates septentrionalis. Next base: position 1,797,472 of record JBBDGP010000002.1, on the reverse strand, counting down.
AGGAATAGGAAGGGAAGTCAGCCAGGCCAAGTCATACACTGGAGCACAGGAAGGAACGCACTAGGACCTATTTCACACTGGGGCCACGGCCGCGTTAGCACTAAAGCGCCGCTCGTTTTAGCGGCACTTTAGTGATTTTAAGCGCAGCTTTTTGGCTGCTAGCGGGGTGCTTTTAACCCCAAAGAAGGGGTTAACGCTGCCCATTGATTTCAATGGGCAGGGCATTTTGGGAGCGCTAAATACTACGCTCCCAAACCACCCCAAAGATGCTGTTTTCAGGACTTTTCCTAACGCCCCACAAGCGCACTGACTCGTGTGAAAAGTCATACTGAAATGAATGGGAGGCGGTTTTCAGGAGCTTTACAGGTGCTATTTCAAGTGCTAAAACGCCTGAAAACCGCCTCAGTGTGAAAGGGGTCTTAGAGATCATAGACCACACAAGGGCAAGGAGGAAATGAGCCAAGCTGCTTAAATAGCAAAAAGGGGCTGGCTGTAGGCTGGACTAATGAGGCAGGTAAATGGTAACCAGGTAAGTCACTGTGGAAACAAGGAGTGGCTGAGCAGCTTCTGAGCACTGAAAGAAAAGAGCTGCCGTTAAGTAGCAGGAGCCCAGCCCTGACAGTCACACAGAATCAAATGAGAAGGGAAATCATAATATATTCAATGGTGCCGGTTTGTATCTAGCGACTCAGCATTTGTGATTTTGGAAAAGGTTCCTGTGTTACTTGGATCGCAGCAGTGTGAACCAAGCACCAGATCCAGATACAGTCTGTTACATGATAAACATGACTTCTTTGTTATATCTTTGAGCATACACCTGCACCTGCGAGAAGCTAATTTGAAACGTTCAACACATGCTCCTCTATGACTTTTAAATAAAGAAGAATACCAGGTATAGATATTTTATACATAGTTACATTGGTCCATTTTCTGAATAAATGCAAAACATTTCCTGACTAGATCAGGAGGAGAGATGGGACAGTGTCATCATGTTCTCCACCTCATCCAATCAGAGGATGCTTTGCATTAATTCCGGGAATGTAAAGTTTCCTCTGATCAGCACCTGTGCCAAGCAGCCAAGCGCCCATGTTCATATTGCAGCAGGGCAGCCATTTGGCATGGGACCTAGAAGCAAGCGGAGACCATTGGAGTAATGGTGTCTATTTCAGTGATTTACAGCTTCTGGGGCTTTGGCCAGGTATGGTATATGCATGGTTACATTGGTCCAAGCTGGACCAACTTGACCAGCTATAAAATATCCATACTTGGAATTCATCTTTAAAAATAACCAAGTACATACTGTATAATCTGATGTTCTTTAAGTTCATTAGCCCCCCTCCAGCAGTTAAATTCTTAGAAGCCCCCCTCCTTTAGAGCTCTTTGCAAATGAGAGTGGAAATGCTTATATACAGCCTTTGAAATATAAAAGCACCCACAGAAGACAATATTTGCCCTATGGCAAGGTAGTGATACCAGGTTTCACCTCCAGGTGGGGCTGCAGACACAATTTTAAACAAGAATTTCTGATCTAAGTAAAGCACGGAAGCTAAACTATCTACTAAGCAACTTTTAACTCCCCCCTAAAAAGATTTTTTGATACAGAAATACGAACTGAATAATTGAAGATAAGCAACTTCAAAGGAAAAACTTGGGACTATATATACCCAGAATTACAATAAAACTATGGTTTTGCATGACATGGCACCTTTCAAAAATAAAAGCACCCACATAAGAAATTAGCTCTATGACAAGGCAGTGGTACCAGGTTTCACCTCCAGGGCTGCAGACAAAATTTTAAAGCGGAGTTCCACCCTAAAGTGGAACTTCCGCTCATTGGATTCCTCCCCCCCTCCGGTGTCACAATTGGCACCTTTCAGCCGCAAACCCCCCTCCCACCCCCGTTGTGTTGTGGGAAATACACAGTTCCCACAACACAACAGGGACCAGTGTAGACGCGCAGCGTGACTCGCGCATGCGCAGTAGGGAACCGGGCAGTGAAGCCGCAACACTTCACTTCCTGATTCCCTCAGTGAGAATGGCGGCGGCAGCACCCGAGGATCGAAGGACGGTTCGGCCTCGGGTGCCGATATCGCTGGACCCCGGGACAGGTGAGTGTCCTTCTTTTAAAAGTCAGCAGCTGCAGTATTTGCAGCTGCTGACATCTAAAAAAAAAATTCGCGAAACTCCGCTTTAAACTGAGTAAAGCAAGGGAAATAAGTCATCTACCTGTACTTATAACAACTTTAAACTTCCCCCTCCAAAACAATTTTCAATCCTCAGATAAATGCCAATGGGATAATTGCAGATACAGAAACTTGAAAGGAACAATTTAGCACTTTGTATACCCAAAATTACAATGAAACTATGTTATTGAATGACATGGCACCAGTATAAAGTACCTTAAAATGATATAAATGCCGCGCTGTGTATGTTTTCCCCCTGAGGAAGGCACGTGATCCTGTGTCGACGCGCGTAGAAGAGGGGCGAGGGCGGTGAAGGCACCCGGACCCTTACAAGGAGTAAGTGACCAGGGAGCGGTTGTGCGGCTCTGCAGGAATTTTTTTACATACAATTTTTGTGTACATTGTAGTCTGATGCGCTGGAAGCACCAGCAACATGTAAGTACCCTGTTTTCTTTTAACAAAAATGCTAAGCTTTTAAACATTATAAGCACTATTGGCGTCCTTTCACATCCACATGTACTTTGATGCTGACCACTGATGTGGAGATTGCTGGAAGATTGCAGGAACCAGCTGACCTAAATCCATCTCATTGATCCCTGGAGTGGCCCACAGGCGGTTTTTGACCCAACTTAGATGAGGGGGTCACACATTTTGAGGTGAGCCTATACCCAATAGGGGGGGAGCGCGTGTGAGTTGGCACAGTGGTGACTGAAGCACATCAAATTGGATTGCACAGTTTATTAGCGATTTTGATTGATTAAAGAATCAGGTCACAAGTGGAATATTTTGTTATTGCACCTAATACAACTATATTCATCACTTATATAGTGCATGTAATATCACATTATATACCATTGTACCTTGTGTTTTTTGAATGATTATTATTGGGAAAGGATTATTTATTGAATTGCTATTCACTAGAATGGTTATACCCATCACGGCATTTATATAATTTTAAGTTACTTTTGCATATTTATATGGGAATGTGACCAGCACCAGCAGCTTGTTTTATCTTATTTTATTTATTCATTTTTATTTTTATATTTTTTTGTTTAGTGCATATTTACTTGGTTGCTCACAAGGTATTTTTGAATAAGCAGTATAAAATACCTTTATTCCACAATAGGAATACACCTAGCATTATTATTATATGAAGGGACAAGCTGCAGTGATAGATTCCACCTGCTGGTGGAGCTGCAAGTGAAATTGAAAATGTTTTTTTTTTTCATTAAAGCGGACCTTCAAGGTCTTGTCATGTTGCCCTGCCATCTCCTCCCTCCTCTTAAAATTAGACATATTTATATTTTTAACCTAATGTATTTTATTTGTGCTGCAAATTTGTTATAAAAACTATCAATAAATGGTGTATTACCCTGCCACCTCCTCCCTCCTCTTCATCATGTTATTTCCACAAAATAATAAAGATTTGGTTTCAAATATTTACTTGTAAGCCAATTTAGAACAGTTTATTGATATAAATCACCTTTTGTCGGTCGAGGCACCCTTTAAAATGATAGACAATCTTAAGGCACCCTTTAAAATTATGGACAGTCTCAAGGCACCCCATTCCAAAATGTATAACATGATTCTAATAGCTTTACACAATGCAGCAACATTCACACGTAGGACACCCAACGTTAGAGGTGATTTATTCTTCCAAAGCAAATACACTTTTGTACACTGGTACTGACTAGTATTCCAATGTTTCTCTTCTCCCTCAATTTCTCCCGACCAGTCAGCTAATGTGACCCCAGTGCTGAGGGAGAAGGGCACAGGAGGGTCAAACAAGGATGCTGTGGAGGCAACAGACATCCTCCTCATCAACTGATGACGCCATTGGTTATTAGGATGCCAGTGTCTAGAAAGTTGTAATGGTGCATAATGAAAACCCATGGCTTTGTGTAACTAAATGGCAGGCCTGATCCCCCTGCTGGCTTGTATACAATTTTAGATAATTTTTTAGGCATTTTGCCAAGGTACCCCTGAAGAAACCTCAAGGCACCCTGGTTAAAAAAGGCTGATATAAATGATTTATTTTTACTCTGTATTCCAAAGGCTGTTTTTTTTTTTATTTTATTTTGAACATATGACCAGCAGCAGAGGACTAAAAGCTCCTTCTGCTTATGTTTCCCTGCATCAGACTGGGAGAGAGCTGGGTCATGTGACTGCTGTATATCAATTATATTTATCTTTTTAATTAAAATAATTGCAGCGCCATCACCCACATACAGAAATAGAAGGGACATTGTCAATTAAACAGTGTGTGTTTAGTATTACTTTAACCGCTTCCCGACCAACCACCGCAGTTATACTGCGGCAGGTTGGCTCCCCTGCGCGAGCCGTCAGGTAGCAAAAAGGTGTCTACAGACTTCAAACTATCATTAAAGTGTTATTAGACCCACAATAGTAAAATCAGTCTGTATATGCAGTAAAGCATGCTTGTTATACTCATTGTGGAACCTTAAGGGTTAATCCTCCGCATTGTGTAAAAAGGCTGTTTAACCCTATCTTCTCTGATCCTCCCCTTCTTTTACTATCCCCAATCCATCTAATGATAGAACAGAGCCTTAAGAGGAATCTGCACATGCTCAGTTTGGTGTGTATTGCCAGAGAGATTTTTGGTTTTGTTTTTTGGGAGAGTGCATGTGATCAGCACACGGCCAATCAGCACTGTCCGGACAGAAAGTCAGGGGTCATGCAGACTCATAGGACAGTCAGAGGAGAATGAAAACTCCTCCTACAAGCTTTAACCAGTGCTCGGCCGGACACTGATAGAAGTCTCAAGACTGCTATATACTGCTGATGAGAAAATGTATTTAGCAGTTTATATATAGTAAACCAATTGCATTTTCATGTTTCTGTGTACTGTGGGAGACCAGATATAATGAATACAGGGTCCTGGGTTTAGTAACACTTTAATGGGCACCATCAAATATGTGAAAATACCATCAGCTGACCAGTCTTGGAATGGAATAAAAAAATGCTATCATTTTCTACAGTCAGGGCTCTACAAAGCTAAGTATTTTTATGAGAGTTTAGTTCTACTCAAACATAAATGACTTGTCAAGCTAGATGTTGGTGTATGGATAAGCTGTCAGACTTGGGTGTCCGAGGGTGGTCAGGCCTGTGCATCAAATCGCCCTCTAGTGTCTCCTGGGCAACTTCAGCTATAGTTCAAATGTATGTGTTCCATGATCTGTGGCTCCCCAATAGTATATTTTGTCATTACCCAATTCTACGATTTCTAAAGTCTAATGCCCCGTACACATGGTCGGACTTTGTTCGGACATTCCGACAACAAAATCCTAGGATTTTTTCCGACGGATGTTGGCTCAAACTTGTCTTGCATACACACGGTCACACAAAGTTGTCGGAAAATCCGATCGTTCTGAACGTGGTGACGTAAAACACGTACGCCAGGACTATAAACGGGGCAGTAGCCAATAGCTTTCATCTCTTTAGTTATTCTGAGCATGCGTGGCACTTTGCCGGTCGGATTTGTGTACACACGATCGGAATTTCCGACAACGGATTTTGTTGACGGAAAATTTTATATCCTGCTCTCAAACTTTGTGTGTCGGAAATTCCGATGGAAAATGTGTGATGGAGCCCACACACGGTCGGAATTTCCGACAACAAGGTCCTATCACATATTTTCCGTCGGAAAATCCAACTGTGTGTACAGGGCATTAGAGTGCTACAACCTACTGGTAACCCTACCCAGGTTCACCACCAATAGATTAGAACTAGCACGGACATAAGTGAGATTATCCAGTAACAGCTTGTACAGCTAACAAGATAACGACATAGAATGCCACATGTGAAAAGATTTTACACATTATTAGGTTTCCACACAATGAAGTAGCTGGTACAGTATAGTAATAAGAGGTATAAAATGAATTCTATACTGTTTGCTGAAAAATTCACATAAAATGGCCTTGTAAAGAGATCATTAGTTCACATACATCAGTCAGTACAAGAACTGGCTCTAGAGATAACATTACATGCTAGCATTGTCACCACATAGAGAATGTGTATTATGAAGATAAAGACCCAGGAAAAGGAGACACATTTGGTAACTATGCCTCGGGGCTTTAATTCAAGCTGAATGAAGTGAACAGGATGCAAGGAAAAAACCTGTCAGACTGGCATATCCATGTACAGTGTAATTGCCCAAGCTTGGGTTTTCCAACACCGTCCTTGGGGACAGCCAACAGTGTAAGCCACAGAAAAGATCAAGTGTTGCTCATTACATATTTTTATAGAGCAGGATACTGAGTGAAGGGCAGACAAAGACATTTACCGGTATTTTGTTTTTCTCAAGCTGGCCATACACCAGTAGAATTCTGTTGGAAATTTTCCATAATCAGAACGTTCCTTCAATCTTCTAATGGTTAGTGGGGTCAAATCAAATCATTTTCAGCCGTGGTGACAAGAAAATGCAAAGTAGCATTTTTTTTTCCGAAAAGAATGAAAGTCTAACTGTAATTGTGGTTTTCATTCAGAACAAATCATTCTTTGGGTGGGCCAAAGAAAAGAGGAGGTGTTGCTCCTGACATATTTTAAAGCGGATCTTCAGTCCACTGCTTCTATTAGCATTCTCTCCCCCTCTTTAAATATCAATGGATGAAAAAATTAAAAATTTGGAGCGCCAAATACCTTTTTTTTTAAATGTTACTTCCCAATTTCTCTGCTTAGGCGAATAACGTCCACTCTGCTCCTGTTGACTCCTGGAATATTTTCATTAGAAATCCCAGGAGTCTCCAGGCTTTTTTTTCTGTTTTGTTTTTATTTTAAAGGGAAGTTGGAGTAGGGTGGAGGAAAGCTGGAAGAGGGCAGAGAAGAGCTGGAGGAGGGTAGGCAGAGATTGGCAAATGATGGACTGAGCCAACGTGTATTGCCCAAGCGTGCACTGCGATGTGTACCGCTGTACTGCGTGTGCATGGATTCGCATTGCAGAGGGTGGAGAAGGGGCATGGATTCCCCAGAAAACTGAGGGCGCTGGCTTTAGATGCCCTCAGGTACAATCGCTGCAGTGACATAAATGGTGAGTCAGTGTAACTATAGCCTGATTTTTACATTGAAAAATGGCAGATTTAGGAAAATTAAGTAGATAAATTACATTACAGTTTTTACATGCTGCATGAATTCTTTCCAAAATTTTTGAGGTGGAGTCAAATCAATGTTCATTTTCAACCGTAGTGATGAGAAAATTTGATGGAACAGGATGGAATATCTTTCTCAAATTAATGAAATTGTAACCGTGAATGTTGTTTTCGTTCAAGAAAAATTTAATATATTGAAGGCACAGAAAGAAACCTGTTTAGTATGGCTGGGATTTTTTTCAAATAACAGGTCTGGGTGAAATTTTAAGGGCTTGATGAAATTTATTTTGAAAATGAAAATTTGAAAATTTGATTTGAAAATGAAACTTTGAAAATGAAATTTTCATTTGATAATGAAATTAGTTGACTCAGTGTTGGCATGATTGAATGCTCTGATGAACTCTTTTGGAGAATTTGAACATTCAGATGGGATTCCACTAGTGTATGGCCAGCCTAACAAAGAGGGTACAAGTGTTATAAGATGCCCTGTAAGAACTAAGGGCATAGGTAAAAAATGTAAATACGTGTAGGCTTCTTTCATACCCTGTTTCCACGAAAATAAGACCTAGCGTGATTGTCGGTGATGGCTGCAATATAAGCCCTACCCCCCCAAATAAGCCCTAGTTAAAGTCCTTGTAGGTCTTATTTTCAGGGTAGGGCTTATTTTCGGGGAAACAGGGTAGGGCTTATTTGGGGGGGTAGGGCTTATATTGCACCCATCACCGACAATCACACTAGGTCTTATTTTCGGGGAAACAGGGTAGAAAAACAAGATCATAGCAATATTTACAGGGAGAGAGGACACACAGCATCAACTACATTTTTGTTTCCTTTAAATATGAGCTCTTTCACTAGCACTTTGTTACATATGTGCAGCCCGCATACACACAGCCAGAACTCCAAGCCCTGTAAATAACTCTAGCCCCAGGGAGCTATTGTCTGACTTCCATGTGCTCTCCATGCCCTAATGATTTTCTAATTGAGCTCAGGGCATATGTGTGGGAAGGATGAATTAATATCAAAGTATATGTTTATGAGCGTGGCCCTGGAAGTATCAGCTCAACCAAAACAGAATCTGCCAAGATTTCACCATGACTTTGCAGCCCCTTCCCGTTTGCAGGCTTTCCCAGAGTAGACCTGTATATTTTCAATCCATTTGAAGATCAATACTTGCTGTCAGTCCCATTAATTCTCCTATTATGTACAGAGCAATCGGTTTAAAGCTGAACACAAGGCAAACAGGATGGTTGCAATGGAGGAGGGGAAAGCGTTGGAGCAATGAGTATAAGGTGGTCAGGGAGTGGACTTTACACAGACCCTGTGGCTGACGGCATCTCCTGTGCTTCCTGTGTGGAGGGGACCTGCAGTGACCATCTACTGCCTCTCACTGACATTTATTCCAGTGACTGGCTACTACTTAAGAATCTCTGCTAAACTATGCTTGGAGACTCTGGGAATACGTATTTGGAGCATTGCTCCCTTACAATAGCCTAACTACATATACACTTTAGGAACTGATGTGGAAACAACATAACTTAACCTCCCTGGCGGTATGATTATTTCGGATTTTGGGTGCTGAAAGCGGTACAATTATTTTGCATGGAAATTTGGCGTTTTATATTGTAGGCCTGTAATTCTTAACAATAACAAACTTAAATCTGTCCAAACAAGAGTCTAGTAGATATCCCAGGTATGATGAAGTTTGAAACACAAAAACATAAATTATAATATAATAAATAAATATAAATAATTAAAAAAAATAATAATATAATAATAATAAATTAAATTTCCCCATGATTCACTATCGCTCAATTCCGCAAGTGTTCTAATTTGCTATTGCTGTTTTCTAGCTGGTCTAAAGCCTCTTTTGACATAAAGGGACACTTTTTGGCTGCTATGGACAATCTCCAGTTTCCAGGCAGAAAGAACAGTATATATAATATAAAACTGTATGCAGGGCATGGGCCAAAGCACTGGGGACAAAAGGGATGTGAAATAATTTCATACAGCACTGTAATCTGTAAGATTACAGTACTGTATGTGTTATGGTTTGTACATTTTTTTGAATTTGCCGCCAGGCTCCGCCCCCCGTGCGTCGCGACGCACGGAGCCTGGCACGGAGAGGCTTCGGAGGAGACGGAGCCCGCAGTCACAGCGGGTACATTGCAGGATCCTGGGGACAAGGTAAGTAACGCCGCACCAGGATCCTGCAATGTAATCCCGAGTGTGGCTCGGGCTTACCGCTAATGGTGCTGAAATTTAACCCCGAGCCACACTCGGGAATACCGTCAGGGAGGCTACTATCATCCACTATATAAATAGGGACTTTTTTGGCCCATATTGATCCATATAATACAGGCTGCTTTTGGGAGCTAGAGCCCCTGTGTCTGCCCCACAGACATCTTTATACCTTTGTTCTTTCCGTCATGTGTCGATAGTTTAAACCTAACCCATGGGTCTCAAAGAAGCTACGCTAACAAGCGAAACGTGTTGACCCTGACTCTTGCAGGATGTAACTATTTTAGTACAAGTTTGTGTCTATATGTACACTATAAGGTGTTGCAAGGTGTTCTGTGTATTATATTTTTAGCTCTTTGTTCTGATGTGTCTTTCATAAAACACAACAGGGATTGAAAATGAAATTTTCATTTGATAATGAAATTAGTTGACTCAATGATGGCATGATTGAATGCTCTGATGAACTTTTTTGGAGAATTTGAACATTCAGATGGGATTCCACTAGTGTATGGCCAGCCTAACAAAGAGGGTACAAGTGTTATAAGATGCCCTGTAAGAACTAAGGGCATAGGTAAAAAATGTAAATACGTGTAGGCATAGAAAAACTAGATCATAGCAATATTTACAGGGACAGAGGACATACAGCATCAACACAGCATCAGACATCTTTATACCTTTGTTCTTTCCGCCATGTGTCGATAGTTGAAACATAACCCATGGGTCCCAAAGAAGCTACGCTAACAAGCGAAACATGTTGACCCTGACTCTTGGCGGATGTAACTATTTTAGTACAAGTTTGTGTCTATATGTACACTATAAGGTGTCGCAAGTTGTTCTGTGTATTATATTTTTAGCTCTTTGTTCTGATGTGTCTTTCATAAAACAGATATTTTTTTATATTTACCCTTGATCCTTTTAATAGATTACTAATAAAACTGTATATTTTTTTACTTACAAATGTGTCTTGGTCTCATGTCATGCCATTAAAATCCAACACTTGCAGGGTATTTCCCAGCACACTCCCTTTATTCCACAAATTGTCTATTTTGATGCAGCATGGGTAGAGGTCTCCCTTTGTTTTACACAGATCCTGTGACTCTGCTACGAATGGGCAAGGTGACAGGGTCTCTTTGATCATTTGTGGATCGGGGACAGGTAACTATAAGATCTGGAAGAGGGGTGGGGGGCAGTAGACCTTACAAAACATGTGTAACTGTTACCCTTCAAAAAGTTGGACATCAGGTAGGTAATTATCAAAACACCATTTAATTATTCTATGAATTCATTACAAATCATTGTATGTATTTTAAAAACAGCAAGTCTTTATATTAGCTTTCTGTAATCTCTTACAAACTAGGACTTAAAGTAAACACCTCTATCATTTTCAGCCAAGGAAGCTGCCATCTTTGCCTCTGTTTAGTCTACAACTGCCATGATGCTGCACATGTGATCAGTTATGATACCAGCCATTGGATTTGACAGTTTGGTTGAGAGCACAACCAAGGGGAGTGTTACATTTCCGGCATGTGCCGAAAATGAAATATTTTTAAAACTGATAAATGCATGGGTTTACGCCTCGTACACATGGGCAGAATGTCAGGAGACATTTGCCGACACAAAAAATGCCGTCCGACATTTGGCCGGTGTGTAAGTCGGTCTGCCAATGGCAGAGATCGCTGATCGGAGTGATCTGGCGGGGGGGCGTTCCTCTGTCAGAACACAACTCAGCGGGGGGAAGATCGCTGGACTAATCTCGCATGGTTACTGGAACTGTCAGGTTTTTTTTTGTGCAACCCGTGGGTTTGCACGAAAAAAGAACTGTAGCGTGTACCAGCCCTAGTAGATATCAGTCTCTAATGCATTTCACAGTACTGTTACTGTAACAATGGTTGACCAATGGCATAAGAAGATAACTAAGTGTGCAAAGTGGCGATCTCATCAATGTGCTGCTGCGTCTTTATTTTCCAACCAGAAGACTGGTGACCAAGCTTAGAGGAGAAGTATGGACTTTTAACCACTTAAGGACCAAGCCTATTTTTGACACTTATTGTTTACGAGTTAAAATCATTTTTTTTGCTAGAAAATTACTTAGAACCCCCAAACATTATATATATTTTTTCAAACACCCTAAAGAATAAAATGGCGGTTGTTGCAATACTTTATGTCACACTGTATTTGCGCAGCGGTCTTACAAACGCAATTTTTTGGGGGAAAAAGTGAAAGATAATTTTATGCCGAGTAAATTGATACCCAACAGGTCATGCTTCAAAATTGCGCCCACTCGTGGAATGGAATGGCGACAAACTTTGACACTTAAAAATCTCTATAGGCGACGTTTAAAAATTCTACAGGTTACCAGTTTTGAGTTACAGAGGAGGTCTTTTGCTAGACTTATTGCTCTCACATGTGTGCTTTGAACACCGTTTACATATGTGGGCGCGACTTATTTATGCTTTCGCTTCTGCGCGCGAGCACGGGGGGACGGGGCACTTTAAAAAAAAAAAAAAAGTCTTATTTATTTTACTTTTTTATTTGTTATTTTTAAACTGTCTCTTTAAATAAGATAAAGCATGACAGGACCTCTTTAATGTGAGATCTGTGGTCAAAAAGACCTCAGATCTCACCTTTTTGATCCAGTCCTGTGGCCCACAAGGCCACAGGACCGGATCATGTTCCAACGGCTCCGGTAAGCGGCAGAGACGCCCAGGATGCGGTGGGAGGGGGGATCACCTCATGACACGGATCTGTCATCTGCCTGTTCAGCGGGGATCAGCGGTCAGATCCGCCCCGTGTGAAAGGGGCCTTAAAGAACCATTCACATATATGTATTTTCGTGTATTTACTTGTTTGCTTGGTGTTCAGCTTTAAATTGCACTTCAAAGAGCTATAAAACAGGCTGAAGGAAGCAATATCAGAAGTAATGAAAATGCATAAGGGCCCAGAAATCACACATGACCATTTTTTATTGTTATACAGTGGAACCTCGGTTTGCGAGTAAGGCGGTTAACGAGCGTTTCACAAAACGAGCACTGTATTTCTAAAAATCCTAACTTGGTTTGCGAGTGTTGTCTAGCAAAACGAGCAGGATTCAGGCCAAAAGCGGTATGCAGTACCGCTTTTGGCCTGAGGTGGGGGGCGCTGGAGCCGAACAGCGCAGATCGTTAGTTTTCGGAAATGCACGGAAAGGCCTAAGGACAGTTCGGCTGACCTCGGCAAACCTCGGAAAGGCTTGTGAAAGGAGTCTTTCCGAGGTTTGCCGAGGTCAGCAGAAGTGTGCTCGGGCCTTTTCGGCCGTTTCCGAGGCTCTCCGCCACCCCCCCGCCTCTGGCCGCATGCGGTATTGCATCCCATTGAAGTCAATGTGGAACAAATTATTTTCGTTTCCATTGACTTCAATGGGAAAACTCGCTTTGATATGCAATACTTTGGATTACGAGCATTCTCCTGGAACAGATTATGCTCGTAATCCGAGGTTCCGCTGTATTTAAAATGGTTGTAAACCCTTACATATACCCAGTGAAGTGACACTCCTAAGTTGTACCTGTTTATCTGCAGTCTTCTCTACTCTACGTCCATTTGAAGTGCTGAATTTTAAAGCATCTCCCGGAGGGGAAAGAAGACAGTGATTATCGCTAGCGGAAAAAAAAAGCTGCCAGCGCTTATTGCAAGAGAATCAGGCAGGCTGGTTGTACTCAAGATGATCGATCAATCAACTTGGTACATTCAGCCTGCCCGAGAACGGTTTGAATCTTTACCAGTTCCTGCTGAACCGGCCAAGATTGGAACCATGTATGGCCGGCACAAGAATGCATTCCAAATAAACCACAACACAACACACTGTATTACCACCATCACTTTCAGTAGCATGCCTCAAAAGACATATAATTGCAATGAATAAATGTGAATAGGCTCCTGATTATTTTGAAAGTAATGTGGAAATGCATTTTATTATATTTGCCTGAAGCTGAGCTTTAAATAAGCCCAACAGTGACATTATCTTCCAGCTCTGCATCCCTATAGTCTTTTCTTTGCTTCCATCTCTCCATTACTGATTTCAGCACTATTTAAAGACAAAACAAAGCACAGGTAACCACATGCACACACAAAACATCATCACTACATATACTATCTTCCTTCACCCAATTACATAGACAGAATGGGTAGCTAAATTAAAATGAGGGAATTCTATGAAAAGAATAAAATAAGATTCTGTTTCTAGAAAAAGGTATACCAGTGAAAGACTTTCTAATATCAAAGCAGAGCAAATGCATGGACCTCTTCAACGACACCATCAAAATGGAGGCTTTTGGTTCTACACATTCTCTAGTCTAGCTGGAGCAAATACATTATCTAAGCCAACCTATTTAACATGCTGTCATAAAAAGTGTATTCACTCCCATCTTTCCCCAGAGATGGTAGAACATGTTTAAATACTTAGGAGGCAGAAGAGCTCAGGTGCTTACAGTATGGTGCCGTTCGATGTCATTATTAGCCAGCAGTGACACACATTCCTTAGCATGACAGCAGCCTCTGTGTGATGTCTCTCCGAGAGATAATTTGGGTGGAAAAGATTCTAGGGTAACATAGCAGGGAGTGCTGTTGAGCGGCAATAAGATGTACTGGCGCAGATTAAATACAAGGAAAAAAGGCTGAGGACACGGTAAAGCCTGCCTGGCACAAAGCCACCAAAGACAGCTGCTGGCCCCTTATTAGAGACATTTTCTACGCAATGTTGTGCAGCAATAAAAAAGGTGTTTTTCCAGATAAAAGAAATAGTGAAAGCCGCTCTAGGACCACACAATAATAAATAAGATTACGGTCCATATATAAAGGACAGCGACAGTTTCCAGTTGAGAGCGCAGTGCATTTTAGACAATTACATAAAAGAGCTTATTGTCAACAAGGACGAACAAATCCAATTAATGATTTTTTTCTATAGCAAACATCTACTGCTTGATGTGGAGCATCCCGAATGTTGTAATAGGTCAGTACAGCAGTGTCGGAGGACCTATGAACAGGCTCACCATTAGTGAATTAAACGATTTCAAGCATTTATAGAATGGATGTGTTGGAACGGCTAGGCTTGCATATTAGACAGCAAGATAGTCTCGGGAAATATTGTCCAGCCCTCACATCCACCTGCATTCTCATATGTTTGTATGTGTGAAAATAGACTGAAGGTGCCATGCATTCTTTGCCCTTTAATGCAAAACAACAGACTTAAAACTCCCATCATGGTTCACAGCCCCCCTGCCATGCACAGTACTGCCCAAAGGCTACTTATGATGGCCATTCCAACCACACGAAAGTGAAATCAACAAAAAGAGTGCCAACAGTCTTCTCAAGAGTACATAATCATTAATTGTTGGTAGAACCGAGACAACAGGAATGTCAACGGTATCTAACATGTTTCGGGGGTCAACGACCAACCTTGTTGATTTCTCTTGCTGATTTGTTCTTCTTCTTGGCCCTGAAATAGATTGGCTACACTTTACCTTCTTCTTGTCTTGGTTTTACCAACAGTAAATGATTATGAACTCTTAAGATGATCATCTGCTGCTGTTCTTGTTGAGTTTAAACCAACTAAGGAACACCACTCCAGGTGAGATGTGGTGTGGTGTACAATGTAGGTGCTGACAACTCCAATGCACACACCAAGATGTCGGTCTGGTTAGTGGGAAATACAGGGAAGAAGAAGATCGGATGACCGCATTCAAGGGTCGAAGCACTCCAAAAAGCTTTATTATAAATCCATGAAAACACACAATAACACGTTTCAACAACTAGGGAGACAGTTAATGCATTACATGCTACAAGTTGCGTTTTACGCAACTCAGTTATGAGTAAGCGATTGTAGCGTGAAATGGCTTACCTGTCTCCCTACTTTTTTGGGGGGATTTATAATAAAGCTTTTTGGAGCGCTCAACCCTTGAATGTGGTCATCTGATCTTCCTTTTGTTGAGTTTACTTGGACTTTTCATTTGGAGAGGCCATTGCTTCTTTGGGAGTTGTCCACTTTTGTGGTAGAGCTGCCGAGGTTAAGTCTCAAGCCCAACTAATACCTTTTGATTAATGGACAAAAAGATTTAAGACCTGTTCCTCACATCTACCTTTTGTTTTTGGATGCTCAAACCAAATAGATATGATGGATAAATGTACTTATAAATGTGAGGCCAATCAAATCTAGGAGTTTGCAATTAGTTTTTAGGAACCAATTAACACACAGTATACTTTCAATAACAACAACAGGAAAAAAAACTGCCAATGATATTTTTGTAGTTATAATTGATTTGGCTAGACCTGTAACAATCCAGGTGACATACAAACCTGCCAAAACTGAAGGTATCAAATATGTCTTGTATCTTGCCAGTGGCAAGGAGTGACTGAACACTTTTTGTATTAGTGCTACTAGGTGCAAGTTGTGAATGTGCCCCCTACAAACTCTCTTTTCAAAGCAACACATCAATACTCATTGGAACTTTGCTCAGGGGTGGATATGCCACATTTAGCATGGAAGAATTAGAGAACTGACCCGTACATCTGCTGCTTCTACATCAGAAACTTTCACGTATTAAGTAAAGACAGATTACTTGATCTTGGGGTACAATGTCAAAGCCCTGTATGAATACCATGTGTATCTTATGAGATCAACTAAAGTGCAGCCAGGATGTGCAAATTAAATAACCCATAGATACCACTCACTTACCAACTACAGCAAGCTGAATTCTGATTGGCTGCTATGGGTTTCTACACTTTGTGCATCACAGCAACTCTTTGCACTTTCTTACTGAATAAACCTGTCATTGGAAAAAATAGCTAAAATCAGCTAGCTGGGTTGAATATATTTGGCCATTCATTGTCATTATGTGTCAGCCATATGTGTTTTTATAAAAAAAAAAAAAAATCAAATATCCCTGTGTACGTTGCACAGCAAGTACTCTACAGGCTGATGGAGCTGACACAGCCCACTAGAGAATCAGGATTAATAGGCACTGTACAGAACACTGTGGATGGCAGTTGTTAGGGATGCAAAGCACTGAGGATTTATGAATGAATGACAATACACTTATGGTTCAGAGGTTAAGGTCACAATTCACTGGTAATGAGAAATTCAGGAAGCGCACGATGCTCTTGCGCATCACGTGGAAAACAGATTTATGAAAGCCTCCATCAAACCAACTGCGATTCACAAAGGAATATTCCAAATGAGAGATTACTCACATATTTTCGGAAGGTTCACTTGCCAGGCTTGTGGCCTGTCCCTGCTGCAGTGCTGACTCAGTCCCTCCCATCCTCAGCAGGCTGCAGGTCGGCTCACAGCCTCCTGCACTGCCCAAGCAGCAGTGCCTGGCCCAAAGTAAGACAGGAACCTGCAGTGCGGAGATCAACGACCCGCTGGCAGCCCTAATATCCAGCCCGGAGAGGTTAGCCTCAGGCAGCCTGGCTCCTGCCACCACCTTTATATCACAGGGAGCAGCGCCAAGGAACACAGAGGAACATCACCTCCGCTCGCTCACTACAGTAGGTGATGGTCATTTCCATTGCAGAATAGAATCCATTTGCGTGCTCCTTGCAACCTCAGCGAAGTCACGGCGTCACTGTGATTAGTCCAGTCAATCTGTGAAAGCTCTCAGCAAAGTCACTGGCTGAATGCAAATGGCTGTAAGCACACAACGGGCGATGATGCTTGTCTGCTCAGACAGCACAATGAAAATGCAAGAAGGGGGAGGGGAGACAGAGCTGTAATGTTCCTTAACACAGGAAAATATTGGGCATCTTCATCTCCCTGAGCTCTCGTTCATGAAGAAGAATGGCTTGGAAGGGAGCATGATGAGTGGACGGTCTAGGTGAAATAAGAGAAAGGAGATGGAGAGAGCTGGAGCAGCATCAGCAGCGCAGGCTCCAGCAGAGAGGAGGAGGGGAAGCAATGGCTTCAATTTAACTCCTTTACGTCTGATCCTTATAATAAACTGCCTACAGATCTGTGCTAACAAAGAGACACAGAAATGGCATTTAAATATTCCATTCTTGACAATAAAAGCTCCGTACTACCACTATCACCTGACACAGGGCAACCTTACCCCATAATGCTTAGAGTCTCTCCAAAAATGTCCATAGATGCAAGCATCCCTGAATATGTAAGAATCATCACACCCTTCCAGATGCTGGATTACCATAGAGGCTATTTAAAAAAAAAACTATGAGCAGTAATTCATAGGGGACTATCAGAATTGTGCACAGTGGGCAATAGAACATTTTGACACAATAAATTGAAACCCAACGGTTACTGCAGGTCGTCATTGCCCTGTGCTCTGCTTTAGTTAATCAGCTCGTATGAGCTACAGAAAGTAAAAGCAGCAGACTTTCTCCATCTTTCAAAACCCGAGAAACCCTTAAAATTATTTTCAGATCTCAAAAACAATTCATCAGGGCTCAGTGGGAAATATGTCTCTAAATTGGTGATCAGTGAGAAGAATATCCTCTTTACAGTGGTGGCTAAAATGCACCCCTTATAGAAAGATAACGGATCATTGGTGTCATGACGCTGACTCTGCCAAGTAGTGTTGGCCCTGGAACTACTCTGCCAAGTAGTGTTGGCTCTGGAACTACTCTGCCAAGTAGTGTTGGCCCTGGAGATACTCTGCCAAACATTGTTGGCCACAAAACTACTCTGCCAGGTAGTGTTGACCCCGGAACTACTCTACCAAGTAGTGTTGGCCTTGGAACTACTCTCTCAAGTAGTGTTGGCCCTGAAACTACTCTGCCAAGTAGTGTTGGCCCTGGAACGACTCTGCCAAATAGTGTTGGCCACAGAACCACTCTGCCAAGTAGTATTGGCTCTGGAACTACTCTGCCAGGTAGTGTTGGCCCTGGAGCTACTCTGCCAAACAGTGTTGGCCACAAAACTACTCTGCCAGGTAGTGTTGGCCCCGGAACTACTCTAACAAGTAGTTTTGGCCTTGTAACTACTCTACCAAGTAGTGTTGGCCTTGTAACTACTCTGCAAGTAGTGTTGGCCCCTGGAACTTCTCTGCCAAGTAATGTTGGCTCTGGAACTATTTGATATTCATAAAAATATGCAAATTCATGTGTTTTAGGAGAATCCACTCAGCCCGACCAGCGAGATCCTGATAAGATTTGCACTCTAAGGGCCAATTCACTCCAGTGCATTGATCTGCGTTTTAATGCAGCTGCAAAACGCAGATTAATGGAAGGACATCTGAAAAACAAAAACTTTGAATGTGTCCTAATGACGCCATAACGCTGCGCATGCAGTAAACAGACGTCAAAATGTAGGTCAACAGACATCAGCGCATGTTAAAATGTGACTAAAATGGATGGAAATGTACATGCATTTTCTATCCATTTTAGCATAGCCCTTATTCTTCAGTGCTAATTCGTGAACACAGTGACCAATAGTAGCCAATCAGAATACATCTTGCACTGGTCTGATTTTGGCAGTGAATTCTGACAAGCTTTAGAATAAGCACTCTTTGTTGAAACAGGCCATTTTGGACCACGGAATTCTACTTTTATTGGTCAGCCCCAAAATTGAAGAGAGATGTGCATCGGCAATTCTTTTTAATAGTTTTGATGGCTTCAAAATGATGCGGGGTGATATAATATATAGGCTGACCCCATCTGAAAGTGCTGATTGCCTGGCCATTGTGCTAAATAAATGTATGAATACTCCCGAGCCTTTCCCCTGGAAAAGGCATACAGATCATGGACTCAGACTTCACCTGCTGCATATCCAGAAAGTACTGATGTTGATGAATCAGCGTTACAGCCAGGCAATTAGCATTTTCAGCACTAGGTAAGCCATGGCAGCCTACATTTCCCTTCAACATAGGTTGATTCTAATTATTGTCTCCTTAATAACACAATTAGTTTTAATAAAGGAATTATGTTGCAGCCTAAAGTGACCAACCAGTTATCAGCTCATCCCTGCTTGATCTAGTGACTGTTGAAAGATAACTTGTGATTGGCTGCCATTGTACATCAACGATCTCAGGGTTATTAAATACAGAGTGCGTATTTTCTTTTGGGAAGAAGAGGGAGTCACACAAAGAATTGAAAACTGATCTCTAAAAGATCTGTAAAAAGCACAAACAAAACAGAAGGTATTGTAGCGGCTTCTCCCCTTTCCTGAATATCACTTTCTCCCCCCCACTGAGACACTAATTCCCCACCGCACAACCAACACAACCATATGTCTCTCAGCATCAGACACTGTGACTTCTGTGTTCTCCTCTGTCCATAAAAATACATTGTAAGGCAGCTGAGTGATATCAGCCAAGTTCCAAGAGATGGAATTTCCCAGAATATATCCAAGGTGGAAACTTAGAATTAAATATCAAATCTTGGCCAAGGGAATTGGTGACAATCTATTCACAGTGGTATAAAATGAAATCAGATAAAGATGGAAGGGGGACAATGCAAATCCTAAAATATCTCTGCAGCATTAATACACATATATACAAAGCATGCTCTGCAAACCACAGCAATGGACATACGTCTGCTCTAAAATGGGGAAACAATGGGCAATTATCTCAACATTTTCAGGCTGGCTTAAGACCCCAATAAGGTTTATACAAGGTTAATTGGGAACTCAGACAACTCATAGAAACATAGAAAAGTAACGGCAGAAAAAGGCCGTCTATCGAGTCTGACCATTTTTTTTGTTTGTTTGTTTTGTTTTGTGTTTTTTTGTGTTTTTTTTTTCTATTGTTGTTTGTTTGTTTTTTTGTTAACTTTATTGTCTGACTATAGATCTATGTTTATCTTAAAGTGGTAGTATAGTCAATTTTTTAACTTTTACCTACAGGTAAGCCTATAATTAGGCTTAACTGTAGGTAAAAAGAATATCTCCTAAACCTGTACGTTTAAGAGATATTCGCCTCGCAATGAGCCACTGACTTCAGCGACGCATGCACTCCGGGGATTCTCGGCTGAAAGTCCTGCGGATACCGGACTTTGCCGGAAAAAATTCTCCCGCTCGCACGCGCGGGAGTGACGACATCGCAGCTCCGGCCACTCACAGCTGCTGGAGCCGCAATACCCAGAAGACACGCCGAGGGAAAATGTCAGCTCCCTCCGCGTGGATCGGTTGAGATACCGGTGCCTCGTTCTAAGGTAAGTATTTCATAATGAGCTAGTATGCGGTGCATACTAGCTCATTATGCCTTTTCCCTCACAGGTGTAGAAAAAAAAAAAGTCAGCGGGTTTACTACCGCTTTATGCATGTTTGAAGCCATTACTGTTGACTGTCTCACTACCTCTGCTGGTAGTTTATTCCAAGCATCAACTACCCTTTCAGTAAAATAATACTTTCTAAGATTAGTTTTCACTTCCCTTCACTTAGTTTGAGGTCATGTCCCTGTGTTCTTGATTTTGGTTTCATATTGAAAAAAACTGCCATCCTGAACCTTATTCACCCCCTTTATGTATTTAAAGGTTTCAATCATGTCTCTCCTTTCCCTTCTCTCCTCCAGACTGTACACATTAAAGCGGAGTTCCAATTAAAAAAAACACTTACCTGTCCCAGGGTCCAGTGATCCGGGGGAACGAAGCCCCGCTCGTCTCCCCCTCCTCTCTGCGGTGCCGGCTTTGTCACTGTGAGCGCCCAGCTGTGGCTTCACAGCCGGGCACGCACTGCGCATGCGCGAGACGCGCTGCACGCTTTGACTGGCCGGGCAATCATCTGGGACCTGTGACGTGTCCCAGATGATTGCCGAGAGGGAGGGGGAGAGGTGATCTTCCTTCTGGCGCCGCGGGTACGCCAGGAGGAAGTGGGAGCTGTAACCCTCTAAAAAGAGGGTTTCCGCTCCCCCCCCCCAAAAAAATGACATTTTAAATGTGGCATGTCAGGGGGTCACCTTCCCTTAAAGCAGAAGTTCCATTTTTGGGTGGAACTCTGCTTCCTGAAGACTCTCTTGATATGTTTTGTCCCCCACACCTTTCACCATTTTTGTTACCCATCTCTGGACTTGTTCTATCTCATCAATATCTTTATGTAAGTGAGGTCTCCAGAACTGGATACATTATTCTAAATGGGGTCTCACTAAAGATCTATATATGCATCCTAGAATTCTATTTGCTTTTCCCACTGCCTGGGCACACTGTTTGCTCATTTTGCAATCATCTAAAATAAGTACTCTCAAATCTATTTCTTCTGTAATGCTGGCTAACACTGTACCCCCAATGTTGTACTTTCTCAGGGGATTCTTTCTCCCTAGGTGCAGGAAAAATCAGATAAACAATATTTTACATCTAAACCAATATTGCTTCACAAGCTAAGTAGTGTATTTATAGAAAGTGTGCAAAATGTATTTGCAGAGCTGTTTGCCCATTTATTCTGGGGTGAATGTATGTAGTAAATACCACATTATGGCCACTAGATGGTGCTGAGGACCATACTCCTTTCCTATGATATTCAGTGCCATCTAGTGACCATAATTAGGTATTTTCTGCATTCACACATTCTAACTGCAGAGAATATTCTGACAAAATAAATTTACATGAAGATGTTGGCACTGGCGTGGGAGTTTGCAGATATCACATGACTGAAATGGAGGTGAATATTTGTGGACTTTAGTTCTTCTTTATTTGATTTTCAGAAACATTATGAGGATGGATTCATACCTATGTGTTTTACCCCTTGATGATTTTTCCATTAAAATCAATGGAAACGCAGCAAAAAACTTTAATGTATATCAACACATTTTCAACACCTTTCACAATGTACTTAGTATTGAATGCCAATGCATATCATATTGCTCATCAATGCACATGGACTTTGATTTTTTTGCAACTGCTATCAATGAATTGTGGGTGCAATACTCTGGCTCCTGCAGACCAGCTGGAGCTGGATCATGTATCAATAGACTACAAGTGAAAGGATGTGAATACACTTGTGCTCCATTGAGAACTATACTCCCTCTATTCCTAATAAAAACACATGCACAAGAAAGATTCCCCTGCAGTGAATGCTTGTTTTTGTTAAATGAACTGCTTTACAAAGATGCTCCTCTATTTACAAAACATTCAATGGACAAATGTCACAAACATTCACCCACCCTGCACAGATTTTCACAGTATTTTCTCAAATAGAATTATTTCCTATGATCGTCAGCTCCACCTAGTGGTCAAAATGCTATATTTTTTCTCATTGAGGTATTTAAAAAAAATATCATGTTTTGTTTACTAGATGGAGCTGAATATCATAGGAAAAAAAAGCATAGGAAATAATTGTATTAGAGAAAATACGGGGAAAACTCGTGCAGGCAGAGTGAATGTTTGATAACCAGACCCCTTAGGGTCAGTTGTTGCACTAGCATTCTGTCTCATCTATCCCAACCTGAAATAACAAAATATGATACAAATACATTTAATTTTGGTAAACAATATATACAGCTAAACAAAATTCTTTGCTACAGTTTTGCTAACCCTAGGCTAGAGATCTAGACATTTATTCAACCTGTAGAGCAGCAAAATAGTTTTTGAATGCAATTACTCCTTACACATTTCTTCCTTCAGTTTGGAAGCGGACCGTACACAGATTTTTTTATTTTTTCCATGTGTCAGAGTCCATCTTATCTGGTCACATTTCAGCCTGTCATTAAACTGCTAGTGTCTCTGCAGCTTTGGAGCCCGTGTGTGATTGTGAGAGCTGAAGTCATGGACCTGTCGCCAGCGGGGGATAAGAGGCATCAGCGTGGGATGGACCAGATGGGGACATGGTACCCTGCTCACATTACACTGCCATCTGTCTAGAGAGAAGTACAAGCATGGCACTATCACAGGCTGCACTCATACTTCTGACCAGCATTAAGTCCCAAACAATGCATTTTCATAGGACAGCTACAGATGGGCTGGCTTTTTCGGAGAATACCAAAATTGCCCCTAATGGTAATGGCTGTGAGATGCTGCAACTGGTGCCCCCTAGGCATGACAACTCTACATTTTGTATACAAATAGTAAAATGATCATTCCCTACGAGGAAGACAGTGATCGAAGGTTGGTCATGCTGAAGAATCCTTGACCTGTTTTACAGTATCTCAGACACGAAGGAGGTCTATTTATTAACCACTTTCCCACCGGGCACTTTCCCCCCCCCCCCTTCCTGCCCACCTGCCCAGGCCAATTTTCAGTTTTCAGAGCTGTCACACTTTGAATGACAATTGCGCGGTCATGTAACACTGTACCCAAACATAATCTTTATCATTTTGTTCACGCAACTAGAGCTTTCTTTTGATGGTATTTAATCACCACTGGGTTTTTTTTTTGCTAAATACGAATAAAGACCGAAAATTTGGATGAAAAAAAAATTCATAGTCTGCTATAAATTTTGCAAACAGGTCATTTTTCTCCTTCACTGATGTGCGCTGATGAGGCTGCACTGATGGGCACTGATAGGCTGCAATGATGAGACGGCAATGATGGGCATTGATAGGCTGCACTGATGAGGCAGCAATAATGGGCACTGATGAGACTGCACTGATAAGCAGCACTGATAGGCTGCATTGATGAGGCGGCACTGATGGGCATTGATAGGCTGCACTGATGAGGCGGCACTGATGAGGCTGCATTGATGGGCATTGATAGATGACACTGACAGGCCCTGATAGGCAGCACTAATAGGTGACATTGATGGGCACTAATAGGCGGCACTGACAAGTGAAACTGATGAGGAGACACTGATGGGCACTGATTGGCAGCACTGATTGGCACAGATTGGCAGCACTGGTTGGCACTATTGGTAATGCACTGATAATCAGGACACTGATAATAAGTGCCCTGATTATCAGTGTAGATGTCCTTTTTACACAAGCCAGTTATTGGCTCTTTTCTCCTCATGCTGTCAGCGCGAGGAAAGGAGTGCCGATAACCGGCTTCTGTTTACATCCGTGATCAGCTGTGTCCAAAGAGGTGATTGGCTCTTTACCTCAATCTGTGATCAGCAGTGTCTGGAGTGCACTACGATCACAGGACGCGCCGCCTGCACCCCGCAGAGAGCGCGCGGCGGGTGCGATTACGGAAGGTCGTCATATGATGGCCTCCCAGAACTAGCCGGCCATGCTGTAGCCGTCATTTGGCTAAAGAGCGGTTGGCAAGTGGTTAGAAAATTGCATATTCATTCATATATGCATTGACATTGGTTCTGTGTGAACTGAGCGAAAACGAATGCTCTTTAGACAATTTTTTTCCACTGAATGAACATCTTACTGTGGGCAGTAGTAACCAATGGTTACGTTTATTTGTTTATTCTCTCTGGCCTTCTTTATAATTGTTCCATAGTATGTCTTGTTTCAAAGATGAATGCCATTCCCATGCTCCCCAGCTCCATCTAGTGGCCATAATGCAGTATTTTAATACTGCCCATAATAAAAGCACATTCATTCTGAAGAGAAAATAGCATAATAACATTCATTTTTGCCCAATTGGCACAGAACAAATGTATATGCAGATTCACTGAATGAATGGCTACACATTTTCTTTTTTTTTTTATAAATAGACTACTAGGTGCAGGGCTGAATGGATCATTAGACACATTAGGAAGTGCATTAATAAAGCAGCAGTATTGACTTCATGGCGGTCACACTGCTAAATAAGGCGGTTGTATTGCCCGCTTGGTGATTTTTACCTACAGGTAAGCCTATAATAAGGCTTACCTGTAGAGAAAAAGAATATCTCCTAAACCCAGGCTTAGGAGATATTGACCCTGCATGCATCGGCTGACGTCAGCGGCTCATGTGCTCTGCAGGTCCGGTGTATTCTGCCAGAAAGAAGGACAGCAATCCCGGAAGAAACGCAGAGGGAACATGTCATCTCCCTCAGCGGTGACTAGGCGCGCTGCGGGAACTTCGTTCTAAGGTAAGTATTTCACAATGTGCTAGTATGCGATGCACACTAGCACATTATGCTATCGTCTTGCTTTTTTTTTTTTTTTTCAGCAGTTTACTACCGCTTTAAAGCGGAATTAAACTCTGCAATTTTTTTTTTAATGGGTCTCCAGGGGGTTTATGCCATTATGTGGCACCACATATTAGCACATTTTGGTAGACTTACCTGTCCAACTGTGCAGTGTACGCACTCCTGCTGGTCCCGGGTGCTTCAATTTCCACCCAATCTTCCTTTCGGGTTCGCTTTGTTCGGCTGCTTAAATGGCTGGGCCACGATGATATCACTTCTCCGCATGGGAGTCACTTCTTCTCAAAACAGAGTGGTGTATTAAATGTACTCTGAGCTGCACATGTGTGACACATAGCGAGAAGTAGAGCTGCACAATTAATCGTTAAGAATCGTTATCGCGATTTTTTTCCCCCTTGCGTTCTTGACAAAGTATTTCCCGCAAAAATTACACTTTAATGAATTAAAAAAAAAAACTAACCAGTAAAGTTAGCCCAATTTTTTTTGTATAATGTGAAAGATTTTACGCCGCGAGTAATCGTGATCTTTTTATTCTAAGCAAAAAAATTGTGATTCTCATTTTGGCCAGAATCGTGCAGCTCTAGCGAGAAGTATTTATGAGTGAAGAGACCACTAGGGTCTCCTCTGTTATAAAAACTCTGCCTATCAGAGGTTTCAATGTCAAGTTTAATTTTTAAAAAATCCAACATATTTATGAGGTCAGCATTGTGTGGTGAGTTTTAAAATCACCATACACATTACAATCTGGCTGTACAATCTTTGTACAACCAATTTAAGATGAACCAAAGCCATATGAGGACCTACTCAATCTATCCAATTATGCTGTATCCAATCAGGCAGGCCCTTGCACTACATCGTTTTTGGTAAATCTAAACGAGATTGTACAATCAGATTGTAACGTGTGTGATGAGCTTTATACAGACTACAGTTGTCCCCTTAATGTACCTTTATTTGGCAAGAGCTACAGTTCCTAAGCTGGTAAAACCCTGAAGATCTCCTTCCTCGCCGACCTTTATAACAGAGGAGGCAGTGTCAGAGAAGACATAAGCTTGGCTTCTCCTGTACTTTCATGTCTGTGGACACTGAGCTGCTATTGTGTGATGACAAATCCCGTCCTGGAAGCAGCCCAATCACCATACAAAGCATGGATGTCACACACAGCTCTGCAGTCCATTATACACTAAAAGATTTCTTATGTTCCAATACATCCCGAGTCCAATTCACATGTCAAATGGATGCATCAGAACATACTGTATATAGGATCTGCATACTTTTCTACACTGAACACCTATTTCACAGGCAAGGCACACACCAGCGTACATTAGTATGCATATACAGTACATGGTATATCACAGTATTACGTTTTTAAATCCCAACTGAACCTTCTTCATTTATTACTGTAGTGCAGTCATGCTACAAAAGCAGTAATGAAGATGCCTCAATTTTTACTCTATCATTTTGAATAGAGCAAGGGAGGGTTATAACCCCTGTCAAATTTTTTTTCGCTATCGGTGTCCCACTGCGGAGATTTCCTTTCACTTCCTGTCCCATAGCCAAACAGGAAGTGAGAGGAAATCCCTGCAAATTAAGTGAATTCCTTAGGGGCCCCCAGCTCACCACAACTAGCATCCCTTTTGGAAGATTTCCCTGCTATAACTTTTTTGGGGACAACCCAAAATTTGGGATTTTCTTTTATTTTCACTTTCAACGATAATGGTAAACAGGACAAATAGAGAAGGTGAATCTTCTAAATAGGGGGGCGCAGACAGTTATAAAAACTGACAAGTGTTCTAATCCTTCTCCACTCTATCCAAAACTAAAAAAAAAGCTTTGCCTTTAGTTATACTTTTTTATCTAATGCATTCTCTGCATTAAGGTAAAAAACTTCCATGGTCAGGTTACCTCCCCCAACCCCTGCCCACCTAGATACTTACCTGAGCCTGATCTCGATCCAGTTATATGCTTGAGAGCAACAGCGCTCATCTCCCTCTCCTCACTGGACAAGGAGTCAGCAACGGGAGCCATTGGCTTCTACTGCTATCAAATCCATCCGGTGAGGAAGGAGCAGAGGGCAGGGCAGGGTCAAGCCTCACTGTGTGTGTGTGTGTCAATAGACGCACGCAGCCCAGCTTGGAACCACGCCCGTACATCTGCCCCCCTAGCAAACAGCTTGCTAGGGGGGCAACTCAGAAGAGGAGGACTGGACATTGGGACCCCAGAAGAGGAGGTTAAAGAGAAAGTAAACCCTGGTGAGTTTTTCTTCCTTTCTTCTTCCCTGCAAAGTAAAGGCATAATGTGCTAGTATACATCGCACCCTAGCACATTATGTGACACTTACCTGCAAACGAAGCCCACGTCGTCCCCGCTGCAGGCCGCATCCATGTTCACCCGTTCTCCTTCCGGGGCAGCGGGCTCCGGCTCAGTGACTGGCCAGAGCCACGTGACATCACTCCCGCATGTGCGCGGGAGCCGCCGGTCATAGCACACTCGCCTGCAGAAACGGCATGGGCGGCTGTCCCTTCAGAGCGCATGCACAGATGACATCATTGGCAAAGTAAACCGTAAATATCTCCTGAACGGCGCACATTTAGGAGAAATTTACAGTACTGATAAGTAAGCCTTATTCTAGACTTACCTATAGGTACAACTTCCCCATGGAGGTTTACAACCTCTTTAGGGCTGCTCTATGCAAAACGATTGCACAGAGCATGTAAGTATAACATGTATGTTATTAAAAAGAGCAAAAACAAAATGTAACTCTACAATCACTTTTAGGCTCCATTCAAACTCGTGCGACTCAAAAGTCGTGTGATTTCCATTGTGAATTTACATTGTAATCTTGATGCAACTTGGATGCAACTTTGGCTGTTGACTTTGTCTTGGACTATTACACAACTGTCGCATTGATAACATTAAGATGCAACTTTAATATGACTTTTGAGATTTTACATTGCATTCTATGGCACTACAAGTCACATGAAAGTTGCATCAAAGTAGTCCAGGAATGCTTTAAAGTCGCTAAAACTTTAAGTCGCATCGATTTGAAGGCTTCCATTGAAATACATGGGCTGCGACTTGTCATGCAATTTTATGTGTCTAAAGTTGTACGACAAGTCGCACAAGTGTGAATGGCTAAGCTGGCCACAAATAAATCACAAATTGGTCAGTTCTGCAGAAACTGGTGGAATTTCAATCCATCTATATGGCCCTTGCCACTCAAGTCAGGTTGATCTAATGATTGGCTTTCCCCGAACAAAAAAACTGTTGGAGATTTTTCATTCGATCAGCGATGACAGCCAATTATCTGCAGCACTGATCAGTGTATTGTGACAGCATACAGAGTCCCTGCTGTCAGAAAACAATGGCAGAGTAGGGAGGATTCCTCCATCCACCTTCACTGTGTGGATGGGGGAATCCGTTTTTGTTTTTTTTGATCAGCCCACAACAATCATATTAAAGCACTGTAGTTATGAAAACTCAACATTATGTGTAAGGAAAAGGTCAGTGCCAGTGACTTGAATCCCTGCTCAGCATTACAAGACACTCCTTGTTTGGGGCTCCCTGGAACACCGTAATGTGAAGGAGAAGCTGTATGCAGGAGGTGCTCGCTGGTACCCCTTCACCGTTGTTCAATTTAAAGTTCACCATACACATTACAATGTGACCATACAATCTTTTTTTATACTCAACTTTAGATTGACCAAAACTGTAAACTGTAATATGAGAGCCTACCCAATATTAGACATGTGCGCCATCAATAAATTTGTTTAGTGTCCTTCCGTTTTCTATTGGTCGTTAATTCGCATTTCGTAATTCGTGTCCGAAATTCAATTTGGATTCGTACGAAATACGAATTTTCGTTAGGTTCGTTAACTTTTCGTAACACTTTCGAATGTTCGTTATGATGAATTTATCATTATGAGGGGCTCCCACCATCCCTGTGCTGTGCTGACTGTTTTTTTTTAACTTCATCATAACAAATAATTATAATTAACGAACATTCTTATTTTGTTCTAAATCTCCCATCGACTACCAGTACCAGTCTCCCACTCCCATATTAAAAAAGGTTATTTTCCCAACCCTCACTCAGCAGCAGAAGAAAACCTCTGATTGGTCAACAAAACACCAGTCACGTTTCCGTTGTAACGGAATTTGGATCCGAAATTCGTCAACGAAATTTCAGATTTCGTACAAAATTCGGAAGCATAGCAATTCGTATTTCGGATCCTACCGAATGTACAAATTTACGGAAATTCGTACGAATTTTCGATTCCTACGAAACTAATTGCACATGTCTACCCAATATACCCAATCAATTTGTATCCAATCATGTAGGCCCTTGCACTACATATTAGGTAGGGTTAAAAAGGAAGTTGTACGTTGAGATTGGAACCCAAGTGGTGGGCTTAAAGCCCAAATCTGGACAGTTGGGGGAGGGGGGGGGGGCTTCATTTTTTTTGTTGTGCCCAGAGTTGGGCTTTAAGGATGTCAGGTACGAGAATGCATATTGGCTGTTTTTCTTTTTAATTAAAAAAATAGGAGATAGAAGTTCAAAAGGCTGTATTTAAAGGGACAACTCAGTGTAGCCATACAAATGCCAATTTTTGTAAGTGGTGTAAGTGGTGTAGCAGATTCAATAATAAAAAATTAAAAAAAAGACCCTTTCCTTTAAGGTAATATATTGGCAAAGGTATTGACAAGGTCATTTATGTTTACATATTATATCAATAGGCAACTCAAATCTACTGTAGAGGGTCCACAAGGAGACGAATGCCTGGTCATAGACAGCGGCCTCTAGGTGGTAGCAGAGAGTTATTGAAAACCATTGCCTCTTACCTGGTTGCAATGAGCATACACTGCTGCCCATACATAGCTGGCATTTCATCTGATTCAGTACCACCCAGACATAAGTCGATTGTTTTTATCTAAGGAGCCGGGTGGGAAATTCTCACCCAGATGTAGGCACGGTTCTGGTATTCTAACAGCCATGGGTTCTGCCTGTCAAAATACAATAACTCCAATAAAGAATAAATGCATCAAAGAGGCGCTGGGACTTTGATGTGAGTTTATACAAAGTAGTGAGAGGGAAAAAAAAATTGGAGGTTCAAAAAAACCTATTTTGGCTGGAGTTGTACGTTAAGCTGATATCATCACCCTGGGTTTTTTTTTTTTTTTTTCAAAATATTTTATTGAATTTTCAGAAAAAAGCTTACAAGTCATCAGCGTTAAATGATGGATTATACATCAGAAAAATACGAACCCCCTTGGGGTTACAATTCAAACTTGTGACAGTAGATATAAGCATATATCTGGTCTGTGACATTACATTAATACCTTCCTATACCAACTTTCGTTCACGTAAACCATAGAGCCCTGAGATTTGAACTGGTTGAGAGAAGGGGAGGAAGGAGAGACCGACAGCACCCCGAATGGGAGCACACTGTGCCTGAACGGAGCTCTCCGACCCCTCCCTAACCCCCCCTTAGGAGATATAAAAAGTCTCTTGGTATCTAACAAGGCAATAAAACCTACGTCGTGTGCTTCCCTTGGGAGTATGACCCCCGGGGGTCCCTGCTACTGCATGAATTAAACAGGCAACACATCATCTTGTTAAATCATCCAGATAATTAAGAAAGAAGGGAAAAGAGAAAGGGTAGAGATGAGAGGGGGGGTAGAGAGAGAGAGAGAATAGAGTAGTCGAAAGCCAATCCACGGGAGGAATCCCCCCCCCCGACCCCGAGACAGCCTGACGCATCATGGTTGAACCCCTGGAATCAGGGAAATGCCTATGAAATCAGCCCATGGTTCCCAAACTGCTTCAAATTTCTTTGTGGTGTTGTTCAGGGCACCCTGGGTTTTTGTACTCTGTGATTCAACACTGCGTTCTCTAGTGCTATACTAAATAAGTTTAATTCCTGCATTCACTGAATTTCAATAACAGTGGATGAACCCTGCAAGCGTTGTAGAAAATTATAACCAAGAAAACCTATAGAGTGGATGGTATTTGGATTTAGGGGAGTACTAGTAACCAGAGAAATCACTCAGATCCCCTATCCACACTGAACAGCATGGATGGACACCCCGGCAGCCAGAGTATTCTGACACCCGGTACCCAAACAGTGTCTGCAGCTATTTGTTTGCAGTCACTGTTCAGTTTACAATTTGTTCCTGAATCGATTTTTTTACGTTTGTTGAGCCGGGCATTGCCAGCAGCGTCACCCATGGTTAGATTTTAAGCCCATTCACAGGGATCAGTCAAAACCCTAATGCCCCGTACACACGATAGGAGTTTCTGCCAGAAAATGTTCGATGGGAGCTTGTTGTCGGAAATTCCGACCCTGTGTAGGCTCCATCGGAAATTTTCCTTCGGAATTTCCGTCACACAAAATTAGAGATCTGGATATCAAATTTTCCCACAACAAAATCCATTGTTGTAAATTCCGATCGTGTGTACACAATTCCGACGCACAAAGTTCCACGCATGATCGGAATCAAGCAGAAGAGCCGCACTGGCTCATTTTTCTCGGCTCGTCGTACGTCACTGTGTTCTTGATGTTCGGAATTTTCGACAAGATTTGTGTGACCGTGTGTATGCAAGACAAGTTTGAGCCAACATCCGTTGGAAAAAAAACATGGATTTTGTTGTCGGAAAATCCTATTGTGTGTACAGGGCATTACAGTGCATGGCCAGCTTTAAATCACCTGTTGGTTATTAATGCCATCTGGGGCTCAATTAGAGAGATCTTCCCTCTGAAGGCCCATTAACACAATCAGATTGTGGTAACACGTGCAATACCAGAACGCGAGCCAATGCATTTAACATTTATTGGTGCTATGCAGTGTACCATTCATTCTAATTGGCATCCCAATGCAAACGGCCAAAACAAAAAACGCAATGTTGTACGCTGCACTGCCAGATGTTTGCATGGCTTTTTTCTTTTCATTAAAAGTGCGCTGGGCATCGCATTCAAATGAATAAGCTGTGTTGATGCAACACATGTTAATACGCGTCACAACACGCATTAACGCGCATGCATTTGACACACCACAGCAGACCAGTTTGGTGTGATTGGGCTCTCAGAGCCCATTTACACTTTTGCAGTGTGCTAAAGCATGTGACATAGGGGTTGATTTACTAAAGGCAAATCCAATTTGTACTCCATGTGCATTGCAAGTGCCCTTGGAAGTGCAGTCGCTTAAGATCTGAGGGGAAGATCTGAAATGAGGGGAAGCTCTGCTGATTGTATCATCCAATCATGTACAAGCAAAAATGCTGTTTTTTATTTTCCTTGCATGTCCCCCTCAGATCTACAGCGACTGCACCTACAAGTGCATCTGGCCAGAACCACCTGTAGGGAGTCTATTCCACATTTTCACAGCTCTTACTGTGAAGAAACATTTCCGTATTTGGGTTACCGCAACAAGGGGTAATGAAAATAACATGTATTACTACGACGTGGCGCAACTTATTTGGAATGTCACCATGTTGCACAAAAGCAATGCGCTTGTGTTGCAGCGAGCCACAACATATGGGAGTGCATGGGGGGGGGGGGGGGGTCTTATGTTGCAAAGAAAAAGGTCAAGTACGATTTTAGCATTATTTGGTGTACTGGCAGTCACTTCATTCCAATGGACTTCCTCAATGCAACGCAAGACACATCGCAAACAGGTAAATGGGCAATGGGGCCCCAAATCCATGGGCTGCTCCTTAAGATGTTGATTAGCTTGGCCAAATATAATTTTACATATAGAACAACAGTAAGAACAGACAGCGAAATATATGTGATGTAATCTATTCCATTCTGCAGCTGTTGAAAAAGTTTTGGCTAGCCCCAGCATTCGACATCTGCAAAAAAAAAGTGTGTGGTAAATCAAGTGTATGTGAATGTTTTTCAAATACTGCATTTGTTGTGGAAATGCTTCCATTTCTTGTTACCATTAAATGTATAGCTAAGTTAACAAAATACTGAGAATTGGTGACAGGTGTCCCAAAGGTTACCACTATCCCAGTCCTCTGCTCCTAGGACTGCGCATAACTCTCACCATCCCCAATAAATGATGTAATCTACACCAAGTATTATGATCAAGCACCAGCTGGAGTGAAACGCGTCAACATTTGCTCTCTATCCTGTGTTTTGTTTGTTTGGACATGTTGCAATCAAACCTTTGGATCTTATACACTATACTGCCAAAAATATTGTGACGCCTGCCTTTACACACGCACATGAACTTTAATGACATCCCAGTCTTAGTCTGTAGGGTTCAATATTGAGTTGGCCCACCCTTTGCAGCTATAACAGCTTCAACTCTTCTGGGAAGGTTGCCCACAAGGTTTAGGAGTGTGTCTATGGGAATGTTTGACCATTCTTCCAGAAGCGCATTTGTGAGGTCAGGCACTGATGTTGAATGAGAAGGCCTGGCTCGCAGTCTCCACTCAAATTCATCCCAAAGGTTGAGGTTAGGATTCTGTGCAGGCCAATCAAGTTACTCCACCCCAAACTCGCTCATCCATGTATTTGTGGACCTTTGTGCACTGGTCCAAATCATTTGGTGGAGGGGGGATTATGGTGAGGGGTTGTTTTCCAGGGGTTGGGCTTGGCGCCTTAGTTCCAGTGAAGGGAACTCTTAAAGCGTCAGCATACCAAGACATTTTGTGGGAACAGTTTGGGGATGGCCCGTTCCTGTTCCAACATGGCTGCACACCAGTGCACAAAGCAAGGTCCATAAAGACATGGATGAGTGAGTTTGAGGTGGAGGAACTTGACTGGTCTGACCTCAACCCAATAGAACACCGTTGGGATGAATAAGGCTTCATGTCATGTACACACAGACTAGGTTGACTGTCGGCCACAGGAAAACACGAAGCTTTGCAGTTGGTGGTCAAAATGTTCCTATCCTGAAGGTGATTCTTCTGCGCATAGGAGAGCGAGGTTAGGGGAGGTTGAACCTCCTCTAACCGCAGCAGTTTCTAAACTACTGTAAAAGCCTATGTGTACATGGACACATAGGCTTCTATAAAGTTGAGTTTAGGAGCTTTGGCAAAAAAAAAAAAAAGGCAAAATCTCCTAAACGCAAGTTTAGAAGCTGCTAATGTACATGAGTCCTTAGAATGGAGACTACAAGCCAGGCCTTCTCGTCTAACCTCAGTGCCTGACCTCAAAAATGCGCTTTTGGAAGAATGGTCAAACATTCCCATAGACACACTCCTAAACCTTATGGACGGCCTTCCCAGGAGAGTTGAAACTGTTCTAAGTGCAAAGGGTGGGCCAACTTAATATTGAACCCTACAGACTAAGACTGGGATGCCATTAAAGTTCATGTGCGTGTAAAGGCAGGAGTCCAAATACTTTTGACAATATAGTGTATTTTTGGTGTGCGGTCATCCAAGCTCCACATTTGATGTTTCCACGGTACAAGCCAGACCAGCACCTGATTTTTTGGGGCTGAATGCGTTGTGGCAGCACCACCTGGAGTGATGTATAAAGTATGGAATCTACACTAGTTGTATCTATTCGCTTGGAGGGTACAAATGTCGGCCCCATCCTGCCCAACGTTCTTCAACTTAAAAATCGAAGGAGCTGGTGTTAAAAATGTTGGCTGAACAGCAGCTGCATCCAGTCAGATGCAGCCACTGTTCAGATATTCTGACAGCCACAGAAGGTGGCTGTCAGAAAGAATACAATAGCTCAGCAGGCGGACTCGAATATAGCGTGGATGGACAAATCTGTTATATTTTTTTCTAGACTGAATGAAAAAAAAAAATCTATGGAAATCTTAACAGTAAAGAGAGATAATCAAGGCGCACTCAAAACTCCTACAATCTCTAGGCAAGCAGTGTCCTGTGTGGATCACATGCATGATACCAAATGATATCCAGCCACTACAAGTCCAACTAAAGTATATGTCCAGGCATTTGCCAGCTTTACCCCCAAACCTCTCTCTCTGCTTTCACAGCAGAGGAACCGTTTCCAGTCTCAGAGGACCCCTCCTAATAATGAATATAACTACAGCTCATGGTACATTAGCGTTATGGTCAGTAGCAAGAATGCTCCTTTCATTTGTGGCCAGTGTGAAGAATCCCCCCTTACGGATAGCTAAAAAGATCATTTCTGATTAGGAGAGACAGGAGATTCCTGCGGGTGCGGAATGCGTACAATATTCAGCAGGCAATGGAGAGATGTACTGAACGTGTTTTTGGCCATGTACTTTATCAATGACTTGGGCTTGCTAAAGCTGTTCATGGATGCCAACTCCAAGATGGATGAAAGAATCCTCCCCGCTGTGTCATAGTACAGTCCTAACCAGAAGTTTTGGAATGACACAAAAATTTAATTTTCACAAAGTCTGCTGCCTCAGTTTTTATGATGGCAATGTGCATATACTCCAGAATGTTATGAAGAGTGATCAGATGAATTGCATTTCATTGCAAAATCCCTCTTTGCCATGAGAATGAACTTAACCCCCCCAAAAAAATTTCCTCTGCATTTCAGGCCTGCCACAAAAGGACCACCTGACATCATGTCAGTAATTCTTTCGTTAACATAGGTGTCAGTGTTGACAAGGACAAGGCTGGAAATCACTCTGTAATGCTGACTGAGTTATGCCCCGTACACACGGTCGGACATTGATCGGACATTCCGACAACAAAATCCTAGGATTTTTTCCGACGGATGTTGGCTCAATTTACAAGTTATGCGCTGCGCTTGGGTGACCCCAAAAACAAAATTAATAATAACCAACTTTGTGCTTACTAGTGCGATAATATTAAATACAAATAATATGAATGTAGCATAAATAAACAAGGTGTGAAAAAACAAGTGCTTGTTGCACCATAAATTAGTGCTTATTAGTGCTTTTTACACCATACATAGTGTCTTAATCAACATAAAAAGTGTGCTTCGTGCTCAATACACAGTAACCTACTTTACTTAAATTAAAAAAAAAAAAAAAAAAAAAGGTCTCTATGGCACAATGTCCAGCAGTGATAATAAAACAATGTGTGCAGGTGGTGTTCAGCTGTGACAACAATCCAACATTATGCCGAAGATATCCTGAGTGCTGGAGGTAGCACAAGCAAGGCATAAGATCATTGTGGCTCACAGAATTTTTCCAATTGGATGTTGGCTCAAACTTGTCTTGCATACACACGGTCACACAAAGTTGTCGGAAAATCCGATCGTTCTGAACGCGGTGACGTAAAACACGTACGTCGGGACTATAAACGGGGCAGTAGCCAATAGCTTTCATCTCTTTATTTATTCTGAGCATGCGTGGCACTTTGTCCGTCGGATTTGTGTACACACGATCGGAAATTCCGACAACGGATTTTGTTGTCGGAAAATTTTATAGCCTGCTCTCAAACTTTGTGTGTCGAAAAATCCGATGGAAAAAGTCAGATGGAGCCCACACACGGTTGGAATTTCCGACAACACGCTCCGATTGCAATTTTCCGTCGGAAAATCCGACCGTTTGTACAGGGCATTAGAATTACAGAATGGATACTTTAAAAAATGGGTTTTGCTTGAAATCATTGTTCTTCCTCTGTTAAGCATGGTTACCTGCAAGCAAACACATGCAGTCATCATTGCTTTGCACAAAACGGGATTCACAGGGAAGGATATTGCTGCTACTAAATCAACCATTTATCGGATCATCAAGAGCTTCAAGGTTCAATTGTTAGGAAGAAGGCTTCAGGGCGCCCAAGAAAGTCCAGATTGACAGCATGCCAGGGCGAATTGCAGAGGTCTTGAAAAAGTAGGGTGAACACTGCAAATATTGACTCTTTGCATAAACTTAAAGTGGATGTAAACCCGGAAAAAAAAAATTTAATTAAGGCTTGCACCTTGTACAGCATAGGATTTCATGCCATCTGTGCCCGGTCTTGACACAAAGAGTTAATCCAGCTCTGAGCAATCCTCTTATCTTTTTTCAGTGAGATAAAAACACACACAGAGAAAAAGGAGTCAGTTTCTCCCCCTTGCTGTGAGTGACAGGTGATATACATATCTCATGCACAAGTGTGAGAGAGGCATTCTGTGTACTTCAGATCCCCTCCTCCTTTCTTCTCCAGCATTCCCAGGATTGGCTGCTCCACACTTCAGAATGATTGGGCATGAAGTCATGTGGTGGCTTTTCTGGGTTTTGACTGGATGTTAGTGATCATAACAGAAGTTCAGTCTTAGAAATACACAGGAGAAAATGCATATTGACAAGGGGAGTGTAGAGGTGTCTACTGACATCACAACTCCACCCACCGAGCTCCGAACAACAGACCCACCCACAGAATCTGCAGTTTTTCGGCTCTCATAACAGACAGAGGGGAGACATTTGACAGGTAAAGATACATGCAGGAGGCGTGTATATCCTTATAGATAACCCCTATGGCAGTAGTTTAGAAAGGATGAGAGTGGGTTTACATCCACTTTAATGTAATTGTCAATAAAAGCCTTTGTCACTTATGAAATGCTTGTAATTATACTTCAGTATACCATAGTAACATCTGACAAAAAGATCTAAAAACACTGAAGCAGCAGACTTTGTGAAAATTTATCTTTGTTTCATTCTCATAACTTTTGGCCACGGCTATATTCTGACAGGGAGACTCCTCTGCTGTCTTAATACACTGATTAGCGGCTGCAGCCAGCCTGATCATCAAAAGTTTTCCAACAGTCCTGTTCAACAGAAGTCGCTCATTAGAACGTCTTCTGCCATCCTGCTCCTGATCCTTCCTGCTGAACCGGCTGAGTTTCAATCCATCTATGGGCAGCCTAAAGTGGTTGTAAACCCTTACAGACCACATTATGCTACCCAGGATATCTCCTAAACCTACACAGTTTAGGAGATATCCCCTGTATTTGCATGTCCCGAGGTCATTGGCACATGCGCACTGACATAAACTGAAGCAACGGCATGTATGTGCCGTTGCTTCAGTGAGTGTGTCGTTATGTCGCATGCGTGGGAGTGACGTCATTGCGGCTCCGGCCAACCACAGCACTGGAACGCATGTGCAGGAGTGATGTTACGCGACTCTGGCCAGTCACAGAGCCGGAGTCCGTGGCCTCGGAAGGAAGAGCGACGAAGATGGATGCTTCCACCAGCAGGGACATCACAGACATTGCGGGCTTCATTTGCAGGTAAGTGGCACATAATGGGCTAGTATGCAACTGCATACTAGCCCATTATGCTTTTACTTTGCAGGGGAATAAAGAGGAAGTAAAACCCATCAGGGTTTACTTCCTCTTTAACACTGGTATGCTTTCCTCTAGAGAAGAGAGTGGAAATCTCTTTAACAAAGGTTTCCTGAAGATAATTTCTTCTACTTTATCTAATGAGTACTTCTACTTTGCTGGATTTTCCGGAGTCTCTTTTTACTGTGTAATGCATGACTTGCACTGGAAACTCCCCATCCACTTTGTCCTATATTGGGGACAGAGACACAGCAGTATTTATACTAGCAACAGTAGGCTTTTCTTCATATCGCTTATACTATGAACAATGACTCACTGAAATGTGTGATATGTAAACTTAATTTTAAAAAGTCACCTAGCATTGCAATGTTATCTATGGTTGTGTTCTTATGGCCAAGAAATGGTTGATCCCATACAGGCTAAAAATATACAGTATAAT
This sequence comes from Lithobates septentrionalis, assembly GCA_037952835.1. Lineage (NCBI taxonomy): Eukaryota > Metazoa > Chordata > Amphibia > Anura > Ranidae > Lithobates > Lithobates septentrionalis. The sequence goes on along the minus strand of JBBDGP010000002.1, from coordinate 1,758,387 downwards.
CATTTAAGGCTTTTTCCGTGGATCATTAAAGTGAACTCCAGGTAAACAACTAAATATATTTGAAACACATATATGGGAACTATCCTATTTGTTAAAGGATTTGTAAGGCTGTTCACAGATCCAGGCACTCCTATCAGGCAACACAGCCAGATCCTTCACTCCTAAGACTTCTCTGCAGTTGAGCATCGAGGTCTGGTCTGCGGCCTCTGTAACTGCACTACAAAGGAGGAAGAACGCACTAATGAGGTTGTCATTTCTCTTCTTTCTAGTCACTACTTCTTTGGACAAGGCCAGCAATATTACCCAGTGCTTTGGGGTATGGTGTAACATGTGACCTCCTCAACTGTGACAGTGCTTAGTTCTAGCAAGCAGCCCTTTCCAAACACATGACATCAGGTGACACTTCAGATTTTAGTGATGGCTGTAACAGAGGAAGAAGAGATGGCGAGTGCTGAAAAGGTTAGTAGTAATCGCCTTCAGCCCTTAGGTGTTAGTACTGAGAATATTTAACTCTTTTCTGCTTGGCTGGCTAGTAGATATGGTGCCGAAGGTCTTGTTGCCTCCACAGGACTGTGGGCGCCCTCGCATGTACTACAAACAACAACGAAAAGAGGGCGCACCGACCTAGTGCATTACCAAAATAACAACTTATTAGGAATATAAAAGAAAAGTATTCTACTCACAAATGCATGACATGCATTGGCATATAAATGGATGCAGACAAGTCCGCCTCCAGGTCCACGGTACTCAGTCAGTGGTGTGGGAAGCCCTCATTGTATCCTATGGCTTACGCGTTTCGATGGTTGAGCCCTCTTCTTCAGAGCCAAAGAGAGTGTAAATATTTTTACATTGGCCTTTATACCACTCACACGCTCTTTGCCTCTGAATAAGAGTGTTCGAAATGCGTAAGCCTTTAGGATGATATGAGGGCTTTCCATGGCACTGGCTGAATACCGTGGACCTGGAGGGGGTCTCGTCTGCATACTTTAAATATCATGCATTTGTGAGTAGAATACTTTTCTTTTATATTCCTAATAAATTGTTATTTTGGTAATGCTATGTCTGGGCGCCCTGTTTTTGTTGTTGTTTGTAGCACTGGCAAGGTATCAGAGAGAGGGGGCATTGCAAAGACACTGTCACTTTGTCCAGCATGTGTAGTCAAGTTAATAGGAGCTCCAAACAAACAAATCTTGAGATTCCAAACTCATTCATCTGATGATAGCAAGAAAAACAAAACATCCAACATGTTTCACCCCCTTCACCTGGGCTTAGTTCAATAGAATTTCAGAGGCAGCCATACATGGATGGAAATATGGCTAGTTCAGCAGGGACCAAACTATTTTTGATCCATGTATGGCCACTGTGTTGGATTATTCCTGGATAATGGATAAAGTATTCATAAAGAAGTTCATTGTATTTTAAAATACTACTAGTATAATGTCCTGAATATCTTTTATTATGTTCCCACAATCCTCTGCACAGCAGAAACCAGTTTGCATTAAAGGTTATGTACGCTGTGGGACACGGCCATCCTAACATGACTTTAGGCGCTCAGAGCCAGGAGAGGATGTGTTCAGGCTGCTTAAAGGGCTCATTCAAACTTGTGGTTATACTACCGCCCCTCTGAAAAGCAATCTGCAGTGGATCACTGTTCAGAGGGCATTTGACAGGGGTTAGGAGGCGTTATGTGCCTTCCTCACCTCCTGCTTGATCTGCCCTGCTGCAACGGCCATGCATTGCACACAGATGTAGGGTGTTTGCGGAACGGCCCTATTTATTTGAATGGCTCGTGTTCGGCCAAGGTACTGCCTGCCAAATGCCACATGTCGTTTATTTTTTAAGAAGCATAGCATCAGAGCTGTGGCTTGGGTACAACCCTGAGCGGCCGCATGCCATAGTTTAGGTAGACAATCAGGGCCTAACTGCCTGCTTTACCACCCCCCACCCCACCCCCCCATCCATTTGTGTGAGCAAGCCCACAGAAGGAAAAGAGCAGATGGAGGGCTCATATGCTTTTATAGTTCACTGAGAAGGAATGTGACACAAGAAGCCAACCCAGATAGCAAGCAATTGATCTGAAAGTTGCAAAATGACTTGCTAAGCTATTGCTAGACTTGCCAGGCTTTACAAGTTTGTTTTACAATTGCAGCAAGTCCACATTGCATGACTCCAGATCCACTTTCTTTGCAAACATTCTGCAAGTCTCCTACAAGTTCTGGTTCAGTTATGTTGTGCAATAGTCCTCCCACCACAGGGGTCACTGTGGCTGAATTTTCATGCTGTAGACTTGCAGAGCTCTTGCTGTAGACTCACCACTGCAACTTTGCTAGAGACTTGCCATGCAAATGTGATACAAATTGGAAAAGTGTCAACTAGAACTTTTGCTTTAAGTGCTCTGCAAGTGTACAACTTGCCAATGAACATGTGCAGCAAGTTAACAAACTTACAATTCATAACTCAGCCACAAATTTGTGGAAAGTTATCCTTGCTATCTGTGAATCTGCAAGAGGAAATAAGTGGTGTCCCTACCTGTGTCCACAGTGTGTGAATCAGAGAACTGGACAAATAGAAATACAAATATTTTACTAAATCATACAGTTCACATACGTATTTTAACCGTGTACCCGGCAGTATAACTGAAATTCTGCTTTAAGGTTTTGGTTTAATTTCAAAACTGCTCGCCCATCCACCATATCACTTACAGCTCTCAGCAGGGGGCTCTAAAGCAGTGGTCACCAACCAGTGGTCCGACCGCTGCTTTAGAGCCCTCTGCTGAGAGCTGTAAGTGGTATGGTGGATGGGCGAGCAGTTGGTGGTCCCCAGGAGTTTTGGCGCAAATCTACATAGTGGCGGATGTATACTGCCCAATGTTTCCAGTGTTGTTCTCAATGCGTGATGACAGTCAATACTGTCAGGGCGCATTGATACCTGATACCTCCTGTGTAGTTCTGGCTTCTGTGAACTCAGAGGGAGGCACCGGGAGTAGTGCAGAGAGCGGGAGGTGAAGGAGGGGACTTCCAATGGCAGCGCTGATCACAGACTGTGGGAGGGAGGGTGCACGGAGCTCGAGCACATGGCTGGATAGGGAGGTGAGAATCCAATGATGAATCTGTATAAGGGAACAGTGTGATTCAGAGTGCATGGGGGGGGGGGGGGGGGGGGCAGAGAATCGTAGCATTGTGGTGTATAAGGCAGCAGTGTGATTCAGGAGTGTAGGGGTGAGTTTAGTGATCCAAGAGGTCTGAAAGGTTGGTGACCACTGCTCTAAAATACGTTCGTACTTTTATATAAAAAAAAAGGTTATAGTTATAGATTACGCTATAAAAAACCCTCCCTATTTACACAAGCAATGTTTCCCAAATATACAACACTCTAAAATATCACAAGCTTACAAATCTAAGTAACAGATTGTGGAAAGTGCAGAAATAAAAGAACGCGGCGGAGTCAGAGTGTTCCTGGCGCCAGGACTCACTTTCTGAGGCCAGCGTGCTTCCACTGAATAAAACACAACAGCTCGGAAGTATTAGCGGCCAGCACACTGACTAACTGGGATCTGCTTATAATAAAGAAGACCTGTCCTGTTATCTCTAACAGAATTCTGCAAAATCTGATAAATTCAGTGTCCTTGTATGCACCACACTAAGTTTTGTAGACTTCCCTAGGTAAACTGTATAACCCAATTTAGCACAGCAAAACTAAAGGGAAGGATCAATAAAACAGCGTTTAATGTATTTTTATTACATGCAAGCATCTGCATTTAACCTCCAACCCCTGTACAGCATAGCTCAGACTGGGAAAGAAAGAAGCAGCATTCAAGTGTGCCGCAGGGAACATTCTGACAGGAGAAGAGAGCAGAGTGGCAAAGAAGAAAGCTCATCAGCCTGCCGCTTCTCTTTTCACTATTCATTCAAAAGCTGTGAAGGCCTGTAAGCATTGCTTAGAACAGGGATATGCAATTAGCAGACCTCCAGTTGTTGCAGAACTACAAGTCCCATGAGACATAGCAAGACTCTGACAGCCACAAGCATGACACCCAGAGGCAGAGGCATGATGGGACTTGTAGTTTTGCAACAGCTGGAGGTCCGCTAATTGCTTATCCCTGGCTTAGAAGCAGCAGAGACAAAACAACTCCTAAGTGGCAGAGCTGTGTGAATCTCAGAACTGGATGTGGCTGGGGAGGGGGGAGGAGGTCAAGTCGTAGATCAGGCTGCATCGCTCAACAATATTTTAATCTGCAGAAAGGTCTCAGGGAGTGCAAAACCTGGCTGGGCTGCCTGAATCAGTCAACAGAATTCCAAATCCTTTGGCAGGTAAAACAGATTCCATGTGTGCATTTGTTCTTTGTATTTAGCTGCCTGGCATATCTTTGTTAAAGCTGAACTCAGGGCACAAAAAAAACGTATTACTCAACAGTCACAAAAGATATAAATCCACTTTTTTGCTCAGCAGATGCCTTTGCAAACCCAGATATTACTATATAAGAGTAGCAGTGACATCATCACTGTGCTGTACATAGCCTGTGCAGAGAGGGACCCAGCAGACCTGTCCATTACAGGCTGCCTGCAGAAAACTACAGGAGGGGGCGGAGACAAGACCAGTCACCCTGCACAAGGAGAGAGAGCAGCAGTGACCGGTCTTTATTACAGGAAGCTGCTGCACAGAGGCAAAGTTTCACATTGGATTACCTCTTAGATCTGGAAGAAATACACAAAGCACTCTTATGCCGCGAACACTCGATCGGACTTTCAGCCAACAAAACCGTGGATTTTAGTTCGAAGGTTGTTGGCTCAAACTTGTCTTGCATACATACAGTCACACAAATGTTGGCCAACAATTCCAAACGCGAGAACGCGGTGACGTACGACCAGCCGAGAAAAAGGAAGTTCAATAGCCAGTGCGGCTCCTTCTGCTTGATTACGAGCATGCGTGAACTTTGGTGCGACGGACTTGTGTACACACGATCTGAATTTCCGATAACAAAGTTTTGTTGGTGGGAAATTTGAGAACCTGCTAGAAAACATTTGTTGGCGAAAAGTTTGACAGCAAATGTTCGATGGAGCATACACACGGTCGGACTTTCCGACAACAAGCTCACATCCAACATTTCCCGTCAGAAAATCCGACCGTGTGTACGCGCCATAAGATTCAAGTAAGAATACAGATGCCTCTTGTATTTAGACAATATTTGCTTATCCTGGAGTTCAGTAGTAGAGATCTCAGGGCTTTGCAGCCACCCAATCACTTCCACACACCCTGGTGAGAGCTCCCCCATGCCCATCAGCAGACCTGGGACAGACATGGCGGGTGCCATATTGGTAGTGAAGACGGAGACCATCAAACATCCATTCACTGATCTCCTCTTCCTGTTACCGGCCCGGAAGTGATGTGTAAAAACGGAACTTCTGTGTCCCGTGTTGAAGAAGCCAATGGAACGCAGTCTGCCTTCCATCAGCTTCAATGGAGGGCAGGTGAGACAAAAGGGATCTTTTACACCCCTGATGTCTTATTAAAGAAAACCTGTCACCAAAAATGCATCAAATAGGGGACTTTTTGTCCTCTATGTGATTAAAAAAAAAAGTTTGATACAAGAAAAAAAAAAAAAAAACTTGAAAAAGTGTAAGAAAATTAAAGTTTTACCCAAACATTCAAGATCCTCCCAAAAATATTTTTGAGGCCCGCACCCCACATATACACATGTATGACTGTAAATGTACACGTCTGGGGCACCTACGCACGGAAATGTAAATTGCACTACACAAGTTACATATTTTGGCGCACACCAGAGAGACAGCAATATTTCTATGGTCATTATTTATGGTTAAAAAGTGTTACCCCAACAGTTCATATTCCTGATAAGTGCCTGCTGTACCATGTACTTGTAGTATCATGTTCATTTAGCATTGCCTCCTTTATGTGAAATCCCTGGTGATCCTGCCAGACCCTCTTAAAGCTGACCACACTAAGCAGTGGTCAAGTTCTCTAGCTGTGCTGCTCTCCTCCAATGATCAGACTTGTCCTGACACCCCCCCCCCCTCACATAGCCTCTCACTGGGAAGCTCAGTGTGCTGTTGCTTCTTCTCCCCCAGCTCTTATGCAGTTGACAACAGAGGGAATATGATAAATTATAAAAAAGGAGGAAAACGTTTTTTTAAAATGTTTCTCTTTTCTATATCTGTACTCAAATGTTTTCCCTGTCAATTCTATTTTAAACTGAATGGGTTCTTTTACAAGGTGATTGTTTACAATCACTTTAACTCTAAACTTATAAAGCGTCAACTGTTGAAAATATAAGGTAAGAAATTTGTGGCGGTTTCATGGGAGCACCCAATTTTAGGGATGGGTTCACACTGCTGTGCGGAGCGGCTCACAGCAGGGGTCCGATGCCTCCCTGTTCACCGTTTCAGGTCCGATTTCAGTCCGAATTTTTGGCTGAATTCAGACCTGAAAACGGACCAGAAGACGCACAGGACTCCTGTGCAATTCGCTCCGCAGCCCTCCCGGAGATGTGTGAACCAGCTCCATAGAGAGCCGGTCACAATCTCCTGACATGCGAATTGGATGCGACAAAACCCACATTCAATTCGCACTAGTGTGAACCCAGCCTTAGGCTTGACATGTTTGGTATCTATTTAATTGGTGCAACCTCATCTTTTATATTTTACCAACAAACCTGATCACTTATTGCATTTGTGGGCCCTAATGCGAACTTCAATTAATTAATTACTGAAATTTTACATTTCCTAAACTGTTGCGCTAAGGTCACGTGGCATAAAAAATTGGATCTAGCACCATTTTATTCTCTAGAGTGTCTGCTTTCAGAAAATATATAATGTTTTGGGGGTTTTATGTAATCTTTGGGCCTAAAGTGCTTTTTTTAAACAAGTAAACAAAAAAACGCAAAAACAGTTCTAGCAGCGAGAGGGTTAATGGCTCTTTGCAGCTTTCTCCTTGATCCTAGATTTACACGGAACATGTTTAACTTTCAACATGTAAATTATAACTAATAAGTCACTTTGACCTTCATTCTGAAAATTATAAAGTTAAAGTAATTAGTCCATCAGCACAAGTGCTCGGAGATGGTCCATCATGCTGGCTGCATGTGCCATTGAATTTATGCGAAGGATATGTGATCTGAGTATAATGGACATAATGCCTAATGTACCTTGTAGATGACAATGAGTCAGTAGACGGAGATACATTTAGCCGCAGATGTCATGGCTCAGTGCGGTACCAGCTGTTCTGCCTGTGCACTCAAGTCCTATTCCCTCCATGGAGCAGACTGAGAAATGTGCATTGGGACTACTGTGATGTCATGATTAGGGAATTCAAACCCTTGGGTCCTATAATTGTATCCAGAATAGCAGATAATTGTGCGGGAACACTCTACTATGCCACTGCAGGGGGATATTTACACATCCTCGTCAATATCTAGGCTGTCATCAACGTCCTTCAAAAACCCTTTCCTTGACCACAAACTCCAGTATAAAAGCCAAAAACAACAAAGACATTACAAGAGGAACTATAATGTTTCTCCTGTTTTTAGATTTACATGTGAAAGAGATCACCTCTAGGCAGAAAAATACAAAGTTTTACTTGCTAACTCTTTACTCTTGTAAACTTGACACCCCTGCTAGATAGCAAGGTTGGATTTGGGACCTTACTGTTCTCCTCTGAAGTTAAAGTATATCTAAAAGCATAACTTTTTTGGGAATGGTTTAAACCCCTGTCAGCTTTATTGCTGTCTCCCCTTGTGGAGATTTCCCTTAACTTCCTGTCATGGTGACACAGCAGGAAGTAGGAAGACTCACCAAAGTAAGGGGGAAATCCCCATAACTGACCTCGTAATTGAAGCACCTGCTGTGGTAAGATTTTCCATCACTTTCTGACCTAGTAATAATAGGCAAGCAGAAACAATAGAGGTAGAATCTTTTCCAGCAGGGCCACAGACAGCAATAAAACCTGACAGGGGGTTTACCACTTCCAGTCTCTATCCACTAAAAATAAAGTTTTTTCGTTGAGGGCTCTTTCACACAGACCCCTTCCGTTCTGATCAGTAGGGGGATCAGCTCACTGATCCCCTGCTGATCGGAGAAGAGCAGGCAGATAACACATCTGTGTCCAATCAGTTTCTTCAGAGCCGACATGGACTGACCCTGCTCTGCTCTACGGCCGGACTATGTTGTCCGTTTGCACTCGACTGCCTCCAATCCGGCCCTCCCAAACATTTTTTTTAGCGGGCCTGATTGGACCCAGTGGTAGGGCCAAGTCCTGCTGTCTCTTTCAACAGACACAGACAGCAAGGCTCGGGAGCAAGCCCACATGAGTGCCACCATAGCAAGCAATTTTACTACAAACACCAGCCACCCGTGCAAACAAGGCCATACTGCAGGGGCGTTGCTAGGTCTACAAAAGATCTTGGGCTAGAGCCCATAGCAGCATAGTAAAGAAAGTCATACGCTTGGGCAGGCATACACATGTATATACAGTAATATACGTGTGTGTGTGTAATATACATCCCCAGAGAGCCCCCCCATTTACATCAGGGTCCCCAGAGAGCCTCCCCCTTGCATCAGAGTTCCCAGAGAGCCCCCCTTACATTAGGGTCTCCAGAGAGCCTCCCCCTTAAAATCAGGATCCCCAGAGAGCCCCCCCCACTTACATCAGGGTCCCCAGAGAGCCTCCCCTCCCCTTGGGGACCCCTGCAGAGTCTCCCCAGATTCGGGGCTATAACCCCAAAAGCCACCCCCTAGCAACGCCCCTGCCATACTGTTTATACATTTTGATACAAGATTAATTGATTTGTAAAAGAAAATAGCTCTACATTTACGCCAACTTACTTCTTGCACTCCTGCAAGCGTGGTTTGACTCTCCTTTGCAGACGAGCCGCAGTGCTTCTGTGTATTGTCACTTACAACTTCGAAAGCAAAGCATCTCCATAATAGGCAATGGCCAAGCCAGGGAAGAGTTAACGGTTCCCATTTAAGGAGCAGCAACCCGCTGGGGGACAGCTAGTGAATTCAGCAGCATCCTGTCAGTGCAGGGCCAGTTCCTTTCATCAACAACTTTGGCTAAAATCTAATGGCACAACAATTTCAGTTCTCAGACAACCCGGAACATTCTGTACTTCCAAATCAACTCTGAAAATGTAGGTTTATCTGGCAGCAAGAAGCCTTGTTCACACGATTTACCATCGAATGTTTACGGAGGTTTCTGTCTTCTTAAAACAAGTCCTGACTGGGAGTCTCTGACGTTCCCCCAGGATTGAAGCTGTCTTCAGTTCATCCATATATCATCAATACAACACGTGGACTACCTTGCCCTATGTCACATGTAGATCCTTTAGAATAATATTTGTGAATTTCACAACAGAAGGAACTACTTCTAAATGTATAATTGCAAAGGATACCATTCATGGTTACCAACTCATGCTTGAGCAAACCACGAGAGCAAAATATTTATCTAATCTAGGCACAAGTCAGGAGATGGATACAAAAAAATGTCACAGTCTTTATCAATGCCTAGAAGCACAGTGAAGTTTAATATTAAGAAGTGGAAGGTATTTGGTACAACAGAGACCCTCTCTAGATCAGGATGTCGCTTCAAACCGGATGAAGGAACCTGGAGCAAAACTGGTCAAAGAGGCTACCAAGTGGCCTACAGCAACTCTAAAGCAGTTGCCAATGGCGACCCTAGGGGGGGCCAGAGGGGGCCCTGACCCCCCCGACATTATGCTGGGCCCCACCATGTGCCCCCCCCCCCCAAAAAAAAATTATTTTTTTTTTAATTTTTTTTTTACAAAAAGGCAATTTCTTTTTGTTTGCATTCATATCGGATGTGCCGCATCTTACTCGGGCCACCGCTGGAGTAACACAGTCTCTATTGAGAGGGAGAACGTCCCCAGTCAGCTCGCTGACACTGCATAATGCAAGCGCTCACTTATATATACACTACCGTTCAAAAGTTTGGGGTCACATTGAAATGTCCTTATTTTTGAAGGAAAAGCACTGTACTTTTAAATGAAGCTAACTTTAAACTAGTCCTAACTTTAAACAAATATACTCTATACATTGCTAATGTGGTAAATGACTATTCTAACTGCAAATGTCTAGTTTTTGGTGCAATATCTAGATAGGTGTATAGAGGCCCATTTCCAGCAACTATCACTCCAGTGTTCTAATGGTACAATGTGTTTGCTCATTGGCTCAGAAGGCTAATTGATGATTAGCAAACCCTTGTGCAATCATGTTCACACATCTAAAAACAGTCTAGCTCCTTCCAGAAGCTACAAAACTGACCTTCCTGTGAGCAGATTGAGTTTCTGGAGCATCACATTTGTGGGGTCAATTAAACGCTCAAAATGGCCAGAAAAAGAGAACTTTCATCTGAAACTCGACAGTCTATTCTTGTTCTTAGAAATGAAGGCTATTCCATGCGAGAAATTGCAAAGAAATTGAAGATTTCCTACAACGGTGTGTACTACTCCCTTCAGAGGACAGCACAAACAGGCTCTAACCAGAGTAGAAAAAGAAGTGGGAGGCCGCGTTGCACAACTAAGCAAGAAGATAAGCACATTAGAGTCTCTAGTTTGAGAAACAGACGCCTCACAGGTCCCCAACTGGCATCTTCATTAAATAGTACCCGCAAAACACCAGTGTCAACATCTACAGTGAAGAGGCGGCTGCGGGATTTTGGGCTTCAGGGCAGAGTGGCAAAGAAAAAGCCATATCTGAGACTGGCCAATAAAAGAAAAAGATTAAGATGGGCAAAAGAACACAGACATTGGACAGAGGAAGACTGGAAAAAAGTGTTGTGGACGGATGAATCCAAGTTTGAGGTGTTTGGATCACAAAGAAGAACGTTTGTGAGACGCAGAACAAATGAAAAGATGCTGGAAGAATGCCTGACGCCATCTGTTAAGCATGGTGGAGGTAATGTGATGGTCTGGGGTTGCTTTGGTGCTGGTAAGGTGGGAGCTTTGTACAGGGTAAAAGGGATTCTGAATAAGGAAGGCTATCACTCCATTTTGCAACGCCATGCCATACCCAGTGGACAGCGCTTGATTGGAGCCAATTTCATCCTACAACAGGACAATGACCCTAAACACACCTCCAAATTGTGCAAGAACTATTTACAGCAGAAGCAGGCAGCTGGTATTCTATCGGTAATGGAGTGGCCAGCACAGTCACCAGATCTGAACCCCATTGAGCTGTTGTGGGAGCAGCTTGACCGTATGGTACGCCAGAAGTGCCCATCCAACCAATCCAACTTGTGGGAGCTGCTTCTAGAAGCGTGGGGTGCAATTTCTCCAGCTTACCTTAATAAATTAACAGCTAGAATGCCAAAGGTGTGCAATGCTGTAATTGCTGCAAAAGGAGGATTCTTTGATGAAAGCAAAGTTTGATGTAAAAACAATGTTATTTCAAATACAAATCATTATTTCTAACCTTGTCAATGTCTTGACTCTATTTTCTATTCATTTCACAACGTATGGTGGTGAATAAGTGTGACTTTTCATGGAAAACACAAAATTGTTTGGGTGACCCCAAACTTTTGAACGGTAGTGTATATATATATATATATATATATTTGCATTTTATATTGCCCCCCCTATTTTTGTCCCTGTCCCCCCATGTGCCCCCCCTAAATATGAAAGCTGGAGACGCCACTGGCAGTTGCACAAATTTATGACAAAGCGTGGTCATTGAGTGCATGTGACAATATCACAAATTCTCCACAAATGTGGCTTGTATGGGAGGGTTGCAAGAAAAAAGCCACTCCTCAAAAAAGGCCACATGCAGTTACGACTGAGCTTTGCCAAAACGCACCTTGAAGATTCTGAGGCAACATGGAAAAAGGTCTTATGGTCAGATGAGACTAAAATTTTATTATTTGGCCTCAACACTAAACAATATGTCTGGCGGAAAACCAATACAGCTCACCATCCAAATAACACCATGCCTATAGTAAAGTATGGTGGTGGTAATATCTTGTTATAGGGGCGTTTCTCTTCGCAGAGACTGGAGCACTTGTCAGTATAGAAGGAAAAATGAATGGGGTAAAATAACGTCATATTCTTGAGGAAAATGTGCTGCTCTCTTCCAGAAAGTTGTCAATGGGAAGAAGGTTTGCCTTCCAACACGACAATGACCCAAAGCACACAGCAAGAACGACCACACAGTGGTTGAAGGAGAAAAAGATGAATGTTCTTGCATGGCCTAGTCAGAGCCCAGACCTAAAGCCTATTGAAAATCTGTGGAATGACTTTAGGAGTGCAGTCCACAAACGATCACCATCAAATTTAACTGAACTTGAGCGGTTTTGCAAAGAAGAGTGGACAAATGTTGCAAAGTCTAGATGTGCAAAGTTAGTAGAGACATATCCCAACAGACTAAAGGCTCCCAGCAGCGCATGCCCACCTTTCCTAGCTCCCCGCACCCCGCTCAGCTGCCAGAAGTGACGTAAATACCCAATGCTTCCAGCAATGGGGGAGCATGGGACTCACTTCCCATTCCTCCTATGTGATTGCACTGGTGTTTGGTGATTGACCCACTGCTGTCACATGGGGGTAAGGAGAGAGTTCCCAGTCTTGTGTAAGCTCAAACTAGAGAACTCAAGCTTACAGAGGACTTTCTTGTTTTGCTATGGTAGCTGAAAGGGCAAAGCAGAGGATTGCTTTAGGCCAGTCTTTCTCAACGTATTTTAACCTGGAGGAACCCTCAAAATAACTTTCTATCCATAGAGAACCGCTGCTTATAATTACTACATCTGCAGCCCAGGGTACATTAGTGTGATGGTCAGTGGGAATAATGCTCCTTACATTTGTGACCATTGGGAAGAATAACCCTTTAGCTATAAGAATCAATGGCATCAGTAGTTACCTATCTGAGAGGCAGAGACTGCTTATTGCTCAACTAACCCCTTACAACCTCTGTGTATTCATGGAACCCATGGCTGAGAATGGCTGCCTTAGGCACTCAGTGCCTGGTATGTCCTAGTACTGTGATGTGTGCAGATTGTCTGGGTCAGGTGCCTATTTACACCCCCTAAGCCTCGCTATTGAGCCATCATAGTACTGGGACAATAATGAGGCTAAGAATGTGGGAGATCACAAGGTCAGGCACTCAACCTATAATTCCCAGCAAATATCTGCATATCAGAGCACTCCATTGCCATTCTAGACACCTACTGATTGAACAGAAAGCAACAGCGCTGTGTATAAACTGCACTACATTAGGCAAGTATTTTGCATTAAAGTGGCTTTAAACCCTTACATAAGGCCACTGAAGTCACTAGCCTCAGATGATACACATAGATTAATCAAATCTTCCTACATAAGTTGTACCTGTTTATCTGCAGAGCACAGAGAGTAGAGCTGAGTGTAATCTGAAACCTGAGTGGAGGGAAAGGATATACCCCCTCTACATAATCTCATAGGGAAACCTACACAGCTGAGGCTGTGTGCTTGGGGAGGGAGAGGTTGGGCCATCTTCCAAGATTCTGTGATGTCAGGATGACCTGTCAGAAGTGTCTAATGCAAATAGCAGTAGGAAGAGAGAGGAGAAAGAAACCACAGTAGGAGCTTTGGACTGAGGCTAGTACACACCATGTATGCGCTGTTCATTTTTCATTTCAGAAGTTTACAACCACAGTGCAAAGGGTAATAATGGCACCAAAAGGGTCAACGTATTCCTTCTAAATGGCTTGAATTTAGGTATGGCACCGAGTGACTTTAAAGTAAACCTGTCACAAGTGTTGATTTTAAAGTGAGCATTTGACTAGAAAGTGCACAGTTAGTTAGAAAACCAAGTCAGAAAAATATTCAGATTCAGAGATTATCACAGCTGAACTTCCCTGTAAAAGTTGAGCTTGGCCTCCCAAGCCCACTCTTGGCCAATGAAGCCGTCCGTCATAGGAAAACTCCAAAAAGAAGAGGGTACGGCCAAGAATGACTTAATAAAAGAAGTCGTGATTTCTATATACATTTATCAGCCTGTATCTCTGGAGCTGCTGATTATTTTGAATTTTAGGAAAGGTAACCTCTGTTTTGGGATTTTCATGTTCATTTCTGCCCATATTTGTGATGGGTTTACTCTGAAGTGAACCTGTGCTTTCCCCCTGCAAGGCAATGCAAGAAAGTGCTGGCCCATGCAATGATTAAACTTTGCCTTCCTGTTGTTCTTCCACCACTCAGCTCCCCACCAGGAAGCAATGGTTAAGCTCCAGTTGGAGCTTACAGAGCTTCCTCACCCACATGTGCTGGGCCAATCACCAAGCATAAATGCGGTCACATGAAAGGAACTGAGTCACATGATCCTGATGCCTGGAAGTACTGGGTATTTCTCCTCACTCCCAATAGTTAAACAGATCGGTAGGGGAGCACAGGAGCGCAATTCCCACCATATACGGCTCAACTTTTTTTGGATTCCTGGTGAATCAGCTGGCATCCGAGCCTTGGGAGGCACTGTCTGCACCACCTGGCTTAACAAAAGTTGATTTAAAGCATGACTGAGCCAGGTGGAAAACCTTCGGAAAAACAGTGACTGCATCCTATCAGATAAAGCCAATGTTTAGACGGTTATGGGTGCAGCAGCAGGGGCGCCCCATAATCTCCTATTGCCCGGGGGCCCCATGAGTTATCAGTCCGGCCCTGTGCAGCAGCTGTCTGAAGACAACAGGCACCAGTGCAGACTCCTCCATCCATGTATGGCTAGCCTAAGTAAATGTAGAAGAAGGCTGCCCAACAAAGTGAGCCGGTCGTTTAGTCCTGCATGGGAAAAGCATAAAGTTACTGTAATCAATTACATATAATGTTGATATGACAGTAATTGCATATGCCCTGGATAGAGATCTTAGATCAGTGACTTCTGATCTCATGGTTACATTAAACTCGGTGCCTTTCCTCTCAGACAGGTGACTCATAAAATATGGATAGTGTAAGAAAAACATGGCACTTCTATCATACTTGTCATTTGTTACCCTTCTGTTACTATGTAATTGTTGTGTCTCATAATGTGTCACAATGTTTCCATTTCCTCCAGTGCTCTAAACGTTTTTTTTTTTTCAAAGTGGGTAACAAAGATTCTGATCTGTCCTATACAATATCTACAAACAACGGTGTAATATAAAGGGTCTACCTGTCTGTATAGATGTTATATGGAATATTTAGTCTGGCCCTCACATGACATAGATGTTAGTAACTTTGTTGATGTGACAGATCAATATCTGACTGTGTATTCAGCTTTACAACCAGTATTTACCAAGCATTCCCTCCACCCTATCCACCCGAGTCACCTTATCCAAAGTGCTACTTAATATTTGTATGTTTATTACCAGTACGCCCTCAGGGCCCTTTCACATAGGCAGTCCAATCAAATCTACAGTGACTTGAAAAAGTATTCATACCCCTTGACATTTTCCACATTTTGTCATGTTACAACCAAAAACGTAAATGTATTTTGTTGGAATTTTATGTGATAGACCAACACAAAGTGGCACATAATTGTGTAGTGGAAGGAAAATTATAAATGGGTTTCAAATTTTTTTACAGATAAAAAAAAGTGTGGCATGCATTTGTATTCAGCCCCCCTGAGTCAATACTTTGTAGAACCACCTTTCCCTGCAATTACAGCTGCAAGTCTTTTTGGGGATGTCTCTACCAGCTTTGCACATCTAGAGAGTGACATTTTTGCCCATTCTTCTTTGCAAAATAGCTCAAGCTCTGTCAGATTGGATGGAGAGTGTCTGTGAACAGCAATTTTCAAGTCTTCCACAGAATCTCAATCGGATTTAGGTCTGGACTTTGACTGGGCCATTCTAACACAAGAATACTCTTTGATCAAAACCATTTTATTGTAGCTCTCGCTGTATGTTTAGGGTTGTTGTCCTGCTGGAAGGTGAACCTCCATCCCAATCTCAAGTCTTTTGCAGACTCTAATGCCCCGTACACACAGTCGGATTTTCCGACGGAAAATGTGTGATAGGACCTTGTTGTCGGAAATTCCGACCGTGTGTGGGCTCCATCACACATTTTCCATCGGATTTTCCGACACACAAAGTTTGAGAGCAGGATATAAAATTTTCCGACAACAAAATCCATTGTCGGAAATTCCGATCGTGTGTACACAAATCCGACGCACAAAGTGCCACGCATGCTCAGAATAAATAAAGAGATGAAAGCTATTGGCCACTGCCCCGTTTATAGTCCCAATGTACGTGTTTTACATCACCGACAACTTTGTGTGACCGTGTGTATGCAAGACAAGTTTGAGCCAACATCCGTCGGAAAAAATCCTAGGATTTTGTTGTCGGAATGTCCGAACAAAGTCCGACCGTGTGTACGGGGCATAACAGGTTTTCTTCTAAGATTGCCCTGTATTTGGCTCCATCCATCTTCCCATCAACTCTGACCGGCTTCCCTGTCCCTGCTGAAGAACAGCATCCCCACAACATGATGCTGCCACCACCATGTTTCACAGTGGGGATGGTGTGTTCAGGGTAAAGTGCAGTGTTAGTTTTCTGCCACACATAGCGTTTTGCTTTTAGGTCAAAAATTTCAAGCTTGGTCTCATCTGACCAGAGCACCTTCTTCCACATGTTTGCCGTGTCCCCACATGGCTTCTCAGGACTTCCTTTGGCTTTCTTTCAACATTGGCTTTCTTCTTGCCACTCTTCCATAAAGGTCAGATTTGTGGAGTGCACGTCTAATGCCGCGTACACACGGTCGGACTTTTCACCTGCAAAAGTCCGACGGACGCCGCCGGACAAAGTCCGGCGGAAAGTCCGACCGTGTGTGGTCTCCATCGGACTTCCGACGGACCGTTTCGGTCGGATTTTTGCGGAAATCCGACGTACTTTAGATTTGAAGCCTGCTTCAAATCTTTACGTCGTACCTCCGCCGGACTCAGTTCCTGACGGAAAGCCCGTTCGTCTGTATGCTAGTCCGAAGGACCAGATGCGACGGAGGAGCAGGTTGCTGCATCTCGCGCTCGCTGCAATAGGAAAAACAAATCTTCCTATTGCGGCGAGCGCGGGGCATACCAGGCCCTTAGGTCTGGTATGGATTATAAAGGGGAACCCCGCTACGCCGAAAAAACGGCGTGGGGTCCCCCTAAAATCCATACCAGACCCCGATCCGAGCACGCAGCCTGGCCGGTCAGGAAAGGGGGTGGGGACGAGCGAGCGCCCCCCCCCCCCTCCTGAACCGTACCAGGCCGCATGCCCTCAACATGGGGGGTGGGTGCTTTGGGGGAGGGGGGCGCCCTGCGCCCCCCCCCCCCCAAAGCACCTTGTCCCCATGTTGATGAGGACAAGGGCCTCTTCCCGACAACCCTGGCCGTTGGTTGTCGGGGTCTGCGGGCGGGGGCTTATCGGAATCTGGGAGCCCCCTTTAATAAGGGGGCCCCCAGATCCCGGCCCCCCACCCTATGTAAATGAGTATGGGGTACATGGTACCCCTACCCATTTACCTAGGTAAAAAGTGTCAGTAATAAAACACAACACAGGTTTTTAAAATAATTTATTAAACAGCTCCGGGGGGGTCTTCTTCCGTCTTCGGGGGTCCCTCCGGTTCATCTTCTCCCGGCGTCCGGTTGGTTCTTCTCCGCTCTCCGGCCTCTTCTCCCGGTGTCCCAGGTCTTCGGCCGGCCCCTCCGCTCTCTTCATGTAGCTCTATTGCGAGCGGAGGTCCGGACTTCTGGGCTTCTTGGCTTGGCTTCTCTTCTCTTCTCTTCTCTTCCCCCAGATGTTGACACGACGCTCTCTCCGGCTGGACTGGTCTCTGAGGGCTGCGTTGTGACTTATATAGGCGGAGACCCCGCCCCCATATGATGTCACAGTCCCTGGGCATGCTGGGACTGTGACGTTTTAGGGGGCGTGGTCGACCACGCCCCCTAAAACGTCACAGTCCCAGCATGCCCAGGGACTGTGACATCATATGGGGGCGGGGTCTCCGCCTATATAAGTCACAACGCAGCCCTCAGAGACCAGTCCAGCCGGAGAGAGCGTCGTGTCAACATCTGGGGGAAGAGAAGAGAAGAGAAGAGAAGCCAAGCCAAGAAGCCCAGAAGTCCGGACCTCCGCTCGCAATAGAGCTACATGAAGAGAGCGGAGGGGCCGGCCGAAGACCTGGGACACCGGGAGAAGAGGCCGGAGAGCGGAGAAGAACCAACCGGACGCCGGGAGAAGATGAACCGGAGGGACCCCCGAAGACGGAAGAAGACCCCCCCGGAGCTGTTTAATAAATTATTTTAAAAACCTGTGTTGTGTTTTATTACTGACACTTTTTACCTAGGTAAATGGGTAGGGGTACCATGTACCCCATACTCATTTACATAGGGTGGGGGGCCGGGATCTGGGGGCCCCCTTATTAAAGGGGGCTCCCAGATTCCGATAAGCCCCCGCCCGCAGACCCCGACAACCAACGGCCAGGGTTGTCGGGAAGAGGCCCTTGTCCTCATCAACATGGGGACAAGGTGCTTTGGGGGGGGGGGGCGCAGGGCGCCCCCCTCCCCCAAAGCACCCACCCCCCATGTTGAGGGCATGCGGCCTGGTACGGCTCAGGAGGGGGGCGCTCGCTCGTCCCCACCCCCTGTCCTGACCGGCCAGGCTGCGTGCTCGGATCGGGGTCTGGTATGGATTTTAGGGGGACCCCACGCCGTTTTTTCGGCGTAGGGGTTCCCCTTTATAATCCATACCAGACCTAAGGGCCTGCGACGGGGCTCGCAAGGTTTCAATCTCGCCAAAAAAAGCGGCGAGATTGAATTCCTTTTCTAGTCCCGTCGTACCAAAGTTAGGTTCAAAATGAACGGACTTGTCCGTGTGTGGGAAAGTCCGTTCGTTCTGAAAGTCCGGCGGAAGTCCGTCGGGAAGACCGGATTCCGGAAAGTCCGGCCGTGTGTAGGCAAGTCCGGCCGTTCAGAAAGTCCGGCGGTAGTCCGCCGGAAGTCTGGCGGCAAGTACGTCGGACCTAGCTTTCTAGAAAGTCCGGCCGTGTGTACGCGGCATAATAGTTGTCCTGTGGACAGATTCTCCCACCTGAGCTGTGGATCTCTGCAGCTCCTCCAGAGTTTCCATGGGCCTCTTGGCTGCTTCTCTGATGAATGCTCTCTTTGCCTGGCCTGTCAGTTTAGGTGGACAGCCATGTCTTGGTAGGTTTGCAGTTGTGCCATGCTCTTTCCATTTTCAGATGATGAATTGAACAGTGCTCTGTGAGATGTTCAAAGCTTGGGACATTTTTTTCATAACCTAACCCTGCTTTAAAGTGGAGTTCCACTCAAAAGTGGAACCTCAGCTTATTCGTCTCCTACTCCCCTCAGGTACCACATTTGGCACCTTTCAGGGAGGGGTATGGGACGGGGACCTGTTTTTGACAGGTACCCTGTCCCCACTTCCGGCAAGGTACGTCAGAAGTTCAGCCCCCTCCTACTTTATCTGCCGCCGTACCATTTGGAATGTGCAGCACACTTTGCGCATGCGCAGTAGGGAACCCTTACCGGCAATGGCGGCGGCTGCACCTAACATCCGATCTAAAGATCAGCTGCGGTGCCAACATTGTGGGCTCCCTTATCAGGTAAGTGTCCATATATTAAAAGTCAGCAGCTGCAGTATTTGTAGCTGCTGACTTCAAATTTTTTGTGGGGTGGGCAGACCTCCTCTTTAAACTTCACAACTTTATCCCTGACCTGTCTGGTGTGTTCCTTGTCTTCATGATGCTGCTTGTTCACTAAGGTTCTCAAACAAACATCTGAGGGCATCACAGCACAGCTGTATTTATACTGAGATTAAATTACACACAGGTGGACTCTATTTACTAATTAGGTGACTTCTGAAGGCAATTGGTTTCACTAGATTTTAGTGAGGGGTTTCAGTAAAGGGTGTAAAAAATTTTGAAAACCATTTATCAGTTTCCCTCCACTTCACAATTATGTGCCACTTTGTGTTGGTCACATAAAATTCCAATAAATTTCAAGGGGTATGAATACTTTTTCAAGGCACTGTACCTGACAGTTTTTCCAGGCAAATCTGAATGGAGTCTCCATGTTAGTCTATGGGCAGGTGGATGTAAAGGGACGTGCATCCAATTACCGTACATCCGATTTCTCTGAGTATATCTAGTTCATCTAGGCGTATTTTTCCTTTTTTTTTTTTTTGGACATAAGTGTGATGGATCTGAAGTAGACGGATGTAAACAGACACACATCCATTTACATCTGCCTGCCCATTGACATAACATGGGCCAGTTAAAAGAGAAATGCGGAATTTCCAAATAACAAACATATCTATTCCCCTATGTGTCCCCCGCCACCTCTACACCAAGAACTGAGTGATCAAACATCATGGATCGCTCTGTTCTCGGTCTTCAGTGAGCAGAGAATGACTGTCAGTCTCCAATACTCACTAGAACTGCCCAGCTGTGGGGGGGGGGGGGGGGCAGGAGCGGCTGGCTCAGGCTCTCTGCCGTGTGCTGAATACCTGTTGCTGCTCAGGCATCTGAGTGGATCCCAACATTAAAGCTGGGATCTCTCCAGAGCCTGGACCAGCTCAGTGAAGTCAGCCAACAGCAGACTTTAGCCCGCTGTCAGCTTAATCTGGGTGACAGGAGTTCAGAACTTAGTGCACTCTTGTGACCCACAGGAGAAGCAGGACCAAAAGAGCTTTGTCCTTAAATGCAGGGGGCATAAATGAACAGACAAGGATGTCACAAAAGTGACAACTGTACCCCTTGACTCCAATTCTGAACTCGGATCCCCTGCTGATCATAATGCTGACACAGCCAGTGTAAAAGGGCCCCAATTGTGCACATACGTTTTGTTTTTTAAAGATTCCCTTATTTTTAAGGAAAGTTATGCTAAGAGTAATACATAGGCTGTTATTGCTGACCTCTTTCAGAAAATGCTAGTCACCTGGCAGTCATCTTGATCTGTGGAAATCATTTTAATCCCATGGCTTCACTTTCTAAGTCACTGACCATCAACAATCATGCAGCAAGTGAAGTCACAGCTGTTTTTGGTGAGTAATGCAGTGGTATCGAAGCCTAAGGAATTCAAGGGAAGTTGGGGACAGCAAATCAGGAATTTCCACCATTAGCTCAATGTTCCCAATTTGTGTGTTCTCTACTTCAGGTCCCTGCTATTTTATGAATGAAATTAGTTGCTGCAATGGAAGTCCATGGGGCCACCATTTGCAGCGATTAATTCCATTCATAAAATAGCAGGGGGAAGGAGGTAGGGCGCGCACAGACTGGAAGCAGTGAGCTAATGGTCCCACCGCGCTTGGATGAGAAGAATTGGCTCACACTGGGGTTGATTTACTAAAGACTGATATACTGTGCAATTTGCAAGGGCATTTGTAAATGAGGGGAAGCTCTGATGACTTTCATCATCCAATCATGTGCAAGCAAAAATTCATTTTTTTTTTTCCTTGCATGTGATTGGGTATTCTTTGCAAAATGAAGCTTCCCCTCATTTACTAAATTCTGGAGCAAATGCCTTTGCAAAGTGCACATTCTAATTGCCTTTAGTAAATCAACCCCAATCAAATCAAATACTGTAGCTGCTGACTTTTAATAAAAGGTAACTTACCTGTCCAGGGATCCAGTGCTGTCCTCACCCAGGCCGGTTCTTCTCCGGTCTTTATGTCCCACACTTGGGCCGAAGTGGGAGCGGGTACCTATCAAAACTAGGTATCCCCTCCCCACCCAAAAAAAAAAGTGCCCACAAGTTAGGCTGCTTTCATACTGAGGCAGTTTTCAGGCATTTTAGTGCTAAAACTGCCTCTCATGCCTCCCCAGTGTGAAAGCCTGGGTGCTTTCACACTGGGGCGGTGCGCTTGCGGGACGGCAAAAAAGTCCTGCAAGCAGCGGTGTGGGAGCGCTGTATACAGCACTGTGGGTCCGTTACATAGACGACATCCTCCTCCTGTGAGACGGTAGTGATCCAGATCTATCCGAGTTTATGTGTTCCCTTAATAGTAATGATAGAGGCATTCATCTTAATTATGAGGCCAGCTCAGAGCAGATCCATTTTTTGGACCTCACGATTTCTTTACGCAACAATGACTTTGTCACTTTCACATATTTTAAACCAACAGACTGTTATTACTGACCTCTTTCGGAAAATGCTAGTCACCTGGCAGTCATCTTGATCTGTGGAAATCATTTTAATCCCGTGGCTTCATTTTCAAAGTCACTGACCATCAACAATCATGCAGCAAGTGAAATCACACCTGTTTTTGTTGAGTAATGCAGTAGTACAACAGACTGGCACCCGGCTCAGCCACTTAGCAAACAGCTGAGAGCATGAGCCGGCTGCTCCTGCCCCCTCCGCAGCCCAGCACTCCAGTGAGCGCGAGGGGGGGTGGCAGAGCAGAGAGCCAGTGACTGACAGTCAGCAGCTCTCTGCTCGGGGAGCTTCGAAAACCGAGCGATCTGTGGTGTTAGGCCGCTCAGTTCTCAGTGTTAGAGCCAGATGCTGGGGACAGACGCTGCATCCACCTGGGTAAGTATGGTTCGGCAAAAACCCCAAACCCCATATTTCTTTTTTTTAAATCTCAGGTCCCTATCCAACATTAGGGCCAATTTGGACAGGAGCCAGTTACTCTACCAGCATGTCTTTGGAATGCCCAGGGTAACCCATACAAGCATGGAGAGCACATGCAAACTCCACGTAGAAAGTGTGCTAACCCGGGTATAAACTGAGGGTATAAACTGAGGGTATAAACTGAGGAACACACTGCAAGTCAGAATTGCTATCCACTAAGCCCCTATTCTGCCCAATGATGTAATTGATTCAGAAACAACAAGCTGCAAGCAGTGAACAGTTAACTCAGCGAGGATAACAAGCCCTCTAAATGTCAGGCGTGCTCACTAAAAATGTTGGAAAATATTCGCAGTTACACGGTAGGACAGGGACAGCCCCCTCGCCATGTGTGTTCTTCATCTGTAAGTCAGCTGTGTTACAGAGGGACGCTGTGGAGGTCCCACAATGACAAATACCATTGTTGAGAAGAACTATATAGTCGTCCTAATAATGACAAGGATACACCAACAAGAGCCTGTTGTGTCCTCTGTGACAGCGCACTACAAATCTTTTTTTGGATCAAGTGTAAAATAAAAAATAAAAGCCAACATTGTGGAGGTTGTTTGAACTTTACCAATAAAGAATCTGCTTGTGTAAAGGAAAGATTTACTAACTACATTAACAAATATTCCATAACCGTCTAGCCAGCCATCCATGGGTGAACGGGTTAGTCATCGACCTAACAACATCTGAATCACTTACCGCAAGGGCAATTCCATTATTGTACCAGGAATGCCGCCATTTCTTTAGCACAAGAGGTACTCATTTGTAAGACACTTATGTAAATGCCCAGCATGCTGGCAGATGTTGGCGGCAGACGCTGAATACTACTGCTTGGCTAATAACTTCTAATTTGCAAGATTACTTATATAGGTGCCATTTTTTTCCAGCAATAAACCAGGTTCATGTAATTGTCCAGCATGCTGGAAGATCTATGCAAGAGGATGCTAAATATTATTGTTTTCTTATTATTTAATAAACTCACCAGCATGCAATATTATATATACTGTAGGTGCCCACAACAAAACCAACAAAGGCACCTTTACAAAAAAAAAAAATACAAAAAATAATTATAATAGTAAACAGATGCAGAGGTCTTAGGTGCATAGCTTTGCATATATACGTAGAAGGCACATACAGTCAAGGTGCCTCTTCAAGGTGTGATCCTACTCTAATCTATAAGAACGACTCCAGTGGGACATTAGAGCCGCTCACAGCAGCAGGTGCACGATATGGTCCATAAAATGCTCAACCGCTTGTTGTGCGTTATGTAAGGGAAGTGCAATGCATTGCTTCAATGCATCAGACAGTCTACCCTTTTTTTAATTTACTTTTTGCAAAATGACATTTCATACAACTATATGTGCTGCAGTGCGTAGGGACGCGTTTTGTAGTGCGATGTCACACACTGCGCAAAAATGCAACTAGTCCTATTTTTTCAGCACACATCAATGCAGCCCTTTGGACGTAAGTATTCGTTCACATCAGCCCCGTTGGGTTGCATTGGGTAGCATTGCCTAGCGTAGAGACAAGGAACTTTGCCTTCTGTCCTATTCTTTAAGGCTAGGTTTACATTTATGCATGAGCGGTTGATGCGTTTTTGAGGCCCATTTTCCAATGCGCTTTGTGTTTTTAATGCATTTAATGTGTTTTTAATGCATCTTGAGTTTCTGGGGTGTATTAATGTTGCTAGGAGCAGATGTGTATTGTCATGCAGCCAAAGCCACAAAAAATGCATGTTCATGCGTTTTTCATGCATCTTTGATGCAATTCCATTGAAGTCTATGAAGCCAAAAATGCACCATGCTGCGTGTATAAAAGCCGCTGCACCTTTCCAAAAAAAACAAAAAACGCACGACTGGAGACTGCATATATGTGAACGTGACTCATAGGAACTAATGTTAAATGGACTATAGTCCATTTCTGCAAGTCTACGAACGCACTGCAAAACGCATAGGTGTGAACCTAGCCTTAGATCAAGGTGTGCTGATAAAAAGGACAGGTTGCATTTTTTGCAGGGCAGGCTGTTGTGACTATTGAATAAAATGTCAGCTTGTGACATTTTAATAGCGTTAAAAAAAAAAAAAAAAAAAAAAAAAGAAGTAAACTCCTCCTAGACAACGCACAGCTGTGGGCACGCATCTTACAGAGCATAACAGGCAAATTGCCTTGTCTATGCGCTGGGCAATGCTGCCCAATAGACTGCTGTGAATGAGCCCTATGGTAATGGATACTTACGTAAGTGGTCACCTGATACTTCCCTGATGGTGTAAAGCAGTGGTCTCCAAACTGTGGTCCGGGGGGCCAGATGCGGCTCTTTGCTTGCTTTCACCTGGCCCTTGGGGCACTTTTCCTTCCACTGATAAAAGACACTCTTCCACCCACTGACGCCAAGAATGGGGCATAATTCCTACTACTGACACCAACAATGGGGCACTGTTCCTCCTATTGACGCCAATTATGGAGCACCATTCCTTCCATTGACGCCAACGATGGGGCACTATTCCTCCCATTGACGCCAACGATGGGGCACCATTCCTCCCATTGACGCCAACGATGGGGCACCATTCCTCCCATTGACGCCAACGATGGGGCACCATTCCTGCCATTGACGCCAACGATGGGGCACCATTCCTCCTATTGACGCCAACGATGGGGCACCATTCCTCCCATTGACGCCAACGATGGGGCACCATTCCTCCCATTGACGCCAACGATGGGGCACCATTCCTCCCATTGACGACAACGATGGGGCACCATTCCTCCTATTGACAACAACGATGGGGCACCATTCCTCCCATTGACACCACAATGATGGGGCACCATTCCTCCCATTGACACCACAATGATGGGGCACCATTCCCCCCACCGACACCAATGATGGGGCACTATCCCCCCCCACCCCCATACCAAAGATGCATTGTTAACGTTCACTTACACCAGGCAATTTCTACTCCCAATGGCCACAGTCCAACCCCTCTAAAGTCTGGAAGACAGTAAACTGGCCCTTTGTTTAGAAAGTTTGGAGACCCCTGGTGTAAAGCATGGGTCTCCAAACTGTGGCCCAGGGGGCTGGTTATGGCCCTTTGCTTGCCTTTGTTTGGCCCATGGGGGACTATTCCACCAACTGACACCAATGATAGGGCACCATACCCCCTACTGACACCATCAATGGGGCACTGTTCCTTCCATTAAAACCAATGATGAGTTTTCTTCTCTTCCTTTTTATGTTCAATGATATTTACCTTATGGATGCAAATGGAGAGTCCTGAAGCCTTTGTTTTTCAATGCCAATGTGGGAGCCACGTAAAGTGACTTGAAGTACCAGATCAACCTTGGTGATAACTGCGCCTATCTCTGATTAAGCTATAGGCACTACAGTATGATCACAAGGATGAGTTTCAGAGTAACTGAATAGTGTATACCACAGAGTAATTATGACTATTCCGTATATGCCACGGCAGGGGGTAGCCTAATTTAATTGGATGTACCTTTTACGATAGATTTTTGTATTATAGTCATAATGATCTCTCACTTGGTTACCCTTGTGGGTGCATAGATCTTTCTATATCAGTATATTATTTGTATCCTAAGAAATTTGTTCAACTTGAATAAAAATCTATTGCAAAAAAAAATAAAAAATGATGGGGCGCTGATGCCAGGGCATTTTCTACTCCCACTGGCCACAGTCTATATATATATGTATATATGTATATTATTTTTGTATCCTAAGAAATTTGTTCAACTTGAATAAAAATCGATTGCAAAAAAAAAAAAAAACAATGACGGGGCGCTGATGCCAGAGCATTTTCTACTCCGACTGGCCACAGTCTATATTGGTATATTATTTGTATCCTAAGAAATTTGTTCAACTTGAATAAAAATCGATTGCAAAAAAAAAAAAAAACAATGATGGGGCGCTGATGCCAGGGCATTTTCTACTCCCACTGGCCACAATGTGCCCCCCCAAAGCCTAAAGGACAATAAACTGGCCCCTTGCTTAAAAAGTTTGGAGACCCCTGGTGTAAAGGATCCGCACTTCAGATCAGTGCTAACTTCTCCCACGTTGTATCGGTAATGATCACGATGAAATGACACATGTAGAAAAGGAAGCAATGCAATACAATTAGTTACACCGACTAGGTCATGCGGGCGTTAAATCGAGCGATCCAAGTGTTTCCGGACGTTGGAGGAGCTCGCTGCACACAGACATCTTCCCAAATGTTGGAAGGAGAAGAAAGCCCCCCATGTGCATCGTGCTGAGATATTCCAATAGAGCACAATTTAACCCTAAAATCCTCATCGCCCTTCGCAATGCCAAATCTTCGTCTATATCCTCAAATATGCCTTACACTCAGCCTCCTGAGATGACCCTATTCTCAATCATCACAAATGTGTGTATATACAGTCTATCCACACACTGACAGTTAAGTGGCAGACCGCGTACAGATCTAGAATGAAGGATTTAAAAGGCTCACCGTTCCTGTAGCTCCTGGCAATGCCTGCTGTGCCCCTTGTTGGATCCTCACTCACCAGAGACCATCCAAGGAGTGCCTGTTGTTGTGGTTCTACTTCCCAAACAAAGGGCAGCGGAGGAAATGCCCGGAGGACACCATGCCGGCTTCTGTCAATGGCACAGAATGGAATGAAAACTTTGCCTCTCCTTAGTGAAAGTTGAGACACAACAAAAGGCCAGGGAATGGAATGAAGTGCTGCCTGGGAGGGGCTCTGCCTCTCTCTCCCCTCCTTAGGGAAGGGCACTGTGAAAGCTCCCAGACAGGCATGAGGTCCTGCACAGGGTCAGAAGAATCTGTCACATACACACACACTGGATCAGCATGCCCAGGCACCGCTAAAACATTCACACCCCTAAGGGCAGGAACAGGCGGCCCTCCAATCAGGAATAGGGGGGAGGGGGGGCTCACCCTTTAACTAACTCAACATGTGAAAAGACAGGGAGCGTGTCACAGGCGCTGGAAGGGATTGTTATGTGATCACAGCACACCCTGCCAGGAAAACTCTCCATTCCCAAACACAATACAATCACATTGTACAGTTTCTCTACAATCTCTTTAAAGCTGGCCATACACTAACCAACAAATCATTTGAAAATCTGTCATTTGGACCCTATATTCGTTTTTCGGTCAGTTAATAGGCACAAAGAGAAAATCGTTTTTCAGAGCCAAAAAAATCGAAGGAACAGTTTGAAAAATTGTGACGAATGAATGATAAAGTGAAAGGTTAAAGTGATTGTAATGCCGCGTACACACGAGCGGACTTCTCAGCATCAAAGGTCCAACGGTCTTTCCGACGGACTTTCGACGGAGTTACGACGGACTTTCAAACAACCGGACTTGCCCACACACGAATGGACTAAAGTTCGTTCGAAAGTCCGTTGGTATGAACGTGATGATGTACGAAGGGACTAGAATAAGGAAGTTCATAGCCAGTAGCCAATAGCTGCCCTTGCGTTGTTTTTTGTCCGTCGGACTGACATACAGACGGACGAATTTTTTGACCGGACTCGAGTCCGTCGGAAAGATTTGAAACATGTTCTAAATCTAAAGTCCGTCTGTTTTTTCGACAGCAAAGGTCCGGTGAAGCCCACATACGATCGAATTGTCCGGCGGATTCGTTCCGTCGGACCTTTGGTGTCGAAAAGTCCGCTTGTGTGTACACGGCATAAGGGTTCGTTTAAAAAATGAAAAAATAACAAACATATGACACTTACCTCCACTGTGCAGCTCGTTTTGCAGTGGCCCCGAACCTCCTCTTCTGGGGTCCCTCGGCGGCTCTCTCGGCTCCTTCCCACATCAGATAACCCCCTTGGAGAAGCGCTCTCCCAGGGGAAGGGGGGGTTACCTTGCAGGCGCGCTCCCGAGTCCAGAATTCGGTGTCCATAGAGGCAGAATGCAGGACTCAGCCCCGCCCCCCCTGCGTCATTGGATTTGATTGACAGCAGCGGGAGCCAATGGCTGCTTTGCTATCAATCTATCCAATCAAGAGCCGAGAACCCCGTGCAGAGAGACAGCGCATCCCCGGCGGGTCAAGTTCGAGGGCTCAGATAAGTAGAACTGGGGGGCTGGGGGGCCGGTCACTGGCAGGTGTTTTTTCACCTTAATGCAAAGGATGCATCAAGGTGAAAAAACATGAACCTTTACAATCCCTTTAATGTGTTTCTGGCCTGTTAAAAAACATTTATGTCCATTGAGCGATTTATCGATCTACATTTGGCCATTACATGATAGCGCTATCATTTGCTTTCATAGCTGAGTGTTTGTTATTCCAAAAACATATTCAAACGATTTTTGTATAGTGTATGGCCAGCATTACAGTGGCCACATGTGCTTACATTTTTTTATCTGACCGATGTATGATTCAATCAAAACGATCATATCCACAAACAATAGAAAAGCCATAACTTCCCTTCTGTTCAACTGAGACTCAATTTCAATCAGGTTCAAACAATCAAATTGTATCGATTGTTTTGCATCAGTTGTCAGCGCTGAGCTACTTTGTTCAGGAATACGATTGTATTTGAATCAATCAGATTATGAGATTACATGGAGAAAGCAGAGATGCCATCAATAACTTGCAATCATAAATTACGATCATCTATTACACTTATCAGTAGAAATCAATTGGAAAATAAATCGATCATATATCGAAGCCTGTATAGCCACTATAAGGCCCTTTCACAAGATAGACCCGCTCGGATACGCTCGTGCGTTTTTCAGGCAGATCTGAGCGAGCCACCCATTGACTTGTATGGGCATGCGGAGATCAGCGGAGATGTGTCCACAGACACCCGCCTGCCATCCGATTCGACAAGATCTGAAAACAGACAAATGGTGATACGTTCGTCATCCACCTAGCGGATCGAATGAAAACGGGCATGCAGTCCGTTTTCATCCGATCTTCCCATAGAGATCAGCGGGGCTCTGACAGATCCGTTCCAGCACAGTGAGCAGAGACGGACCTGTCGTCTGCCGGCTCAGCGGAGATCAACGGATCGATCTCCCACTGAGCTAGCGGAGTCTGCTGCCGTGTGAAAACGGGCCTAAGGCTGACCATACATTATACAATTTGATTGTACAATCTCCTTTGTGGTGAAGATGAACAGAACAATTTTATAAACAGTGAACTTCACTCACACTTGGCGTTTTGGGATTGCAGCAGAATCGATGCGATCCTGCCCACGATCTCAAAACGCACTACAATCGCAAAACACAGGTTCATGGGCCATTTGTTTTCAATAGCACCTAAAACACGGAAGAATTAATCGATGCTGAGTACATGCGTTTTCGATAATAACATTGGTTTGATCATATTATCGGATTCTGTGAAGAATCATTCAGACCGTTATGTGTATGGCCACCATTAGATCTACCATAAACTCTGCATTGCAAAGGTCTACCTGAACTGATACTAGCTGAATGGATGGTTAAGGCTTGTCATGTGACATGGTTTTGGGTAAATCTAAAAGGAGATTGTAAAGAACTTGTACAATCAGATTGTATAGTGTATGACCAGCTTTAGGTTCACCATACACATTACAAGCTAGTTGTACAATCTATTTTTAGATCTACCAACAAGCGTGTAGTACAAGGGCTTGTTTGATTAGAAATACATTGAGTAGATAGTCTAGAGAGGTCCTCTTATTATAAAGTTTTGGTAAATCTAAATTCTACAGAGATTGTATGATTAGATTGTAATGTGTATGGCGGACCAGTTTTTCTTTTTTCTCCACGCCTGAGTGCAAGACCCCTTTCACACTGAGGCGCTTTGCAGGCGCTATAGCGTTAAAAATAGCGCCTGCAAAGCGCACTGAAACAGCGGCTCCATTCACTCCAGTGTGAAAACCCGAGGGCTTTACACTGGAGCGGTGCGCTGGCAGGGCGTCAGAAAAAGTCCTGCCAGCAGCTTCTTTGGAGAGCATTAGAAGCGGTGAACTCACCGCTCCTAAAGTGCCCAGGCCATTGAAAACAATGGGGCAGCGCTGCTATACCGCCGGCAAAGCTCCGCTGCAGCAGCATTTTGCGGGCAGATTTAACCCCTTTTCGGCCGCTAGCGGGGGTTAAAAACGCCACTTTACCGCTGACGCCCGTAGCGGCCCAGTGTAAAAGGGGTCTTAAGGTGGCCATACACTAAGAGCCATATTCACATGGCTGCACTGGGGTGGTTGCCAGGGAGAATCAGCAGATTTTTTTCTGGCAGTTCTAAACACGTCCTGGACACCGTTAGGGAGATTTACTAAAACTGGTGTACACAAAATCTGGTGCGGCTCTGCATAGTAGCCAATCAGCATCTGACTTCAGCTTGTTCAATTAAGTTTTGACAATGAAACCTGGAAGCTGATTGGTTTCCATGCAGAGCTGCACTAGATTCTGTGTGCACCAGTTTTAGGAAATCTCCCCTCCCCCAGTGTGTGTGCACAGCAGCAGCTGTCAGTGGCGGCTGTCAGATTTGTCTTCCGAAGTAATCAATGTCTGGCGCTGCCGCTGTTCACATGTATGTGTAAAAGCCTTGTGAGCTGCTAAGCTAATCCACAGAAGCCGCCAGCTTATGATTTATCTTAGCGCTGCGCTAATTTTGATATACGCTCTTCACATGTAACCACTCATCTGACCCACCGACCCTGGGCACAGACAGTATACCTCTTGGTACTGAAATTCCACCCCGAGCCAGACTCGGGAATACCGCCAGGGGGGTTAAAAGCCTTCAGGCTTTGAAAAAATCTAAGGCTGGCCATTCACAGTTCGAATCTTCAACGGGAACCGGCTGAAATTTACACTGTTAATGGGCAGGCCGAATGTACCACGTTGATCCATCGATCAACTTGGGTTCAACCAGCCTGCCGGATTCTCTTGCGATTATCGCTAGCAGCTGCTACAGCTGCTAACAATAATCGTTGTCTTCTCCCGGTGGGTCAGCTTCCCCCGCCGGAAGAAGACAATTGCTGATTTCTCTGTCATGTTGATGTTCATGTTGATGGGGGAATCATTCAAATTTCGTTTCCTGCAACCCGTGTATGGCCGGCCTAAATCTGGGTATACACTAGTAGATTTGCAAAGAAATTTTTTTCATTTTAAGAACATTAGGTTGGTTTTCAAATTGTTTCTGGTGTGAAACTGATGTTCGTTTTTCCTTCGAAAATTCAAAGGAGCAGGATAAAAAACGTTTCACAAACAAGTTTTCTAACAGAGAATGTGGTTTTCATGAAGTTCATTCACTCCAAGATCGAATGTTCAAAGCAAACGAAATTTGGAAGTGCTTTTGAATGTTATTCATCTAGCCATTCAATGTACTGAGAATTTTTGTTTGAAAATCTTATAGTGAATACCCAGCATAACAGATTCCTCCATCTTTCTACAGCACGGAAGGCCTGTGTCTATTGTATTCTGATAGCCACCACCTGGCGCTATCAGAATACCTGAACAGCAGCTGCATCCAATTGGATGCAGCCACTGTTTGACCCACAGTGAAAGGATGTCAGGCTGGAGAGTGACAACAGGGCCATCATCAACAACCAACCAAAATTTGCATAGTATATGGCTAGCTTAAAGAATAAGTTCACCTTTCATAACATGACATGTGTAACATCTATAATGTTATGAATGCATTTGCCCCGCAGATCTTTTCCCTGTTTCTGCTCTGCCCACCCTGCCACGTCACTCATTCACAGACCTTTGTGAATGGAAAACTACAAGGTTCTGCAGCCTTGTACTCACAGCGCTGTAGTACTTCACTGAGTCTCCGAGCACGAGGTACGAGGAATCCGAAACACTGACATGTCCGCAGAAGACCAGACATCCCAAGTCTCCTGCGAGTTGCGAGTCTCCCGCATTTCTGCTGCGGCTCCCTCACACCCGCAAGCGCCTCCTGTTATCCCGGCAGCAGGGCTGAGATCCTAGATGGTTCCCTGGTTCACAGCCGGGGTTTGATGGGTGCGGTGGGAGGGACATCTGTCATTTACCGGCCCCTTCCTTTTCTGAATTGGACATAGTGAGCAGCGCTCGCTCCCGTGTCCTGTGAAAACTGAGCATAGTAAACTGTGTGTTACTCTCCATTCATTTTCAATGCTGAGAAAAGGACTGGGGAATCTGTGTCCTCAGTCTCTTTCTCTGTCTTAAAGGGGAGACGTAAAGGGTCTGGTTAGATATCTGATATCTCGCCAAAGCCCACCAAAAAGGCTGATTACAAAAAAAAAAAAAAACTTAAAAAATTTAATTGTAAAAAAATAAATAAATAAGAAAAAAAAACAAAACTGACCAATCCCCTCTGCCCTACCAACAAGCATTGTGAAAACAATTAAAAACAAATTAAATTGTAAAAAAATGAATACGTAAAAACAAAAAACTACTGACACCGTCCACTGCCACATACCCCCCACCCCCTTCCCCAGAAGCACTTTGAAAAAATGTTTAAAAAAATGTTGCCGCGGGGGGTGGGGACGCGGAGTTTGCCACCTCCCTGAAATGAGTTTTTGCAGGATGTCTGGGAGATCTGCATGGCATCATCTATCTGCTGATCGCTGGTGTAATGCTTTACAGGCTACCAAAACCAAAAATAATAAATGCATATTTTTTTTTTATCTTCAAAAAAAGTGCCTTTATTATTTTTTGTCCTTGATGTGATTGTAGCCGTATTAGTGCAATTGTGACAGAGAAAATTGAGTACTGTCCGAGTCCCGATGTCAATAGACGCAGCAACGGGTCTCGGGAGTGCGTCCGCACGGGTGCCCCCATGGAAAGCGGCTCTCGATGGGTGCACCCGGTGAAGGGGAGGAGCCAGGAGCACCAGTGGGGCACCCCAAAAGAGGAGGATCGGGGCCGCTCTGTGCAAAACCCTTGCACAGAGCAGGCAAGTATAACATATTTGTTATTTTTATTAAAAAAAACTATTTGTAAACGTTACAACCCTTTTAAGACTGAAGAACCACTTTAATCAGACATTGTGCACCTACACTGCATAGTCCCATTAGACCTTTCTGGCAGGCAGTTATTTACTGAGTGAACAAAGTAACATTTTTGCTGAGGCTGATGGTGTCAATGTTACAATATCATGTGAAATTTACTCTAGACTTCTGTCAGGGTCCAGGCACAAAGCTGTGCTGTCTGACTTCATGTCGTTTCCTTGCGGCTGATAAACCATCACAATACAATGTGCCATAACTGCTGATTTTCACTTCTTCGCACTCAGCAATGGAATCATTAATATAAAAGGTAAAATGGATTTATCCAGCTTCCTTTACAATGCCGGATCTTGTCTCATATCTCACAGATATGCCTTAGACCCCTTTCACACTGAGGCGGTTTTCAAGCGTTTAAGCGCTAGAAATAACCTCTAAATAGCGCCTGAAAACCGCCTCCCACTCATTTCAGTGTGTCTTTTCCCACTTGCGGGACGTTAGGAAAAGTCTTGCAAGCAGCATTCTTTGGGGCTGTATACAGCGCTCCCAGAACGCCCAGACCATTAAAATGAATGGGCAGAGCTTCCAAAGCGCCTGAAAAGCACTTAGCAAGCGCCCCAACACGGGCGTTTTTAACCTCTTCTTTGAGGTTAAAAGCGCCCAGCTAGCGGCTAAAAAGCAGCGCAAAAGCACTGGTTAAACTGCGCTAAAGCACCGCTAAAACAAGTGGCGCTTTATCGCTAACGGCCGGCACTCACCGTGTGAAAGGGATCTTCGGGGAAATCGGTTGCCTCTATCTTCAATGTATTTTTCAGGATCCTGCAGCGATAGACTACATCATGGGAGAATCGCAGTAAAGGTATGACTAGACTCTTTAAAGGGTAAGTTCACCTTTACAGAAAAATCTGTAAGGTGAACTTACATAGGACCCCCTCCTCACCCCCTCCCCCGGTCCCACTGACCTGCAGCGTGGTGATCACCCGTTCTGAGCCCTGCTATAGGACCACCGGATCGGGGGGCTTAGACATCCCCTCGGCTTAGTCTCCAAAATGTCCCCGGTCAGGAGGAATGTTTCTGAGCATTCTAATTGGTCACATGAGCGGCGCCGACCAATCAGATCCAGTGTAGCCCGTTCTGTCAGCAGGGAAGAAATAGAGGGAATGCCGAGGGGATTTCTAAGCCCCGGTCCAATGAGGTGGCTATAGCAGGGCTCAGAATGAGAGATCGCCGAGCTCCAGGTCAGCGGGCCTGGGGGGGTGAGGAGGGGGTCCAGTGTAAGTTCACCTTACAGATTTTTTACACTTTAAAGTGGACCTTCAGTACATTTTTCATCTTTCCATCTATTAAATCTTCTGCCCTTGTTGTTTTAACTTTGGACAGGAAAACATTTTTTTCTGTTAGTAAATACCTTATACAGCCCACTAATTGTTTCTAGGCTGGTAATTAGCCTAGGCTTATGACATCATACACAGCTCCCTTACTCTGGAGGAGGGATGAGTCATAGGAGAGCCAAGGAGAGCTGCAGGGCTGGAGGGGGCTGGATTAGGGCGGAGATAACAAGAGACTGCAGAGATCCGTATGTATTCATCGAGAGAGGAGAAATGTGCAGGCAAGCAGTGATGTGTGAGTGTGTCTGTATATACTGTAGGTGTGTGTGTGTGTCTGTGTAAATCCAGGAAGTGAACAGGCAGCAGCTTCAGCTGCCCACAGTTAAAATGGCTGCAGCCAGACTTAGTGGAGGGAGATTTCTGCAGCATATTTGGCACGTAAAGAACCACAGTATGCATGGAATAATATGGAAAGTGGTTGGAGGGAAGCTTCAGGATGGCAAAGATGTTTTTTTTTACAAATTATGTGAGCAGACTGCAGTTCCTCTTTAAGGCCTCATGTACACTGCTGCCGTTTAGGAGAAGTTGGGCGTTTTTTTTCAGCTGCCCCTGAACTCTCCTCTGTTATCTTATCAGTACATGTACACAGGGTCGTTTATAGTCTTTTCTAGGCAGTTGGGTTTAAAAGCAATTTTTGGAAAGCAAAAAAATGCGTTCAGGACGGATGTTCAGAGGCATTTGAAAAGCCAAATGCCTGTAATAGCTTGTAAACACGGTAACTCGCGTTTCGCCGCATTTCGTTTACAGGCGTTTTTAATGGAGGAACATTTTTGACTCTTTTCAATGTAAAAAAAATGCTTCTAAACGTGGCATGTAAACACGGCACCATGGACGTTTTTAAACGTCAGTTACAATCTGTCACGTTAAATTGTTCAGGAGAGGTTTTAAAACGTCCCGTGTACATGAAGCCAAAGCTAAACATACATTATACAATTTTCTTATTTAATTTTCATTTCGATCTACCTGCAACTATGTAGTGCAGGGACCTGTCTGATTGCGTACACATCAAAACTGTTTACGTTTGACCTCATATTATATGGTTTTGGTAAATCTAAAGGAAAATTGTACAAGATAATTGTATAATGTATGGACAGACTTAGTGAATCTTCTGCAAAGTCGGAAGGTTAGTTAAAGTAATTGTAAAAACCAAGTTCAAAAATCGTACATAGGCTTTACCTGTTCATAGAATTTCAAAAGTAATTTTCAGTGTTTTAAAAATCTGCAGCTTTCATTAAAATAATATCTGGTGATCCTGTGGCACTTCCTGTTATAAGGCACAAATGTCCTATCCTTGTCTCCCACTTGTCACCACACATTGTCCCCCTGTCACATGCCTTCATGGTGTAGACACATTGTATAGACACATTCCACCGTTGTCACCATCAGGAAAACCACCATGAGAAATGACATGGAACACCTACTAAAGTGCATTCACGAAGTCATCAAGTGGCTGCAAAGAGGCTGCAGGAGATCAGAGGCACTGAGATAGAAACAAACGATGAATAAAACAATGAAAACAGTATGTTATTTAAAACTAAACTATGGGAAAGGAAAATATTGTCTACACATAAGAGGCGTGTTTATTTTTGAGTATTGGTGCTCCTTATGTACTACTTCTAGATCAGTGCAGTAATCCAGTGTGAAGCTTCCT
Source organism: Lithobates septentrionalis (assembly GCA_037952835.1). Lineage (NCBI taxonomy): Eukaryota > Metazoa > Chordata > Amphibia > Anura > Ranidae > Lithobates > Lithobates septentrionalis. The sequence continues at coordinate 1,721,862 of JBBDGP010000002.1, read as the reverse complement.
GTCATAAAGACCGGTCACTGCTGCTCTCTCTCCTTGTGCAGGGTGACTGGACTTGTCTCCGCCCCCTCCTACAGTTTTCTGCAGGCAGTTTGTAGTGGGTGGAGCCTGCTGGACCCCTCCCACAGCTCTGCTCTCTGCACAAGCTAAGTGCAGCACAATGGTGATGTTACTGATACTTTTACAAGGTAATATCTGGGCTTGCAAAAGCATTTGATGTACAAGTGGATTTATAACCTTTGTGGCTTCTGATGAATATATTTAAAGGAAATTGTGTGTTTGAAGTTCAACTTAAAAAAAATGGTGGTTATGATACACAGTATTTTAGCAAACGAAGCATCATTCAGTTAGGGTTTAGGTAAGCATGTATCCAATACGAACCTCCTTTATGTTGCCAATCTGTTTGATCACTTGAGAATCAGTGACCTTAAACCCTGTACACACGATCAGAAAATCGAACGAAAAATACAGATTTCGGAGCGATCGTACCATCATCCGATATTATTTGATCGGACATTCATAAAAAAAAATTTGTACGATGTCAGATCGTACGATTTTCGTTTAAACGGTATTGGTATTTAAACAGTACTGGTATTGCATTTTTGACAGCTGTCGTTCGAAACTGCAATACCAATGCATTACAACACATGACATCACTTCCGAATTTTTATTCTGTCGTACGAGAATTTTCATGATTTTAGTAAACTCATCAGATTCGATCTGAGATTAGCATGCATAAAAAACGGACAATCATTCGTCCGATAATCTCATCGTGTGTACCGGGCATTAGCTGACAGAGGGCAGATGGATGGTTCACAAAGCACGACTTTGATTGCGGGCAAAGAGAGACACAAAACTGTAATTACAACCCTTCCAACAACATCTCAACTAGTCAGACAACATATTTATCTACAGCCTGGAGCTACTGATATAAGTTCATGATTTACACCCCACCAGAGTCTATTACTCAGAGATATCGATTGATGTGTGTTCTATGATTGTAAAAGATCCTTCATAAAGAGGTTACATAAATATAATAAAGGAGATGCTGGATGAACTTTATGTCTCACAGAGTTTTGATAATTGTCAGTCATTCTGCTTCCAGCAAGGCACGCTGTAATGCAATTAAGGGAAGGAGGAAGGCTACAGTGGAGCTGAACATACACCTTACAATTTGATTGTACAATCGATGTATGTATAATGGGATTTTTTATACATGGTATAGTAGGGGCTTCAGGGAGGGAGGGCTTAAACTTCGTGCAGTTTGTTTATTTTAAATGTATTTTCCTGTGGATGCTCTTCAGCAAAATGCAGGGCAATTCTGCATGACGAACTAAGAAAAAGGATATTTTTTCCTACTCATTCATTGGTGGCATTATAATGATGCTCACTGTGGAATAGTATCCCAGCTTTAAACAACCTTTTATCCTGTGACAAGCCCTTTAAATATTCGCACGCCTTCACTCATGGATTATGATATGTAGAGGTGACAGATCAGACTGCAAAGCTTTAGAACATAAGCCAGATTGCAAAAGGTACAGATTACTCAGCAAAATCACATATATACACTATATTACCAAAAGTATTGGGACGCCTGCCTTTACATGCACATTAATTTTAATAGCATCCCAGTCTTCGTCTGTAAGGTTCAATATTGAGTTGGCCCACCCTTTGCAGCTATAACAGCTTCAACTCTTCTGGGAAGGCCGTCCACAAGGTTTAGGAGTGTGTCTATGGGAATGTTTGACCATTCCTTCCAGAAGCGCATTTGTGAGGTCAGGCTCTGATGTTGGATGAGAAGGCCTGGCTCGCAGTCTCCACTCTAATGCCGCGTACACACGACCGGACTTTACGGCAGACTTTGTCCGGCGGACTTTTCGACGGACTTTACGATGGACTTTCCAAATGAACGGACTTGCCTACACACGATCAATCAAACTCCGACGGATTCGTACGTGATGACGTATGACTGGACTAAAACAAGGACGTTCATAGCCAGTAGCCAATAGCTGCCCTAGCGTCAGTTTTTGTCCGTTGGACTAGCATACAGACGAGCGGACTTTTCGACCGGACTCGAGTCCGTCGGACAGATTTGATACATGTTTCAAATCTAAGTCCGTCAAACTTTTAAGAAAAAAAAAGTCAGCTGGAGCTCACACACGATCGAATTGTCCGACGGACTCCAGTACGCCGGACCAAGTATGCCGGAAAGTCCGCTCGTGTGTAGGCGGCATTATTCATCTCAAAGGCATTCTATCGGGTTGAGGTCAGGACTCTGTGCAGGCCAGTCAAGGTCCTCCACCTCAAACTCGCTCATCCATGTCCTTATGTACTTTGCTTTGTGCACTGGTCCAAATCATCTGCTGGAGGGGGGATTATGGTGTGGGGTTGTTTTTTTGGGGGTTGGGCTTGGTCCCTTAGTTTCAGTGAAGGGAACTCTTAAGGTGTCAGCATACCAAGATGTTTTGGACAATTTTATGCTCTCAACTTTGTGGGAACAGTTTGGGGATGGCCCCTCCTGTTCCAACATGACTGCACACCAGTGCACAAAGCAAGGTCCATAAAGACATGGATGAGCGAGTTTGGGGTGGAAGAACTTGACTGGCCTGCACAGAGTCCAGTTCCCAACCTCACAAATGTGCTTCTGGAAGAATGGTCCAACATTCCTATAGACACACTCCTAATCCTTATGGACAGCCTTCTCAGAAGAGTTGAAGCTGTTATAGCTGCAAAGGGTGGGCCAACTCAATATTGAACCCTACAGACTAATGCTGGCCATACACTATACAGAAAATCGGCCGAACCCCTTTTCGAAAAACGAACGTTCGACCGTGACCGCAAACGATCGTGCCATCATATAATGACCGATAATCTGTTCAGTGGACATGAATAAATAATTTTGTGTTTGTTTTTTTACATATACCTAGTGCAGAAAGTTCGGACGGGAAACACATTAACCTTGCAATTTATCGTACGTTCGGCAGAAATTTTCCAAACATGACGTTCGTTTTTTTTCCACAAAAACGTCACAAACGATTATCGATTTGTACCCACTAACTTGCCGAAAAACGAACGAAGTGTCCATTCAAACGATTTTTCAGCCGGTTTTTCGTATAGTGTATGGCCAGCATTAGACTGGGATGCCATTAAAGTTCATGTGTATGTAAAGGCAGGCGTACCAATACTTTTGGTAATATAGTGTGTATATATATCTATATATATATATTTGTTTTCTTTTTTGAATTAAAGGCAAAAGGTAGACGCAGAATGTTTTTGAAATATGGGAAGAAACAGGAAGTTCTGCAATAAATACATCAACATAACAAACACATAATCCATATATGAGCCCAGCAAGCAGAAATGTAATGATGGAAATAAGCGGTTTGGCAAGTTCATACACTGTTTTTGCCAGTAGTGATGACATGTTTGTGTTGATTAAAAAAGAATGTTAAACTCAAAGAAAATTTGAAAAGCAACAGGAGCTAAAGTGTCCACCTGTTTGTTTGGTAGATAGTCGCATATTCAAGCAAACATATTTTAAAGTCTATGTCCAGTCAAAATTATTCTTTTTTGTTTTGGATAGAGTTGGGAAGGGTTAGAGCCCTTGTCTGGTTTTTACTTCTATCCATGGCTCTATTAGGGCTATTTTAAAAAGGTGGCTGTGTCTACTGTCCTCTGAAAAGCGATCTGTGGTTGCCAGGCATTCAGGAGGCATTTCTGCTGCCTTCTGAATGTCTTTTTTTTTATCTCTGGGATTTTGTATTAAAATACCACATTGCAGTTATGATTGTGGCACGTTCACAGGACACATGTAAAAGCCCTTAAGCATGCAAAGAAAGAAAATTGCTAAATTCCACCATCAACACAGTCAGTATTGATGGGGGATTCCCTTCCGCAGCGCTACTGTACTCTGCTGGTGGAAAGCCTTCCCTGCCAGTAGAACGCAATGATTACTGTTGTCAGGTTATAGCTTATAGTGATCGAAATTTAGCCGGTTTGGGACCGGACAAATCTTGATCCATGTATGGGCATCCTGGTTGTACACAAGTCGATCCAGCGATCAACTTGTGTACAACCAGCCTGTCGGGTTTTTCCCAAATGACTAGTGCTGTCAGCTAAAAGCTGGACTAATCATTGCGTTCTCCCAGCAGGGAAGGCTCCTTGTGCTCCCCATTGGAAGAACACAATAGTGCTGTGGAAGGGATTCCACCATCAACACTGAATGTGGATGGAAGGAAAGAAAATTGCATAATGTATGGCCTGCTCTACTCACTCATTCTCTCATGATGACAACAGTTTCAGCAGACAGCTAGTGAGGGAAAATCTGCAACAGGGACACAGGCAGCAATAAAATGCTGATAGGGACTCTAAAACCCCCCTACTCTATTTAAAAAGCATTTTATCTCTGTATGTGTTGCTGTTGCAGATGGCAGAAGTTCTAAAGCTGGTCATACAGTAGGGATTGGCAAAACTCCCGCAGTGGCATTTGTATTCTGACAATTGGCACCAGTGGATGTCATATACCCAAAGAGAGGAACAGAGGAGAAGAGGGGAGGAATTCACATTCATGGGTCAAGGTCCACTTTAATAACATCAAATATACAATACCCAATTGTTATCAGTAATATGAAACAGTCTGCTCGATATCTGTATATTCTTGTTACTGGAAACACTAATAGGGCGTACACACGGTCGGACTTTGTTCGGACATTCCGACAACAAAATCCTAGGATTTTTTCCGATGGATGTTGGCTCAAACTTGTTTTGTCTACACACGGTCGCACAAAGTTGTCGGAAAATCCGATCGTTCTGAACGCGGTGACGTAAAACACGTACGTCGGGACTATAAACTGGGCAGTGGCCAATAGCTTTCATCTCTTTATTTATTCTGAGCATGCGTGGCACTTTGTGCGTCGGATTTGTGTACACGCGATCGGAATTTCCGACAACGGATTTTGTTGTCGGAAAATTTTATCTCCTGCTCTCCAACTTTGTGTGTCGGAAAATCCGATGGAAAATGTCCGATGGAGCCCACACACGGTCGGAATTTCCGACAACACGCTCCGATCGGACATTTTCCATCGGAAAATCCGACCGTGTGTACGGGGCATTAGAATCATTTTAAAACTAAAAAATGTACAGAACGTCTAATTTATATATTTTTTATTTTCATATTTTCCAATCAACAGTCTCTTTAAAATTGTTAAGATTGTAATAAATGTCTATTACTAATATAATAGTATATAATATCTTGAACAAGGCTTATGCATTATCAATAACATTTTAATTTGTTCTTGATATTAATATATTGTTTCTATGGATGTAATATTTGATTACTTATGTAATTATAATTAACCATCTTCTATAAGACTGTATTATAACTATTATATGTCACTTGTACAATGTTACTTCCATACTGAAATATATAATAAAATATTTTGACAAGGAAAAAAAAAATGTACAAAACAACAATCAATTGCCATCTACATCTGAGTGTCTTTTCTGCTCATAGTAACCAATTCACACTAGCAGGATTGTTAAAGTATAACTAAAGGCAAACCTTTTTTTTAAGTTTTGGATAAATAGGAGAGGGATTAGAACACCTGTCAGTTTTTATTGCTGTCTGTGCCCCCGTTAAGGAGTTTTGCCATCTCTTTTTGTCCTGTATACCATTATCATTGAAAAGAAAATCTCAAATTTTGGATTGTCCCCAGAAAAGTAATAAAGGGTCAATTTTGCAATGGAGACACTAGTTCTGGTGACCTGGGGATCTCCAAGGCATTCCCTTAATTTGCAGGGATTTCCTCCCACTTCCTGTTTGGTTATGGAACAGGAAGTGAAGGGAAATCTCTGAAGTGGAACACAGATGGCGAAAAAAATTCTGACAGATTATAACTCTCCCTTGCTCCATCCAAAATGGAAAAAAAAAAGAAGTTTTGTCCATAGTTCTACTTTAAGTTAAGCCCTGCAAACAGCAATGCTAAATGCAAAAACCCATGGCAACCAATCAAAACGTGTCTTTTTTTCAACTAAACATCACATTGCTATGAGATACTATGCACATCATCACTGTTCTTACCTTACAAAGTATGCAGCTCTCATTCTTCTGGTGCAGCTACTAGAAAGAAATTACGTGACCGGTTGCTAAGCCCAATGAAGACACTTTATTTTATCATTTATATATATATATATAAAACAAAACAGTACCTTTCATTGACTGCACCTTCTTTGCGCAACCTGGGACTTGAGGGAAGAACCAGAGGCTCAGAAGATGTCGGCGTCATCGTCTTTTTGGGGAACGGCCTCTCAGAGTGGAGAACACTGCGTAGCTTCTGAGTAAAGCTCAAAGAGTCAGTAGGTGGAAAAGTTGGGCTTCTAATTGCTGATAAGGAAGGTGCTGGCTCAGCTGGTGGTGTCTCTTGGGAAGAACTGGTAGAAGAAACTTCACTTCTTGATATATCTGTATCAGGAGCTGCTAGTGGAACAGGTACCATGGAAGAATCCTGCTTGTTTTCAATAGATGTATCTATGCTACATGTTAACAATTCCTCAGATTCAGGTTTCGTCTGTATGGATTTTGCATCTGCAACTGAAGAGCCACACGTTTCATGTACAATATATTTTTCTTGCATGCTAATTACCTCCATGGGAGTCCCAGCCAAAGCTGAAGTTGTTGAGTCATTGGAAGGAGGGCTTATCTGCTGAGATGCATTATTTGGCTTATTTTCAGTTGAAAGTGGCTCATCAGATAGGATTTCTGTCTCCTTGACAGCAGAGCATGGCAAGTCAGATAAAATTTCCATCTCCTTTTGTATCAAGTCTAAGTCATCGGACTTTATTGCTGTCTCTTTAATCTCAAGAACATCATCTACTCCTGAGTGAGAGCCTTCTGCTACAGCATCAGTGCTTTTAAAGGATGTTTCATGAAGGTCTTGTTTTTGATCATCAGAAACAAAGGCATCACTGATTTGAAGACTAACCGTTGAATCCACAAAGGTTTCATCTTTCTTCTCGGGAAGAGGACAAGGAGCTTCTGGGGTTATGTTTTCTTGACATCGGACATCAGGAGGTAAGGTTAATGCTGTTGTACTTTCACATGTTTTGTCTTGTTCAGAATGAGAATTTTCCACGTCTAAGTCTAGCTTGGTTGGTTGCCCTAAAGATAATCCCAACTCTCCACCGTAGACTGTTTGCTGTAAAGTAACAGGTGCCGAGAATTGCATGCTATGACACTGATTGTTAGGTCCTACATCCAATCTACAGTTTACTTGAGAAGACACGTCATTCATGACAGATAAAGTATCTTCTAATGCATTATCACCTTTACCTTTGTTTGCAGTGAACCTACCTTCATCATCTGTATGAATGCTTGTATGCTCCTTTGCTGAGCTGATGATTGCTCCCTCTTCGCCAGGCCTGATATGAAGCATACCTTCAAATCTCATCTCAGGACGTGTTTCTTGAGGGTGTTTTTCCTCAAGAGTATTGTGATGCTGACTATTAAGTGCTTCCTCTGCTTTAACACTATGTGCATGGGAGCTTTCCGAAAGTTCGCTCTTTGACTTAACAGGCTCTGCATATTGAGACTTATCTTCACACACTTCTGTAATTCTGCCATCTATCTTAGAAGTCTGGGAACCAGCTTTCTGGTCACTATAAACTAATGGATATGCTGTTTTGGAACTTTCCAGGTTCATATTCATTTCATCTGGAGGATATTCAGTAGTATTTACCTGTCTCTCCATTGGTTTATCTAATTCTGTCTTTGCAGGCTGTAATCCTTCTGCAGACATGGCTGTGAGCACAGGAAATAAGCCGGAGGACTGCTCTCCAACCAAAGATTTTAGAACTTCTATGTTTTGCTGATTCTCCCCTACTGAACTTCTTTTATCGCTCAGAATATCCATGTCCTGATCAATGCAGCTAAACTTTCCCACTGTTTCTTCACTGGAACCTTGCTCAATGTCACCAAGAAGTGGCGCAAGCTGAAATGTATTATTGTTTTGTGCTGACATTTGTGGATCGTCAATTACGGATTCAATGTCAAGGGAGACAGTACCGCCTATAGACAATTCCTGTAATTGCTCATTATTTGCCATTTGGAGATTTTGCACCACTACATCTTTACTAGAAGAGTTATCTATGGCTTCATGTTTTATTAACTCTATCTGATTTTCAGCATATACCTTTGACTTACTCTCTGGACATATGCATGTTATAGGAGTTTGTGCATTGTCAATAGGAGGAAGAACAGGTTGCAATACCTGTCGTGACTTGTTGTTCTTCTCTGGTGTTATTAATGTGGTAGTCTGTGTGACTTCAGATTCTAAGGCTAAACCACTAATAAGTGTTTCTTCACCCGATTTATCATATCCATCCTGATATAAAGGATCATTACTGATGTCCATATGAATGTCATCATTGTTTGACTTTACAGACTCCATCTTATTTTCAGTACATACCTTTGTTGGATCCTCTGGATGAATATCTGGAGTTGCATTCTCTCCATTATCACTTGGAGCAAGAGGAACAGGTGACATTTCCGGTTTTGCCTGGAAGTTCTTGTCTGATTCGTCCACTGTTGGAATTAGCAAGACTTTAGATTCTGAGGCTAAACCAGGAAGAGGTGTAACAGTCTTGTCAACCCCATCCTGATATAAGCGACTTGGTAATTCTTCAGTAGAATTGTCCATGTGGATATAATCATTGCTTGGTTTTACAGAGTCTTTTTTAACTTCAGCACATACCTTTGTTGAACCCTCTTGACAAATGTCAGTAGGTTCATTCTGTCTATTATAACTTGGAGGAAAAGGAACACTTGACATTTCTTGTTGTGTCTGGAAGCTCTTGCCTTGTGCTTCCAGTGTAAGGATTTGGATGGCTTCAGATTCCATGGCTATACCAGGAGCAGGTGTTTCTTCATCTGTCTTTTCACAAACATCCCGATAAGGAACACTTGCTGTTACTACATTAGCATCACCCACAAGGATGTTATTGTTACTTGATGACATTTTCATAGGGATGTCTGCATCAGCTGGCATTTGAAGCTGGTTGAATGCATCTGCTGGTATTCCGAAATGGGCTGTAGGAATCCCAGTATCCGCTGGTATTCTGAAATGAGCTTTGGGAATCCCATTATCTGCTTTATTTGTACCTGCAGATAGCCCTACATTTTCCATTCGCTGTCCTCCAGTCTTTGATCCTGGTAACTGATTTTCCTCTTTCACATAGTTAAAGACATTTGACTCAGTAGACAGCAGAGCTTTACTACCCTGCAGTCCTGCAACATCTTTGTCACCAGCGGTAAAAAGATTCTTGTCCATTTCATAATTTATGACTGGAGAGGCTGAAATACATGCTATAGCAATGTCCGGTGTTCTGGAAGTAAGCACTCTGTCCTCTGATAGTGATCCGGTAACATCAAGACAGGGCACTATGTCAGAGATCAGGCAGGGTGTGTCCTTTGAAGACGCTTCTTGTTGTTGACTTAATATAAGCAAGGGAACGTCCTCACTCTTTGTAGACCCGCTCTCCAGGTTTGGCTTGTCACTGACTCCCTTAATGTCTTCCTCTGTAAATGCAGAGGCGTTCTCTAGTAGCTGAACTTTGGACGACTCTCTCAAGGTGTAATCTGACTTGACGTTATGTTTGTCCAAATCAGTCAGGAAAAGGGATTGTAGTAGTTCACAATCAATATCGTAGCTTTGTCTTTGATGTGCGGGATTTACAGACATCTCAAGCCCACTTTGGTCTTGGCTAACCTCTGTCATGGTTTCAATAGATAGAATCTTGCTGCTTTCATTCAGTGAGTTTGTCTGTTCACCTTCTGGACTTACCATATACTTATAGTCCATAGCAGACCCAGTTTTAAAGAATGGTGGATAAAGGTTCGGAGGAAGAAGGCAGACCTCTTCTTTAGAAAATATTTCAAGTGTATTTAAAGGCTGTGCTGGTACATCTTGTGAAGCCTGGGTGGATGGGGAGTATCCCATATCATCAGGACACACAGAAACTGATAGATTAGTGGTTTCTATATCAGTCTCTGCAGCTTTTCTAAGATAGGTGGCTGAGCTTACACGGTCATTTTCAAGCGTTTCATTGGCATTACTCTGCATATAATTCTCAACATTCCAAATAAAACCATCCTCCCCTGGAACGTGTTCCTTGGCTGTGCTACTGAGGCTCGAAAGTTGAAACTCAACTTGGTTTTGATCAACTAGCTTCTCATTCTGAATTGGAGTTACTCTGTTCTCACTGGATGACTGATCTCTGAGCGCTTTGTAGTGGCCATATTGTGATTTTTTTGTAATGTCATCTTGTAAGTCAGGGTATGGCTCTGCCAGATGTAATTCCAAGGTATTGAGAGAAAAAGTTGGCACATCTTCCAAAAGTAAGTTGTTTATACAGCTCTGTGGCTTATTATCCTTTGTTGTTTGTGATGTATCATATGCTTGATTCATTACTTTATCTTGGTCACCTGTAAGAGGTTTCTGCAAAATATCTACATTTTCTAAGGGGACTATCTTATCGGCAGGTGCAGAGAAAATTTCAACAGCTGTTTCCTGACAAGGCTGACTTTTCTTAAAGCCACTGTGGTCATTTAGGATTATACTGTGTTTGTCACTGACCAAGTCATTGGGAAGTACAATACTAATCTGGAGACCTGGATCATTGTTTATATTACATAATGTAGCTGTGTTACCATTTACTGCAAGGGGAGATTTGGATCCTTCATGCCCTGTTGGAAACTGGCCACTCGTTGGGCTCAACAAATCAGAAGGATTTGTATTTTCAACAATGACTTTTAACTCATCTACTTTTAATTCTATATTAGCTCCACCATCTTTTACATTTTTGCTGCTAAAATCCACACTATCTATTCTGGGAGTTTCTTTCGGGTCATTTTTGATCTCAGATTGAATGTTCTCAGTTAAATTCTTCTCTGTTTGATCAGCCTTATTGTTCAGGTCATTAGGACACTTCTTAGTGTCACTATCAAAATCTTCTGATTGTATGCCAGGAAAACTGTGATCAGATGTTATTTTACCCATCTGTGCCAACAGTCCTTCTGCCCCTGCAGTCTGATACTGTTGATTAAGCAACGATGTAACAGGATTACTGTCAGTTGAACTTTGCTCTAACACTATTGGACTTCGGTCAAACACCTGAACTATAGGGATGACTCCACTATGGACCAAGCTATCTGGTTCAGGTTTACATGTAGAGACAAGTTTTTCTTTATTGCTGTCTGAATTTCCAATTGTTGTTAAAGGCGGGATTAGGTTGCCATGACTACCTGTCTGTATATTGGTATTATCTGTATTTAGATCCTTGGCGTCATAAAAACTGCACAATTGTTTCTGTTCTGTCTGAGCAGTAACATTATCCTTGGCTTCTCCTTTTTCTTGTTTAAATAGTATATTGAGGTTCTTTTGTATTATGTCTGGCTGCACTGGTTCTTCATTCCCAGAGAAGATCTGCTGTGGAGTTCCAGTTACAAGTTGAATATTGGGTTCCCCTAGATTCCAACTGCCATAATCTAGAGTACTATTTGCATTAAAAGGAGTAATTGAAGTGTCTGCAATGGATGCTGTTATATGTTCAATATCAGGTAAATCTGCACATTCTGCCTTTTTCTCTTGTGCTTGTACACCATGGGAATCACCAACTAGAGAAACGGTTTCTTCGGGAGATGGCTCAGTATATGGCATCCATACTGTATCCTTTCTGTCTTCTTCTTTTTCTCTAACAATTTTTTCTGGCTTCACTTGCTGCCCCCATTCTCGGAGTATCCCAATCAGTCCTATGTCTTCTGGTTCACCAAAGGGGTCTTCTTCGCTAGTCTCCTCCCTGGAGAGGATGCTGCAGTCAGTAAGGAGATTGGTACAATTCACTAAGAGCTGTAGATGTGCAACACAGGATGGCAAGCAAAGATAGCCAAAATCAGCAGTAACAAGCAAAAGTTACAGCCAAGTAAAGGATCAAGAAACCACAGAGCCGTGCACAACATGCTGAAGAGGCAAATGCAGGTAAGAACATTAAGTAAAAAAGTAGCTGTCCAAAATGTGCTGAAATATGTGGCAACCAACTAAATCTTTTGGCAGTCTCTGAACTATGCAAAAATAATTACTTTATATACTATTTCACAGCACCTATCTGTCCAGTTACTTGTTATTGATGGAGTTCCCCAGTGTAACCAAAGTGTGGAAATTCATATTAGCCTTTTCTATACAGTAAATGGGAAGGGATCCTTTTTACAGCTGTCTACCTAGGAAATAATTATCAAATTTCTGCTAATATAATTGTATCTATAACAAATATACTAGCATGACAGATATGTGGAGATTTACTAAAACTGGTGCGCACAGAATTTGGTGCAGCTGTGCACAGTAACCAATCAGCTCCTAACTTCAGCTCGTTCAATTAAGCTTTGATAATAAAACCTAGAAACTGATTGGTTACTATGCACAGCTGCACCAGATTCTGAGTGCACCAGTTTTAGTAAATCTCCCCCATAGAGTCTGCCAGGTTAATGTTCAGAACAGAAGGATGATTTTAATGTATTGCTTTATTATGAGAAATTTATGATGTAGGACAGTGGTCTCCAAACTGCGGCCTGGGGGCCAAATGTGGCCGTTTGCTTGCCTTTGTCTGACCCTTAGAGCACTATTCTTCCCACTGATACCAATAATGGGGCACCATTCCTTCCACTGACACCAATGATGGGGCACTATTGCACTATTTCTCCCACTGACACCAACGTTGGGGCACTAATAATTCCCCCAATACCAAAGATGGGACATTGTTTACTCCCACTGATGCCAGGGCATTTTCTACTCCCAATGGCCACAACGCCCCCCCCCCCCCCGTCTGGCCCTTGGGGCGCTATTCTTCCCACTGATACCAATAATGGGGCACTATTCCTTCCCCTGACACCAACAATGGGGCACTATTCTTCCCACTGACACCGATAGGGAACTATTTCTCCCACTGACACCAATGATGGGGCACTATTTCTCCCACTGACACCAATGATGGGGCACTATTTCTCCCACTGACACCAATGATGGGGCACTATTTCTCCCACTGACACCAATGTTGGGGCACTAATAATTCCCCCAATACTAAAGATGGGACATTGTTTGCTCCCACTGATGCCAGGGCATTTTCTACTCCCAATGGCCACAACGTGATACCAGAAGTCCTCTCCTTTCTTTTGTATTCCCCATAAAAAAAATACATTTAAAAAAATTGAAAAGCCAACTGCAGCAGAGGGTTTGAAGGTCTGATTTTTATGGCTGGAGTAAAAAAAAAAGAAGGAAAGACACCAGCTACCAATAACTGATATATACATTTTTAATGGACTGACTCCTTCAAATGGAACTTTGAGAAAAAGTACTTTAATTGTGATTGGTCCAGAGAAATGATGTGTAATACTTTGAATACAATGCCTGGATGGCAGATAGGGATGCTAAAAATGATAGTTTTATTTTTGCACAATACTAGCATCAGCTGTGATCTTCCACCACTCAGACTGACAGTTCTGGCTAGTGTAGAGAGAAGGAAAGTTACTTCCTCTCCCGTTTCTTCTCCCCTCATCCATTCAAAGAAAAGCTTCGTATTATTTTCACTGAATACAAGGCATTCTGTAATTGGATGAGGGAAGAGGTGGGGCAAGTAAACCCAGAGGATCTTCTCTCATCCATCCACAGAACACCTAATATTAATTGAAAACAATAGCCATAGTGTGAATAGATGAGGGAGGAGGAAGAGAGGCGGGGACTCTCTTCTTCACTGTATACAAGCCAGAGCTGTCATTCGGTGCGGCAGAAGCTCACAGCTGACACTAGTATCTGAACATTTTTATCATTCCCAACCACCATCCTGATGTATTTTGCAGAGTAATGCACATCATTTCTTGGGACCAATTACAAATAAAAAAGTACATCCTGGGATTCCATTTTATCTAAAAGCAAAGGCTGAAAGTGTCTCAATATCAAATGGAATAAGCACCTACCAAATATCCTACTAAAGATCTAAATGGCAACCATTCCTTAAAGGATAGGTCTGCTCTTCCTCTGTTACTAGTAATCTAAAGCATTAGGGCACAAGAGTTGCATTCACCTTCAGTTGCCTGGAAGGGGGTAAATCTGAAATATTTTTATGCAATGAAAAAAAATGTTTTTTTTACTCCCGGACACTTTACATTGCCTGTGTATAAATATACTTGATTGTGTATGCAGACAAGTAATCGATGCATAAAATGGGAAGTTCATGTATATGTGAAATAATATCCAGTTACTCATGACATAAATATAACCTGCAGATAGAGGACACTGCCAACCAGAAAGAAAGGATGACAGCAATGGACTCCAGCCAAACAGATGAAGTCAAGGCAAGCACAGCAACCAAAGGGAAATTTCCAAGTCACCCTTGTTAGCTCAGCATGCAAAGAATGTAAACATATCTCAAACCTCAACACAAGGGACCTCAAGCAGCAAAAAGGAATTAGTTCTATTGCAAACAGTTCAGTAAAGTCTCCAGTCATTGCTGTTCAAATGAATTTAACATGCACACTATCATACAAGTAGTGTGAGTTCTGCATATTTTTTTATAGAAATCTAGGTGGATTAGCTCCCACTAAGTCCTCATGCACACGGACGTTTTTACAGCTGCTTTTTTGAGCTTTTTTTGCAGCTTAAAAAGGCCTGTCTATGTTAGTCTATGGCTTCATGCCCACCTAGGCGTTTTTGAGCTGCAAGTGGCATAGGCGTTTTTAAGCTGTAAAAAAAACCCAGGACCAGTGGGTTCTGAGAGACGTTTTTCAGCTGTAAAAACGCTCTAACGCTGAAAAACGCTCAAAAACGTCATTCACCAACGTTTTTTAACGTTTTTGTTCCATTGAAAAAAAAAAAAAAAAATTTGAAAAAAAAAAACGCTAAAAACGCTAACGCGGAAAAACGCTCAAAAACGCTCAAAAACGCTATTGCAAAAACGCTGAAAAAAGTTAAGAAAAAATCACTGCAAAGATACTGGCGTTTTCATAACATTATTTTAACAGCCTGTGTGCATGAGGACTTAGTTCTGTATATGCAGCACTACAGAATGTATAGGAAAATGAGGGAACCTATCCGATATTCTGTATGACTGTGTAGGCAGCAGCATGGTATGCAGAATTCAGTTTACTGCAACATGAAGAGTACAATGAAGAACTACTTGTTTCTGAGTTAGCAAAGTTGCATATTGTAATTGTCTGCACTACCTAATGAAATAATTCTGCAGCAGCTCAACTCTCTCTACTCCTTTCCAAAGCACCATCTCTGTGTACATTGGAGACTAGAAAACTGGAAGGCTACAGAGTCACTGCTGGGAGGGGGCAGCAGGATCAGCTCAGCTGCTGACAGAATGACCTTAACTGTCCCTGCTGTGACCTTTAACAATGAATTGATTCACAGTGCCTGCAGCTACAGAGGTCAGTAAGGCTTAATTTATACTTGTGGTTGGGAGGCAGTAAATATAAGTGCTATGCTGCCTTTTTACCAACTCTCAACCCCTCCCTCCTTAAGCTGCAAAGGCAGCCGGACGGAGATATACATGATGTTTTGCACAGCAAAAATTACCCACCCACACATTGTTTTTGGTGGGCAATAACACCACCAAACGCAACCCATTCAAGTTAATGGGGCTGCGCTCCAACCACGAGCCAAATACTAGGCTCATGTTTACAACATTATTCTTATTCAAGGCCATTCAGCTGTTAAATTCAGGAGCCAACAGTATTGCCTCTTCAATGCCTGCCAGCCACTGCCGCTCTGTGAAAAGTGATCCATCGTGGATCGATTTTCACAGCCCAACACAAGTGTAAATGGATTGTTTTAATGTTCATTTACTATCGAGGGAACTCGTCTCAGCTACTAGGCCTCACTTCCTCTTTCTTCTATTCTTTTCCTTCTGTTCTCACGTTTTTCTCTGTCTAATGACCCTATGGGGTTTATTTACTTAAGGCAAATCCACTTTGCACTACAAGTGCACTTGGAAGTGCAGTCGCTGTAGATCTGAAAGGGGACATGCAAGGAAAATAAAAAACAGCATTTTAGCTTGCACATGATTGGATGATAAAATTTAGCAGAGCTTCCCCTCATTTCAGATCTACCCCTCAGATTTACAGCGACTGCACTTTCAAGTGCACTTGTAGTGCAGAGTGGATTTGCCTTTACTAAACCAACCCCAATGTCTCTTATTTCCATGAATGTTATTACGCACCCTTTATCTTGGGTCACTTGCTATTGCACTGACTGTATATACATTAAGGACCCCTCGGGGGACATTGTTTCTTATGGGAGTAGGGAATACTGTTGTTGTGTTTACCTTTCACAGTCTTTTTGCTCTCCCCTATTCCTAATAATAGTGCCTCTATTGATCATATTACCCTTTTAGGGAAACAGATTGTCTTTCAGTAATATTTCAGTGCATTGCATTTATTATTCTAATATTAGTTTTCATGTACCTTTTACTTTAAAAACCTGAATTGTCTTTGTAATCCTTTGAAAATTGTTAATAAAAATATATTCAACCTTAATGTTCATTTACTACTTATAAGGAATCTTTAAATAAAAAATTCAACATCCATAGCCTGGCCAAAGGTTTAATAATAGGCCCACATTTGTGAAAAGTCCACCTCTGGTATCAAAATTCCAGAAGCATATGATATGTATAATATGTATTTCTTGCATGAGGCATGCAGAACTATTTGGCACTTGTAGTGGTAATGGATGCTGACCGACTAAAATTGCCTAAGTAGTTAAACTCATCCTGTTAATGAGGAGAAGAATAATGGGCAAAGTGTGGCACCACGCATCAATCAAACAAAATCCATATTTCATTGATTGCACTGCAGCAAATTGGAAGGTGATTAGTTTCTATATGTATTGTGCCTTGCATGATCCTACTCAATAAACTGACCAATGTAACAATAATAATAACTATTAATTATGTAAAAGAATGGTATACTGCATATACATTGTTTTGTAGTATTTGTGTCCAGTGTTAGCAATAATCCTGGATTAATGATGCTGAGAAGGAATTCCACATGTTTGTACATGACCGCTTAGCATGACTTAACACCCAGAAGCACACTCACTGCAAGTATGCCCAGCATGCACTATGCAAGAGGACAAGCTCAGGCTAAATACTCAGGTCTGTAATAATAAAGAATAAAAGCTGCTTTTACACTCTGAACAATTCATTCCACACTCACAGCTGGTAAATGTGAGAAATCCAAGTCACCCGAGAGTTACAAGCCAAGCATATAATAATGATACCTGATGGTGCCAGGCTGTGAGCTGCTCCCAGATTCTTTATATTCTTGTCTCTCTATATAAAGTTCAGTCTGCGGAAGGGCAGGAAGCAGCTGTCCTTCCTCCCAAACTCCACGCTGCAGCGAGACGTCACCACTCCTGGGAAAGAAAAGACATCACTGAACACAGGGAAATAGGGGTTCAGGCTGAAACAACATTGTGGAATAATTACTAATATATTCCATGTAAAACTGATTACAAGGCCCTGTCACCTAGAGACTTGATGTGTCCTCAACAAGGTGTCAAATTAGAGACGGTCATGACCTCACAAACAGCAGACCCATGAACATGCAGAATTCAATTAAAAAAAAATCCAAAGACCCCTTGTAAATGTTTACATATTTTCCTGGACAATTCTCAGTATAGAATTGTGTATGTTTACACCTGGATTAATCGCGGTATGCTGGCCATTAAAATGACTACTTCACCTTTTCGTGCCCACGTAACGCATATGTACTATGGCATAGAAGGTGGGCTTTAACAAGGCAGCCGAGGTTCCTGTGCTGACAGTGCGTTCATTATGTGCTCCTAGCCCAGTGACAGCTCCTGGTCTCTACTAATGATTGAATGTCGACAGGTCTGGCTCCCAATAATGTGACCATTGTGACAGCCAATTAGAGTGGTCACATGATCAGGCCGACCTACCTGCCTCCCCCCCCTAAGCTTTTAGAGACCCTGTCGGCACCTACCGGCTTAACAAAATTATTGAAGAATTGAAGGATCCGTTTAGAAAATTGTCATCTAAAAAAGTGATTGCACTCAGTCAGATGTAGTCTCTCTTTGGGTACTCAGTCCCAGTTGCTGGAGACTTCTCCATCCATGCTCTTTAGCCTGGTTGGAGAAATCAAGTGATTTCTCTCATTCAGCCCTGTGTATGGCTAGCCTTATTCTGTGTCAGAGCTAGCACAGTGTTAATGCCCTTCTTACCTTCCCGAAGTAACAATCTTTGGGCCTGGAGATCAGGATGATTATGCCTAAGCACTGCATCTTCAGAGAAGATCACATGTTGCCCCATTCCTGGAGGTACAGGGTATTTCCGATGGTCAAATGAAGTAGCAAGGAGTATAGGACAGATATCAGTGGGTGGGTTGTAGGGAGGAGCCCTACCTTTAATGTGTATCTATAGTCAAAATGTTTTCTAGTTTTGGGTGGGGAAGGGAATGGTTAGATCAATGATGGCCCGTAATGCAGGACGCAGGGGCGCTGCACCCCCATCCATGCGCCCGGCCCCCTAATCTAAATGCGGGGTGCCGGACGCTTGGATTCCAATGGGTTTTTTTTTAAGCATGTGATTAGAGCCAGAGGCTCTAATAGGCTTCAAAAAAGGGTGGGCTTGAGGGGGGATGGGGGGGTTGATCGCTGCCCTCTGTCTCCCGTGCTGGGAAGGGAGGGTAGTGTTAGTCTGTGCCGCCCCCCCCCCCCCCCAACAAAAATGTAGCACCAGCATATCTGCTAGGTTTTTATCGCCTACTGAATAGAATAACCCTCTGATTGTCCTGGTGTCCACTGTCACAGAAAATTAGTGGACATCCAAAATTTTACAGTTGTCATTGAAACATTAACAGAAGGAAAATGAGGAAACCTGTGCTAGTGCCAAGTATCATTATCAGATCATATAGAGCATGGAATGTTGAAGGTACCAAATTTCCAAAAAAAAAACTGAACAAATACATTTTATAAAAAGTATAGACTTTTATTTTTCTTCAAATAAAAGAATAAAAACACAAGTGTGGGCCATATATATATATAAATGGGTTTGTAGATCTACTACCTCCTCCTTGTTTTCTCCCAAAGAAGACAATTTTTAGTATTCAGGAGAAGTAGTGTGATCCCCGCAAATGTCAGCTGGACAACTGAATGACAATTGCTTGTGTGATACTAACAATAAAATATAATTATTCAGATGACTAGGAGGCTGTGTTATGTTATTTATGTTGAAGTAGTTGAACTCCAGGTATGATCTGTATTGCAGCTTAGACCAATGTAAGTATGCATATTTCATACCTGAGGGGCTGCTGGAGAAGCTGACAATCACTCTACTAGTGGGCACTACTACAGTAATAGCAGCGATCTTCTGGATCTTCAGCGCCTTCCCTTCTGCACACTGACCACAGAGGGTCACTTGCTAGGGACTGTGGCTTTCCACAGAAGACCTTGTACTTTTCTCAGTGAAAACAAGGATGAAGTGGAGGTCCTAACGTTGCTGCCCCTCCTCTCCACCTCATCCAGTCTGAGAATGCACTTAGCCTGAAAAAAGTAAACTAATGCTGCTACCACATCTAAGTACTGGTAAGATGCAATATATTACATTTTGTTCTTGGGTTTTTATATACTTTAACTACCCTGTTTCCCCAAAAATAAGACCTAGCATGATTGTCGGTGATGGCTGCAATATAAGCCCTACCCCCCAAATAAGCCCTACCCTGTTTCCCCAAAAATAAGCCCTACCCTGGAAATAAGACCTACAAGGACTCTAACTAGGGCTTATTTGGGGGGCAGGGCTTATATTGCAGCCATCACGACAATCATGCTAGGTCTTATTTTTGGGGAAACAGGGTACATGGGTCATGATATTTGTTCAGACTTAGTAAAAATTGTGCTTTGAAGAGGTTTTAAAGCTTCAAAGATATTTTACCTTAATGCATTGTCTGCATTAAGGAAAAAAACCTTCTGTGTCTAGGATCTCTCAAGTCCCCCCATATACTTACCTGAGCCAGATCTCAATTAAGCATGTGCTTGAGAGCAGCAGCTCTCTCCCTTCTCACAGGGCAGATCGATATCAGCAGGAGCCATTGGCTACTACTGCTGTCAATTAAATCCTATGACAAGGGAGCAGCTTGCTAGTGGAGGTACTCGAAGGGGGGAAGAGCCAGGAGCGCCCAAGGAGGATCGGGGCTGCTCTATGCAAAAAGCAGGTACGTATACCATGTTTGTTATTTGTAAAAACTTTTAGAACAGTTAAAGCGGAAGTAAAGGCAAAACCTAACTAATTCTAAACCTACTTCCACCCACATTCTAAGTCTAATCTATCTAGCCCTGTAAAGAAAAGATTGTCATACTTACCTATTTTTCAGCCTGTCTGGTCCAGTACCGGGCTGAAGTGTCAGCGGCAGCTTCTGTGTGTAGGAGAGGCAGTCGACAACGGAAGCCCCATAGTAAGTCTATGGCTGACGTTACTTCCCAGGCATTTCACAGTCGTTGTCGGCTTTCTCCTGCACGCAGAGGGCACCGATGTAGACCAGAGCTGCTTCAAAATAGATATGTATAGCGATCTTTTATTTACAGGGTTAGATAGATTAGGCTTGGAATGTGGGTGGGAGTAGGTTTAGAGTTACTGTAGTTAGGTTTTGCGTTTACTTCCACTTTAACATCACTTTAATGCATATCATATTGAATCTACCTGTTGTAGCCACTACAAGTGACAAACTTTTTTAACTAGCTGATCAACATAAAGGGAATTTCCCCACTAACAATGTTTTTTTGAGCTGCCGTCTGTGTTTTCCTGTTCTTGCTACCTTCATTTCGTTTCCTAGTGTCACAGCGTTAGGAAGCAAGGTAAAAATCCCCAATGGTGTCAAAAATTGGAACAAAAACCTGTCAGACAAAAACAAAACAAAACCTAGGCACTGCAGTTTTTTAAATAAATGTGCAGCAACATCTGTTGGTGAAGATAAAAGTTCAGTTTCCCTCTTTGCTATAAAACATATGCTGACATTCTCAACCCACACAGTCAATCTCTGCAATCACCTAAAATCTCATCAGGACCTTCATCCTACTTCCTTTCAGGCCCATATAGCCATGCTACCAAAAATAAAGGTAAGGAACACCTACACCCCACAACGTCCGTCCTATATCCCTCCTCAGTGTAGACATCAAATTACTGGCTAAAGTATTGGCTTCCAGGCTGAATTATTTTCTCACTGCCTTGATCCACAAGGATCAAGTGGGTTTTATCCCCTGACAATACTCAAACCTTATATGTCTTCTACACCAGAATAAATTACATCTCTCGACATCTCATGGGACTATCTGCATTACATACTGCAAAGGTGGGGCTTTTGGAATGACTTTTTTATCCTGGTTAAAATCCATTAATTCTAACCCTACAGCTTCAGTCATAATACATAAATTACCATTCCTCTCCATTCTCCATCGAAGTGAAAACCTGCCAGGGATGTCCTCTTTCCATAATTTTGTATTCCTTGCTCTAGAACCCCTAGCATGACCTTTTATTGACTTTGACTCAACCCATCATATCGCTACCAAACTTATTATCCCTTCTCTCAAATCTCCAACTTTTGCAATAAAAAAGAAAAATGTGAGACGCTCAACATTTCTTTGCCCAACTCCACACTTAACACTTAAATCCTTGTTCAAATTGACTTGGGTCACCAAACAATTGGATTAACTATCCGACTAACTTCTCACTATTCCAACTAATATTCAGCTATCTCCCAACTATGTGCAACCTCCAAACTCTTCTTGAAACACTCATCCCATTTAATAAAATAAACATTCTCCCTAAAAATCTTATATTCGTTCCACACCCTTCCCATTCCGGTCCCCTCTTTCGCCATTAAATCCTTCCAAAATCATGTTAGGTATTTTATTTGCCACAAACATCGGCCTCAAATCTCTAGGTGTACAATATGCAAGTTTCATGAAGTGTTACCAAGCTGCTCAGTTAATGAACCCCTTCTTTGGGTAGAACTAGAAGCAACTTCCTGTGCCTTTGTAAATCTCAAATCTCTACCACGGATGCTCCCCAACGAATTTCCATCGACCATGAGCCACTTAATAAAACCCTTAATCAAACATACTCTGAAAGTCTGGGACAGTGTAAAATATTGCAGGAATTTACTCTCTATAATATACAAAGGTGTGAACCGATATGTGAGAAAATTCTACAGTATTGGTGTAAATTACGAATAATATCATGTGTATACACTATAACATATACCAAAAAATATATATATAAATATATGAAATATATCAAAACATGTGGAGAGTGATGCCAAATAAATTATAAAAGTCCAAAAAGATTTGAAGAAGAATCAGGAGCCAGCAAGTTAAAGTCCACCAACAGTGTAAAAAAGGAGAAGTAAAGAAGCCACCACCTGGGATCATAGGGGGCTTACCAGATGTGAATGACTTGGAACGACGTATGCCGGTGTTCTGCCGAGAAAGTTCCGCTCGGCGGATAAGTTCCCCCCTCTACTGCGCATGCGCAGTAGAATCCGGCGGAAATAGCCGAAGTGGAACAGCTGAAAATCAGCTGTACACGGCGCCTGTAAGAGGGCCCCTCGCGGGCTCGATTCGCTCGCCACGCTTCGGGCACGGCCTCGCTGCGCTCGGCACTTTTAGACTCCCCCTCTAGGTCCACTTGGATGCTGGGGAAGGAACCTGGACCCAGAGCGCAGGCGCCGTGTACAGCTGATTGAAGCCTCTGAGTTTCACTATCTCCGGCGGCCGACAGTAGTACGTACTGCGCAGGCGCTGCGCCTGCGCAGTACAGGGGAGGAACCTATCCGCCGAAGGAACTTATTCGGCAAGACACCGGCAAAGTCATAACAGGCTATGAGACCAGCGGGTCGCACAAGTGTAGTATTTTAAAAGCCCATATTGGATTGAAGATTGGAACAAAGATGTATGAAGAGGCTATGTAGAAGCAACCAGAATTCCCGGGAAAGGCAATGATGGTAGGGAAAAGCCCATCGTCCTTTACTTCTTCTCACAGGTAACCCTCTTTTCCCACCAAGGCTAGAATTGCCTTCAGCTTTCCATTGGTGGACCACACATGGCCTCAACACAGCCTTTTCTCTGCTTGAGATAAGCTTTATCCATGGTTGACTGTTAAGGAGTGATTTAAGGCCCCCCTTGCCAAACTCTTCTGATACACCCAAATCAAACATTGGATTGCCTCTCTTATACAAAATATAAATCTCTTCACTACCTTGACCACCTTCAAACACATCTGACACTATAACCCCCTGGCCTTTAAACTAATGTCTATAGTATATCCCCATCTCAACTGCCAATCCATACCAACAGCTCACACCTATGTAAATGGAAAGAGAATTTAAATCTGATAGAGACTGGCAAGACACTTGGACTGCCACTGCTTCTTGCACAATCAACGTTGCAACCCTTGAATCAGCCTACAAGGTT
This sequence comes from Lithobates septentrionalis, assembly GCA_037952835.1. NCBI lineage: Eukaryota > Metazoa > Chordata > Amphibia > Anura > Ranidae > Lithobates > Lithobates septentrionalis. The sequence continues at coordinate 1,698,340 of JBBDGP010000002.1, read as the reverse complement.
ATGACTAAGTGGTACCTAGTCCCCTCCAGACTAGTCCATATTTTCCCCGGACACACTGGCCTATTCTTTAGTCATAGCAAACCACTGGTGATGTTTTTCATGTATGGAGGACTTGCCTAATACTTGGCTGCTTTTGGACCAGGGTTTTTACACTTTTACGCACATAACTCAGTTCAAATTCCAAAGGACCCCTGGCTGGCCCTTCTACATTTCAAATCCCTGAGCATAACTAAAAAACAATTCAAACTGGTCCTTTGTCCTGTAAACTAATGATTGCCAAAGCGTAGAATAAGCAATTCACTAATTTCCCTGAAGTTAAGACTTGCAATGACAGCTCCTTTGTCAATGAACATTAACCAACATTTTCACTAACAATAATGATAAGTTCCTCAAAATCTGGAACCAATGGCTTGCATATCACCATCCAACACTCTCCATACAGAGCCTAGCCATCATGTGAGGAATCTGCATGAAGGTTGGCTACTTTCTGCATCATGCCCCCCCCCCCACCCCCACCCCCATCCTCTTACCTTTCCTCTTTTTCCTCCTATTTCTCTCTTCAAACGTACCAATCAGAAGATGTGTAGATACCACATCGTTGGCTCCCTACTTGTATCTTCACTTAATACTAGCATACAAATGATGACAGTGTTATGCTCATTGTCTTGTACTCAACTAACTACCTGTTAATTCTCCTAATTTGTGGACATCTATCCATAAGTACTGTTTGTAGTTTTTTTTTATATGATAAAATCAATTAACATATTGAAAAGAAAAGTTCACTATTCCTGATCCGTCCTTTACAGCTGAACCATGAGATAAGCAAATATATTCTAAATAGAAGAGTCATGTGTATTCTTACTTGACTCTTAGACCTCATGCACACTGGACCATATAATAACGTTAAAAAAATGGCAGTAGCTTTGCAGTGAGTTTTTCATCGTTTTTCAGTGTTTCTGCAATAGCGTTTTTAGGCGTTTTTTTTAAAGCTAGCGTATTTAAGCGTTTTTTTTTTTTTCAATGGGATCAAAAACGTTAAAAACGCTGGTAAGACGCGTTTTATGAGTGTTTATCAGCGTGTTTCGACAATTTTTGACGTTAGAGCGCTTTTACAGGTGAAACACTCCTCTCAGAACACACTAGTTTTGTTTTTTTTTATAGCCAAAAACAAATGATAACAGCCTATGTGTGCATGGACACATAGGATAACATGCTGGAGAGTTTAATGACTGCAGAGAAAAACATCTGAAGCCAAAAACAGTAGCTGTAAAAACATCCAAAAACGTCCAGTGTGCATGAGGCCTTAGTGTTCCTTGTGTATTTCTTCCAGATCAGTAATCCTGTACGAAACTTTGCCTCTGTGCAGGAGCTTCCTGTAATAAAGACCGGTCACCTGGGCCCCTCCCACAGCTCTCTGCACAAGCTATACACAGCACAGTGATGATGTCACTGAAACTTTCACAATGTAATATCTGGATTTGCAAAGGCATTTGGTGCACACAAAGTGGATTTGTATCCTTTGTGGCTATTCAGGAGTATATTTAAATGAAAGTTTAATTCGCCGGAGTTCAGATTTAAAGTAGAAAAGTATTCTTTCAGAACTAGTCTGGATGCAGAATGGCATGTGACATAATCAATACATGGGCATTAGCAAGAATCTCACAGCAATGAAGCATTTGTATTTTCCTACTGAATTGGGTCGTTTTTAAAAAAAAAATAACAATCTATTTTACGTGAAAACACACATCAAAGACATATCCATAGTAAAATTTGCCCTGCAATAATTACCTGGGATGTGCAGGTTCTGTCAGGTCGTCAGAAAACAATGATGGAAAATTTGATTCCACCCTCTGCTGTGGTGCAGCTTGTTGACCGTTAGTATCCCATTGAGGATAAAGCACGGGGAGGGTTTCCAATGACGGATGAAACTCCTGAAATGAGAAACATGCAGTAGTTGAATACAGCATATCTCTTCAAAGTAAAGTGAGTCACAATCAATTACCAACTACAGCAATGTCACAAAAAGTTCAGGTCGGATTAAATGTGCCAAAACTAGAAAATACATCCGCAGTGCTGACTAGGAAGGCTGTAATGTAGCTGTTAATATTTAACACGTAACTATTATCAGCATCAGTAGGATGCTAATCAGTGGCGGCCTGTGCATTGAGGGCGCACGGGCACTGCCCCCCCATCCCTGCCGCCGCCTCCCTATCCATGCACCCGGCCCCTTTCAGGACGCCAGACACATGGATTCCTATGGCGGGGGGTGTGCTTTTTGAAGCACGTGATTAGAGCCAAAGGCTCTTATAGGCTTCAAAAAAGGGTGGGAATGCGCCCTGATCCCACCCAATTGCGTGACCATAGCGAATGAATTTTTGATCTCTTTGACACTACAGTGCCTCCCCGCCAATCAGGACATAGGTCACTAAGACCTGTTTCCTGATTGGCCAAAGCGCCTATTGGATGCCTAGCGGCGCTTTGGCAAGCGGAGGAAGCTTGAGGAGCGGACACCTTCGCCGCCGCTGCCTGCAATGTGGAGGAGAGGAGAGTGGAGGCACAGCAGGATCCTTTCCACAGCCTGGTAAGTGCCAGACCTCCCGGGAGGGGGGGGTGAGGAGTGCAGCCATTCCCACGAGCCAGTTGTACTGCCAGGCCGTGAGCGCTGTGGGGGGTTGCTGCCAGTGCCACTATTGCCGCGAGCCAGATGTACCGCCAGTTTTGTGAACCCTATATACCCTGGTCTGTAATGCTGCCCGATATACCCTGATATGTAATGCTGCCTGGTCTGTAATGCTGCCCTATATACTCTGATCTGTAATTCTGCCTGGTCTGTAATGCTGCCCTATATGCACTGGTTTGTAATGCTGCCTGGTCTTTAATGATGCCCTGGTCTGTAATGTTGCCCTTTTGTCAGGACTGGGCTCAGCCCTTCCTTCCTCTGAGCTGGCTGCTCAACTGTCAGCTAATTGCCAGCTCCCATCTCTCCACAGCGACTCACCTGTTGATGATATTCTGCTCGTCAGTCCTGCCTACTTAAGCCATCCAGCCCACATGATCTCTGCCTTAGCCTTGGTCAACATCACAGAGACTATCTCCTGCGTTACTGTTAAAGACTTGCTTGGCTGACATTCCTTCTGGCTCCAGATCCTGCTTGCTGTTCCACTATGCTGATCTCTGGTTTCCTGACTTTCTGGCTTGTCTGACTATCCGTTCCGGTTACCAAACTTTGGCTATGTTTTGACTACGTTTGTTCTATTTACTTTTATTATTAAACAAGTGTGATTTAACTGTACTTCTGTCTAGGTCTGATTCATGGTTTCTGACACCTATATACCCTGATCTGTAATGCTGCCCTATATACCCTGGTCTGTAATGCTGCCCTATATACCCTGGTCTGTAATGCTGCCTTATATACCCTGGTCTGTAATGCTGCCTCGTCTGTAATGCTGCCTTATATACCCTGGTCTGTAATGCTGCCCTATATACTCTGGTCTGTAATGCTGCCTGGTCTGTAATGCTGCCCTATATACCCTGGTCTGTATTGCTGCCCTATATACCCTGGTCTGCAATGCTGCCCTATATACCCTATCTGTAATGCTGAGCTATGTACCCTGATCTGTGAGGTTGAGCTATATACTCTGTCCTGTGATGCTGAGCTGTATACCCTGTTCTGTGATTCTGGGGCTGTATACTCTGTCCTGTGATGCTGAGCTGTATACTCCCGACAATGGGTGGAATACAGGGGACGGAGTGGGTGGATTCTATAAGGGGTGGGGCTTATGAGAAGTGGGAGGGGTCAAAAAGGAAGAGCGGGGTCTGGCGCCCCCGGATGCTAAAACTTCACCATCCGCCACTGATGCTAATAATAGAAGGAAAGGTTAGAACCCCATCAGGGTTTTTGTTGTATGTGGCCCCATTCACTCACTTCCTACACTGTAAAGTAATCTAGTAAATAATATAGATTTGGAATATGGAGTTAAAGGGGGAGTATTGCTGTAAAGGAATTTCCCGGACATGACAATTGTTTTTGACAAAGATAACTTCAATATAATATGTGTGAAGTAACATCAATAGAGCATGTCTAAATTTTGTTAAACTATTTCTTAAAGGTACGTTTTTTTACATTTTGCAGAGAAAGAAAATACAACACAGTCCAACCAATAAGATTGTTTAAAGTACAACTAAAGGCAAAACTTATTTTTAGATCTGGATAGAGTGGGAAGGCTTTTAAACACCTGTAGGGTAGATTCACCCGGCCTATTTTCCTGTTTATTGTTATCACCATGAATGGAAGTGAAAGAAAAATCCCACATTTTGGGTTGTCGTCAGAATAGGAATAGAGGGGAAACCCTCCAATGGAAACACTCTCTCTAGGAATTCGCTGACTTTAGAGGGACTTCCTCTCACTTCCTGATATGGCTATGGACAGGAAGAGAAGGGTAATCTCCCCAATGGAACATAGATGGCAAAAAAATAAATAAAATAAATGTACTCTAAACTTACAGTGTGAAAATAAAAAGGACATTATGCTTGCATTCACAAACACAGAAAATGTATTCAGGTACAGTATATCTGATGTCATGTCTAGGCTTCACCAAGGTCCAAGAGAAAGAAGGTAAGTATGTAGGATGTCCAAGGTCCTCATGTCTTATTGAAGTGTTGTGGACATCCACTTGGATCATATGTTGGCTTGTAAAGAGGTAAATTGTTATTTATGCCCATTTTAATAGGGAACAGGGGCTTGACTTCTTTCAGGCAAAAAGAATGAGCTTCTTAGCATAACAATATACCCTGTTTCCCCGAAAATAAGACCTAGCGTGATTGTCAGTGATGGCTACAATATAAGCCCTACCCCCCAAATAAGCCCTACCCTGTTTCCCCGAAAATAAGCCCTACCCTGAAAATAAGACCTACAAGGACTTTAGCTAGGGCTTATTTGGGGGGTAGGCCTTATATTGCAGCCGTCATCAACAATCACGCTAGGTCTTTTTTTCGGGGAAACAGGGTAGCCCATGATGCTGGGCACAAACACAACTCTGCAGTGCGTGGAAGTCTCAATTAAACATCCCTTATTAATAATTTAAAGCGGTAATAAATCCTGAAACAAAAATGTAGTCGATGACAGTTTAACATTCCTTAAAGTGGTTTTAAAGACTCAAGGTTTTTATTTACCTTCATGCATTCTATCCATGAAGGTAAAAAACCTTCTGTGTGCAGTGCCCCCCCCCCAGCTTCGCCTAATACTCACCTGAGCTCCCTCTTGATCCAGCGATGTGAACGAGAGCTGAGCTTCTCCCAAGCCTATCATTCCATTGGCTCCTGCTACTGTCAATCACAACCAGTGAGCCAATGAGGAGAGAGTAGGGGTGGAGCCCTCTGTATCTTATGGATGCATAGAGTGGGGCTCGGGAGCGAGGAAAACACCAGTTCCTCCAGAGCAAGTGGCTTGCTATGGGGGGCACTGGCTGAAGAGGAGGGGCTAGGAGCACTGGTGAGGGACCCGAAAAGAGGAGGACATTTTATTAAAAAAAAAAAAAAAGCCTTTTATGTCACTTTAAAGTAGAATTCCAGTCTAACACTAACTAATCCTAAAAATTTTCCCTCCCCACTCTTGCTGCTTATCCTGCCTAAACCTGTGTAAAAAAGATCCGCACAATTTTTTTTTTTAGGTCACTCAGGTCTGGTCACATGATCCCCCAGCTCTGGCTCCCCTGTGCCGTGGAGCAGTGGTTGCTGCAGGGGAGAGGAGGGAGCACCAACAAACAATGGCTGGGACATGGGAACCTATGGGTGATGTCATGGCTCCCCGCATTCCCAGTTGTTGTGGCACGCTCCCTCCTCTTCCCTGCAGCCATCGCTCACTGACACAGGGGAGATCTTGTGACCGGACTGGAGCGGACTAAAAAAAGGCTAAGTATACAGATCTTTTTTACACAGTATAGGCAGGATAGGTAGCAGGAGGGGGAAGCGAACATTTTAAGCATATTCAGAGTTAGGCTAGAATTCCACTTTAAATATAGTGGCCACATTCGTTTTTTTAGGCTTTTTTCCTTTATTTTCACCTGATGACCTGGCCAGTAATACACTTCCAGTCTGAGGGTGGAGGGGAAATGGAGACACCTTTGGACAGCAGCACTGTATATCTGTGGAAAGAATAGTGTTAGCAGCACTAGTAGATTTGGACGCACTTGACAAAGAAAATAAAACTGAACTCCAGATCTAACAACAGTTCTCAACACTCTAATGCCGCGTACACACGGTCGGACTTTCTGTCCTACTTGGTCCGGCACACTTTCTGACGGACTTTGTACGCCAGGTGCGCCGGACTTTAAAACGGACGGACTTGCCCACACACGACCGGACTTTGCGGCGGGCTTTCGCCGGAGTTACGGCGGACTTTCAGAATGAACGGACTTGCCCACACACGGACTATTGACTCAGGTGCGACGGGACTAGAAAAGGATGTCAATCTTGCCGCTTTTATCGGCGAGATTGACACCTTGCGAGCCCCGTCGCGGGTCATACCAGGCCCTTAGGTCTGGTATGGATTATAAGGGGAACCCCCCTACGCCGAAAAAACGGCGTGGGGTCCCCCCTAAAATCCATACCAGACCCCGATCCGAGCACGCAGCCTGGCAGGTCAGGAAAGGGGGTGGGGACGGGCGAGCCCCCCCTCCTGAACCGTGCCCTCAACATGGGGGGTGGGTGCTTTGGGGGAGGGGGGCGCCCTGCGGGCCCCCCCCACCCCAAAGCACCTTGTCCCCATGTTGATGAGGACAAGGGCCTCTTCCTGACAACCCTGGCCGTTGGTTGTCGGGGTCTGCGGGCGGGGGGCTTATCGGAATCCGGGAGCCCCCTATAATAAGAGGGCCCCCAGATCCCGGCCCACCCTATGTGAATGAGTATGGGGTACATGGTACCCCTACGCATTCAACCAGGGAAAAAGTGTAAATAAAACACTACACAGGTTTTTAAAATACTTTATTAAACAGCTCCGGGGGGGGGATCTTCCTCCGGCTTCGGGGGTCTTCTTCCAGCTTCGGGGGTCCCTCCGGTTCATCTTCTCCCGGCGTCCGGTTGGTTCTTCTCCGCTCTCTTCTCCCGGTGTTCCAGTTCTTCGGCCGGCTCCTCCGCTGTCTTCAGGTAGCTCTCTTGACAGCAGAGGTCCGGACTTCTTGTCTTCTTGTCTTCTGGGCTTTTTGCCTTCTCTTCTCTTCTTCAGATGTTGACACGACGCTCTCTCCGGCTGGACTGCTCTCTGAGGGCTGCGTTGTTACTTATATAGGCGGAGACCCCGCCCCCTTTTGATGTCACAGTCCCTGGGCATGCTGGGACTGTGGCGTTTTAGGGGGTGTGGTCACTGGGTGAAGTCCAGACCTCTGCTGGCAAGAGAGCTACCTGAAGACAGCGGAGGAGCCGGCCGAAGAACTGGAACACCGGGAGAAGAGAGCGGAGAAGAACCAACCGGACGCCGGGAGATTTTAGGGGGACCCCACGCCGTTTTTTCGGCGTAGGGGGGGTTCCCTTTATAATCCATACCAGACCTAAGGGCCTGGTATGCCCCGCGCTCGCCGCAATAGGAAAATTTGTTTTTCCTATTGCAGCGAGCGCGAAATGCAATACCCTGCCCTCGCGTCGTATCTGGTCCGTTGGACCAGCATACACACGAGCGGGCTTTCCGTCGGACCAGCACACAGACGAGCGGACTTTTCGCCCGAAACTGAGTCCGACGGAAAGATTTAAAACATGTTTCAAATCTAGGTCTGGCGGGCTTTTGGTAAAAAGTCCGCCGGAAAAGTCCGCCGGCGCCTACACACGGGCGGATTGACCGGCACACTCTGGTCCGCCGGACCAAGTATGCCGGAAAGTCCGACCGTGTGTACGCGGCATAACTGACACTTTTGTTGGACAGCTTGGTCAGTTAAAGGAAGATGAAAAATAACTGACTTACTGGCAGGGGCACAAGATGACAATGAAGGAATACAATGCTACTAAAGAAAACTAGTGTATCCACCACATCTAAGATTTTACTAAGCTGCAATATAATACATTTTTGTTTACCGCTTCTGGACCAGCCGCCGCAGTTTTACTGCGGTAGGTTGGCTCCCCTGTGCGAAACCACGTAACTGTACGTGGGTTCGCGGGGTTCGGAAAGCAGGCGTGCGCCCGCTGCATAGCGGGGGTGCCGATGCTCGTGGCCGATGGTCGCGATGACCGCCGGCCACGAGCATTCGTGAGCTGGAGACACAGAACAGGTAAGCACACAAATCCCTGTTCTGTTCTGACAGGAGTGACAGATCGTGTGTTCCTATTAGCTAGGAACCATGATCCGTCACTTCCTGTAGTTAGTCCCCTCCCCCTTCAGTTAACCCCTAGAACACAGTTAACCCCTAGATCGCCCCTAGTGTTAGCCCCTTCACTGCCAGTGACATTTTTAATCTCACTGATCGCTGTATTAATGCCAATGGTTCCAAAAATGTGTCAAAATTGTCAGATGTGTCCGCCATTATGTCGCAGTCACAATAAAAAAAATCGCAGATCGCCGCTATTACTAGTAAGAAAAAAATAATAATAAAAATGCTATAAATCTATCCCCTATTTTGTAGACGCTATAACTTTTGCGCAAACCAATCAATATACGCTTATTGCGATTTTTCTTACCAAAAATATGTAGAAGAATACATATCGGCCTAAACTGAGGAAAAAATGTGTTTTTTTATATATTTTTGGGGGATATTTATTATAGCGAAAAGAACAAAAAATGCATTTTTTTCAAAATTGTTGCTCTTTTTTTGTTTATAGCGCAAAAATAAAAACCGCAGAGACGATCAACTACCACCAAAAGAAAGCTCTATTTGTGGGAAAAAAAGGCTGTCAATTTTGTTTGGGTAGAACGTCGCACGACCGCGCAATTGTCAGTTAAAGCCACGCAGTGCCGAATCGCAAAAAAGTGCTCTGGTCAGGAAGGGGGTAAATTCTTACGGGGCTGAAGTGGTTAATACCACGACTCCAAATGACATATGAGTACAGGAAATTATTCAAGTGTAACTAGGCATTAAGCTACATTTCGTCCCTATTCAGAGCTTTCATGGTGTTCTATATAGCAGCTATTTGGCTTAGAAACTGAGTATACCTTATGCACTGTAGGTGATATGGAGATCTGTTTAAGGGATTTGTCTAAATGAATAACACGCTACTGTGATAGAACAGACTCTGCTGAAGAGATTGAGAATTCCAAGGCAATGCTGGACGCAGCCACAAGCCCAGCTCTTCATGAGTGGAGTAGGTCCCAGTAATAAAGGCCGTATTGTGGGATTGTTTGTCCTTCCCACGCTCTTGTATCCTAGAAGATGATTCAATATAACACTCTATGTAACCAGATGCTGACACTTCACTAACTTCTGCCCTTGTCTAAATATGAAATCCTGCCCTTTCCTTGGATCCATTTCAGATTTTACACTGGGGGTTCTTAACACTATGTTGGCCTGTATTTACAGTTAACCCTATCATTGTGGCTGGGAGGGTGCATATTGTAAGGTTAGAGAATATACATAACACGTATTTCGGGTATGGATTGCTAAATGCATTTAATTCTCCACTGGTCTCTAATATCTCTCCCTCCTGTCCAAATCACATGCAATTCTTTGTAATGGCCCCTCATTTTATATGTTCTGCTCCCCACCGCACACAAAAAAAAAATAAGTCAGTAATTGGTATTGACGAGTACTTGATAAAAAGTATTGTTAATGCTGCGTACACACAATCGGAATTTCGGCCCACAAAAGACCGTCGGAAAATGTGACCGTGTGTATGCTCCATCGGTCTTTTGCTGGCGGAATTCCAGCCAGCAAAAGATTGAGAGCATGTTCTCAATTTTTCGGTCGGGAAAAGTTCCTATCCGAAAATGCGATCGTCTGTGGCAATTCCGACGCGCAAAATCCCTACGCATGCTCGGAAACAATTCGACGCATGCTCGGAAGCATTGAACTTCATTTTCTCGGCTCGTCGTAGTGTTGTACGTCACCGCGTTCTTGACGGTCGTAATTTCTGCAAACTTTTGTGTGACCGTGTGTATGCAAGGCAAGCTTGAGCGGAATCCCGTTGGAAAAGCCGTCATATCTTTTTACGATGAGAAATGCGCTCATGTGTACGCGCCATTACTTGTACTCATTCTTAAAAAACTGGTATCGGTCCATTCCTATGGTATAGCTATTATATCAAATAATAAAATCCTTTTGCTTGTGTTAGCACTCCTTTTTTAACATCAACCTGCTATGAAGGAGGGCTGCATGTAAAGCATGCTATACACTAATAACATTTTGGCTGGTTCCCGATGAATCGTCCGAAATTGCCTTAGTGGGTGACCCCATTGCCCCCCCCCCTCCCCCTGCACAACATCCTTTTACTGAAAAAACTATGGGAACCGGGTGGAAAATTGTCTGCTAAACAGCAACTGCATCTATTTAGATGCAGCTGCTGTTCGGGCATTTTGCCTCCTTTATTACTTGAAAATGTATATGCATTGGGATATGAATAAAGAATTAAAAAAAAAAGAAGGTGAAGCCAAACTGTCAGCCCCAGCTTACATGTAAAAATCTGGTCATACTCTGCTTGGCCAGTTCTAGGGTTGAACCGACACTAGTATTGGTATCGGTATTGGTGAGTATTTGCACAAGTATCGGTACTCGAGCAAATGCACCGATACCTGAAACTGATACTTTCAGGCCTGGATCTTTGAGCTGTCAGTGGCTCTCCCCAGTGTTAAAGAATTCCGGTAATTGGAGCTGTCAAAAAAAAAAAAAAAAGCACCTGGCAATGTTTATTAACAACACTGCTCAGCCCTGAAACACTAAAATAAAAAGAAATATTGTTTCTTTTTGTATGTTTCTGTTTCTTCATCTGCAGATCAAAGGAATGAACAAATGTTCCTCTGTTTAACCCCTTAATAACCCTTAATTTACTCTAATCAGCCATAATTAAATCCCTATTCTCCTCCATTTAATTATTATTTTCCTGCTTTTTTTCTTTTGTTCACGTCTATTTTATAAACGATAAACAATTAAAACTTTCTTTTTGTTTGCTTTGTTAGTGAATAGTTTTACACATACATTAACATATATTTACACATTTCACATTGAAAAAGTGCTAAATTAAAAAAAATCGAATTATTTCATTTGTAAATAATTTTTCAATGCTTTGTACCATTGCTGACAGCTGAAGTTAAAACAAAACAGTTGCGGTAGGTATCAGTAATTGGTATCGGTATTTGGTATCGGCGAGTACAAAAAAAAAGTATCGGTACTTGTACTCATTGTAAAAAAAAATGGTACTGGTGCATCCCCAGCCAGTTCCTGCGGAAAAATCGAAAGAGACAAGAGGAAAATTGTTGGATTGGATGAAGGATTTTGTTCAGCCCGCAAGCTGAAAGAAAAACACCTAATAGCGAACAGCCAGCTTTAGTAACAAGAAAGAAGCAGCAGACAGCAGTGGGGCACACATCATTGGGTACCAATCTAATGCTCCAATAATATTTTTGCCTACACTTCAGGTTTAAATAGACATAAAAACAATATACCGTATATACTCGAGTATAAGTCGTTCCGAGTATAAGTCGAGGCCCTAATTTACCACAAAAAAATGGGAAAAACTTATTGACCCGAGTATAAGACGAGGGTGAGAAATGCACAGCTACTGTAAGTGGAAAAGAGGGTCAACAATGCCCATTTGCAGCATCACTGTGCCCATTTGCATGCCTCACTGTGCCCATTTGCAGCCATAGGTCCCCTGAACTTCAAACTCTGTAGTTAAGGGTTCCTAGATGCCCCCTAGCTGCAGCCAAAATTTGGGGTCTCTGAACCCAAAGGGTCCCGAAATGACATTGCTGCAGATGGACACAGTTGACCGGATTTGGGACCCCGTATCTCTGGGCCACTTAGTGCTAGGAACCCCAAATTTGGTGTGCAAACCCAGTGGAGCACCATAACATTTCCAAAGCTGGGGTTTCTAGCACCAAGTGGCCCCGAGATACAGGGCCCCAAAAATCAGTTCAGAAAATGTCAAGCACTTTTCTGCAGCAGAGAATGACATTTTCTGAACCGAATTTGGGGCCCCGTATCTCGGGGCCACTTAGTGCTAGGAACTTCAGCTTTGGATATGTTGTGGTACCAGTTCCACTGGGTTTGCATACCAAATTTGGAGTTCCTAGCACCAAGTGGCCCTGAGATACGGGGCCCCAAAGTCAGTTCGGAAAATGACATTTTTTGCTGCAGAAAAGTGCTTGACTCGAGTATAAGTCGAGGGGGGCACTTTCAGCACAAAAAAATGTGCTGAAAAATTCAACTTATACTTGAGTATATATGGTAAAATGCACAGTAGAAGAGGGTAACATCCCCAAAATTTTTATTGTGAAGATGATCATTAGTCAGCATCCAGGACATTTTCTGTGACAAATCTCCAAAACGTAAAACTTTCAGTGAGTGGGGACCTTTGATAACTATGCCACAATGATACGGCATGCCATAATTAAACATCCATGAGAACGTTCGCCTTATGCATAGACCCACATCAATAAAGCCGTTCACTGTCTGGTGCTAGCACCTCCGGAGAAGAGGAGCAGCTGTGAGGCTCAGCTCAGCAATCCTAACATGTATCACACTGAGCTAATCCTCCTTTCTACAGTACTAAAGCCTATTACATTGTCTGCTTAATTGCTCTTCTTCAGCACTGAAACACACTTTCATGTTCTGTGCATTATGAACACGCTGGAGTTAATGCACTTCAAAGCTGTAAAACAGCCCCATCCTTGTGTCACTAAATACCAAGATCCTTAACCAACAAGGAGACAGTCAGAGAAACCACAACGGGCTGCTGAGGGCTGAGGCCAAAGGGCTGCATTTGACCCTTAGGCTGTCCCTGGATACCGGGGTTCTAGACATCCTCGTTTTTAATTTCCTATGTATTAAGTATGGAAGAGTTGCCTTTGTTCAAGAATGAGCAGGGAAAACATTGTAATTATTTACCATCCGCAGGAAGTGCTGTATGAGGGTGGGAATGACTAGGTGTCAGTAATTTAAAGCAGAGTTCCACACAATTTTGAGAGGTGGTCTTAAACGAAAGACCACCTCTCCACCCCTCGTTTTTGGATATTTAAAATTTTTTTTTTACTTTCTAACTTACCCTTTTTGGAAGTACTAATACCCTGTACACATGATTGGATTTTCCGACAACGAAACCGTGGATTTTTTTCTGAAGGATGTTGGCATAAACTTGTATTGCATACGAACAGTCACACAAATGTTGTTGGAAATTCCGAACATCAAGAACGCAGTGACATACAACACGTACGACGAGCTGAGAAAAAGGAAGTTCAATAGCCAGTTCAATAGCCATCTGCATGATTCAGAGCATGCATGGACTTTTGTGCATCGGACTTGTGTACACATGATCGGGCTTCCCTTTGTTGTCAGAAAATTTGAGAACCTGCTCTCAAACATTTGTGTGCGGAAATTCCGACAGCAAATGTTCGATGGAGCATACACACGGTCGGACTTTCCGAAAACAAGCTCACCTCGAACATTTCCCATCGTGTGTACGCGGCATAAGAGTGCTTCCGATCCAGCCGTGCCGCAGCCGAGGAAGCCACATCCTCTTCTGCAGCGAGCCCCCCGTGGTCTTCTGGGACATGCGTGTGACCCAGAAGACAAGCTGGCCATTCACAATGCGCCGCGGGACTCGCACATGCGCAGTCGGAAACTGGCAGTGAAGCCGCAAGGCGGGCTCCCTGGGCAGGTAAGTGTCCTTATTAAAAGACAGCAGCTACAGTGTTTGCAGCTGCTGACTTTAAAAAAAAAATAAAAATTTGGCTGGAACACCGCTTTAAGGGTCCAAAGCAAAACAAAAGTTTTCTGGCAATTTTCTGGTTTTATGTAATAAATAATGAATAACCATTACAGCAACGTGAAAACTGTACTGTGGTCAGGCGAATCGAAATTTGACATTCTTTTTGGCAACCATGGGTGCTGCATCCTCTGTACTGAAGAGAAGGACCTTCCAGATTGTTATCTGCGCTCAGTTCAAAAGCCAGCATTTCTGATGGTATTGGGATGCATTAGTGCGTATGGAATAGGTAGCTTGCACATCTGGAAAGGCACCATCAATGCTGAAGGATATTCCCAGGTTTTAGAGCAGCATATGCTTCAATCTGGATGACATCTTTTTCAGGGAAAGCCTTGGATATTTCAGCAGGACAATGCTAAACCACATACTGCATCTATGACAACAGCATAGCTTCACAGTAGAAGAGTAAGGGTGCTTAACTGGCCTGCCTGCAGTCCAGACCTTTCACCAAATTGAAAATATTTGGCACTTCTTAAAATGAAAAATATACGACAAAGAGGATCTAGGAGCAGCACATGGAAAAATGTTCCTCTCCCAAACCTCCAGCAACTGGTCTCCTGAGTTCCCAGATGTTTACAGAGAGTTGTTAAAAGAAAAGGTGATACTACACTGTAGTAAACATGGCCCTGTCCTAAATTTTTGGAATTGGGGTTTTACTCTTTTCAGCTTTTTGTTGCCCTCGCCCAACATTTTTAAGATGTGTTGCTGGCTGCCATCATTTTCAAAATGACCTTTTTTTTTCTCAAAATGGTTCACTTTCTAAGTTTAACCACTTGACATCCGCGCTATGGCCGAATGACGGCCACAGCGCGGACCTGAATTCCTGGGAGGCCGTCATATGACGGCCTCCCCTGTGCACGCGCCCTGCGCGCGCCCTAAAGGGCGCGCGCTGAGCGCGCTGTGATCACCGAGTCACTGAGACTCAGGTGATCACCGATCCAAGTAAGGGGCCGGTCCCGGCCCCTTACCATGTGATCAGCTGTCAGCCAATGACAGCCGATCACATGATGTAAACTAAAGATCAGTAATCGGCTTTTTTTTCTACTCACGCTTACAGCGTGAGTAGAAAAACAAGCCGTTCCCCGGCTCGGATGCGAGGGACATTGTTCCCGAAGTGGAAGAGGCACATCTGCCTCATCTGTGCCCATATAACAGTGCCCACAGTGCCACCTAACAATGCCCACAGTGCCACCTATCAGTGCCCACAGTGCCACCTATCAGTGCCCACAAGTGCCAGCTATCAATGCCCACCAGTAGTGCCAATCAGTGCCACCTAGCAGTGCTGCCTATCAGTAAAACTGATAGTGCCCATTATTGCCACCCATCAGCTATCAATGCCCACCAGTAGTGCCAATCAGTGCCACCTAGCAGTGCTGCCTATCAGTAAAACTGATAGTGCCCATTATTGCCACCCATCAGCGCCCATCACTGCCACCCATCAGTGCCCATCACTGCCGCCTATCGGTGCCCATCACTCCCACCTCATCAGCGTACATCAATGATGGAGAAAAATTACCTGTTTTAAATTTTTTATAACAAAATATAAAAATTTTTTTTTTTTTTTAAATTCAGGTTTTTTAAATTTTTTTAACAAAAAATAAAAACCGCAGAGGTGATCAAATACCACCAAAAGAAAGCTCTATTTGTGGGGGAAAAAATGATAAAAATTTCATTTGGGTACACTGTTGTATGACCGCGCAATTGTCATTCAAAGTGCGTTAGCGCTGAAAGCTGAAAATTGGTCTGGATAGGAGGGGGGTTTAAGTGCCCAGTAAGCAAGTGGTTAATCACTTGTTATGTTTTCTATTTTCTATTTAAGGGAAATAATGGGTTTAAGAAATTTGCAAATCACTGCATTCTATTTTTGTGTACAGTAGAAATTATACAGCGTTCCAACATTTTTGGAATTGGAGCTGTAGTTATATTATGATTTTTTTTAGCAACTGCATGAGCAAACCTCACAGACAGAGATCCCTATGATATCTGTGCACAAAAGAAAAATGTTTATTCCAGGATTTGTTACGCGCCATACGTTGCTGGGCACTAATCCAGATTATCATTTACCATACTTACAGTATGTACTCAGCTCATGGTTCATCTTTACATCTCATTTCATTTTTTTCACGAGATGCATGAAAATCATTCCTATCTGAGACAACATAGGATCGTTCTTGTAGCTTTATGGTAACAGGTCCCATTGGAGATCAATTGATGGTAAACTTAAAGTAGAAGCATAGGCAAAACTTTTTTTAAATTTTGGATAGAGCAAGGGAGGGTTATAACCCCGGTCAATTTTTTTTCGTCATCTGTGCTGAGATTTTTCTTCACTTCCTGTCCCATAGCCAAACAGGAAGCGAGAGGAAATCCCTGCAAATTATGGGAATTCCTTGGGGATTTCCCCTCTATTACTTTTCTGGGAACAACCCAAAATGTGGGGTTTTCTTTTACTTTCAATGATAATAGTAAAGAGGACAAATAGAGAGGGTGAATTTCCTTAACGGGGCACAGACAGCAATAAAAACTGACAGCTGGTCTAATCCCTCTCCCCTCTATCCAAAACTACAAAAAGTTTTGCCTTTAGTTATACTTTAATCACTTGCCTACTGCCCCATAGCAGATTTACTGCTACAGGGTGGCCACACTGCGCAGAATTACGTATATTTAAGTGATTCTGAACTTCCGGGTATACGGCGTGAGTGTGCGCCTTCAGTGGCTCGCTCCTGCTGTGATCTTACACAGTGGAAGCTGATCAGGTCCAGCGGACCCAATATCTGCCGGCATGCACTAATCATTCCGTACACTGACAGAATGGCAATCTGCCTATGTAAACAAGGCAGACTGCCATTCTGTCAGTACAGAGGGCATGGATCCTGTGTTTCTGTAATGCAGTCTTCCACTAATAAAAGCACCTCCCCCACTGAAGCATTAGCTAGGCACACATTTAATCCTTTGTTCACCGCTGATGTTAACCCCTGCCCTGCCAGTGCTATTAGTACAGTGACAGTGCATTTTTTTAGTACTGATCACTGTATTAGTGTCACTGGTCCCCAAAAGTGTCAGTTAGGTGTCCGATTTTTCCGCCGTAATATTGCAGTCCCACTATAAGTCGCTGATCGCCACCATTACTAGTAAAAAAAAAATGTTTTAAATTAGAATAAAAATTATCCCACAGTTTGTAGACGCTAAAACTTTTGAGCAAACCAATTAATATTCACTTATTGGGATTTTTTTTTACCAAAAATCCACCCCTCTCTGCCAATCTCTTCGCTGGCTTCCCCTACCCCACCGTGTAAAATTCAAAATGCTAACCACAACATACAAGGCCATTCACAACATCACCCCCATCTACATCACCAACCTTATCTGCAGATATCGCCCAAATCGTCCCCTCCGCTCCTCCCAGGACCTCCTGCTCTCTAGCTCCCTTGTTACCTCCTCCCATGCTCGCCTTCAGGACTTCTCCAGAGCTTCTCCCATCCTCTGAACTCCCTGCTCCAGTATGTCCGATCAGCCCCTAACCTGTCCACCTTTAGGAGATCCCTGAAAACTCATTTATTCAGGGAAGCCTATCCCACACCCACATAACTGTCCCTGAGCCACCCCCATCAAATCATTCTCTGCAGCTATTACCTTTTGTACCACCACCCCCTTCCTTTAGAATGTAAGCTCTACGAGCAGGGCCCTCCTGTACCTTTTGTACTGAACTGTACTGTAATTGTGTTGCCCCCCCTATACTTTGTAAAGCGCTGCATAAACTGTTGGCACTATATAAATCATTGTATAATAATAATAATAATATTGGCCTAAATTGATGTAGAAATTAGATTTTTTTACATTTTTTATTGGATATGTTTTAGAGCAGAATGTAAAAAATATTGTTTATTTTTTTTCAAAATTGTCAGTCGTTCTTTGTTTATAGTGCCGCTGTCTGTGTCAATGGATGCAGCAGCAAGGCTCAGGAGCGAGCACTGGACAGAGAGGAAGAACCAGGAGCGCTGGCGGGGGACCCGAGAAGAGGAGGTTTGTGCCGCTCTGTGCAATTTCAGTGCGCAGAGCAGGTAAGTATAGGGATTTAAAGAAAGAAATATTCATGTACGCTCGCTTTTAATGTTTATTTTCATTATAATGTTACCGTAATAAAGGATATAGGATGAGTGCACTGACAAGTAATCAGCCTAGGTAAAGGACCATTGTCTCTAAAACAAAAAGGCCTGCACACTTTTCATCCTATCAGTCTGGTACACTGCACGAAATTCACTGGATTTCTGATGACTCAGTGAGTAATTGACTACTGCAGGTAATCACCCTGGCTCGCCACCAAACAAAAGCAATAAAAAAAGAAAAAATGGTAGAACACCGCAGTAAAGTCAAAATTTTGAAGGTTCTTTATTGTTGCCAAGCCAAACAGATACACAGGGACATGATTGACGCGTTTCACAAGAATCACTCGCGCTTACTCATAACAAAGACATATCCCAGACCTCAGCTATTTATGTGTGCAACCCACAGGAAGGGCACACCCAACTGCCGGGACAATTACCTGGGCAGTGCATGACAAATGTACACAGGTGATTCAACTCAATAAAGCGGTTGTATACCCCCCCAATAATAAGGCTTACTTGTAGGTAAAATGAAAAACTCCTAAACCTACAAGATTTAGAAGATATTCACCCTGCATGCAGCCACTGACGTCAGCAGCACATGCGCAGTGAATGTCTGGCGAAGGTCCGGCGTATCGTGCCGGAACTTGCCGCCTTTAAGAAGATCAGCACATATCTGATTTTCAAACAAAATAGGTAGATACCTATGAACAATCTTCTAAATGTCACTGAACTCCAAACTAAAGGGTGGCTCAATGTGAGCGTGTGTTATTAAACTTCTTCTTATTCAAATTATTGATTTTATTACTTTTCAAGAGCTCCTCCCTTTGTTTGAAACTAGCAGTAGATAATGCTCTATCCCAGGGGTAGGCAACCTTTTGAGAAAAAAATGTTTTTCAAAGAAATTGAGAGGGCCGATTTTATAACAAAAAAAAATTCAACTTAATCACAAAAGGGATTTTTTATAAATGAAATGCTGTAAACAACTTTAGTAGTGAGAAATTAACATCCTCCACCACTGTAACCCCCTGCACATTTGCCCCACCACTGTACCACCCTGCTCATCTGTCCCACTACTGAATCACCTTCTCATCTGCCCCACCACTGTAACCCGCATTCTCATCTGCCCCACCACTGTAACCCGCTTTCTCATCTGCTCCACCACCGTAACCCGCTTTCTCATCTGCCCCACCACTGTACCTCCTGCACATCTGTCTCATCTCTGTATCCCCCTGCTTTCCTACCCCACCACTGTAGCCCCCTGCTCCTCTGTCCCACCAATACACCTCCTTTCACGTCTGCCCCAATGCTTTTCTGTCCCACCACTGAACCCCTTCTCATCTGGCCCAACACTGAACCCCCCTGCTCATCTGGCCCAACACTGACCCCCTGCTCATCTGGCCCAACATTGAACCCCCCCTGCTCATCTGGCCCAACACTGAACCCCCCTGCTCATCTGGCCCAACATTGAACCCCCCCTGCTCATCTGGCCCAACACTGAACCCCCCCTGCTCATCTGGCCCAACACTGAACCCCCCTGCTCATCTGCCCCAACACTGTACCTCCCTGCTCATCTGTCCCACCCCTGAACCCCTCCTGCTCATTTTCCCAACCGCTGTACCCTCCTGCTTATCTGCGTCACCACTGTACCCTCTTCTCATCTATGATATGCAGAATGGTCAAAGGAATCAGAGATGAGACGCATCTACCTGCCCGGGCACACTCATCCTGCTGATCCACCTCTCGCATCCAGCCCACGTGCTTGTATGTGATATATGTGATGTATGTAATGTCTGGGATGCATGTAATGTATGTGATGTCTGGGATGTATGTGATGTATGTGATGTCTGGGATGTATGTGATGTATGTGATGTCACATACAAGCATCTGGAATGGATGCACGATGATGAGCTCAGGTCAGGGGCATTTTCTGAAAGCAGTGGGCCCCCGCAGCTAAGAAAAAGTGCGGCGCTTTGCACCACAGGAGAAGTTGGGTGTGATTTTTATTGCGCTGAATACTGGCCCTGGCTTAATGGGAAACAGAGTGCAGGGGTTCAGTAGTAAGTGACGCAAAGGTTCAGGAATAATTTCAACAAAGTTCCCAAAGTTCCACAATAATTCCATAAACTGTCACCTGATTGTGGTTTTCTTAATTACAGTGAAATCTCTTCTCTCTGATATTGGTAGTGACAACCAAGCGAGTCATCTTCCTCCAGATGGTGGGCGTGGCTAGCAAAACTGCCCGCCCCCAGCAGAACTGCACCCAATCTCTTCCCCATCACAAAAGCTGACGATCTCAGCTACAGCAAAGGTAGAGAACCAACAATGTTTCCCATCTTTTACAATGTGTGGGGGCACAGTGCCTCCCCCTCAGTGTAGGTGCAGCTTGGGGAACTCTGAAATTGGAATGCATTAGTGTTTCACTGACACTTCCCTGCGCTGCTAATAGGGAGGGAGTCCAGAACAGGCAAAAGAGGCTTTGTGTGCCGCTTGCGGCACCAGTGCCGGGGGTTGCCTACCCTTGCTCTATCCAACATCAATTTCGGGTAACCCCTCTGATGAAAACTTCCATATAAAGCCTTTGCTTCTTTTACAAATGTCTCTTGATCACTGCAGATGCAATGAACTCTCAAGAATTGTCCGCTGTGAGGGGTACAGGTTCTTGAAAAAGTTACCACACCTAAGAGAGGGGAGGGGGGGTGTCTTTCCACGTCTTTGCAAGAGGGAGGTTTTTTGGATTTTTTATTTTGAGACCCGTATACCTTTTGCTTTAAATTTTAAATGGGATATCACCCATTTCTATGACTGAGCGAGATATGTTTTATTTTTTATTTTTTTGAATGAACCTTCCATCTTAACCCTGCTTTGTATGCATCTGTATGCATTTGTGTGCATTCATATGCATCTGCATGCATTCATATACCCCTTTGGGTTTTTGTGCTCCTTTTTTTTTATATACACTTTTGTATATCTTTGTGCATGTTTTTTGGTACATGTTTGTACACCATTTGCATCTTTAAGACTTTTCATTTTTGCACCTTTTCATTGAGATTGACTAGGGAGTCTTTTTTCATATTTCTCTGTCCCCATTTGGCCTTTTTGCAACCTTGTTTAAAGTTTATATCTCAGTAATATATATATTGGGTATATCTGGGTTTTTCTGTGGTCATGTCTGTTTTTACCTCTAGCTTTTTTCTACATTTTTTTCTCCTGTCCGATATGTTCCCTCTACCTAGTATTTCCCAATATGGTAATTAAAATACATGATGATAATCATAGATGGTTTGGATAGGACATTTGATTCGACAGTGAGGGCTTTTGTATATTATGTATTGTTTTTATAGGAAGGTTACACAGTATCCCCTTATTTAGGTCTCTTTTGTGTCTCTTGTTTGTGTGCTGCCGTGCGATGATGTTATGTGATATGGGGAATACTATTTAGTTGTATGAAAACAAATATGAGATACACTAGAGTAAATCTTTCTTACAGAGAATCATTTTTTTTTGTCTCTCTTTGTGACAGTTTGTCCATATACACCATTGCATAGCAGCTTATTATATGGAGTTGGGTACATGTATTGTAGAAATTTATGGTTTATATATACATTTTGATCATCGACTTGTACATGTATTATTGATATTTGTTTTTTCTCTCTTTTTTCTTTTGTTTTCTTTTTTTATTATTGCTAGTTTATTCTGTTAATGATCATAATCATCTATGTCCATTTTATATACACTGCCCAGATAATTGTCCCAGCAATTGTGTGTGTACTTCAAATACCTGAGGTCTGGGATATGTCTTTGTTATGAGTAAGCTTGAGTGATTCGTGTGAAACGCGTCAACCATGTCCCTGTGTACCTGCTTGGCTTGGCAACCATTAAAAACCTTCTAGATTTTGACTTTGCTGTGGTGTGCTACCATTTTTTCTTTTTTTTTATTGAACAGTGACTATATCCAATTAGTTTGGGTATTCTTACCAGAATACAATAGCTGGCAGGGGAGACTCTTCCATCCATGTTATTTAGCGTAGATAGGAAATCTAAAGATTTCCTTTGCTGGGCTGGACAAGAGAAATCCCAAAGTGTATGGCAAGCTTTAAGCTGCCCATATGCTGGTAGGTTTTGAACAAAAGTTTGAATGAATATTCACACGAATATTCTCAGCACATTCAATGACTTGAAGAATGCTGTTTGAAAAGTACTTAAAATTCCATTTGTTTCTAACATTTCTTTTTGAAATGAATGGACTTTCTAAAATGAAGATCAAATACACTGTTAGAAATGTGTTTGTTCAAAAATAAATTTCCCATCCTGCTCCTTTGAATTTTCTTGCACCGTGGTGGAAAACAAACATCAATTTGACATCATTAATGATTGAAAGAACATTTTCAAAACAAAAATTTCAAACAAAAATTCTACTAGTGTGTGGCCCGCTTAATGCCCCATACACACGGTCGGACATTGATCGGACATTCCGACAACAAAATCCTAGGATTTTTTCCGACGGATGTTGGCTCAAACTTGTCTTTCCCACACACGGTCACACAAAGTTGTCGGAAAATCCGATCTTTCTGAACGCGGTGACATAAAACACGTACGTCGGGACTATAAACGGGGCAGTAGCCAATAGCTTTCATCTCTTAATTTATTCTGAGCATGCATGGCACTTTGTGCGTCGGATTTGTGTACACACGATCGGAAATTCAGACAACGGATTTTGTTGTCGGAAAATTTTATAGCCTGCTCTCAAACTTTGTGTGTCGGAAAATCCAATGGAAAATGTGTGATGAAGCCTACACACGGTCAGAATTTCCGACAACAGGGTCCTATCACACATTTTCCGTCGGAAAATCCGACCGTGTGTACGGGGCATAAGAATAACCCCCAGGTGTCCAGCTAGGCAGCATTGAAATTGCAGTTAAAATTGTTACTTATATAAAAAAAAACTAACAAAAACTGTTTTGGCTTTAGATATAATTTAATCAGCCATTTTAGCTTGGCATAAAAGACCCTTTAAAGTTTTATATTTTGCTCCGTGATTTCGACATCTGAAATCCAATATTAGAAATTGATGTTAAGTTTCCCTTTGAGAACCTGATGTCTAAATGTCAAATATTTCTTAGTTGAAATTGGTGAATACAACACTTACCCAATGATGATGGAATCACTAAATGCCAATTAAATATCCACTGGGACTATTACAGCCAAGGCATGCCCTTCGTCCTTGTCAATTAATGCCACATTTGTGCAAAGAACCCTTATTGTGAGGGTCCATTTACAGGTATCAAGGGGGAAATTAGCCACCTGCACCCATAGAGCACAGGGAGAGTGGCTGACTCACTCAACACTGAAAATTCAGTTTTCCCCAAGTACAGTAAACTAAAGCAATTATCTATAATTATTCTGACAGTTCCAAACTAATAAAAGGCTAATTGCAGTTGTGCAATTCACCCCTCCTCACTGCACTATTTGTGGCATGGAAAATAAAGAATTAGACACATTAATCAAAAATACACAAGTGTCTGCGTGTCTGGACTGTTTCCTGCTGTAGCTGCATGTACAGAACAGTGTCGTCCATAAAGGATTTACAACTGTTTTGTGCTAAAATAAATAAAAAGACTGCTGTTGGTAAAATTCTTTAAAAAAAGTTACTTGCCTGGTAGTTACGTTGACACTCTGCATCAAATGTTTTCACGTCACTGACTAGGAGCATGTATTCAGCAATTAAACCCAAACCTCCTGCTCTACATACTTGTTCCAGGTCAGTGACTCAAAAATATGAAGTATAGCCCAAACTTTTAAATTCCTTCTCGGGGGCTCATCTCCATCTCTTACTCCTCTCCACTGGCTATGCGACATTTGACCAGTCCGTATTATTATAAAACATTTTTATTGATCCGATTTCTTCAGGTTCATTCACACATAGTGCGGTGAGAGTGCGTTGGGCAGCTATTCTAATGCAGCCCACCATACCTCCACCCCAAGTCAATGGCAAAATGCCTTGTCTCTGGCGTGGCTGGTTCACAACACTGTGTTGCGGTGGTGCGCAGGCAGTATGCCCTTAAAAAAAAAGTACCGTGGTGGCGGCTGTCAGAATACTGAATACTGGTTGCATCTGACAGAATACAACAGCTGTTCGACCAACAATTTGAAAAATTTTCATCAGGAACTGGCCAAAATTTGAACAGTGCATGGCCAACGTTTTACATGCAAGCTGTGACTGATAGCCTAGCTTTACCTTTTTGCTTTCTTTTTTTGCCCAGCGGGCCAAAAAAAAAAAAAAAAAAAAGCGAGAGATCGCGTACTCACCCAAGCAATGTTAGTGTGGCAATCTCCCCCGCTGTGCCTTTGTGTTCTGACAGAACAATGGCTGCCAGCACTGACTGGATGAGGGTTGGATGTTGGTCTTCCAGCATTCCTGTTCAACAGAAGCCAGTCGTGAGACCGGCTTCTGTAGAACAGACAGCTGTACACATGGGCTGAAAGTCGGCCAGGTAGAGGTAGTCCTCCTAGGTATAACGATCCCACTAGGTATGATGACCAATAAATTCAAGGAATCGAACAAGCTTAGTAAACTAAAGGAACGGATAGCCTCCACTTCCCGGTGTGATGCACAACACATAGCTAATCCATATTACATGGCACCTCAGATGACATTAAATTATATCCTTATTCTACAAAAATAATCCATACACATCCACTACTTAATGGTTCTGTTATCAGTTTTTTATTTAATTGTATCTTACTGTGTTTTTCAGCATTCTTGTAATGTCCTCCATGGGTTCCTAAACCTCTCTGTACCCATTCACTTCCATTTGTTTGGAGAAGCGGTGCTTGTTGGTTGTGGTCATACCCTATGCACACTACAAATGCCACAGTCCAGTGCATCTTGGGAGCAAGCCAAAGAGGATGGCTACATTCTTTCATGCATTGAGACCATGGAGAGCAACTTTATTCACCCTCTAAAAGGAATTCTGATCCCAGCAGCAATAAAAAAGGAATTTGGAGATTTGGAGGAGGCCGAGAACAACAGAAGGTACTTTTCTGAGTTGGAGTTTTTTTTAAACCACAGTTTAATGTCACTTAAACCAGAAGCCACATGTTGGGGACAATGGCGTACTTGAATACACACAAACAGAAGTATAACCTTTAGGAAAGAACTGCCTTCACCTTCTCTATGCTATGTAGAGGCAAATGGCTGAACTCAGTGGGGAGTAATTAAGGACAGAAAGACAGGCAGGAGCAACATTTTTGTTCACTATGAACCGGTGAGCTTTATATACACTCACAGCAAACAAAAGGTTTACTTTAATTCCGAAGGAGCCATGGATGAAACGGTCAGAGCAGGTTAGCCGAGAATTACTTTTGTCTGACCCAGCTGGTCAGGCAAAAGTAATTCTCGGCTAACCTGCTCTGACCGTCATCTTGACAATATGTTCTAGGTCTCCTGGGGTCAGCTAGACATAAGTCAGAAGCTCTCAAAAGGGGCTTCGGGATCAAACTCTTCAACTGTTAACACTTTATCAGAAAGTATCAGTTGTGGCACTGACTCAGTCCTCACCTGTAGAGTAATAAGCCTAGCAATCCTTTAAATAATCATTATTTGTATACCTAAAGTGGAACTTTACCCATAACAACTTAATAAAAAAATAATGTTCTTTAGCAAGGAACATACATTCCAAATAATAATTATGCTACCAAAATTAGTGTGTGCTGTAAACTGCAATAAGAAAAAACAGGAGCATTGCTCGGGGCTGCCACCTTGCTAAAGCCCTGAGCAAAAGTAAATCAGAAAGCGAAATTAAACCCATCGATTTAACAGTTTCAAAAAAAAGTTACATTCCTGGAATGCTGGGATTGCTAACTGTCACATTTGCTTGTGTCCTCAACCAAGTTGTCAAACCATCAAATGGCTGGTGTCATAACTGATCACATGTGCAGCACCATGGCAGCTGCAGATGAAACAGAAGCAGCTTCCTTGGCTGTAAAGAATAGGAGGGTTTAATTCCGCTTTAAGGCTGTTAGCAGATCGGCCTCTACAAATTCAGCACAGTGCCTAAAAAATGGAGAGCAACTGAGCATGTGCAGAGCAGGATGAGAGTGCATTACTGGATTTGAAGCAGTATAGACACTTATTTTTAATGTTATACATAGCTATATCTGTAAAAGGGGCCAGCCTGAAGTGATCTAGCAGGACTTAAAGTGATTGTAAAGTCTCATTTTTTTCTCAATAAAATAACAAACATGTTATACTTACCCGCTCTGTTGCAGTGGATTTGCACAGAGCAGACTGGATCCTCCTCTTCTTGGGTCCCTCTTCTGTGCTCCTGGCCCGTCCCTCCTGTTGAGTGCCACCACAGCAAACAGCTTGCTATGGGGCACCTAAGCCGAGCTGCAGCTTCCTGTGTCCATTCAGACACAGATGTCATGTACCTGGTTGAAGGCCGAGGTGCTGAGGGGGCCTCCCTTGCGGCTGAGTGCAGGGCACCCCTGAAGGTGGTGACAGGGCGTGCTATGCCCAAAGAAGCAGGGGTTGTCAGCTGCGTTAGGTTGAGTGATAAGATGTCTGCTGGATGGCGGCTAGATAAGCAGGATGCACTGCTAGGCAGGAGTCCCTCAGATGTACCAAATGAGACTTGGCTGAAGGGAGAGCCAAGAGCAGGGTCAGGAGCCAGGCCAGTAGTCATACACGCAGTATTAGCCAGGGGCAAGGCAACAAGCAAGGTCAGGAGTAAGCCAGAGTCATAAACTGGTAATCAGGCAGCAGAGTCCAGAAGGGCAAGCCAGAGGTTATACATGGGTACAGCAGACAGGAGCGGAGTCAATGGAACAAGCTGAGGGTCAAAAGCCAGGAATGGAGACAAGACAGGTCAAAGGCAAGCCGGGTCGGTAACAGGAAATCCAATAGTTTCAAGAACAGGAACACAGGAACACATGGGGGAGCTCAAGATCATCCAGCAACTAGTGGCTTATGCTGCTGGCTTTAGGAAGGCCACTGGGCGCCAGAATCTGTCACGCATTGCGAGCGCCTTGGCGCACACGCGTGCGCACTGGCACATGAATCTTCGTGATCGTTCGTGCCCGTGTGCACATGCGTATTAGCATTGGCGAATTTCTATGTGCCAATGGCGAATTTCTATGTGCTAATCTATGCTTCTGCTGGGCATTAGCAGATGTGCCAGTTCTTCTGCGGGCTGTTCTCTGACAACAGAGCTGCTGTTTGGCCCCGCCCCCTCTCCTGATTGGCTAACTGACTTTGATTGACCGCAACAGGAGCCAATGGCGCCACTACTGCGTCTAAGCCGATCAGGAGGGAGAGTTCCGAATGGCCAAGACAGAGATGGGGCTCAGGTAAGTATTACGGGGGCATAGAATGCATTAAGATAAAAAAAAAGCCTTCTGCCTTTGCAACTCCTTAAATTTCCTGGCTAAAGTTCCACTTTAACAGCATTTTTATGCCCCGTACAGACAAGCGGAGATTCCGCCAGCAAAAGTCTGATGAGAGCTTTTGGTCTGAAAAGGCGACCGTGTGTCCAGCCAGCAAAAGATTTAGAGCATGTTCTCAATTTTTCGGTCGGAAAAAGTTCCGATCTGAAATTCCGATCGTCTGTACCAATTCCGACGCGCAAAATTCCTACGCATGCTCGGAAACAATTAGTCGTAAGAATTGAATTTAATTTTCTCGGTTCGCAGTAGTGTTGTACGTCACCGTGTTCTTGATGGTCGAAAGTTCAGAGAACTTTTGTGTGACCGTGTGTATGCAAGCCAAGCTTGAGCAGAATTCCATCGTAAAAACCATCCAAGATTTTTCCGACGGAAATTCCGCCCGTGTGTACGCGGCATTACACTTATTACCCATAACCTAAAGAATAGGTAAAAACGCAGATGACTATTATAAAAATACAAGCCTTGTCTGAGGAGTCAGTTCACGCTTTCCATCACCAACTGAATCAGTGTTTATAAAACTTTAGCAGCATACTCAATTTATTTATCAATTGTGTGCTACCCTTTTTCATCACTCAAAAAATCCAGGGCGCTCCTTGATAAAGTCCTTCTTTTTTGAAGCAGTAACATGACCTTTGGATTTATGGGTGTTGATCTTGATTTCCAGTGCTCTGCTCTTCAAGGCAAGCCAATCAAGACAACCTAGAGATCACTGGAGGTGACATCTCTACAAAGAGACCACAGAGCACTAAAGTGTCTCTGCCATTCCAATCCTCAGCAGCACCAATAATGTGTCATGCGCCACTTTCAAGTCCACAAGGCATAGTCCCAGACTCTTAACATCTCTACCCATGTGTTTTGACAACAACTCACATCTTCAGTCATGTATATCGAAGGATTAACATTTATGAGCATCTTCTTGACACCAAGGATTGCATTGTGTATTGAGAACAGGGTGGTTCCGCAATTTTCAGCCCTTCCGTTGTGTTCTTGTTTGGATATAAATGATGGGCTATCTTCCTAACATTCATTAGAAATGGCTTTAACAAGCTAGGAAAGATCTTCAACATCACAGAACAAGTCCTGTTAAACGTGACTTAAAGTGGAACTCCATCCAAAAGGGGAAGTTCCGCTTTAAGGCCTCCTCTCCCCCTCCTCTTTCAAGAATGGCACTTTTGGGGAAGGGGGGGGGGGCGGGTACCTGATTTTGACAAGGTACCTGCTACCACTTCCGCTCCAACCGCCTAGGTGATCAGAGCCAAAGTTCTCCACCCCCTTCTCACAGTCTTCTGGGACACGTCACAGGTCTCAGAAGACTGCAATACCATTGACAATGCACAGAGCAGCTCACACATGCACAGTGGGCACCTGGCTGTGAAGCCGCAAGCTGTCACAGCCGAGTGCCCACAGTTAAAATGCCGGCGCCGGAAACCTCAAGGTCGTGGGACGGGTGAGTGGCTGTTTATTAAAAGTCAGCAGCTACAGTTTTTGTAGCTGCTGACTTTTAATTTTTACACAGGAGACTGAAGTTTCTCTAACTACTACTAAATATTCCCAGATCCGCTGATGTAAATGTACAAGGGAAAAGATCCTATACAACATCTTCTCCATGGCTTGTTTCCACCTCATTCAACCTCTGAGTACACCATGGTTGTATTATTCATCCTAAACTGAATTGCGGCAAAGTGGTTAGAACCATCCAGTAGAACTAGGGTCATTGGTTCGAATCCCAACCATGGCACTACCTGCATGTTCTCCCTGTCCCTGCATGGGTTTCCACCGGGTACTCCGGTTTCCTCCCACACTCCGAAGACATGCTGGTAGGTTAATTGGCTCCTGTCTAAATTGGCCCTAGTATGTATGAATGTGAGTCAGGAACCTTAGATTGTAAGCTCATTGAGGGTAGGGACTTATGTGAATGTACAATTTATGTGTAAAGCGCTGCATAAATTGATAGTGCTATATAAGTAGCGGTAATAAATAATAATGATAGGACCTGTACCCTATTTGTTCTCTTTCAGTATTAGGAATCAGGAGCAAAAAAAAAAACCTGATTGGTTGATACACACAACAAAGACATTTCTTTCTCATACCTTCTTACATCAGACAACAACTTGCCATACAACTTGCCATTGAGGGCTTGCTCACACCAAAATTGCACTGCCCAGCCACTGTTAGCTCTGTGCAGGGCAGTGTTATCTACTATGATCAGCATGTCACACTGCTCATCTTTTTTTTTTTTTGCCTTAAAGTATATGTGAACCTTCACTTTGTAAAACAACTCATTTAGTTTAAAATATAACTAAAAGGCAAAACATTTGTGTACATACATTTGAAAAATTATAAATACTTTTTTTCCCCTTTTTTATAAGTGATCAATTCTCAGCTGCATAAGGATCATAGAGAGCTGGAGGAAGAGAAGCGGCAGCAGACTAATCTTCCCAGTGGAAGGCTGTGCGGGGGGGGGGCTAGCATGTCAGCGCCAGTCTGATCATTGGAGTAGAACAGGCTGCATTCCCAAACAGCCAGAAAACTGACCACACTGTGCTCTCATGCCTGGTGTGGACAGTTTTTAATAGGAAAACAGAGGGACTGGCGGAACACCAGGTATTTCACACAAAGGAAGCAATACAAAGAGAGCAGGATACTTTTTTCATACAAGCACATGGTACAGCAATCACATATCAGGAATATGACATTTTGGGTTGACATATTCTTTAACTTTATTGAAATGTTATGTGATATTTCATTCATTGCTATTCCCCGTATCACAACGCATTGCGTCTTTTTTCCAGTGCACCCCACTACTTTGTCTATGCTCTGGGCTGTGCTGGGAAAAGCTGCCCAACGCCAACCAAATGCATGAGGTGTGAACAAGCCTCAGCAGTTTAACCAGCAGGCAGTTATGAGCTGCTGTAATATGTTGAAGGTTAATTCAAAGTTACATTGTACACGTGTTGCTTGTCTATCCCCACTGTTAGTAATAGACTCGAAAATACCTGAGGGTCACAATGGCACCTTCCAAATGACAGATTAACACATGATCCATCATGTTCTCTAATCCATTTCAAACTTCATCTGGGGTAGGTAGCCAGAGTACAGACATCAGAAGGCTACAACGTAACTACTACAGAACTGTTGACATTAACAATATACACTATATTACCAAAAGTATTGGGACGCCTGCCTTTACACGCACATGATCTTTAATAGCATCCCAGTCTTCGTCCTTAGGGTTCAATATTGAGTTGGCCCACCCTTTGCAGCTATAACAGCTTCAACTCT
Organism: Lithobates septentrionalis; assembly: GCA_037952835.1. Lineage (NCBI taxonomy): Eukaryota > Metazoa > Chordata > Amphibia > Anura > Ranidae > Lithobates > Lithobates septentrionalis. The sequence continues at coordinate 1,667,615 of JBBDGP010000002.1, read as the reverse complement.
TCTGGGAAGGCTGTCCACAAGTTTTAGGAGTGTGTCTATGGGAATGTTTGACCATTCTTCCAGAAGAGCATTTGTGAGGTCAGGAAGCTCGCAATCTCCACTCTAATTCATCCCAAAGGTGTTTTATCGGGTTGAGGTCAGGACTCTGTGCAGACCAATCAAAGTTCCTCCACCCCAAACTCGCTCATCCTTGTCTTTATGGACCTTGCCATGGCAGGGGTCCCACTACTTTTGGTAATATAGTGTATATATATTGGGAATTTAAGAATCCCTCCTTCCCCCATCTGCTCCCAGCTACACAGTTCATATTTGTGCGCCGTCTGGATTTTTCATCTAGAAATAGATTTTACTGTACACAGAGGGCTCATCCCTATAAATGGAAAGGACACAAAAATGCCACCAGGGAAAATCATCATTGTGTAAAACCAATTTATCCTGAGCTTCACATTTCCTGGCTGCTGAGGATGAAGGGGGAATGCTAGACAGATTATAGTAAACACGAGGTATTCAAGACCGATCCACTCCGACATCCAGGAATCACACAGCTGGTCAAGTAACTCTAACTGCAAGAGGAAAACGTCATTGTGAGGATTCGTCTAACTTCGGCTGTGCAGTAATATTTTCCAGTAGATGTGCCAAAGATAATCCATTGCAGACAGTTCTGTGCCTGTACACGGCGACATCTCCTCTCCACCCTGGCATCACCATCACCGCACACCTTCTACCCAATGACTGCTCCCTTTTTCCACAGCTTACAAAGCAGTCCACATGCTAACAAAACACTTGTAGATGTATTATAACGAGTGAGGAAAGACTGTGATAACAGGAGGCCTAACAGTATGACCGTTCCCTATTTAGCACTGCATTTTTTTGTGGCATATGAATGCTTGTTATCACTTGTTTATATATCTCCATGGTATGCAAATGTTGCCAGAGATGCCCACGGTGTGCGGCCCTACTTGGACTGATATTTGCAGGCAGTGGAGCTGAACGTCACTTGCATTATAATGCTGGCCATACACTACTATACGAAAAATCAGCCGAAATTCGGTCATTTAGACAGTTTGTTCGTTTTTCGGCCAGTTAATGGGCACAAAATCGATAATCGTTGGGACATTTTTGAGCTGAAAAAATGAAGAACAAGTTTGGAAATCTTCTGCCAAACGAACAATAAATTGAAAGGTTAATGTGTTTCCCGTCCGAACTGTCTGCACTAGGGTATATGTAAAAAAACAAACAGAAAATGCATTCATTTATGTCCACTGAACAATTTATCGGTTATTACATGATGGCCCAACCTATTTGCACTCACGGCCGAATGTTGGTTTTTCAAAAATAGGTTTGGCTGATTTTTCGTATAGTGTGTGGCCAGCATTATTGTGTAAGTAAACTCTAGGGACTCGTTCAGATGTGCTGCCATATTGACTGGGAGGCAATATGTCAGCTCCTCTCCACCTGTTTAACCACTTGAGGTTCGGGCCATAGCCGAATGACGGCCACAGCGCAGACCTCAATTTCCGGGAGGCCGTCATAGGACGTCCTCCCCTGTGCAAGCGCCCCGTGCGTGCACAGGGGGAGGGGGAAAAAAAGCCAATCACTGGCTTATGTTAAAGGGACATCGGTCCCGAAGAGGAAGGAGGCACATCTGCCTCATCTGTGCCTGCCATTGCCACCTGCCAGTGCCCACAGTTCCCAGCAGGCCCACCTATCAATGCCCACAAGTGCCACCTATCAGTGCCCAGCAGTGCCACCTATCAATGCACACAAGTGCCACCTATCAATGCCCACAAGTGCCACCTATCAGTGCCCAGCAGTGCCACCTATCAATGCCCACAAGTGCCACCTATCAATGCCCACAAGTGCCACCTATCAATGCCCACCAGTGGTGTCAATCAGTGCCACCTAGCAGTGCTGCCATCAGTGTTAGCCATCAGTGTTAGCAATCAGTGCCCATTATTGCCACCCATAAGTGCCCATCACTGCCACCCATCGGTGCCTATCAGTGCGCCTCATCAGCGTACATCAATGAAGGAGAAAAATTTGTTTGCAAAATTTTATAACAAAATATAAACAAAATATAATTTTTTTTTTTTTAATTTGGTCTTTTTCAATTTTTTTTAACAAAAAACAAAAACCGCAGAGGTGATCAAATACCACCAAAAGAAAGCTCTATTTGTGTGGAAAAAATGATAAAAATTTCATTTGAGTACAGTGTTGTATGACTGCGCAATTGCCATTCAAAATGTAACAGCGCTAAAAGCTGAAAATTGGTCTGGACAGGAGGGGGGTTTAACTGCCCAGTAAGCAAGTGGTTAAACCCTATAAAAGGCTGAACCATTATGATGCAACCGCATTCAATATAATAATGCCATGGCCCTTTTTTTACTTAAAAGGGTTGCGTTTGGCACCGGTACCAGGGAGGTAAAAACTTAACTCAACTCAGCTCAACTGCCTGCTTTTACTGGTTTTTCCAGTTGCAGGCTGACAGTTAAAATACTAAAGCTTTTTTTTTTTTCTAAAACATGTTATACTTACCTGCTCTGTGCAGTGGTTTTGCACAGAGCAGCCCGGATCCTCCTCTTCTTGGGTCCCATGCCAGCGCTCCTGGTCCTGCCCTCCTGTTGGGTGCCCCCACAGCAAGCAGCTTGCTGTGGGGGCACCTAAGCAGGTGCACTCTCAAACTGCCGCTTTGTGTGTCCATTCACACGCAAAGCTGCAGTTTGGCCCCGCCCCTCCATCTCATGACTGGCTCACTGGCTGTGATTGACAGCAGCGGGAGCCAAAGCCAATCAGGATAGTAAGTCCCTGGAGAGCTAAGGCTCTCATGGACAACACTGGATCGAGAGGGAGCTCAGATAAGTATGACGGGGGCTGGGGGGGGACTTCTGCACACAGGTTTTTTTTACCTTCATATATAGAATGCATGAAGGTAAAAAAAACCTTGTGCCTTTACAACCACTTTAGGCCATTGCCTTGCAATTAGCAGCAACATTGTTAGCCTGCTGTGGGCGCTCCTTTAGGGCTCATCCACACAGGTCGCCAGGGGGTAGTAACGGTAGGTGGTTGAGCAGTTGTTTTTCTGCCCCCCAACCACCCCTCTTTAGCTGAAAAGACAGATGGACAGGGTTGTACACACAATGGTTCAAAAATGATACCCCATGTCAGTTTTGGCAGGCTCATGATTGTGGCTTGGTGGTGCGTGCTTTTCAGGGTTAAACCAGCCATCTCCCAGGTGCTTTTCAACTGTCTTCTGAAAAGCGATTCACCACAGATATTTTCAGAGGGGCGGAAAAGGCTTCCTCAAGTTCGAATGAGCCCTTAGTTTGACATTTGCCTACCTATCTGATAAACTAGATTGGTAATGCCACAGCCAGCTGAGGAGCACCCATGGCAGGCTGGCAAAACTACTACTAATTACGAGGCAATAGCTTAACTTTATTAGCCTGCAGCAGGAAGTGGTGTTGCTGGCAGGATCTCCATGTAAGAAAGATTTACTAAATGATTTGCTTAAAGCCTCCCTTTGGGCAAAATTTTAATAAACTCACACCCTTCTCTCCCACCTACCGCACACCCTGAAAGACGTTTTGCTTTTTATTCCTGGTGAAGCAAGATACACTTACTTGAGTCCCTCATTTGCAGGAACCACTAATCTAACTCTGCAAATGCTCCTGAGATTACTGCCCTTCTACAATCCCCTCTGTTTCTGTCACCCTTCTGGATCCTGAGAGGAACCCGCTGCTGGCCACTCAATAGGAAGTGTCCACGTCACGCAGGCAGTAAGAAATACAGAAAGGAAGTGAGAAGACTTGGGACCTGGGGGTCATGTGATTGTAGCTTTTTGGTAAGTAAAAAGGGTGTTTTTTTGTTTTTTTTTCAGCCAGCGGTGGTTGACATTACCCTGGAGAGGGCTTAAGAAAACTGTGTACAGTGAAGCATGATGCAAACTATACTGAAATGTAGATTTTGCGTCACATACACTTAGCCCTGGTTCACGTTGTTTCAATTTGACCTGTCGAATTGAATGCCAAATCGGTGGCTATTGCCCGCAATGGAACCGTCCGTATCGGTGTGGCGCCGCGCCGATTCCCAAAAGTAGTTCCTGTACTACTTTTGGCGATTTCAGGTGCAATTTCAATAGACATCTGTGCAGAAAACCGCACAGATGTCTCTGAAATCGCCCACGAAGTCGGGACTGACATGCGGAAATGAAATCTTTCTACGAGTTCACAATTTCAATCCCGCTGTCAGTGTGAACCTACTCTTAAGGTGAGGTTTTAGGGAACAACAGACCTGTCGTACTCGGGAAAACATAATCACTGTTCTATATTCCAATATAATGCTGTGTCATGTGGACTCTACACACTGTATACACCTGGATGTACATTGTGCTATCAATTAGGAGATATCAATGGTTTTACGATTTACTGAACCTTCTGAGCAGGGAACCCATAGTTTGCTCTCGCCTTCAACAGTTTCACCAAGTTCAGTTTCAAGCATCTCAGTATGTCCTATTCAGATGGTTTCCATTAAAAAAGTCAAGGTAGATCCTATGATTGTTGAATACAGATTACTCAATGAATCCAATGAATCCATTTTGGGCTCTGTTCAGATCAAATACTGCCAAAGCTTGGCCAGTCTCAAATCACTTGTGAACACCTACCATTACAAAGTATATGATGGATCTAAAATAATATTTTATTACTATTACACAATAAAAAGTAACAAGAATTCTAGAGCTATATGGAGAAAAACACATACCTGAAAGAATACACTGATAAATTCAGACTTTACACCATATGACCTCCATCCTAGCAGACTCTCAGGCAAGAAGTGACCAGTCCCACGGAGAAGGTGAATTCTGGGTAAGAAAGGTCACCGCCATGGAACAAGGAATTAAATAGAGATGACAACTGTTAGCCTGTCCAAACACTACAGGTCATGCAGGGGCAGCCACAGTGGGTGCATGTCTGCTATACAGGACGGTCAGGGATGTTCCAGAATAGTCTGACTGAACTGATGACAAGCAGCAAAGGACAGAACTGATGTGATCGTTAAAAAATATACAAAACATTCTAAAATAGTTTCCCGGGGTATATTGATGCTGAAGCTATGTACAAAGCTTCTTGCCTGAGAGTCTAAGGAATGTCATTTTCTTAAAAATTATGAGGGGGTGGATATCTACTTGTCCTTGCAAGAAGCCAATGAGCTCCGAGACACCTAACAATTTGCCAGAGCTAATGTAGGCTTGTGCTTGAAACTTAAGCCGGCCAAACATGGGTCGAATTCCAAACAAATCAGAAATTTTGTGCATTTTGTGATCCGATGATGCCACCATTGATTTCAAAATAGGGGGAGCTATTTTTGTTTCTGGATTTATTACCGCTTTCAATTATTAATTATCTATTTCTAATTCATTCTGTCCTCTGTTGGCCATGAGGGTGCTTCCTGTGACGTGTCATGAGGATTCGCACTGCAGTTTTGGTTACTAAAGCCCCCTGATTCCCTTGTGAAGACTGAGGAGAAGAATACATTCAATACCTTTACCATCTCCCCATCCTTTGTAACCAGATTTCCTTCCTCATTCTTTATGGGGCCAATATGGTCTGTCTTCCCTCTTTTACTGTTTATATACTTAAAGAATTTCCTGGGATTTTTTTTTTGCTCTTCTCCGCTATGTGTCTTTTGTGTTCTATCTCAGCCACCCTAACTGCACCCTTACATTTCTTGTTGCATTCTTTGTAAAGTCTGAATGCTGATGATGATCCCTCAGCCTTGTATTTTTTGAAGGCCTTCTCCTTTGCTTTTATATGCATTTTTACATTGGAGTTAAGCCAATGTAAAAATGATTAAAATGAATAATCAATTCTTGAGTACACCTTGTGTGGGGAGGAGTAGAAGGTGTAATCTCTTTCCCCGGAGTGTTGTAGTCTCCAAACGTCCACTAGTTGGGCTCTATGCAACTATTCTGTTAATCGCCTGTGAATGCCAGTGCGGACAGAGGACAGGCCCAACGACGTATCTGTTAGAGGGAGCAGAGGGGTATTGAAATCACCTCTCAAGATCAACTGGCCTTCAGAGAATTCTAGTAGCAACTCCAGTACCCGATATATAAAAACATCCTGGTGATCATTAGGGGCATAAACGTTGGCCAACGTCACCCGTGAGTTACCGATAGATCCCTTCAGAAACACGTACCGGCCATTGCTATCTATCAATGTAGCATGACAAGTCCAGGGTAATCTACTAGAGAGGAGTATAGAAACTCCTGTTGATTTAGCGGCAGCATTAGTTGCATTATAAGAAAGAGGATAGAATCTATTTTTAAGGCAAGGCATTCTATCTGCTCTAAAGTGGGTCTCTAGAATGAATGCGTCAGCTCTAGCTCGTCGTAAGTCATTAAGGAGCATACGCCGTTTTTCGGGTATATTCAGACCTTTCGAGTTCAGTGAAATTATCTTGATGGAGTCCATCGCCACCGGTGTCAGGAATAGACTCCTCTGTGTTCTTTGTTCCTAGGATTGTATCCAAATTTATATTTATATCATCTTGAAGTTGTGTTTACTTCTCTGTCCTTGAAAGCTGACTGCTTTAACTTTATTTCATCCTCAGATGTTTGCAAGGAATTAAAAGGGTATTAAAACCAAAAGCAAAGATTCATTACATTGCACCTTACAAATTCTTAGATGCGATGGTTGCATTCGTTTTCTTTCCTATGCTTTTTTTCTTCCTTCCATTATCACCTCGTGATCATCTGGTGATACAGACAGTAAGGCCGGCCATACACTGAGCGAAATTCTTTATCCCGTGGCTGCAGAAAAGAAATTAGCTTGATTCCCCTATCAACACAGACAGTGCTGATGTGGGAATCCCTCCTGCCGAGCCATCGTCTGCACCCGAGAAGACAGTAATTATTGCTAGCGGCTATAGCAGCCGCTAGCGATAAACACAGGTAAAACCCAGCATGCTGGTTGTACCCAAGTTGATCGATCAATCAACTTGGTACATTCAGCGTGCCCATACATGGTTCTAATCTGCAACATTCAAACTGTGTATGGCCTTGCCACTTCCCCAATTCTCCTTCATTTTACTTCCATCCACCTTACTCAACTATAATAACACAGACCAAACATCTTTATTTTGGGTTTAAATGGCCATAGCATCCCTTTTATTAAACAATCATAAATAACAATAGAATCTCTTTATTATTTAACATTACATTCTCTATTAAACAGAAACATAACATCCTGATGTAATTACCAGCTCTTCTACTAGATCTTAGGAAATCTGAAGGCACACTTGAATGACCAATCAGCTGTATCTGGCACCAAATTGCATCTCCACGGCCCCCAGCCGCAACTAAACCGACTCGGGGACAATGGTTTATCAATTCTCTAGCCGATACAGCCAGCTAACCATACACTTCCGACACTTATTCAGACAGGTACACCCATACCGGAGATGGGCCCAACCCATCGTTCTCCAAAGAACGTAACCTTCCCCGCCTTCAAATACACTGCGGCCTCTGCCTGCTGCTACGACTTCACCAATGCCACCCAAAAATACTTGTCAATAAAGGAGCCACCCGTAAAAACAATAAAGGGGCAGGAGGGCCGGAGAAGCTTGTCCGACGCTGTCCCCTGACCAACTGATGCCAGAGTCAACACCTCCCATCACGAGACCCCTAGGACCACACCCTGCCCTCCACCAATGAGTTACAGAGGAAGTAAACCCTGATGGGTTTTACTTCCTCTTTTTTCCCCTGCAAAGTAAAAGCATAATGGGCTAGTATGCATCGCATACTAGCCCATTATGTGGCACTTACCTGCAAATGAAGCCTGTGCCGTCCCCGCCGGTGGCCACATCCATATCCACCCCTCTTCCTTCCAAGGCCGCAGACTCCGGCTCTGCGACTGGCCGGAGTTGCGTGACGTCACTCCCGTGCATGTGCGCGGGAGCCGGCAGTCACGGCACTTGCTAGTGAAGAAACGGAGGGACGTTTCTTCACAGCGCATGCGCAAGGTAAGTATCTCCTAAATGGCGCACAAGTTGCACAGAGGGGTTTACAACCACTTTAAGGCCTCTTATGCCGCGTACACACGACCGGTATTGCCGTCAGAATAAACTCCGAAGGTTTCTCTGACGGAATTCTATTCAAGCGGTCCTGCCTACACACGGTCAAACAAAGTCCGACCATCCAGAACACGGTGACGTACAACACTTACGACGGGACTAGGAAACGGAAGTTCAATAGCCAGTAGCCAATAGCTTCCGTCTCGTACTTGCTTCAGAGCATGCGTCGTTTTTGGTCCGTCGGAACAGCATACAGAAGATCGGTTTTCCTGATAGGAATTGGTTCCGTCGGAAATATTTAGAACCAGTTCCATTTCTAGGTCCGTCAGAATTTTCGGAAAAAAAAGTCCGATGAGGCCTACACATGATCGGAATAGACAATGAAAAGCTTCCGTCTGACTTTTTCTGTTGGACATTCCGCTCGTGTGTACGCCCACTTTACACTTAAAGAAAAAAAATCTTAAATTAACCTCTCAGTTACTACAGCATAGACTGTCAAACCCAGTCATGTAGGCATTCCACTTAAGCTGCGCCCGCAGCTCCTGGTCTTATAGCTGGATACTATCGGATGACCAGAACCCCACAGATGTACATGAGAACACCCATTTGGGATACTCTAAGCAAATTTTGACCTCCTTTGAGAAAAGAGGTCATACATTTCTGGTGAGTGCGATGTGCTTCTACTGCGAAAAGGAGGAAGAGCACTATTCTCCTGGGTGTCACTTTCCTTCAGATTTGGATGCATTTATTGGCACTGAGCACTTCAAACTGGGACTGTATACTATGAACTTTTTGCACAATTGTATATTGTTGATTTGATTATATTTATATAGATTTATGTTTGTACTGAGCACTTTAAACTAGGATTGCATATTAGATTTTATACACAATTGTATGTTGCTTTTATGTTAGGCTAAGTTCACACTGCCATTAAAAGCAGGATTTTGAGGTGCACTAAAAACAGCCCTCAAATGCCTATGCAAATGACACAATGGACAGCACACAGTGCTGTTCACATTATGAAAGCATGAAGCATGAGCGTGGTGTCGCTTCGCTTCAAAATTTAAGCCTCATGTCAAGTCAGGAGGAGTTTGAAGCCTTTTAACGCCCCCATTCAAGTTTATGGTAATGCATTGCAAAAGCTCTGGCAGCCTGAATGTGCTGTAACACTCATCAAACGCTTCAAAACTGCGCATAGGGCGTTTGGGGAGCATTTTTAATCAGTCATTAACGCTTGTAAAACGCCAGTCTAATGCCCATACTAGAGCTCACTGACACCAGTTGAACGCCCATACTAAAGCTCATTAGCGTGTGTCTAACGCCCATACTAACGCTATAGGAGCACTTTTTAAGAACTAGAAGTTCAGTCAAGTGTGAACAGGCTTTAGAGCGCGGTTTATATTTTCTATTCCTTCATATCTTTGGCTTAATTAAGCTGAAAGAAGTGCAGCTCTTATATTGATATTTGACTAATTTTATTTTATCTAATTGATTACATGATAAGCACGCATCTCTACCTTTCAGTCACATTTTTTTGAGTGGGTGTAAACTAATAACTTAAAGTGTAAGTAAATCCCCTATTGTTTTCAGCCAAGGAAGCTGCAATCTTGGCCTCTGTTTAACCAGTAGACATCCGCGCTATGGCCGAATGACGGCCACAGCGCGGACCTGCATTCCCGGGAGGCCGTCATATGACGGCCTCCCCTGTGCACGCTCCCTGCGCGCGCCCTGCAGGGCGCGCGCCGGGCACGCTGTGATCACCGAGTCACTGAGACTCGGCTGATCACCAATCCGTGTAAGGGGCTGGACCCGGCCCCTTACCATGTGATCAGCTGTCAGCCAATGACAGCTGATCACATGATGTAAACAAAACATCGGTAATCGGTTTGTTTTTTTACTCACACTGACAGCGCGAGTAGAAAAAAAAGCCGATCACCGGCTCACATGACAGGCACATTGGTCCCGAAGTGGAAGAGGCACATCTGCCTCATCAGTGCCCAATAAAAGTGCCACCTAACAGTGCCCACAAGTGCCACCTAACAGTGCCCACAAGTGCCACCTAACAGTGCCCACAGTGCCACCTAACAGTGCCCACAAGTGCCACCTATCAATGCCCACAAGTACCACCTATCAATGCCCACCTGTAGTGCCAATCAGTGCCACCTGCCAGTGCTGCGCATCACTGCCACCCATCAGTGCCCATCACTGCCGCCTATCAGTGCCCATCACTGTCGCCTATCAGTGCCCATCACTGCCGCCTCATCAGCGTACATCAATGAAGGAGAAAAATTACCCGTTTTAAATTTTTTATAACAAAATATAAAAAAATAAAACTTTTTTTTAAAAAAAAATTCAGTTTTTTACATTTTTTTAACAAAAAGTAAAAACCGCAGAGGTGATCAAATACCACCAAAAGAAAGCTCTATTTGTGGTGAAAAAATGATAAAAATGTCATTTGGGTACAGTGTTGTATGACCGCGCAATTGTCATTCAAAGTGCGTCAGCGCTGAAAGCTGAAAATTGGTCTGGATAGGAGGGGGGTTTAAGTGCCCAGTAAGCAAGTGGTTAATCTACAACTGCCACGATGCTACACATGTGATCAGTTATGATACCAGCCATTGGATGGTTTAACAGTTTGGTTGAGAGCACAACCAACAAGTGTTACATTTCTGGCACCTGCCGGAAATGAAACTGTTTTATGGATGGGTTTACTTCCGCTTTAAGTTTATACTCTTAAGGCCCGTATACATGATATGAAAATCAGATGTAAAATTTCATCCGACGAACGATCTGCTGATTTTCGGATCGTTAGTACGGTGCGTTCAACAGCCGATTCCGATTTTTCGTCCGACAAAAGCTGGATGTGCAGACTATAACATTTTTGTCTTCTGTGAACTCAACATCCGACTTTCGCTTAATTAGTATGGTTTTCCTCTGAAAAAAATTGTATGCAGACTACGCATGCTCAGAAGCTAAAGAATACATACAAAACTATTCAACACATTACGTCACTTCTGAATTTGTGTTCTGTCGTACAGGAATTTTCGTATGGTGAGTAACCTCTTCACTTTTTGACTAGCATGCAACAAAAAACGGACAAAAGGTTATCCAAAAATCTGATTGTGTGTACGAGGCTTTACTTGAATTAGAACAATGGCAGATGTAGTTCCAAGGGTTGTTATAAAAAAACTGAACATTTTATTTAGCTTTTACTCCAGAAAATACAACCTAAGCAGGCTTTCTTTTGTGTTGGGCACACTAGTGCACAGGTTTACTAAGATGTAAAAATTCCACGACCCCTTTGTCCAAGGCCATATGTCACACAAATGTAGCAACTGCTGTAGACAGCAAATGGTACATAGCTCACATACATCATAAAGCTACAGCAGTGTAAGAGTACAAGAGGAAAATCTTTAGAAGCAATAATATCAAGCTATATCAATATCAAGCCTGTGAAATAATAAATCTGTGCATGCCTGGGATATGGTAGCTCTCAGGGACCTTAGACATAGCCAACACAGTTGTCAAAATCGGTCATTTGAATTGCAGATGTGAAAATTTGCAACTCCTACCAATTGCTCCCCAAACACTAATGCCCCGTACACACGGTCGGATTTTCCGACGGAAAATGTGTGATAGGACCTTGTTGTCATAAAATTTCGGCCGTGTGTAGGCTCCATCACACATTTTCCATCGGATTTTCCGACACACAAAGTTTGAGAGCAGGCTATAAAATTTTCCGACAACAAAATCCGTTGTCGGAAATTCCGATCGTGTGTACACAAATCCGACGCACAAAGTGCCACGCATGCTCAGAATAAATAAAGAGATGAAAGCTATTGGCCACTGCCCCGTTTATAGTCCCGACGTACGTGTTTTACGTCACTGCGTTTAGAATGATCGGATTTTCCGACAACTTTGTGTGACCGTGTGTATGCAAGACAAGTTTGAGCCAACATCCGTCAGAAAAAATCCTAGGATTTTGTTGTCGGCATGTCCGAACAAAGTCCGACCGTGTGTACGGGGCATAACTCTTAATATTTGTATTGAAGGGCTGGATGATCCAGTAGTGATATTTTGATCATGGATATGTTTTGGCGGGGAGAATAGGCCACTCGTTTCTCATACCTAAACCTTTAATGGGAAAAACTCTCTGCAACAGAATATCTTTTACTCCCCAGCCAAGGAATCCCACTTCTGTTGCAGCAGCAAGCAGTCTCAAATACCCCTACCACAATCTCTGCCACATAAGCCTGAGGCTGGGTTCACACTTGTCCAGCTGTGGTTTGCAGTCCAGAGTCCGGTGCGTTTCTGTTCACCGCTCAGGTGCGATTCAGGTGCACATTTTTGCCTAAATTCCCACCTGCACAGAACCCAAAAACAAACAGGACCCTTATGAAAACTGCACCGCGACTGCCCCTGACATGTGTGAACCGCCTCCATTGAGAGCCGGTCACATCCACATGTTATGCGAATTAGATGCGGTTAAAAATGCACCCAATTTGCATATATGTGAACCCAGCCTAACAAAAGATCCAAACGACACAATCTTATTTACTAAAGGAAAATCCGCTTTGCACTGCAAGTGTACTTGAAAGTGCAGTCGCTGTAGTTCCGAGGGGGACATGCAAGGAAAATAAAAAACAGCATTTTAGCTTGCACATGATTGGATGATAAAATCAGCAGAGCTTCCACTCATTTCAGATCTACCCCTCAGATTTACAGCAACTGCACTTCCAAGTGCACTTGCAGTGCAAAGTGGATTTGCCTTTCATAAATAACCCCCCATGAGACCACATTTTACTGTCTCCATCTATCAGGTGGAGCTAGTAAATAGATGTGGGTACCTTTCCACCAGAGAACTCAGATTTGTAAAATTGATGCTAGATCATATTGAATGGACTGATGCTTTAAGGCAAAAATTTTATCATACGCTATTGTGTGGAAATAGTACCTGAAACTTCTAAGGGCTCCTTCATGGGCGGCCAGAGGGCAGTAAAAAAAGGTTGGTTAAACCATGGTTTTAGCACCCCACCCAGCTGAATTTTACTAGTGAAGCCAGACGGGGATGTACACGTGCCACGGGTGCATTGGTTTGCATCATGGTTATGGAAATTTTAATTTGGCCTGCAGAGTTTGACATGCGGTTTATCAAATAAGCTCACTGAGGTAAATAGGAATGTGCCACAACCGCAAGCCAAACGCTGGTCTCATGGGTGAGGTATTTTAAAGTGGTAGTAAATCGGGAGTCACTGTTTACCGCACAACTTCAGAGCGCATGCACAGATGACGTCACCAGCTGCATCTAAAGTGCACATTTAGAAGATATTTACTGTACCTATAGGTAAGCCTTATTATAGTCTTTCCTATCAGTAAAAATCATACAAGGGAGTTTATTCCCACTTTAAAACAAAATCCCCCTTGGGATTAAAAAATAAATAAAAAGACATTCACAGGATGTGGCATGATCGCCTCATAAATGCCTGGCTGCTGCTCTACTGTCCTCTGAAAACTAATCCTTCACAGGTCGCTTTTAAGGAGGGTGATGGGCACTACTGCCCATCTGACAGACCCATAAGGTGTTGCAGAACTCATTGCTCTCTGTGAAGTTCCTAAGCGGGCCATCCCTCACTCAGAAGAGAAAATGTTGCAGCTGGCAAGGGGGGGGTTCAAACCATTTGCATGATTTGGACTACACCTGTATAGGATGCAGTAGTGATATAGTACCCGGCAGATGGTAACACAGAACACGAAGGGAGAGCAGGCATCCAACAAATATAGACGTACCCAATGCAGATTTTCAGCCTGCTCGGTTCAGTTCTGTTCAGTGGGACAGGTAATTATTAATCCTTACTTAAGAGTTGCCTTATATAAAATCACACTTATGTGATGCAGGAACATGTGCGATAATGCGTGCATTCCTGCAGGTGTGCTTTGGTGCCATTCATTCTTAATTAACGCACCAGCCAAAGCGAGTGTGCAAAATCGCACCACAACATATGGTAATTTGTTGCCATTTGTTATAGTACATTGTAAAAAATAAAAAATAAAAAAAGAGTGCCCGTACTTCTGTGTGATTGTCATGTGTAGGTCAGCCCACTGAAATGAATGGGCTGCCCTAAACACGATGCACCTAAACGTGCACAAATGCGCACGCATCTTTCACCTGCATAGGTGTGAATGGCGCCCTACAAGGTTTCCAAAACTCTTCTCTAAAGCTGGAAAAAAAATTTTCATTTCATTTGTCAGTGGGGTCAAATAAATGTTCATTTTCAACCGCAGTGACAACCTCACCAGCGCATTCAGGTAAGGAGCGTTTGGGTAGAAAAAATGTGCAAAAACACACATAAGAGAGCGTTCATGTTAGAGTAGGTACATTTGGACGTTAATGAATTCTAATGACCAAAATAAATGAATATTCTGACCAACAGAATACATTAATGGCAAACCTTCATAAGCACATTCGCAAATTGCAGATTTTCTTCTGCCAGGAAAAAAAGGTGTTTATTGGAGCTGAGCAAATGCTCAATGTGCATGAGGCCTGAGGAGGAAAGAGGGACAGCAAACATAGGGACTGTCCATCCAGATGAGGTATGGCTAAGGCACCTTTCATACGATCGGCCCGATCAGATCCGCCTGGCCGTTTTTCAGGCGGATCCAAGGGGTTCACCCATTGCCTATTATGGGCAGGCGGATGTTAGTGGATATGTCTCCGCTGACACCCGCCTACCATCAGGTCCGACAAGATCCGCTCAAAACAGACAGATGGCGATACATTTGCCATCGGTCCAGCGGATCAGATCGGATGGGATCGGGTGAAAGCGGACAGGCGATCTCCCCATAGAGGATAGCGGGGCTCTCTGCACAGTGAGCGGAGAAGGACCTGTCATCCGACGGCTCAGCGGGGATCAACGGATCGATTTCCCGCTGAGCTAGCGGAGTCTGTCCAACGGATCCGCTCCGTGTGAAACCAGCCTAACGGTGACCATAATGGTTCCATCAATTATCGATTTATTTTCTGATCAATCTCTTGCGGTAGGAATATTCAATCCATAGCCGACAACCCATTCAATCGATTACATATCAATATGCCACACAAGGAAGTCGATTTCAAGCAATAAAATATGATTGTACCTTATAATCTCTCTGATTGATCGAAATACAATTGTAATCATGAACAAAGTATCTCAGTGCTGCTGATCAATACAAAATGATTGATAGACTCTATTTAGATCAGATTCAATAAAAAGGAGTCGATCGGTGAGGGCAGGTAATTATCGATTGTATTGCATCTGAGATGCTTTGCTCATGTGTTCGATTGTATTTCAATCGATCAGATTATGAGACTGCATGGGGAAAACGGAGATGGGAGTGAAAACATATGATTGTATCTTCCAACTATCAATCAAATTGTACCACTCCGTGTATGTGATATCAATTAAATGACTATAGATCGATTATTCCACTCAGGAAGTGTCTATGGCCACTATTAGGTCTGCCATTGGCTACATAGTATATGAGCCTGACAGATTTTGTAAAGATTGAATGGGTTGTCCTGACACTACACTATACAATCTGATTGTACAATATCCTCCAAAGTTATATAATATGAGGACACACCGAAATAATCCATTCAATGTGTATCAAATCAGGCAGGATTTTCCACTACATATATAATGGCAGTGGCCATACATACAATATATATTCCTATCAGAAGATATGTATGTATACATACATACATACACACACACACATATATATATATATATATATTTTATCTATATATATATATATATATATATATATATATATATATATATATATATATATATAGAGTATACATGGAATAGCAATCAAATTAATTGGTGACTATATATATTAAGTCACCAACTAATTTGATTGCTTTTCCATACATGGGGAAGTGGATTTCAGTTAATAGTTAGGAGCTGGTCATAACCTACAATTGTAAATTTTGATCTCATCTGTGACTGAAATACAATCGTATTCATAAACAAAGTGGCCGATTAACTCAGTTTGATCGAATCCCATCTAAATGGATTCTAAATCCAAGGCTATTTTACAGCTTGCAGATTCAATTAAAAAAAAAATACAAAAATCAAAGCGTGTGTGGCCACCATAAGGATGCCCATACATAATGTGATTTTACAATCTCCATACAATCTCCTCCAGAACTATGTAATATGAGGACGCCTAAACAATCCATTCAGGGCCGGTTTACATTTATGCCGCATAAACATGGTCGGATTTTCGATGGGAGCTTGTTTTCGGAAATTCTAACTGTGTGTAGACTCCGTCGGACATTCTCCATCACACAAAATTTGAGATCTGGATCTCAAATTTTCCGACAGCAAAATCCGTTGTGGTAAATTCAGATCGTGTGTACACATATCCGACGCACAAAGTTCCACGCATGCTCGGAATCAAGCAGAAGAGCTGCACTGGCTATTGAACTTCATTTTTCTCGGCTTGTCGTACATGTTGTACGTCACCGCGTTCTTGACGTTTGGAATGTCCGACAAATTTTGTGTGACCGTGTGTATGCAAGACAAGTTTGAGCCAACATCCTTCGGAAAAAAATCCATGGATTTGGTTGTCGGAATGTCCGATCGTGTGTACACGGCATAAAACATTCACGTTCCCACATGTTCAGGTTTTGACAGCCCATTCATTTCAATTGGCTTCCAAATGCACAGGAACAAGCAAAAAGTAGGCAAATGGTGCCGCACCAAACTGCACGCTCCTGCCGTCCCATGTGCTTTGGTGGCCGTAAATGTACTGCGTTTGCTAGATGTTAGACCGCGTTCTACGGTGAACCAGTCCTCAATGTGTATCAAATCAGGCAGGACATTTCTCTACATAGTTGATGGTAGATCTAAAGGAGATCAGATTGTATAGTGTATGGCCAGCTTGACGCTGACAGTTATTCATTGATACAGGTGAATTTACTGTGTTGTACTGAACAATCATTTCCAATATCTAATAGATTAAAATGACTGAAATAATAAACAATCGATTAGACAAGTCCATATATACACACAAATATGATGCATTGATTGGAAACACTGAAATCTAAAACTCCAGATCACCAAAATAATCCTTCTGGAGTAACAAAAAACTCAAATGTTCCAAAGAATTCTTTCTCATCAGTTTTATTTGGCAGCAGATCTGCTGGTAACAGAAGTCAGGATTGCTGATTTGGGAATTGTAAGTGACAGAAATCTCCATCAAGTGTTGCTGGGAGAGAATATGATGTAATAAATCTGTGATGTCACAGAAAACACAAACTACTCACCTCCTGCACCTCCTCATCAGGCTGTTGGGATGCACTGGGGATGTCTCTTGTTGGGGGTTCAGGCTGGAAGTAGATATAGTAAACGTTATGTGTATGTCCATGTATTGACAACCCCTCTTCTGTCACCACCATGTGCTTCTGTCCTCTACAACACACACCCCGCCCCTATTCTACTACTACTCCCCTTTATTGAACACAGCTGTATTTCATCTGTCTCACACTAGGTGGCGCTATAACTAAAGCTGATTTGTTACCATACAGCGCCACCAACAGCCTGCAAATAGAATAACAACATATATATTTTATATATATATGTATATATATATAAATATACATATATACACACATATATGTGTATATATATATATATATATATATATATATATATATATATATATATATATATATATATATATATATATATATATATGAATATACATATATATATATATATATATATATATATATATATATATATATATTTATTTATTTGATTTTTTTACACAGGATTCACAACTTTATACCAACGATTCACACATTTTTCCAAATTAATAGATTATATTGAAAAAAAATGTGTAAATGTTGTGTGACTCTTGTGTGAAAAATATAGGCTCCTATATATTTTTAAACTATTTTTGGACAAGTTTAAGCCACAACAGTAAAACCAGTCTGTATATGCAGTAAAGCATGCTTGTTATACTCACTGTGGAACCTAAGGGGTTAATCCCCAGCATTGTGTAAAAAGGCTGTTTGATCCTGTCTTCTCTGATCCTCCCCTTTTTTTTAGTGTCCCCAGTCCATCTGCTGATAGTGCAGGTACACACTCTGCACATGCTCAGTTTGGTGTGTATTGCTAGAGAGTACAGGGCCAATCAGCACTGTCCAGACTGAGGATCAGGGGTTATGCAGCCTCATAAGTCAGTCAGGGGAGAATGAAAACTACTCCTACAAGCTTTAACCAGTGCTTGGCCAGACACTGATAGAAGTCACAAGACTGCTCTAACTGCTGATGAGAAAAGGTATTTAGCAGTTTATATGTACTAAAATAATTGCATTTCCGTGTTGTGTACTGTGGGAGACCAGATATAGTGAATGCAGGGTCCTGGGTTTAGTAACACTTTAAACCTCACTTAGTGATGGATTAGAAAAAAAAAATATGTGTAAATGTTGTGTATTTATAGTCCACTACATTTTTTTGGATAAGTTTATATTGTCTTTTCACACTGCTCCGTAGTAAAATTGCATATGTGTTTTTGCCATGATTTTGCTTTATTTCAGATGCATTTCCTGTGCTTTTCTGGTGCGTTTTTTGGTTGGCTGCACCTGTGAAAAAAACACCAAAAACGCAACACGCTGTAAATTATTGGTGCATTTCTGAGGTGTTTTTGTTGTCTCTTTGCTGTGTATTCCATTCAATTCAATGGGGAGCTGCATTTTTGGTGCAGTTTTTAAAACGCACCAAAGATGCAGCATGCAGGACCTTTCAATACTCACAGCATTCATAGCACAGAGGTGTGAAGAGTCCCATAGGATTTAAAGGGGAAACATCTTTCTTGGATTTTGGCTGCAAGGTAAAAATGCAGAAAAACCGTATCAGAGTGAAAGGGCCCTTAGGTTCCCCATTACTTTCCCTTACTTTGTCTTTTGGGGTGTAGCAAGGGATAATTTCTATAACAGCAATTAAAACAACAAAAATTGCTCAAGGAACCCCTAGAAACTCTCGAGGAACTCCGCTTGAGAAAGGCCACCTCACTAAGTCATGTTACGAAGTCTTGATGGGGGAATTAGGCTAAACTATTGAATCAACAATGTTTTAGACCTTTACACACATTTGTCCACCATGTTTATGGGACTGCAGTTGTATTGTAATCTTTTTAAATGGTATATTTGATAGAAAAATAGCATGATTACAGCTCTGTATGGAGCATTCCAAAATCATTTGAAGCATTAGAGAGTTCTGCCTCCGAAATTTCAGTTTATGGAGGAGACTGGAGAGCTCGGTCCCTGGCACATGGTGCCATCTAGGAGCATAGTGTCCCTCCCAGTGTTTTGGTGTGGGTGCAGTATACAGTTCTGCTCCAGGCAACTTGTCAAAGTCTATGGCAGGCTTCGGCTGGATAGGCCTGAACGTTGTACTGGGTGGTATTTATGTTTGGGCCACATGTTTCAGGAATGAAGGAACAGAACACAAGTTTTCTGCATCCCTGAACACAAAAGGCCCTAAATATGGGTACCACTCAGTACAGCATCCAGCCCTGTCCAGCCGCAGCCTAACAAAGACTTTGACAGGCTGCCTGGTGCCAGGATGGATGCTACACCTACACTAAGATGCCAAGGGGGAGATGCACACTGCTTCTAGATGGCACCTTTGTGCATGGGACCTTAGACCACCTGACAATTTCCGTTGGTAGGTTCCTGGGTCTACACACCTGCTGTGCCTGTTATGAGTCCCTTCCACTCTCTCTGTTTGATTCTGCATTCACATTATATTAAGAAAAACGTAACAGGAAGAACAGGATTATACAAAGGTGGGCAGGAACTCTCAAAGCTCTTATGTGGACTGGAATTATACCAGATAGATCTTGAGTATCCAGGATATATAAGAAGCCAGACACCAGTCCACTAGAGTCTGTCTATAACTAAAGGATCACTTCTAGGTGAACTGATGTTTTAAAGTATGTTTAATGATTGGTGTCCTTTAAGCCGCATGCACACAGGGCTTAAAAAAAAAAGGCGCTTTAACCAGCGTTGAGCGTTTGTTTTTTTCGGCCTGTAAAAGCACATCTATATTAGTCTATACGTCCATGCACACATAGGTGTTTACAGGCATATTAGAAGAACGGTGTTTACAGGCTGAAATAACCCACCAAAGACACGTTCAGAAGAGGAGCTAAAGAGCAGAAAAACGCTAGTTGCGTTTTGGCGCATCTATTGTATGGGCATTAATATTACAGTCAGTGAAATCCATTAACCGCTAGCTGACCGCCGGCTGTCTATTGACGGCCAGGCGGCGCAGCTCTCGTTGCGGGCGGGCGTCATATGACGGCCTCGCATTCCTAGGCCACCAGGGGGGGCGCGCGCGCCGCCGCCGGCGATCGCGTGCGCCCGCCGTGTCACTAGGCACCCGGTGCGCGTGCCCGGCGGCCGCGATGTCCGCCGGGCACCCGCGATTACCGGTAACACAGCAGGACCGTGGATCTGTGTGTGTAAACACACAGATCCACGGTCCTGTCAGAGGAGAGGAGACCGATGGTGTGTTCCCAGTACAGAGGAACACCGATCGGTCTCCTCCCCAAGTGAGTCCCCTCCCCCTACAGTTAGAATCACTCCCTAGCAACACAGTTAACCCCTCGTTCACCACCTAGTGTTAACCCCTTCCCTGCCTGTCACATTTATACAGTAATCAATGCATTTTTATAGCACGGTTCGCTGTATAAATGTGAATGGTCCCAAATATGTGTCAAAAGTGTCCGATGTGTCCGCCGCAATATCGCAGTCACAATAAAAATCGCAGATCGCCGCCATTACTAGTAAAAAAATAAAAAAAAATAAAAATGTTATAAATCTATCCCCTGTTTTGTAGACGCTATAACTTTTGCGCAAACCAATCTATATACGCTTATTGCGATTTTTTTTACCAAAAATATGTACAAGAATACATATCGGCCTAAACTGAGAAAAAATTTGTTTTAAAGAAAAAAAAAATTGGATATTTATTATCACAAAAGATAAAAATTATTGTGTTTTTTTTAAAACTTCTCACTCTTCTTTTGTTTATAGCGCAAAAAATAAAAACCGCAGAGGTGATCAAATACCACTAAAAGAAAGCACTATTTGTGGGGAAAAAATGATAACAATTTCATTTGGGTACAGTGTTGTATGACCGCGCAATTGTCATTCAAATGCGACAGCGCTGAAAGCTGAAAAATGGCTTGGGCAGGAAGGGGGCGAAAATGCACTGTATTGAGGTGGTTAATGCTCAAACGCTTGACGCGCCTAAATGCATGTGCAATATGTGGCTTATACTGCATTCTTTAAGGAAATATTCTTCTGCCAGGGGAAGAGACATTCAGAGGGGCTAAACAGATGTCCTGTGTGCATGAGGCCTTATAGTTATCAATGTACAGTGGGGACGGAAAGTATTCAGACCCCCTTAAATTTTTCACTCTTTGTTATATTGCAGCCATTTGCTAAAATCATTTAAGTTAATTTTTTTTCCTCATTAATGTACACACAGCACCCCATATTGAGAGAAAAAACACAGAATTGTTGACATTTTTGCAGATTTATTAAAAAAGAAAAACTGAAATATCACATGGTCCTAAGTATTCAGACCCTTTGCTCAGTATTTAGTAGAAGCACCCTTTTGATCTAATACAGCCATGAGACTTTTTGGGAAAAATGCAACAAGTTTTTCACACCTGGATTTGGGGATCCTCTGCCATTCCTCCTTGCAGATCCTCTCCAGTTCTGTCAGGTTGGATGGTAAACGTTGGTAGACAGCCATTTTTAGGTCTCTCCAGAGATGCTCAATTGGGTTTAAGTCAGGGCTCTGGCTGGTCCATTCAAGAACAGTCAGGGAGTTGTTGTGAAGCCACTCCTTCATTATTTTAGCTGTGTGCTTAGGGTCATTGTCTTGTTGGAAGGTAAACCTTCGGCCCAGTCTGAGGTCCTGAGCACTCTGGAGAAGGTTTTCGTACAGGATATCCCTGTACTTGGCCGCATTCATCTTTCCCTCGATTGCAACTAGTCGTCCTGTCTCTGCAGCTGAAAAACACCCCCACAGCATGATGCTCTCATCAGACCAGAGAATCTTATTTCTCACCATCTTGGAGTCCTTCAGGTGTTTTTTAGCAAACTCCATGCGGGCTTTCATGTGTCTTGCACAGAAGGGGAGGCTACCGTCGGGCCACTCTGCCATAAAGCCCCGACTGATGGAGGGCTGCAGTGATGGTTGACTTTCTACAACTTTCTCCCATCTCCCGACTGCATCTCTGGAGCTCAGCTACAGTGATCTTTGGGTTCTTCTTTACCTCTCTCACCAAAGCTCTTCTCCCCCGATAGCTCAGTTTGCCGGACGGCCAGCTCTAGGAAGGGTTCTGGTCGTCCCAAATGTCTTCCATTTAAGGATTATGGAGGCCACTGTGCTCTTAGGAACCTTAAGTGCAGCAGAAATTTTTTTGTAACCTTGGCCAGATCTGTGCCTTGCCGCAATTCTGTCTCTGAACTCTTCAGGCAGTTCCTTTGACCTCATGATTCTCATTTGCTCTGACATGCACTGTGAGCTGTAAGGTCTTATATAGACAGGTGTCAAACACAGCTGGACTCAAATGAAGGTGTAGAACCATCTCAAGGATGATCAGAAGAAATGGACAGCACCTGAGTTAAATATATGAGTGTCACAGCAAAGGGTCTGAATACTTAGGACCATGTGATATTTCAGTTTTTCTTTTTTAATAAATCTGCAAAAATGCCAAAAATTCTGTGTTTTTCTGTCAATATGGGGTGCTGTGTGTACATTAATGAGGAAAAAAATGAACTTAAATGATTTTAGCAAATGGCTGCAATATAACAAAGAGTAAAAAATGTAAGGGGGTCTGAATACTTTCCGTCCCCGCTGTATGTACATACAAATAATATAAAAAGAACAAGGGGCACACAAACATCTGGTTTAATCAGCAAATTAAAGTGATATTAAAGCTGAACACCAGGAATTCAGCCACTTTGTACAGTGTACGAGATTATTAGAAGTTACGTTTGCTGAGTTGCATGCCATCTTGTAGACTTATCACTTTAATTTACAGTCTTTATTTTTACTAATTTCCAACAGCATAGCTATCGCTATTCTTCCAGCGCTCCTACGCTGGACCTTCTGGTCTTAGCTACTGCTGCTGCAGGGTCACTTGCAGTCCCTGTGCCCATCCCTCCCCTCCTCCTGCCCACTTGCAATTATGTATTGAATTATGTTAATTATTTTACAAAATACAAAGGCTTCTGTGAATGAACAAGGGGGGGGGTCAGGCACAGCACAGCACCTGCTGAAAAAGGAGTATCTCTCCGGTCAGAGCTCTTGGGGTGTGCTGATAGCTGTAGCTGATAGCTGTACTCCCTGTGCTCCATAAAACTGCCAGATGAAAAATTAAAGAGATAAAAAGAGAGATAAGTCCATGAGGTGGCATGCACCTCGTTAGACTTAAAGTATAACAAAAGGCAAAACCTTTTGTTTAGTTTTGGATAGAGTGGAGAGGGATTAGAACACTTGTAAGACTTTATTGATGTCTGTGCCCCCATCAGGGAGATTCATACTCTCAATTTGTCCTATTTATCATTAAAAGTGAGATTAAAAGAAAAGCCCAGATTTTGGGTTGTCCCTAGAAAAGTAATGGAGGGGAAATCTTATAAAGGGGGACACTAGTTCTGGTGACCTGGAGGTCCCAGAGGAATTCCCTTAGTTTGCAGGGATTTCTTCTCACTTCCTGTTTTTGCTATAAGACGGGAAGTGAAGGTAAATCTCCCCAATGGGGCACAGATGGCAAAAAATAAAGCAACAGGGTTTTTAACCCTTCCTTACTCTATCCAAAATGAACAAAAAAATTGCCTATAGTCCTACTTTAACTCATAGCATGCCAGCTAGGGTTGCCACCTCATCCCTTTAAAACCAAACACATACCGAACACACAGGTTCTGGGGCTGATTAGGATGGTAATTAAACTCACTTGGTGCCTTATCTGCATTAAATTAGCCTCAGAACTTGTGTAATTCATATGTGTTCGGGTTTAAAGGGATGAGGTGGCAACCCTAATGTCAGCACATTATACAAAGTGGCCGAATTCCTGCAGTTCAGTTCTTAGACACTTTCAGCAGTGATTCAATTACTTAATGAGTATGCAGCTTCTTTATAGTTTAATCCTTACTTATGTTCTTTTTAAACTGGTGCCATGACCCCTGCCACAAGTCTCCTGTTTTAAGGTGGCTTCTTTCTCTTTTTGGAGCCACCATTGCATGCAGGGCTAGTGTTGTGTCTCCCTACACTGTGTACATCAATAGAAATACACAGCCACATAGTCCAGGATGGCAAGGCCCTCCCCTCCCAGCCCCCTCTCTAAGCTAACAGACCGTCAATTCATTTCTGTGAAAACTTTAAAGCGGGAATGGACCTGAGGAGAGGGGTCCCCCCTCCTCCCCTGGAGGGGTGTTTTTTTTTTTTTTTTTGTTTTTTTTTTTCTTCTTCCTTTGTACTTGTGGGATGGGGGGGGGGGGGGGTATAAGGGCTATGGGAAATGAAAGGGGAAAATATATGCTTGCCCTTGGAACAGAAGAGATTTAGAATTATTTTGTAAGGAAACGTGCTAAGTAGCTATATTATGATAAAAAAAAGCTGTATATGTTGATATGATGTTTAAAAGAAACGTTTCATGTGGCATGTGATATATGACTGTCAGAAAATAAAGAATTTATAAAAAAAAACTTTAAAGCGGACCTTCAGTCATTTTTTTCAACTTTCCATCTATTAAATCTTCTGCTATTGTTGTTTTAACTTTGGATAGTAAAACATTTTTTTTGTGCCAGGAAATACCTTATACAGCCCACTTCCTGTTTCTTGTCTCGTAAAAAGCCTAGGCTTATGACATCATACACAGCTCTCTCTCTCACTCTCATGAGAGTTTGCCAGGAAGGGAGGGGGGTGAGTCATAAGAGGCCCAATGAGAGCTGCAGAGCTGGAGGTGTGTCTGTGTAAATCCAGGAAGTGAACAGGCAGCTTCAGCTGCCCACAGTTAAAATGGTTGCAGCCAGACTCAGTGGAGGGAGATTTCTGTAGCATAATTGGGCAAGTAGAGAATCACATTATATATAAAATAATATGCAGGATGGTTGGAGGGAAGCTTCAGAATTGCAAAGATGTTTTTTTGTTTTTTTTTACAGATTATGTGAGCAGACTGCAGTTCCTCTTGAAGTTCAGGGAAGCAGCACTGAGAGTGCAAGAACCTAAAGCATTAAAAGTTGTAAACTGCAGGGGTAAGAATTCCAACAAGTAGTTTAATATGAAATGTTTATTTTATTTTGCTCAATGTGTTAAGCTAAGAAACTAAAATAATATCTCACCTGAGGTTCAGCTTTATTATGGCTGTTGTCATTACCCATCTTGTGCTTCTATGGCATTATGTAACCAAAACCTGCAAAAAAATGAAATACATTTAGGTAAAATAACAGGTTATTCCAAATGTAATGTGCAATCAAAGCTATAAGTCAGACTTCTAAGTACATAAACACTTTCACACTGAGGCGTTTTTCAGGCATTTTTCAGGCGCTTTAGCATTAAAAAAATCGCCTGTAAAGTGCCTGAAAGAAGCCTCATTTGCAATCCCAATGTGAAAGCCCGAGTGCTTTCACACTGGGGCGCTGCGCTGGCAGGGCGTCAAAAAAAGTTGTGCGAGCAGCTTCTTTGCAGTGCTTTCGTGTTTTTGCCACCAGGCTGGGCACCGATGGACTGAGCCCTTTCACACTGCCAGCGCCAGAAAAATGCCCCAGTGTGAAAGGGGTCCTAAGCGGCGCTTTAACAGCGTTTTTCGGGTGCTGGCAGTGTGAAAGGGCTCGGGCTTTCACATTGGGATTGCAGATGAAGCTTCTTTCAGGTGCTTTACAGGCGCTTTTTTTAACGCTAAAGCGCCTGAAAAACACCCCAGTGTGAAAGGGATCTTAATGTGTGTAATATTTCAAAGTTTCTGAAAAAACAAAACATGTCTGCAGTGCCCACTGCAACCAATCAGATCACAGCTGTCAACGGGAGAATATAATTTGCTTAAATAGGCCACAGATCCTTATCGAAATAAAGCTCAGCAGGTTCCCCGCGTTGAGCAGAGGAACTCCCCACCAACCCCCCCACTATGCCCTATATGAAGTACACATGGATAAATACACACACATAAAATAATGCACTTATAATAAATACATAATAGCATGTAAGCTAGGAAGGGAATGTAGACCTTGTATTGGGAAAAGAGGATCCTTCCTGTATGTTCACGTTCACTTTGTTTTTTTCTTCTTTTTTTTCCTTCTTTCCCTTTTTTCTCCCCCACTTTCCCTTTGCTCCCCTCCCCCCGATTTTCTGTGCCTCGTTGATTGGGGTCCCGTACATACCTTCTGCATTGTTGTCTGCTATTGCCCTGATCTCTCCCCACCCCCCCCCCCTTTATTTGGGGGGGGGGGGGGTTTGCTGTTGTTTTTGGTTCAGTTTTGATTAGGTGGGTGCGGCTGGTTTTATATATTGTATAGAATATAACCTATATAAATGGGAAAAGTGATCTAAGATAGAGGAGTAGGGATGGAAGTATATAGATAATGGCTCACTTTCTCATCTATCTATTTTTTTTTTTATCTTTTTGTATAGAATAGTGGTCTATTGTAAATTAAAAAATGTAATAAAATTGAATTATAATTAAAAAAAAAATGAAGCTCAGCATACAATAAGCAGTTACGTTAGTGAAAGTTTAGCTGGCATTGTTTCTGTTGGCAATGCCACCAGATCAGTCTTTGTAATATGTAAGTAAATACAGACCCGTGCATAATATTCCCTTTCACCATATCATATTCCATACTTACAGCTCTTGGAAAAAAGTATGTTTCTTGATAGGCTACCATACAATTCCAAGAAGGCTTATTATGTACAGTACATAAAAGAACTCATTATATCTCTCCAAAATATCCATTGTGTCTCCTCTAGTAGTAAAATCCAAAGTTGTAGCATAGACCCTTCTCGCTGTCAGGAAATGTAGGATTGCCGCGTATTCTATGTGAAGCCCCTGCAGCTGTCATATACTTACAGCAGTGATATGTTGCATACGATTCCAGACTGTACTTGTAGAAATGTAATGCTTTCTCTTCCTCCCACACAGACAGGTAAAACATATCTATTATCTGAGACCCGCCCATCATAACACCAAACCTGCTAAACACACATTGCCGGCACCCGCCCTAAAGAGTCCAGACTCCTAAACGACTCTGGATAATTTGTCACTTAATAAATGCTTAAATGCAGTCACTTAATAAACACTTAAATGCCTGGGAAACTTGCTCTTAAATTTAATTTATGCTTTAATATTCAAGAGTTAGTTCACTTTTACCCCCAACAAAAATGCCTATGTAGGTAAGGGGCACATGTAAAGAAGAACAAACTGTGCAGGGTTGACCAAAGTTAATTAATACCCTTGCTGTAGGTGTAGGCCATTTATGTACCGAAAAACTCCCAGAGATGGCATCATCCTGTCCTGTCTTGTTAGAACGTTGCTAAGAAACTCCCAGCTAATTCAAGCCCCCTTGCAATTGTTTTCTCTCCCCTGTTGCAGTAGCTCAGCAAAGCTGCGATGGAGGAGATAGTGGATCACACAAATGTGGCGATTTGGGAGCGCATTCTTGTGATGGCTGGCAGCAACATCCTAGCAACAAGGCAGGGTGGGATGATGCCATCTCTGACATCTACAGGTGCCCCTTACCTGAATAGGTAGTTTGTTGTTAAAGGTGAACTAATGCTTTAACTCAGGGATCCTCAAACTACGGCCCTCCAGCTGTTGCAGAACTACACGTCCCATGAGGCATTGCAAAACTCTGACATTCACAGACATGACTAGGCATGATGGGAATTGTAGTTCCTGAACAACTGGAGGGCCGTAGTTTGAAGATCCCTGCTTTAACTGCTTAATTTCCAGAAGTTTTTACACCCCTTCATGACCTGAGCATTTTTTGCTATTTGGCACTGTGCTACTTCAAATAGCAATTGAGCGGTCATGCAACACTGTAAGCAAAATAAATTTATATCATTTTTGGCACACAAATAGAGCTTTCTTTTTGTGGTATTTGATCACCACTTTTAAAAAAAAATGTATTATATAAATGAAAAAAATACAGAACATTTTTAAAAAAACACCCATTATTTTCTAATTTCTGTTATAAAACATATACAATACAAAAAAAAAAAAAAAAAAAGAAACGTTTACATAAATCTAGAGCAAAATATATTCTGCTATGTGATTTTGGTAAAAAAAAAAATCCCAAGAAGTGTATATGTATTGGTTTGTGTAAAAGCTTCTATACATGTTGATATATATACTGGAATTTACGTAGCTATGACACTTTACTGGTAATGGCGGTGATCAGCGACTTATAATGGGACTGTGATAGTGTGGGGGACAATCTGGTACTAACAGACCCTCGCTGGGAGGTACACTAACTAACTAACTGACACTGACTTCAATAGTAAAACTAATACAGTTATCATATATAATACTGTACATTGTACACTGTATTAATGACACTGGCTGGGAAGGGCTTAACACCAAGGGGCAACCAAGGGGTTAACTCTGTGCCTAACAAGTGTAATGTGTCCTGCTTTTACTAACAGATCCAGATCACTGATCTGTGTACAGATAAGTGTTTGTAAACACTAGACTCTCTGCTGTGATTGGCTACAGCCGATTAGCAGGTCTCAGACATATAATAAGAATATTCCTGCACTACCCAATTGGAAAAAGAAAAGAAAACAAGAACTCAGAAAAATAGTAAAAACGCACGTATGCGACTGGACAGCTGCATGCACCGAAGCAAGGGTCAGACATAAGCCCAAAATCAAACTGAGGTATAGGGGGGGAGGTGCTGCGCTAACCAGAAGAAAGCTGTAAATCTCTGTCTGTGGTCAATTAATAAAATGACATAAAATCGCATAATAAATCGCATAAATAAGTGTTGACACTAAAAAACATTCAAGTCTTAATAATCAGCATCATGTGTATGTGAAAAAAAGTGCATAAAAAATCCTTTTCAATTGGTATATACTAAATGACAAAAAAATCGCATGTTAAATCGCATAAATAAGTGTTGACACTAAAAACATATAAATCTAGATAATCATGTGTTGGTGCACAAAGGGACATAAACACTACTTCATGTGAATAATTCTAAATAAAAATACATAGAATAAATCAGAAATAACCATCAAAAACATATCCTTATAAATGGTGCAAAACGTACAAAGTGCCAGTGCTTAAAGGTGATCTAGATATCGCAAATAAAACACATCAATCCAATGCAATATGGATGATAAATGATATAAATAAATGTCCCAATAATAGTGATATAAAATATATTGTGCTGGCCTGCGAAACAAATGACCAATGACATGCCAGTAAGTGCAGCAAACTTAAAGTGCCAGTGTAAAAGTCATTGAAGGTGCAAAAGCAAGTTCTGGTGTATTCAACAAAACAATAGTGGGGTGTCTGGGATGCAATTCACTCAGTGTCCTCTTCGTGCATAGAACACTAATGTAAGCAGTGGCCCCTTACCTAGCGGTGCTAGCGGTTTTATGTAAGTAGATGTACTCACATAAAAACAATGCAGAGCAAACCTCTCTCCTACGAGCAGCGAACTCGTTCTGTGCCTAGCAATGTGAAACAGCCTATTCCGTCCCTACGCGTGACATCACCGATCACGTGACTTCTTCAGGGGATGATCGTGATGTCACGCGTAGGGACGGAAAAGGCTGTTTCACATTGCTAGACACAGAACGAGTTCGCTGCTCGTAGGAGGGAGGTTTGCTCTGCATTGTTTTTATTTGAGTACATCTACTTAAAGATTTTTAATAAAGCATTACCTGGTTAATACATACTTCACTATCAAGTACCTTTGTCCTGCATATTCCTGTACATACATACCTGAGATGTGGAGGCTGAGCTAGGATCCGCGCTGGTCCAGAACCCCTGATAGGACCATAGCCACTTGTAATCAGCTGCCATTAGGATAACCCAACACCGGCAAGCGTGGATACAGGGACGCGATTGAGGCTCAGGACCTGGCGTTTTAGCTACAATTCATGCGGTTGACCTAGCACCGCTAGGTAAGGGGCCACTGCTTACATTAGTGTTCTATGCACGAAGAGGACACTGAGTGAATTGCATCCCAGACACCCCACTGTTGTCTTATTGAATACACCAAAACTTGCTTTTGCACCTTCAATGACTTTTACACTGGCACTTTAAGTTTGCTGCACTTACTGGCATGTCATTGGTCATTTGTTTCGCAGGCCAGCACAATATATTTTATATCACTATTATTGGGACATTTATTTATATTATTTATTATCCATATTGCGTTGGATTGATGTGTTTTATTTGCGATATCTAGATCACCTTTAAGCACTGGCACTTTGTACGTTTTGCACCATTTATAAGGATATGTTTCTGATGGTTATTTCTGATTTATTCTATGTATTTTTATTTAGAATTATTCACATGAAGTAGTGTTTATGTCCCTTTGTGCACCAACACATGAATATCTAGATTTATATGATTTTAGTGTCAACACTTATTTATGCAATTTAACATGCGATTTTATGTCATTTAGTATATACCAATTGAAAAGGATTTTTTATGCACTTTTTTTTCACATACACATGATGCTGATTATTAAGACTTGAATGTTTTTTAGTGTCAACACTTATTTATGTGATTTATTATGCGATTTTATGTCATTTTATTAATTGACCACAGACAGAGATTTACAGCTTTCTTCTGGTTAGCGCAGCACCTCCCCCCCTATACCTCAGGTCTCAGACATAAATCATTGGCTGGGATCTGTTGACAAAATCCAGCAGTAGCAAGGAACAGTGCATTCGCACCCCTAACCAATGCTGTATCCTGGCCTAGGTCGACAAGGCCCAGGCCTAGGGCAGCACTTTTCAGGGGGGCAGCACGGAAAGAGTCCCCGCCGGCTTGTATTACACTGTTATGCCCCGTACACATGGTCGGATTTTCCGATGGAAAATGTCCGATCGGAGCGTGTTGTCGGAAATTCCGACCGTGTGTGGGCTCCATTGGACATTTTCCATCGGATTTTCCGACACACAAAGTTGGAGAGCAGGAGATAAAATTTTCCGACAACAAAATCCGTTGTCGGAAATTCCGATCGTGTGTACACAAATCCGACGGACAAAGTGCCACGCATGCTCAGAATAAATAAAGAGATGAAAGCTATTGGCCACTGCCCCGTTTATAGTCCCGACGTACGTGTTTTACATCACCGCGTTCAGAACGATCAGATTTTCCGACAACTTTGTGTGACCGTGTGTATGCAAGACAAGTTTGAGCCAACATCCGTCGGAAAAAATCCTAGGATTTTGTTGTCGGAATGTCCGAACAAAGTCTGACCGTGTGTACGGGGCATT
Source organism: Lithobates septentrionalis (assembly GCA_037952835.1). Taxonomy (NCBI): domain Eukaryota; kingdom Metazoa; phylum Chordata; class Amphibia; order Anura; family Ranidae; genus Lithobates; species Lithobates septentrionalis. The sequence goes on along the minus strand of JBBDGP010000002.1, from coordinate 1,636,023 downwards.
AGTGTAGTGCCAGTCTTATGGGGCGGACTGGGCTGAGAGGCAAATTAGTCTAGCGCCCCCATAAAGCGGCCGCACTGCTTTCGGTATGCGGGCGGCCGGCATTCCGCAACTGTGGGGGGGGGGGGGGGGCACCGCTTCTAATTTTGACTATCCTATCATCCTGGACCACAAACCTTCCTCACTGTGCTATATGTTTTCTGCTGCACCATTGGCATGGTTATATCTTCTTAGTCCTCTCCATAAAATTATCATAAATGTGTGCTAGAACTATAGGCAACGCTTTTTTTTTTTTCATTTTGGATAGAATAAGGGGGGTTATAGCCCCTGTCAGTTTATTTTTTAGCATCCCTGTCTCATTGCAAAGATTTCCCTTCACTTCCTGCCCCATAGCCAAACAGGAAGTGAAAGGAAATCTATGCAAATTAAGGGAATCCATTGCCCCCCCAGGCCCTCAGAACTAGTCAGAACTAGTGTCCTCACTTGAAAATTTCAGGGCTGGTCTTAAACAGCAAGGGGTGTGGCCTTGACAGGAAGGGGTGGGTCATATTTAAATTAGGGGGTGCACGAGCTTAGTCAGGCCTAGGGCAGCACAAAACCTAAATACACTACTGCCCCTAACCTGGAATAGACTGGATGACGTACTGTATCTCATCCAGCCTGCCCATGCTGCCTGCCTGCAGTAAATGTACTATGGGTGGACGGAAGCTGGTAAAGTACGGTATATCTAAAGCCAAAACATTTTGCTTTAGAAGTGTAGAGCTGGTAGATTTGCGATCTACCATCTGATAGGTAAATTTAGTAAATTGCTCATTAGGGGAAGTTTGATTTGCCTCTGTTCCAGCTTGGCTGACTTTACGTGTGTTTCCATACTGAGCCGGTGGGTGTCGTTGATACTATCGGCTAGTGTTGGAAAGGCAACGTGTCAAAGCGTATGGATGCTCTTCTGTCCCGGAGACAACTCGGTAGAGGTGGTCCTCCGAGTGGGATTCTGGGAGAGGGTATTTATGGGACAGACGCCATGTTTTAGGGTCGTTTTACAGCCACCTGCTGGCCCTCCTGGCCGACAGGTATGCGTTAGAGTGCTACCTCGTGGTCCTCCGTTCTGGAGGCCCGCGTCGCTGCGGCGCATGGGTGGGCCCAGAAGCTTGTCTGGGGCCTACCACAGCAGCCGAGGAATGGTCCTGAGCTGTCTATCCAGAGTGAAGAAGCTGGACATCCGAGGAGATTCCAGGGGAGGACCCGTCATGGAAGGATCATGCAGAGTGCTGGTCTGGAGAGGGGCCTGGTGACTCGTTTGGAGGACGTATCCTAAAGTAACTTTACAGCATAGTGTTGCCGGGTTGGCTTAAAGGTTCAAGCACTGTGACTGACATTCACCGCAAAACCAATACATCCTGTGGCAGAGGATCGTACGGGTTCATCCCAAGCAAGTCTGTGGCAGAGACTTTTGTTCGTGCTACGTACTGGCTGCTAGTCAAGTGAGAGAGGCCTATCCAGACGAGCAAAGAGTGTGTGCCACAAGGGGAGCGCATTCTACTGTAATATTCAACTCTAAAGGACATTTGTCAAGAATCCTACAGAAAGGTATTTGAGCTTTCCCTGCAGTTTCCCTTCTGCCTCTTTCCTGCTACTTCCTTCGTTAATTGTTCAATAAAGCATTGAAAACGTACTCAAGTGTTGGTGCTTGTATCGTCCAGAGGTAAACTCAACGGAACCCTAGACCCGGTGCCGGTGAAACAGAGGTATCGAGAGTGAAGGTAACAAGCCAGCTTAAACCAGCAGCTCCACCGAGAGTAATTGCTACAGAAGGAATAGGAAAGGGTTAAAAATTCTCATTTTTTTATTGCTGTCTGTGTTCCAAGTGGACAAATTCACTCTCTCTGTTCTCCTGATAACTATTATCAGTAGGATAGATAGTTATGAGAAGTCCAACATTTTATTCTGAATTAAGGAATAAGGGGAAATCTTCCAATGGGTCTCAATTTGTAATAAGCTTGGGCTCAGGCTTGGATTTGGCCCAAGTTCATTCAAACCCAGAAGTTAGTTGTCATTGCTGGGTTAATGAGCTGCGGGCAAACCCAAGCTCATCCCTAGTCCTCATCCAAGATATCCCTAGAATGTCATGTTCAGGCAAAGAACTGGACACTTTTATTGTCAACCAAAAGGGACATTTCAAGGTCTCTACAGACCTCTTGGTCAGACAGCAGTGACAGTAACACAGAGTAAAATAGTAAATGCAGAATTTAAATAAGCAATATTACCCAATCACAATCCCCACCCATGGAAAGGCCCACAGACAATCCACAATCACAATTAATGTACATGAAATGCAATCAATCAGTACTTAATACATAACTGAAATCAGGACCCAAAACCAAAAGGTACCTGGAACATACTGTAACTACCATCCCAGACCTCCATAGAGCACTGTATTCGGCTTGTAATAGAATGCTGCCACAATGGTAACCCACTTCCACTCAATCCAGCTTAATAACAATATGGAGGTGGGACAGAAAGTACATTACAGCCCAGCTGGCACTATCCATCATTTCACCACTGCACCCTTTTGTCATTGAGTCCTATTGCTGTATTGAGTGAGCTGATTTTTTTCGTATTTATCTCCCAAAGGGGACACCTATTCCAAGGATTTCCCCACACTTTGGAGGGATTTCCTCAGATTTACTGTTGTATTTCTGAGGCTGGAAGTGAAGGGAAAATGGCCAATGTGTCAATTAGCAAAAAAAAAAAACCTGACTGAAGTTTCAACCATTACTTTGTCCAATTTGTTTTGGAATTATATATATTTTAAAATAAAAGTGTCACAAGAGGAACATGGAGCCTTCCCCTGCTTTAAAAATGCTGGATCCATGGCTGGTCCCCAGGGGTTCTGCCGCAAATCAACATTGTGGTGGATGGATGTATACCACTCAATGTTGTTTCCAGTGTTGTTCCCAATGCGCGCTGACAGTCAATACTGTCCCCGTTACCTCCTCTGTAGTTCTGGCTCCTGTGAACTCAGAGGGGTGCGCCAGGAGTAGTGCAGAGAGTGGAAGGTGAAAAAGAGGGGACTTCCAATGCTAGCGCTGATCACAGACTGTGGGAGGGTGCATGCAGCTCGAGCACATGGATGAATCAGGAGGTTAGATCCAATGATAAGTTTGTGTAAGGCAGTAGTGTGATGCAGGGTGCGGAGGTGAGGGGCAGAGAGCCGGAACATTGTGTGCAAGGTGGATTTGATTTAAATCAAGTTGATTTAAATCATAATTTTTAAAGAGCAACTGTCATCTCTGACCGACAGCGGCTCCTCCTCTGACCCGCTGTTGATTCACCGACAGTCTCATTCACCTTGATGGGACAGCTGGTGATGCGGCAGTCACACAACAAGGTGAGGGACATGGCAGCAGCAGGTGAGGGGATGCCCACTAACTGGCACTGCCATGATGGATCTGAAATGACAGGTGCTCTACAAATGTAAGGACTTATTATTGTTGGTAGTTCGAATCTTTAATATTTGCAAACAAAATTAAGGTTTCCTATTTAGAATAATAAGCTGTCAGGTTAGTAAATATTACCAAACTGGGTCTCTTTTACAGCCTGCTGCCATTTTGCACCTCAAGGGAGGAATAAAGCACTTCAAGCTATGTGCAGAAAGATCACAAGGTTTATAAGCTGCTTAGAAGGTTTCACTTTAATTTTTACTGCTTGCCCTTCCTCATCACAGCCTGGTACAGATGCATTTCTCTCCAAAGAATCATACAGTTTGTAGTGTACATAGATTTGCAAAACAATGGGATAAAGAAATATTCCTGAACTTATCTCATGGTAACTGTGAAATTGTGTGAATGCATCAATGCAGTGCATGTTATCTCAGCTTGCAGAGCTTGGATTCATTGAATAAGTTTACCAAAAATGTAAATATTGCAGAATATACACCCTCACGCTACATAACTAAGCTCCATTTAATGCTGAATAAACTAAATGTTTAATGTATCCTAAATAGAAAACTAACTTTAGATAGATTTTTTACTCCAAAAGCATTTTATTATAAAAATCAAAAAAATCTGATTTAAATAAAAGGAAAAAAATCTGATTTAAATAGAAAAAATCATATTTTTTTTTTTTTTTAGAGCATCGATTTTTATCCACCCTGATTGTGTGTATAAGGCATGTAAAACTCATGTTAGTAGTCAAAATGGTTGTTAGTAATTCACAATTGATCTGAAGGGTTGGCAACCACTGCTCATGATTATTTTACATCATGCATATGGCTCTTGCCGAAACAGAAATAAGCTGGGTTCCCTCAGTTGAATCTGGTTATAACATGTTACTACTAACATGAGTTTTACATGCCTTATAAAATATGTGGTGGGTTATGGAAGGGTGGTGATGCAAGGCAAGCCCACAAGGTCATGGCAATATTTGCACCTTCAGTCCCCTTTTTCAATAGCACGAGACCATATAACCAGAGTTGTATTAAGATATCATACCACCTTATACACATCTGAATGATGACACCCTGTTGCAGGGAAGTACTGGGCTGTAGGTCACCAACCCAACATATAATATATGTTGGGTTGGTGACCCTAACAGGAGACAATGACAGGTGCTGTGAGGTATATAGCTACCTGTTTACTTTTCTAGGTCTTCGATCACACCACCAAGCAGAGGAAAGTGTTTGAGCATCAACTTTTTATTTCTTTTTTTTTTTTGTTTCATTAATTTTTTATTTCTGAGATGCTACAGGACAGAATTCAGAATGCAATAGATGTCAGTGCTGGAAGAACGCAAATCTGGGAAATGCTTTGTGCTTGATTGGTAAAGGAAGCATATGATAAGGATCATTCATGATGATGGCGTGTTATTCATTATTTTATTTAATGCAGTTACTTCTATTTTTACAGGCCATCTTGTTCACCCAAAAAGTATTTCTTCATTTACAATCCATCACCTAAAATCCTTCTATTTAGCATATATAACTATCTAACTATACAATTATAGTGTATATGGTATGTTCTGTCCATACCATGAATGATAGTATGATAGTGCCAGTTACCTGAAAGGCGCCCCCACTTCTATTTGTTCTGTTGTTTAAATATGCCACAAATATTCCAAATGTAGAGAGCAAGAAAATAGGAAAATATATCTGTTTCTACCATATGGGAATGGGTTATTCTGCTACCCAACTGGCCGATAAATGCCATCATGGCCATTAGGTGTCAACCTATGTTGCTTCACTGAAACTTTATAAAGCAAAAGACCTATATCCGTATAGCAATAAAATCCTTATTTCTAAAATCCCTGATAAGATTAGAAGATTCAGACTTACATTTATGCAGTGGAAATGGTTAAATACAACCAGCCGTGTTCCATAGTCAGGGTGGTGCAGTGATAAGTGTCCTCTTATGATGCTCTTAATTAAATGTTCATGCAGCACAAAAACAGTCTTTCGTACACTGTTGTATACTTAGAGTCCCAATGTGTGCATGCTTGTCAGGTGTTTTCATTTTATTTCATATTCCCATGTATAGAAACCCACAGGAAAGGAATAAATGTGAACCCACCCATACAACTGAGAAATGCTAACAAAAGGGGATTGTTCTGTCTTCTGGTAAACTGAACACAGGAACTATCCTTCAAGGTGTGGTGTGTAAATCATTTTTTTTTCTACAGATATAAACAGAATTTGCTTTCTCAACAAAATGTTGATTTATGGTAAATAATTTGTATCTCTAAGACTTCTATATGTAAAGAGTCAAATTTTAGATTCACTTAAGATTTCTTTTTTTTTATAATAAGCAAGTTTATTTAGAAAAGTGTACAGGTAAATAACATACAAGCATATTGTACTCTATGCATATCTCATGAGTAGGTATGTGGTATTTACATGCGTGTACAAATTTTCGTATTGAAAATCAAAATAAAATGAACTAAACATGAAAACTCTGGCACTGTTGTAATGGCTGTCAAAATATACTGATAGGACATAATCTTTCCCCGACATTCCTCCTCAAGGTACTTTAACATATCTATACAGATCTCTGAGCGGTTCCTAGCAGCAGGCCTCTCATCTATACATCAATCTATGTATCACATGTATTAGTATTGTCAAGCCATTTATCCCATATCCTATTGTACTTAGCCGGACATCCCCTGTGTTTATATATAACCTTTTTATAGGCTAGGGACAGGTTCACCATTTTAATCCAGTCCTGAAATGTAGGAGGGGAGGCCCTCATCCAATGTTTTGCCACCAGTTTTCTGGCACAGAAAAGTGATTCGTATATAAGAGTAGCAGTGAATTTGTCTATGGTAACATCTGGGAGCAGCCCTAGAACACATAACCTAGGTTCCACCTGGACAGGGGAACCCATATCATCATGCGGGAATGTGATAATTTGATTCCAGTAAGTTTGAATAACCGGGCAGGACCATATAAGATGAAAAAAAGAGCTTGATGGGCTCATGCATCTTGGGCAGTGAGTATCTTGATTTTGGGAGAATTTAGCTATTCTAGCTGGTGTGAGGTAGGATTTGTGAATTATGTATAGCTGCGTCATACGTTCTGGAAGCCTGGGGGAGGCCTTTTTAACATTTTCTAGGACTTCATCCCAATCTTCATCTTCTACCGGGCCTATGTCTTCTTCCCATCTATTTTTGCTGTGTCAATTATGCCCGCGACCGAGCGCGCTCGAAGGGCTAAGTACAAGGTTGATATTAGTTTCGATGGTTCTGCACCCGTTATAACATCCACCAGGGATAACATTTGTGGATTTGGATACCCAGTTACAAATTGTGTTTGTAGGGCATGTGTGAGTTGTCTATAGTTAAATAACATACGTGGAGGTAGTTGAAACTCAGTACTCAAAGAGCCTAAGCTTCTTACCCCTGATGGGGTGACTACCTGATGCAAAAAAGTTATTCCTTTCATAGCCCACTCTACTGTCCCAGGGATCGAAAGCAGCTCTCTTAGTTGCGGATTGTGCCACAGTGGGGTATGAGAGTGGAAAAAATCCGCGCCGATCATTTTTAATGCTATCTCCCATACGCGTTGATGCTGTTTCAGGAGGGGTCCTTGGCCTGCCATTCCCCTCCCGCCCGATCTACCCCTGAATAAGACCTGCAAGGGGGTATGGGTATCCTTATTAGGTTTATTGCAAACCAGGGTCTGGTATTTGTCACTGTCTGTGTTGTGAATGTGGTAGAAATTAGATAGTTGTGCTGCTATATAGTATGAGTGGAAGTCTGGTAGGGCTGTTCCTCCTGATGTGGTAGGGTTTTTAAGAGTGTTCCAAGCCAGTTTATGTCTTCCTGATCCCCATACAAATGAATTAATGAGTTTGTCTATTGTTTTGAAAATTTTTAGGGGGATGAGTACTGGTGAGTTCCAAAAAACATACAGAAATTTTGGCATTATGATCATTTTAATAAGGTTGATTCTACCCATGATCCCCAGTGGGAGTCGTGCCCATACCTGTATGTGTGTTTTGAGGTATGAAAATAGTGGTTCTATGTTGTTATCTAAAAATTCTGTGGGGTCTCTAGTTATTTTTATTCCCAGGTATTGAATGCATGTCACCCTCTGCAAAGGGAGATTTGCTGATAGTCTAGTGGGTGGCGATATATCTAGAGGGAGAATTTGTGACTTTGACCAGTTTATGCGTAACCCCGAATGCTTTCCAAAGTTTTCAATTGTGTTGAGGGCTGCCTGTAACGATGGACCTGAGTCCTCCAAATATAGGAGCATGTCGTCTGCATATAGACTCACCTTTTCCATCACATTACCCATTCTAAGGCCCCGAACCCCTGGGTTGCTCCTAAGGGATATGGCGAGTGGCTCCGCCGCCAAAGCGTACAGGAGCGGGGAGAGTGGGCAACCCTGTCTAGTCCCTCTTTCAAGGGGGAATGGGTCTGATGCGCTCCCGTTCACTGATACTCTGGCCTCAGGTAAGTAATAAAGTAACTTGACCCACTTTATGAAATTAGGTCCGAATCCATACCCCCTCAAGCACTCCCATAGGTATTCCCACTCCACGGAGTCGAACGCCTTGGCGGCGTCAAGTGCAACCACTGCCCTATCTCCAATTTCCTCATGTACCGCCGAGATGTTCATGTATAGACGACGTAGATTCATTGCCGTGTTTTTCCCAGGCATGAATCCAGTCTGATCCGGGTGTATTAGGGATAGAATAATTTGGTTTAGGCGCATAGCCAGAATCTTTGCCAAGATCTTAATGTCGGCCTGGAGTAGTGAGATTGGGCGATAGGATTCGGGGTACAGTGGGTCCTTGCCCGCTTTGGGAAGCACTATGATCACCGCCTGTCTAAGTGAGTTGGGAAGGGATTCAGAGTCAAAAATGTGATTGTATACTCTCAATAATTCGGGCACCAGTACTTCTGAGTAAGCTGCATAGAAGTCTAATGGCAGGCCATCCATCCCGGGGGCCTTAGCAGGCGCCAGGGATGCCACAGCCGCCGTAATCTCGTCCACGGTAAGCGGGGCCTCAAGGGCCTCAAGTTGTGATTCCGAGACTTTGGGAAATGGAACATCCTGTAAAAATACCCTAGTTTCCCCTGCGGTAACCTGCACTTTAGATGAGTACAGATCTGCATAATATGTCCTAAATGTATCCGCTACCGATTTGGGGCCGGTTAACAATACATCGCCCGTGACCTTTAGGGAGACAACCACAGGAGGCCTAGTGTCCTGTTTGGCCAAATATGCCAACAGTTTTCCCGCCCTTTCACCTTGTTCAAAGATTCTTTGTTTTGTGAAAAATAGTTTTTGTTTAGCCCTTTCAAAGTGCAGTTGATCTAATATTCGAGTGTGGAGTTTAAGTGCTGAGGCTTTGTCTGGTGTGGGGTCTGTATTAAAGTCATGTGTAATCTCATCCAGTTTCTCGGTCGCCTCACGGAGTAACTTACTTGAATTGGCTTTTAATCTATTTATGCGTGATGACAGTAGGGTCCTAAAATGTAGTTTGAATGACTCCCAGACCATTCCTACAGGGGAGGTGTTTCTGTTGGTGTGAAAGAAATGTTGCCATTCACTAGGTATGTCTTCCTGATCCTCAAGAGCCGACAACCAAAAGGGATGAAGGCGCCATATCCTGGGCCCTGCCGGGGGGGATAGTGTCAAGGAGGCCCAACATGGGGCGTGATCGGAGAGGGACCTTGTGTGATAACCTGTATTTGTTAATAAAGGGAGTAGAATATTTGAGGTGATTATCATATCTATGCGTGACATGGAGGAGTGTGATGCAGAAAAGCAGGAGAATATTCTCTCGCCCGGGTGTTGATGTCTCCACGTGTCTGTAAGGGAGAATTCCGTCAGTGTGCGTCCAAGTCTGGTGGTATTGGTGGGTTGGGCGTCTCGGTTCACCTGTAACCTATCCACGGATGGGTCCAATACCATATTAAAGTCCCCAAGCCAAATGGTTGGTAATAGGGGGTGTTTTGTCATGTATAAGAGGCCCTCATTGATCAAGGAGGAAGTGTATGGTGGGGGTATATAAAAGGCCAGTATAAGATATTGCATACCTGAGATGGTGCAGTGTAGAAAGATAAATCTGCCCTGAGGGTCAGTCTTTACTGATATACAACTGAACGGGGTGGTCTTAGCGATTAGGACAGAGACCCCCCGTGAATATGGGGTGTGTGTGGTATGATATGACCATCCTATCCACGGGAATTTCAAGGCACTTTGGAGTTGTCCAGTGACATGCGTCTCAGTCAAGACAATAATATCAGCACGATAGGATTTAAGGCAACCGAAAATCGCAGATCGTTTGATTTTATCTCTAATCCCCCTAACATTCCATGTTAGAAACTTTGTGCTAGACATTTTAAAGTTGTTTAAATTTATGGAGACGCGTGTCACGGAGGTATGCCCGGGATATAGACGTCCACCACCCGGAAGTCCCCCAGCCATGCAGTTTATGACCTATGAAGCATCCATTAGTACTTTCAATTGTGCCATACAATAGTAGCCATATAACCAACCAAAAACATTTCCCATCCCCCCTCCCTGCCCTCCACCTCCCAAACTTGGTTGGGGCATTGATCCCAAAACCTGTGCGATTGTAAAAGAGTAGCTGTACTCTCATGTAGGCAAATGTATCTCGCACCATCTTAACTTTTATCCACTGGGGGCACTACCGCCAATTTAATCAGCAAAGCACGTGCCGCCAGTGGAGGCGAACAAACGCTGGTTTAAAATTAGCAATGTAAATAACAAACGGCATTACTTAGCAGTGGTCAGTAAGTAAATATTCCCAACCGACCACTCCGCCGTGATATGTAGCAATCATACATGACACACCTATAGAACTAGAAATTAAAAGGAAACAGAAAAATTAACATCACAAGGTGGTATGTGTCTTCCTCTCCCATCCCTCAGAGAACCAAAGGGAGCCTTTCTGAACAGGGTGTGGGCAGGTAGCTGAAATATAGTCTGCCAATCGGTTCCATGTGTAGAGGAAAGAAAAGTTCTGTCCCTACACATCACAGATTCGCAAAGTTAAAGCGTGTTAGGGCAGAATCTTTTGGTTGTGTGACCGCTGAGTGCTTCAGGTATGTGGGATAAGTCCCTTTGTGGATATATTATGGAAGTCACTGTTCGCGGGGGGAGAGAAGTAAATAAGTCAACTTACAGACACCAAAACCGAAGAACTGTAGGTCTAGCTGGCAGGACGGTTCCTTTCCGCATCACGCTGGTCCAGCCAGGCCACTGCCTGGGTTGGGTCATCGAAGAAATGTGCACGGTCCTCTCCCACCACCCGGAGACGGGCCGGGAACAGCATTGCATATTTCAGGTTGTGAACCCTTAGGCGCCGTTTTATCTCTCCAAAGCGAGCCCGCTGCTTTTGAATCTCTGCTGAGAAATCCGGGAAGACCATCACGTGTCCCGATTGGAATGGTATGTTTCCCTTGGTTCTTGCTAGGCGGAGGATGGCATCTCGGTCCCTGAAGTTCAATAGCTTTGCAATGAATGTGCGCGGCGGTGCACCCTCGGGGGGGCGGCGAGCAGGCATTCGGTGGGCACGTTCCACAACAAATGTATTGGAAAAAGCCTCCCTGCCATATGCAGTGATGAGAAGTTTTTCCAAAAAAGTGGCTGGATCGGGGCCCTCCGAACCCTCCGGCAAACCATTAAATCTTATGTTAGATCTGCGGGCCCGATTCTCAAGATCGTCATGTTTTTGGGCGAGTTGCTGGAGTTGGCGTTGCATATCTTCCTGGCAGTGTTGTAGGGGGTGAATTATGTCCTCCGCTCGGCTTATCCTGGTCTCAGTCTCCGTGACCCGTTCCCGGATCTTTGTCATGTCCTGACGGATCAGTGAAATGTCCACTTTTACTTCCTCTATTTTGGAGGTTAATGTGGCTTGGCATACCGAGATCGCCTCCAGGACTCTAGTGGTGTCGGCCGCCTCGTGTTCTGCTTGCTGCGCAGCAGAAGATGCCGCCGAGGCGCCATCTTGTCCCTCCAGGTCCCGGTCTACTCGGCGGTATCTGTCTAGGGAGGAGGATGTCGCATTGTTTCTCTTTGGTGGAGACATGCTTGCCCGAGGGTGACTGGGATAGTTACCCGTGTTGTGTGTCGGTTTAGCCGGTTATAGGTGTGCAGGATATCGCTATCAGGATAGATCACTGGCGGAGCTCTGCCTAGGTGCGTCCGCTCACATTGCCGTCCAGGCCACGCCCCATTCACTTAAGATTTCTACATTAATTTCTCATTTGATTTTTAATACAATTTTGTCACAATTTTTCAAAAAACAGTAAAAATATGCCCCTAACCTTTGACTTACATACTGCTAAAATGTTATGTGAACAAGGGGAAACAGTTATGCAAACTCTAATGCCCCGTACACACGGTCGGATTTTCCGATGGAAAATGTCCGATCGGAGCGTGTTGTCGGAAATTCCGACCGTGTGTGGGCTCCATCGAACATTTTCCATCAGATTTTCCGACACACAAAGTTGGAGAGCAGGAGATAAAATTTTCCGACAACAAAATCTGCTGTCGGAAATTCCGATCGTGTGTACACAAGTCCGACGGACAAAGTGCCACGCATGCTCAGAATAAATAAAGAGATGAAAGCTATTGGCCACTGCCCCATTTATAGTCCCGACGTACGTGTTTTACATCACCGCGTTTAGAACGATCGGATTTTCCGACAACTTTGTGCGACCGTGTGTAGACAAAACAAGTTTGAGCCAACATCCGTCGGAAAAAATCCTAGGATTTTGTTGTCGGAATGTCCGAACAAAGTCCGACCGTGTGTACGCCCTATAAGACACTTAACGTACCCCCTACCCAGCCATTACAGTAATAAATGTCACATCACAATTCATTTTCAATAGTTTAAAATTTGCAGCTTTTTAATAAATAATGCAATAACTTTAAAGATAAAAAACACACAAGGCTTGTGTGGAATTCATCGCTAAAAAAAACCTGGTAGTTGCAACAGTGGTGTACATGCACTCATATATCTTATTGTCAATGTAAAATAAAGACATCAAAAGAATGAGTGATGCAGATAAATGTTGTAAAAAACAGAGAAAGTATCTCAAAAGAATGTTTTGGGGGTAAAACCCCCTTGAGTTAGTCTCTGGTGTGAATGCTGCAGTGGGTAGCGAGGCTGCTTCAGGCACGGGCTGGGGACCCAGAAACTGTGAGAAAAGGGCAAGAAAGGGAACAGAAGCACCAGGCAATTTCTAGTGCAGCATTATTTTATTAAAATAAACAGTTACTAACAATATGGATTGCACTCACATAGTGCTCAGTGGGTAACACACTAGGAACACAAGGCTGAAAGCAGGCTTGGACACACTGGGAATACAAGACTGGAAGCAGGTTGGGAAACACTTGGCTTGCCACGTCCAACATGGAAACAGAAACCGTCGGTATGTCCTTTTGATGGTAAGCCAGGAGCGCCGTTTATCAGCGGGGAGCTAAAGCCTCAAGGGACCTTGGGTAGACACTGGCTGGGTAACTCAGCTTGAAGGTGATCTGGAGCTGTGAACCTGGGAGCCATCTACCACTGTGTTTGGCCAATCAGAACATGTTTGGAAGCACGGCCACACTTCCTTCATCAGCTGATGGAGAGCTGGAAGCAGGCTGAGACACATTGGGAGCACAAGATTGGAAGCAGGCTGGGACACACCAGGAACATAAGACTGGAAGTAGGCTGAGAAACACTGGGGACACAAGACTGGAAGTAGACTGAGACACACTAGGAAGACAAGGCTGGAAGCAGGTTGGGACACCCCAGGAACACAAGGCTGGAAGCAGGTTGGGACACACCAGGAACACAAGGCTAGAAGTAGTCCGGGACACACCGGGAACACAAGGCTGAAAGTAGGCTTGGATACACCAGGAACACGAGGCTGGAAGCAGTTTGGGACACATGGGAACACAAGGCTGAAAGCAGGCTTGGACACACCAGCAACACAAGGCGGGAAGCAGGTTGGGACACACCAGGAACACAAGTCTGAAAGTAGGCTTGGACACACTGGGAATACAAAACTGGAAGAAGGGTGGGACACACTGGGAACACAAGGCTGGAAGCAGACTGAGACACACTGGGAACATAAGGCTGGAAGCAGGCTGGGACACGCTGGGAACACAAGGCTGAAAGCAGGTTGGGAAACACCGGGAACACAAGACTGGAAGCAGGCTGGGACTTACTAGGAACATAAGGCTGAAAGCAGGTTGGGAAACACCGGGAACACAAGGCGGAAAGCAGGCTGAATGCAGATATTTGCCAGCACACCATGGATTGACAAGATAGCGTCCAAACTGATTTTTTTTTGCATGATTACATCACATAGTAGTGCAACGTTTCGGAGCCACGCGGGGCCTCTTGGAAGCAGGCTGAGACACACTGGGAACACGAGTGTGGGACGCACTGGGAACACGAGATTGGAAGCACTGAAAACACTGGGAAATGCTGGGGACAACTGAAGGCATATGAAAACACTAGAAAAGTTACAAACGAACACAGGACGTCTGGCTGCTTTTCTCAGAGACATTTCTCACTGGCCATATGCTGAGCATCACTAATTTAGAAAGTACAAAATACCTATGTAACACTAACAGCATGTCTAGACAATATGCCCCATGTAATAGTCATACACACATAAAAATTTAAAGCAAATGCAGCATTCAGGAAGTTTGAAATATAACACATTTAGCAAAGTCATACAGTTTATTTCTATCTTGCAGTCACTGCTCTAGAACCAGAGGGGCCATAAAAAAAGCTGCAGCCTACATTAAAGCATTGTCATATGTTTATTGTAAGCAGAGCAGAACATACATTTTAATGTGAACAGTGACAAGCATTACCAGCTGTATTACAGACATGTCTGAAAACAAATCTAGCCATTTGGCCTTGTGTGATTGACTGTACCATGAGTGCTTCTTGTCTTACTGACGTTAACTATTGCGTGTGTCATTGAGTAAGACTGTATCTATGTGCTAACTCTGCCAAGTCCCCTAAGTAATTTTCCAGCTGCTGCGATACATACGTCAGACTCTACATGAAAAGTGTCACATGAAGCTGTGTCTCCTGGCCTTCAAACATTTAACTGTAATAAGATGTGAAGAGTGAGGACATCCTGCATATATTTAACCCTGTGCTCTTACAAAGGACATGCGGGAATAGTGATCATACATTACATACAGTATATATTTTAAGGCATCAAAAATGTTTTGACTCAAACTAGGGGTGGAACAGGTCCACCGGACCATATCAAGTATTATCAAGCAGTACACATTGCAAGAATAGTGGATTGGTGCAAACATCCCACACTTTAGAGTTGAGTGGAGCTAGATCAGGATACGACTGATTTACCTCTGCAGCTTTTCCCTTGGCTCACCATGGACATCTCCACATCAATCAGGAACCATTCTCTCATAGGTACAACAATAAAATTAGTCCTAAAACACAATGTATAACTGTATCTGAAACAGGGACAGTCAAAATGAAACCAGTCATCGGGAACCTGGCCTTTCAACCTGGTATATTGGACTTTTCCTATCATCTATTAAGTTTAGACTTTAAAACTTTGACCTATCCAATGGTTGGAAATCTCTTTCCAATATTAGAACAATGGTTGACCCGCCGCTGTGGCAGGCGATGCAACTTAGACACTTTATCTCCACTCTCCAACCATTCTCCTCAGGGGAATAAACCCAGGTTGGCCTTTGAAAATCACTGCAAAGACCTTGAACCGTTACAACATGCACGAAAATTATGTACTGTATAGGATTCTTTCCCGCCTTATGATTTTGCTTCTTCATCTATACAGAAACTGAGCAAGAACTTGGCCAGATGTTCACATAAGAACATTATATAACTATATTCTTTTCTTTGCTCACAAATCATCAATTTCTAGCAAGTTCCAGAAGTCTAGATATAAACTTATGACTAGGTGGCAGAAGTGGCAAGCGAGAAGTACTCTGTCTATTCCATATGATGTTGCTCTTCTAGACAGAAATTAAAAGGGATAACCTCAAACCTCACTGGTGTCACCCTTAATGATGATCAGGTGGTGCTTCTTCTCCTTCTGTAGCCCATTTACAAGAAAATGTATCAAAAACGTATTACTTATTCATCTTGAATTCATCTTTGAATGCAGCTAGAACATTTATACCACTGAAATGGAAAACCACAGATCCACCCACCATTGGTCATGGGATTTTGGTGGTCAATAAAATTTAACACATGGAAGAGTTGACTACCTCCCCAAAACGTATGGAAAATGAATTCTGTAAAACATGCTTCTATTAGAATGATTTTAAACACACACAAGGTTATCTAAAAGTCACCTAAGAAGGAAAATAAAACGTGGCAGTGGGGATGGACACACAGCATTCACTTTTTTGGACTCCCTTAACTCTCCTTTGATCACCTAGAGATTTTTTTCTCCTGCCCTTTCCTTCCACCTCCAGTGACCCCTCTTTCTCCTTTCTTCTACTTTCAACTAGAAATATTGATAAAATCTGAAGCTGCCTGTCCACACTACCCCTGTTCAAGAATAAGACAAACTAGAGATGCTGACTGGTGCTTGGCATCCCAAAGAGCAGATATGGTACTACAGACCTGACGTACTAGCCGTCCGATATATATGCATTTTATGTACCATGTTTTACCTGGTTGACTTAAATATTTTTGTCGACTTAATTAACACTATTTTAATCTACTACTATACGACTAAAACTAAAACAATTAAGATGACTAAAATACAACTAAAATTAAAGTGGCATTTTAGACAAAAAGACTAAAATATGAATAAAACTAAAATGACATTTTAGTTAAAAGACTATGACTAAAACCAAATTGAAATTTGACGTCAAACTTAATACTGCACTACCACATAAGAATAAGTAGGGGGCATCTACTAAGCTGCTGAAAAAAAATAATAATAAAAAGCCATTTATTTTTTTTCTTAATATTTCATGTTGGTAATATATTCAGGTAATATGTGCAATGGCATTACAGCCAATAGAGTTGACAATATTTTGTGTTTTTTCATATTTTAATGTTGCATTTCTGTTTGTCAAAAATCTATATTTTTGTTTGTTTATGAAACTTGGTTTTATTTATAAAGACTTTATATATCACAATGGCTAAATCTGTGTCTGTAGTGCATGATCAAACCTTAATACCATAAATAATAACATGTTATTAGATTTTTACTTCAGAAGTATATGAGTTTGGAAATTCTAGAGAAATGTTTATATTATGCATTACAATTTAAATTAAACCCATTCGATTTTAGTTGACTAAAATATGAAAATAGGAAATTGGGCGGAAGGCCTCAATGAGAGACCCTCATTTGGTAGACCATATAGGTCTGGTACCTCATCCTAATCAATGATATACAAAATATGGACCCTAACAAACTAAATATAAGGACTATAACGGTACCCAATTCTTGTAAAAAGTATCAAAAAATATTTATTGTATAATAAAAATTGCACATCTATACATATCAAAAAACATACAAAGCACACAAAAGCTGCACATAAAACATAACTAAAACCATCTAGTACTCCTCGAATACAGGTTCTTGGTGGCTCCCCTATGGTGGAGCACAGTGAGTTGCTGTAGTTTGGACGCATTTTACGTTTCGCAGGAGATAACCCGCTTCTTCAGGAAGAAAAGTTTCAGCAAGAACACTCACAGTTAATAGTCAAAAAAATCAAAATAGGAACACATTGAATGGTCCTCCTACACATGGTCATTGTCACCCATATAATGCCACAGAACGGTCCTCCTCTTATTCCAAGATAGTCATTAGTTCCTGTGTAATTGGAACTAGGTATCCATAGTCAAATTGTATAGTGTACACCTAGTGATATATAAGGTATTATATTAGGTAGGTAAAGAGGTTCCCATCATGTCGACCTTGTTAGGGTCCATATTTTGTATATTTAGTTGACTAAAATGTAGGAGATTTTAGTCTACTAAAATACGACTAAAACTAAAACAATTCGGATGACTAAACTAAAACTAAAATGGTAATTTAGTCAAAAGACTATGACTAAAACTAAATCGAAATTTGACGTCAAAATTAACACTGCTGGTTGATGGACATATGCCTGCTGCATGGAAGGATGTTTAACCACTTCAGCCCCGGAAGATTTTCCCCCTTAACCACTTCAATACCGGGCATTTTCACCCCCTTCCTGCCTAGACCAATTTTCAGCTTTCAGCGCTGTTACACTTTGAATGACAATTGCACGGTCATGCAACACTGTACCCATATAAAATTTTGATAATTTTTTCCCCCACAAATAGAGCTTTCTTTTGGTGGTATTTGATCACCTCTGCGGTTTTTATTTTTTGCGCTATAAACAAAAAAAGTGCAAATCCACTTTGCACTGCAAGTGAACTTGCAAGTGCAGTCGCTCTAAATCTAAGGGGTAGATCTGAAATGAGAAGAAGCTCTGCTGGTTTTATCATCCAATCATGTGCAAGCTAAAATGCTGTTTTTTATTTTCCTTGCATGCCCCCCCGGATCTACAGCAACTGCACTTCCAAGTGCACTTTCAGTGCAAAGTGGATTTTCTTTTAGTAAATAACCCCCAATATTTTTTACTTTTTGCTTTAATAAATACCCCATTAAAAAAAAGAAAAAAAATTTCCTCAGTTTAGACTGATATGTATTCTTCTACATATTTTTGGTAAAAAAAACGCAATAGGCGTATATTGATTGGTTTGCGCAAAAGTTATAGCGTCTACAAAATAGGCGATAGATTTATGGCATTTTTATTATTGTTTTTTTTTTTTTTTTACTAGTAATGGTGGTGATCAGCGATTTTTAGTGGGACTGCGACATTGTGGCAGACACTTTTTACACTGGCAGGGAAGGGGTTAACACTAGGGGTTATTTAAGGGGTTAAATGTGTTCCCTGGGAGGTGTTTCTTATGCCTCGTACACACGGTCGGACATTGATCGGACATTCCGACAACAAAATCCATGGATTTTTTCCGACGGATGTTGGCTCAAACTTGTCTTGCATGCACACGGTCACACAAAGTTGTCGGAAATTCCGAACGTCAAGAACGCGGTGACGTACAACACGTACGACGAGCCGAGAAAAATGAAGTTTAATAGCCAGTGCCGCTCTTCTGCTTGATTCCGAGCATGCGTGGCACTTTGTGCGTCAGAATTGTGTACACATGATCGGAATTTCCGACAACAAAATCCGTTGTCGAGAACCAGATCTCAAATTTCGAAATTCCGATGGAAACTGTCCGATGGAGCCTACACACGGTCAGAATTTCCGACAACAAGGTCCGATCACACATTTTACATCGGAAAGTCCGATCGTGTGTAGGAGGCATAACTGTGGGGGGAGTGGACTGACTGGCAGTACAGAGAGATCGCTGTACCTAATCACTAGGAACAGAGGATCACTCTGTACTTCCCTGTCAGAACGGGGATCTGTTTGTTTACATTGACAGATCCCTGTTCTGGCTCTCTGTGGAGCGATCGCGGGTGGGCGATGGACAGCACGGCCGCCGGCCACGTGCATCAGCTTCCCCGCCGTGAAGCAGGCGCGTGTGTGCGACTGCTATAGCTGTTAAAGGGGCCGATGAACAGCTACGGCGATTTGCGGGAACGAGCCGACCTACCGCATTATAACCCCTTCCTGCCGAGTGTACGCAGATGTGCGTACTCGGCTTTCGGGGGATATACCGGGATGATGCCCGCAGTGGCAGGCATCATCCCGGTACTGTTTTTTAGAGCCGGCGATCGGCTTTCCAGCGATAACAACTGATGCGGCTAAAAGCCGCTTGGCTGTTATACCGGAGGAGCCTCCCGCCGCTCTCACCGGGCCTCCCGTTCGACCGGGAGGTCCGATCAACAATCCGCCACCTCCGGCGGCTAGTGACAGTCTGGAACGAAGCCGTAAGCGGCTTCATACCAGCCTCCTAATTGTAAACACGGAAGCGACGTCATGACATCACTTCCCGTTTACTCGGCTGCCATAAAGAGTACCTGTCACCACCTATTACTGTCACAAGGGATGTTTACATTCCATGTGACAGCAATAAAAGTGATCAAATTTTTTTTTTTTAAACACAATTTATTAATTTAAAAATAAATAAGAATTTTTTTTTTTAAAGTGCCCCCGTCCCCGCGAGCTTGCGCAGCAAAGAAAATGCATACGGAAGTCGCGCCCGCATATATAAACGGTGTTCAAATCACACATGTGAGGTATCCCCGCGATCGCCAGAGCGAGAGCAATAATTCTAGCACTAGACCTCCTCTGTAACTCTAACCTGGTAACCGTAAAAAAAATTTAAAACACCGCCTATGGAGATTTTTAGGTACCGTACTTTGTCGCCATTCCACGAGTGCATGCAATTATAAAGCGTGACATGTTTGTTATCTATTTACTCGGTGTAACATCATCTTTCACATTATACAAAAAAATTGGGCTAACTTTACTGTTTGTTTTTCTTTAAATTCATGAAAGTGTCCGTTTTCCCAAAAAGTTGCGTTTAAAACACTGCTGCACAAATACCGTGTGACATAAATGATTTGCAACAATCGCCAATTTATTCTCTAGATTCTCTGCTAAAATATATATATATATATATATATATATATATATATATATATATATATATATATATATAATGTTTGGGGGTTCTAAGGAATTTTCTAGCAAAAAATACGGATTTTAACTTGTAAACACCAAATGTCAAAAATAGGCTTATGCCGCGTACACACGAGTGGACTTTTCGACCGGACTGGTCCGACGGACAATCCGATTGTGTGTGGGCTTCATCGGACCTTCGGCGGACCTTTCCAGTCGAAAATCTGACGGACTTTAGATTTGAAACATGCTTCAAATCTTTCCGACGGACTCGAGTCCGGTCGAAAAATCCGCTCCTCTGTATGCTAGTCCGACGGACGAAAACCCACGCTAGGGCAGCTATTGGCTACTGGCTATCAACTTCCTTATTTTAGTCCGGTGTACGTGATCGTCTAGGAATCCGTCGGACTTTGGCGTGATCGTGTGTAGGCAAGTCCGTTCCTTCAAAAGTCCGTCGGAAGTCCGTCGAAAGTCCGTCGGAAAGTCTATCGGACCAGTCCGGTCGAAAAGTCCGCCCGTGTGTACGCGGCATTAGTCATGAAAGGGATAATGACGACGGCTGGTAAGCAAGCGGATAATGCAGAAAGTGTAAATTAAAAAGTTTAAAAAAAAAACTTACTGAACCCGCTACAAAAAGAAGATTCGCAGTCCAAGGACCACGGCTATGGAACGCTCTACCTACCCACATCCGCATGGAAGAAAACCATCAGGCCTTTAGGAAGAAAGTCAAGACATACCTCTTCTAAGGAGCTGGACAACACAGGAGAGATCAAGCGTCTCGAGGCGATTCAGTTCGCATGTGCAGCGCTATACAAATCATTCATTGATTCATTCATCTCAATTATCTCAATATAGCCCCAATCTGGGCTCGATTTCCAACCTTTCTGCCCATAGGCACAAAACATTTGGCAGCAGTATGAGTGCTTTACAAATAAGATATGCTTGTTTTACTGGTCCTAACCGTATTGGGTCAGTGTGTGTATTTACCAGGGGCGGACTGATAACTCATGGGGCCCCCGGGCAATAGGAGATTATGGGGCCCCCAGGCAGTCAGAGATTATGGGGCCACACAGTATACACACACACAGTATACAATCACACAGTATACACATACATGTACACACAGTATACACAGACAGATGTAAAAAAAACACAGATTTACACATACTGTCCCTGGTTTTACTGAGGCTGGCAACCCTGATGGGGCCCCCTAGTGGCCCAGGGCCCTCGGGCAGTGCCCGAGTGGCTCAATGGTCAGTCCGCCCCTGGTATTTACTGTATGCTAATATGATGAAAACTGGGTGACTCAATGATAGAGAGGGATATGGGTGGCCTGGTGGTTCGTTCACCTACACTTAATCTCTAGACTTGGCTATTCTCCCCCCACACAATTTGCCCCCTTTTACCATTGAAGCACCCTGTCAGCGATAAAACAATAACTCTATACTTAACCTCTGTCCGGGTGTCTCTGGTCTGATGACGTCACAGTTCCTCTTTTCTCTCCTGGGGTGACTGGATCCTAAATTCTGCAGACAGCATCATATTATGACATGGCACTCCTTTCTGCAGCATTCTCCTGTAAACCTAGGGTGGTAAGGAAGCCTTGATCCATGGTCCAGTTGCAGGCAGATTATTATTTAGCATACCACAGGTAACAAAACATAGACGTCAGGTCTCTTGCTTTATTCTCCAGCCAGGGGATACACTTCCTGAACTACACTTTGCATAAACTGGGATAAGTCATGCAAATGTGACAATTTCAACTGTTCCCAGTATAAAGGGGACCTTTCTCCCTGTAAAAGAAAAAGAATCACTTTCTGTTAGTAGGTGCTAAAGGTCTGCCTTGCTGGGCATGACATCACCATCCTTCTGGAAAGATTCCTAGGGAATGCAGAGCAGGCCAGATCTCATGAGAAGGCACCATAATCTATTGCAAGAGAGTTCAGGAGATTTGGGATGCTCTATATTTCCCAGGTAGAAGTACAGTGACATCACCCTGGCCTGGGCATTGCATAAAGAAGATGTAGGTAAGGTAAGTATAAATCTAATATTTTTCTTTACAGGTGCATTTTGCACCTACTAATAGCAGGTGATATTTACAGGGACAAGGTGTCCAGACAATGTAAGTTAAGGTGACCAGATTTTTAAAATGAAATCCAGGGACATATTTTTTTTTTACTAGTAATGGCAGCAATCGGCGACTCTTTGCCCATCTCCGCCGCCGCCTCCTGCCTCACAGCCTGTCAAGTCTTACTCTCCGGGCCCCAGCTTCTACTGGGTGAGGAGCAGAGGAAGATCACCCCACCAGGGAAGGCAAGGAGATAAACAGGCAGGCGGCTGGCCGGGACTTGAGCCAAGGCAGAAGAACATACGAGCTGAGCTGAATGGGCATGTGCTGAAAACGGAAGAAATAGTCCCTCCGCTCCGACCAGCACATGATCATCAGAAAGGGGCCCAGATAATGGAAAAAAATAAACCACCATAAGCTAGTAAGAGCGGCAGAGGAGGGGGGGTGCAATTCAGATTTTTTTTTTTTATTCTGCATGGGCTGTCTTTGAAATTGCCCCAGCCCCTGTTCAAATCCAATCCGGG
Source organism: Lithobates septentrionalis (assembly GCA_037952835.1). Lineage (NCBI taxonomy): Eukaryota > Metazoa > Chordata > Amphibia > Anura > Ranidae > Lithobates > Lithobates septentrionalis. Next base: position 1,613,315 of record JBBDGP010000002.1, on the reverse strand, counting down.
GACAAAACCGGGGACAGACTTGGTCCGGGGACAGTGTCCTCAATCCGGGGACTGTCCCCGGAAACCGGAGATGTCTGGTCACCCTAATGTAAGTAGACATGACATTTTACTGCAAGGTGCAATTTAACGTAAGAAATACTAAACACTCTAACCGAGAATGTATTGTCACACTTCTGATAGTGACAATGGTATTGGCACAATGCTTTTGGCACAGTCACATATGTTTCCTTTGCTCCCCTGCTAATTACTGAAGCTGGTGGACAGTAAAGCTAAAAACCCAGTACTTCTGGATATGGAAGAGAATGTGACCCGCTCCATGCTGCTACAACAAGCTTGTGGGCAGGTGCAGATAGCTAGTCTACCACTAGGTGGCTCTGTTCCAGAATAGTGTATGGTTACAGAAAGCAGTGTCATCAGGTGCTAGGCCCCTTTTAGTTAGAACCCTCCTGTAGTGATGTAATGGGTCATGGGTAAATCAATGCCCAGATATAAGGGAGGTTGGGAAAACTCCTAGTGGCAGTTGGGGTATGGGAGCTAAACACTTCACATCGGCACAAATGTAACCAGCACATAGAGGCCCTGGAGAGGACTGGAGGCTGGGGAGTAGAAGACCTGCACCCAGGAGAGCTGGCTGTAGACTTCCTAACCCTTTTAGAGATGGAGGTTAGGACAGGTTGCAAGAGGCTTTTTAGGCCAGGCCAAGAGTTCCTTGGAGTGAGGTCATTCTCAAGGAGGGTTCCGTAAGAGGTGTACCTGTAGAGGAGGAGACTACAGAGATCTCATTCCAGTGAGTACTAATAACTCCAGGTAGAAGGAGAGACTGTTGGAGGGAGCTGGCTGCTTAAAAGTGCTGCAGAATGCTTTCACATGTGACTGCTGTGGGTCATCCACTGAATGTAATTGACTATGTACTCTCAAATGAATCCAGAATGTATGTCAATGTGATGTGACTGTTTATGCCATTTCCTGAACACCACCAGTAAAGTGCAGCAACCCAATTATTAAATGGATACCCCTTGCTTGGGAATACAAAGGTCAATGGCTGGAAATACATGTGGAAGCATTAGCATGGAGTGGGCACAATATGTAGGAGGGTTCGGCCTCAGCAGGAAAGACAGTGTTATAGCAAAGACAAAGAGCAGGGCAGGGACTTGTACTCTTAGCGCCAACTTCTAGACAATCACAAAGCCCCTCTTACAAGCTGCTGACAAAATGTGTACCAATCTACGTAACAGCGACTATACAAAAAAAAAAAAAACCTGCTACAAAAGTCCGTAAACACGGTTCCCTATCTATCAAGCCTTAATGAATGGGGCAAGACCTAGTATTAAACGTGTTGGAGTTGCGTACCATCTTATATCTGATTTCACCTTGGAACAAATGTATATCTGTAAATTCTTACATATACTGTACCCAGTGATGTGGCCTCAGGTGATACACAGAGCCCAAGTTGTACCAGTTTATCTGCAATCTTCCCTTTTCTACATCCATTCAAAGTGCACAATTTATAAACTTGTCTGAGAGTTCAGAAAAAAGGGGGCGAAGAGCTGAAGTTACACTATGCAGAGCTCAGTGAAAAGCGTTCTGAGAGCTGATTGGAGGGGAGGGACACCCCCCCCTTCACACAGCTCACAGGAACAGAGCTGAGGCTGTCAATCTGCTGGAGGTTCCTCCCCGTCACTATTTTCCTTTTGGTGTCAGGAAATCAGGAAAACTTGTCAGAATTGATTCATGCTGATAGCAGAAGAATGAAGCAGCAGACAGAAATGACACGTAGTGCTCTTAACTGAGACAAGTACGCACTATAGAAGAATATGCTTTGTTCATATTTCATGTCTGAGGTTTCCAACCACTTTAATTCTAGATTTAATCACTCCTTTTATTAGCACTGGGCCAATCACTGATCACCAGAGCTGTCAGATGGGCAGAGTCAATGGCCCTGTATTTGATACACTGAGCAGCTTCTCCTGCTTCTGACAACCATACAGATTGGTGGGGGAGCAACTTTCCATCTATTAAATCTTCTACCCTTGTTGTTTTAACTTTGGCTAGTAAAACATTTTTTTATGCCAGTAAATACCTTATACAGCCCACTTCCTGTTTCTTGACTGGTCATTAGCCGAGTTCAGGGGTAGGTAACCTCGGCCCTCCAGCTGTTTGGAAACTACAAGTCCCATGAGACATTGCAAGACCCTGAAAATCACAGGCATGACTCCTAGAGCCAGAGACATGATGGGATTTGTAGTTTCACCCCAGCTGGAAGGCCGAGGTTGCCTACCCCTAGCCTAGGCTAATGACATCATGCACAGCTCTCTCTCTCTCACTCTCATGAGAGTTTGCTAGGAAAGGAGGGGGGATGAGTTATAGGAGGGCCAATCAGAGCTGAAGAGCTGGAGGTGTGCCTCTGTGTAAATGCAGGAAGTGAACAGGCAGCAGCTCCAGCTGCCAACAGTTAATATGGATGCAGCCAGACTTAGTAGAGGGAGATTTCTGCAGCATATTTGGCAAGTACAGAATCACAGTATATATAAAATAATATGTAAAGTGGTTGGAGGGAAGCTTCAGAGTGGCAAAGATGTTTTACTACAAATTATGTGAGCAGACTGCAGTTCCTCTTTAAAGAAGATAAGTTTGTGCTCCTGGGTCAGGGGGCATTAACGTGAACCTGTTGCTTATTCATATATATTTATATTCATATTAACATTTAATAAAGAGGTATTTTATATTGTTTTTTTTCTTTGGTCTGTGTTATTCAAAGTATATGAGTACTTCTAAACTAAATATATCATTGCCCTGTCAGACAGCAGAGCAGAAACATGATCACAGCAGCTAATCCTAACCCCTCTGCAATAATACTGAGCCAAATGCAAACAGCCAAAAAAACAAAGTACAAAAGAGCCCAGTCAGAGTCCTTAGCAGAGTTGTGATGTCATACTTTTCTCTATCGCAGCACAATCTCCCCACTTCTCCATGTCCGTCTGCTGGACATCTCTTCTATATTATCAATGAGTGTTTATATCGAAGGTAAATAATCTTTTTTTGTGGCGAGCAAAGCCAAAAATGAATCTGCTGCTTAACTGAGCATGAAACCATTAATGTGGGTGTATAAAAGGGTGATCAATCAAGCGGACAACAAGAAAATTGTTTAACAAAACAAGGATTTCTATGACAGACATTAAATTGATTTAATCCCATATGTTCCTTTTTTTTTGCTTGTGCCATTTGGTATAAATACTAAGCAATAAATGTAAATGTCACTTTCACGCCTAACATGTATTTCTATCGCAACCCACAAAATATTCATTATAATTGATTTAAACAAGGACATTTGTATATGTTGATATAGCTAATACACTGTAGTCTATAACACATAACTAAGACCCCTTTCACACTGGGGCAGTGCCGGCCTTAGCGGTAAGGCTTTACCGCTGTTATAGTAGCGCTTTTCGGCCGCTAGTGGGGCGCTTTTATCCCCCGCTAGCGGCTGAAGAAAGGGTTAATAGTGCCTGTGTTGCGGCGCTGCCAAAGTGCTTTGCAGGTGCTTCGGCAGCGCTGCCCATTCATTTCAATGGGCAGAGGTGGTTTGGGAGCAGTGTATACAGCGCTCCCGCACCGCCCCAAAGATGCTCTTTGCATGATTTTTTTTCCCGTCCCGCAAGCACACCGCCCCAGTGTGAAAGCACTCAGGCTTTTAAATTGGGGTGGCTTGAGAGGCGCTTTACAGGCGCTATTTTTAGTGCTAAAACGCCTGAAAGGCATATCAGTGTGAAAGGGGTCTAATGCACAAAGGGCATGTGATGTGACAAATTATATGGAGCCATAACTAGTTTAAATATTGTCAGTTCATCGTGATAGGTCCCTTTCACACTGCGTTTTGATCAGATCTGCCTGTCAGGTTTATGTTAGTCTATAGGCAGGAAGATGTAACCTCTGTTGATGTTACCTCGGAGTCCTCCTATGTCAGAAAAGTTAAAAGAAAAAGGTTTGCAACTTTTTCTGTTTTTTCAGAAAAAAACATGACAGATCAGAGGTAAAATGATGTAAAAGGACGCAGATTTGGTTACATCCACCTGCACAGGTCTTACATACGTCCGTCAAGTTGCGGGAGGGCAAAAGTGACATCCATACTTTTCTGCTCCAATTCAGCAGGGGATCTATTCAGAAATCAAAATCATAGTATAGGGAATGGCGCTGTGTTAGAACTAGGAGTGTGACTGAAAATTAAACAAATGTTCAAGTGCATAAAATAATTACTATTTAAAATTGGAACAAATATTTTGGTATGATCCAGAAATTTCTACAAAAAATTCTGTCCTTATTTTAGTGAAAACACCTTATTAAGTGAAAAAAATGCTACTATATGTGCAAAAAATCGCAAATATTAAAACGACACCATTATATAACATAACTAAATCTTCACATTAATAAATATAAAGTGATAAGTGCCAGAAGCAATGATTATCAAACAACAATGCATTAATGTGCAATAACCATTTGCAATAATAGATCATTAGTAGTGTGTCAAATCGCAACTAAGTATCAAAGAAAAAATCCCATATGTTGTTTGGTGCAAAAATGTTCATAACAATTGTGCAGAAAGTTCTTCTTTGGTGATAAAGTGCCGTGCTGTAATAACTGGTAGTCCCCCCCAATGTGGTTGCACTCACCGGAGCACTCCACCCCTGCAGGGGTACGAGCGTGTGTTGTTGGTCCTGTCACTCCGGTCGTGTGGGTGCCAGTTTCCTTCCACGCGTCCCAATCCCAAAGGCAGCTGCTTACACACAAGGAGGTGGGGACTTCCTGTCCCTTGATGTATTAAAGGTCCCCACTGGGTATCCACTTAAGTGTTAAAAATATTAAAAGAAAGGTATCCACATAGCGTGATTCTGTTTGAAAATGTATTCATTTATTTATATAAAAACAGTCCAGTCAAAATAGGCTGATATCACACTAGCGGATAAACAAAAAATAAAAAATTTCCAAGTGGGAGAGAGAGCTCACAGTCTCCTATACTCTCCACATAATCCGGGGCCGCATCGTCAGCGTGACGCTGCGGCCCCGGATTATGTGGAGAGTATAGGAGACTGTGAGCTCTCTCTCTCACTTGGAAATTTTTTATTTTTTGTTTATCCGCTACAGCCTCCATGAACTCCTGGACCTCACTTTTTCCGGCTCACTTCCTTTGTTTGGGACGAGCAGTGCACGTGGTCATGTACACTGATTTTTGCACACTACAAATCTAATAGTCTATCTCAACAACGAGCGAGAGATGTGGCTACATTCTTACATACAGTGGGAACATGGAGAACAAATGTAGCCATCCTCTAACAGAGGAAGTCAGATCACAGCAGCAAAAAAAAAAAAAAAAAGGATTTGGAGGGGGCTGAAGGAAATAGAAGATAATACTTCAATACAACTTTTTTTTAATACAGAGTTTAGTGTTTTTAAAGATGGGGTTTACTTTTCAATGTAAGTGTATGTTTGTGCAGTAGTTTTACTGTTATTTTATTCTGTTTATAGCCATTTCTGACTTTAACTATTTTGCGATCTATATATAGTTTTTATTTGATTTTTTTGTGCACTGTTTGCAGAACAATAATAACCAATTATATTGGCAAGGTTCTATGAAGAAGACTTCTTGTTCTGCATGTGTGGTGTACATACTGGGAGCACCCAGCCCTAAGGGCCTGTACTGCAGCTGTTGTTCATTTCATTCAGCTTGCCTTTGCTTGCACCTTGTTATACTCTCTAATCGATTGAACCTTTTGTTTTTGACTTTTATGACAGATCCCTTCGGTGTATCACATTGACATTAAATAGCATGCATGAAGTTTTTTGCATCTTTTCTTTTAGAGGCAATAGCAAAAAGGTAACTTACTGTTATTATGATGTAGCACCCTCCTAGTTTGCTAGTTGTTAGGTACATTTAGTCTGCTCCCCTGTAGGCAGAGGAGCATGGAGTTATTTGTGTTTAGAGGCTGTGCAGTGCATCACAGGTTGTGGCTTTGCTACCTCCCCCTGTATTCTGGAACTCAATGGAGGTTTCCAGAACATAGTGGGTGGGGGGACAGAGGCTGCAGCTTGAATATTCACAGGACTTCCATCAAACCCTGGGGAGGTGAGCCCAGAAAGTGGGGAAGCAACCCATAAATATTCTGATGCCTGGCAGTCTGGGAGCAGAGTCAAGGGTCCAGCCATCAGGAGGTGACCCCTATGCTGGGGGCTCTGCCCCTGGGGCAGGGAGAAAGAGAAAGACAGAGGAGCTCAGCTTCGGCTGGTGTATAACAAGACAATATGGATGTCTGTACTAGAAGGAAAATTGGCTTTTTCATTGACTGGACAGGTATGTGTATAAAATAATAATGTTTTATTACCTGGTTACACAGGCCTTACAAAGAAAATAAACAGCCCAGGCCAAGGCTGTTGGTGTATTTCAGAAGCAAGTTCTGCATCATTCTATCTCTGGGGCCCTCAAACCTTTTTAAATTGAGGGACAGTTCAGTATCCTTCAGTTTGTAGTGGGCCAGACTATGGCCAGTAGTCGGTGAAAGTAAAAAATGCCCAGTGTCAGTGGTCAGTAGTTTGAGGACCATTGTTCTAGCTTGAATTCATTAATGCGGTAGTAAACAGCTGGAAAAAAAACCCTGCAAGGCAATAGCATAATGTGCTAGAATGCATCACATACTAGCACATTATGAAATACTTTCCTTTTGAACAAGGCTCCTGCAGCTCAACCGGTCAACATGTCAGCCATGTTCCCTCTGCGTTTCTTCTGGATTTGCAGGCTCCGGCGCTGTGACTGGCCGGAGCCACGATGACGTCACTTCGTTCCGGCAAGGTCCAGCACGAGCCACCGAACCGTCAGCGGCTGCATGAAAGGTGAATATCTAATTTTACCTACAGGCAAGCTTTAATATAGGCTTACCTGCAGGTAAAAATGACCACGTGGACAATACAACTTTAAAGGGCAACCTCTTGCATAGCATGTTCAACTGACGTCCTCTGAAGTACACTTCACACACATTTGTCAGTACCTAAAGATCTACAGAATATACTATATATATATATACACTATGCTGGCACTAAACAGAGTAGCAAATTGGCAGGAAGCCTTCTGCTTCAAAAAGATACGCCTTTATAGTTTTGATTAGGTACCACATTGGCTGACTATTACTGACCTACATTTTTAACTAGGTCTTAGGCTGGGTTCACATATTCAGGTTTTCACTGCATCCAATTCGCATGACGTGCGAGTGTGACCAGCTCCCAATGGAGCCAGTTCACACATGTGAGGGGCAGCCGCGGTGCAAATTCCAAAAGGGTCCTGTGCCTTTTTGGGTCCGGTGCGAATTCAGGCAAAAAATTCGGACCTGAATCGCGCCTGAACCGGTGAACAGGAGCGCACCGGACCCCAGGCTGGAAACCGCAGCTGCACATATGTGAACATGGCCTTAGTGTAGCCCTTTATGGTTTTCCTCTGACATAGGCAGAGCTGGATCATCCACAGGGCAACCTAGGCAGGATCCTAGGGCCTGGGGGACATCCAGAGGGTCCAGCTACAACCTTCATACTGTTGCAGTAATCAGGGGGATAGCAACATTTATCAAAGCTGCAAACTTCGCAAGGTATAATAATGCAGGCAGTTAGTGTCTGATCGAGTAGGCCATACTGGTCCAGACAATGCAAGTAGGTGGCTTCTCTATGCCTTTTGCAATATGTATCAATGTAGAGCGAAGAGTTGGGGGTTGGAAGAGCAGCTGAGCTTAGTTAAGGAACCTTAGCTGAGGCCCCATTTTTCCTTAATCCACTTTTAGACATCTGTTTTTAAAGCATGTTTGAAATATATTGAATGCAGTGGCTTAACATAATAAATTACAATCTTTTGGTTTATCATGCAAATCTCAAACTGGTAATACTGTACATATATTTATACACTGTATGTCCACTTCCCCACTCCTATCCTCTATATTTCCTGGCCTTTGGCACCAATAATTAACAATCTCATCCTGCGGTTGCTCAGAGTGTGTAGCAGAGTTAACTGAGAGTGGAACTTTAGAAAAATAAGTCCTGCTAGATCACTTCAGGCTGACCCCTTTTGCAGGTATAACTATGTAAAACCTTAAAAAAAAGTGCCTACACCAGTGATGGCGAATCTTGGCACTCCAGATGTTTTGGAACTACATTTCCCATGATGCTGCAGAGTGCATGAGCATCATGGGCAATATAGTTCCAAAACATCTGGCGTGCCAAGGTTCTCCATCACTGGCCTATACTGTTTAAAATCCAGTAATACGCTATTTCACCCTGCTCTGCACATGCTCAGTTGCGCTCTATTTTTTGCCATTGTGCAATCAGAGCCACTAGAGGCCGATCTGCTGATGGCCTTAATATTTACTGCTGCTCAGGGGCTCAAGGCTTCAGTAAAATGGCATCCTCCAGAAACAGGAACAATATTGAAGGCAATTTACAGCACACACTAATTTTGGAAGCATAATTATTAACGTGGAATGTATGTCCCTTGCTAAAGAACATTATGTTTTATCAAGTTGTTAGGGGTAAAGTTCCATTTTAAATGAGCAACAATACATCACAATTTCTCTTATCAACTATTGTATTTAAGGTGAAAGTTAAATTTGTTTTTTTTTAGGTAATTTGGTCAGTGTTAAAAACCTTGCCAGGCTTTTTACTGTCTGTGGTCCTGTTGAATAGCTTTCCCTTCACTTCCTGCACAGTCACCAACATGAAGGAAGGATCAACCCAGCCAGGGCACCACACTAAGGATCCAACAGTGGCTGTAACCCTCTAATAAAAGGGTTTTATTTCTGTTTGGGTCCCTGTTGGAGAGATTCTACTCAATATGACCGAAAAAGAAATGAAGTAAGAATTTCCTAATGGGGACACAGACAGCAATAAAAAATCTTGAGGGGGTCTTACCCTACTCCATTCCACCCAAAACTTAAAAGAAACATTTGGGGGATTTACTAAAATTGGGGAGTGCAAAATCTGCAGCAACTGTGCATAGTAACCAATCAGCTCCCAGGTTTTATCACCAAAGCTTTACTGAACAAGCTGAAGTTAGAAGCCGATTGGCTACCATGCACAGCTGCACCAGATTCCGTGTGCACTAGTTTTAGTAAATCTCCTCCAATACTGTGTTTCACTTTAAGCTACCTTAGCACCAGTAAGTACAATCTGTAACCACCAATCCCTGTAGCAAAAAGACCAGGGAGCTGTAAGATGGCTTGATGTATGTTACCACATAGAGGGACCGAAAAAACATATGGGATTTTTAGACTGTTATTTTTGTATTGCAAAACAACTGCATACCTCCCAACTTTTAGAGATGGGAATGAGGGACACCTATCAGCAAAAGTATGCAGGCATAGGACACACCCCTTGCCACGCCCCCTTAAAGGAGAATTGTAAAAAAATAAAAGATTGCTTCAACCCAAAAGTGCTTTTTTTACCACTACTCTTCCTTTATATTGGCGTTTGGAATTTACAAAAGTAGCCATTTAGAAATCAGATGAAAGGTTTAGCGCTGTAAAACACTTTTTCATAGATAAAAAGTGTATTTTTTTATACATTTATATAGATCAGACCAAAATGAGGGACAAATGAGGAGGAATGAGGGACAGAGGGACATTGCTCCAAATCAGGGACAGTCCCTCGAAATCAGGGACAGTTGGGAGCTATGCAACTGGTATATGTTAGTAATTCGTTAGCTCCTCATTTTTGATTTATTAATCGGCTTATGTGACCAAGTTTGACAATTGGTAGAACCCCCTGTGCAGCAGTTGCTCCACTTTACTGTAATGTAGGATAATATGATGATGGAAAGGAGCTCCATGATAAAAGAAAAACACACAAATGATTTCTTACCCTTCAAACACATATAAGGAAGATGAGCAAAGCTTTGATGTTCCGTTCACAGTTAAATCCTCTCCTTCTTGCCTCCACTGTAGTTAACGTCCCCTACTAATCCCTGTCCTTGTCTCAGAGTGCCTCCAGAATGTCAGAGTTGTTCCTGAGTGTTCCTGATCCCTCTGCTTCCGTTCCTCTCTTACCTAGTCAGTCCAGCCCCGCTGGCAGCACTCTCCTGTGCCTGCTGGCTCAGGATGTTGATCCCCTCTCCTGAGCAGGTCACATGTAGCCAGCTTCTATAAATGGGATTTGAAACTCTGGTGAAGTGTGAGGAATCTGATCCCAGAGCTATATAACAGCCCTGGAAATGTTCACATAGTGCAACTGAGAGGAGAAAATAGAGACAGGAACAGAACCAGCCGCAGGGGAAAGACAAAGACAGGTCAAGGAAAGTAAGACACATGAATGTGGAGGCTAAACAAATATAATGGAGAAACATACTAGGGCTGATTTCAGTGGCGCTTGGTGCTCTATTTTTTGAAGGGGGGGGGGGGGCAGGCAAACAAAAAAACACCAATCACCCCCCCAGCCCCACTTGCCCGCAAGCCCACCGGCCTCACAACTTACCCCATCTAGGTCCCGGGTGGCATTGGCGGCTTCCCCGGCTTCTCCGGTTGCTTCTCCTCCGGGCGGTCCTCCTCCCGGCCAATATGCTCTAAGGACCACTTCTCATCCTGATTGGCCGGGAGGAGAAGCAGAAAGACAATAGGGAATGTTGATTCGCTATTGTCACAAGTGCAATTAGCAGAGCTCTGAGCCCACCCTTTTGAAGCCAATTAGAACTTCCGGCTCTGATCACGTGCTTCACAAAAAAAAAAAAAACCTGTAGAACTCTATGCGTCCGCCGCCCTGCATGGAGTTTAGAGGCTGGGCGCATAGCGATTAGGGGGCCGCCGCAGGCCGATTTACTAAAACTGGAGAGTGCAAAATCTGGTTCAGCTCTGTAATGAAACCAATCGGCTTCCAGGTTTTTTTTTTGTCGAAGCTTAATTGAACAAGCTGAAGTTAGAAGCTGATTGGCTACCATGGGACGCAAGTGGCTGAAAACCTTTAAAAAAAAAGTAATGAAATATTTTCCAAATGTAGGAGAGGGAGGGGGAGCCAGGAAGAAAAAAGTTATTTTTACATTTACATCAGGGATATGCAATTAGCGGACCTCCAGCTGTTGCAAAACTACAAGTCCCATCATGCCTCTGGGTGTCATACTTGTGGCTGTCAGAGTCTTGCTATGCCTCATGGGACTTGTAGTTTTGCAACAGCTGGAGGTCCGCTAATTGCATATCCCTGATTTACATCAATATCAATGGAAGTGTTTGGGGAGTGGTAAAGCCCAGTGACAGGTAAATTCTGATACGACGCAGCACGACCATATGAACAACACTGGGCACTGCAATGCACACTGAATTTTGACAGGTGTCTCTAGAGCTTTAAAAACACTCATGAGCCGCCTGCTTTTGAAGCTAGCTCCTTCTTTTGAGCGGAAGTTCAGCCCCTTCCCCCGCTGCATTCTGGGACATGTCACAGGTCCCAAAAACTGCGGGACCAATCAGATAACGCAGTGCATGCCAAGTGAGTAGCTGGCTGTGAAGCCGCAAGCAGTCACAGCCAGCTGCCCACGGTTAGTATGCCAGCACAGGGGACCAAAGCCTGGTGAAGAAACCTGCTGGGTGAGGACAGTGCTGGACCCTGGAACAGGTGAGTGTCTGTTTATTAAAAGTAGCAGTTACAGTTTTTGTAGCTGCTGACTTTTGATTTTTCAATAGATGACTGAAAAACTGCTTTAGCCCCAATATATGTCATATACAAAAAACACAAACCCTCTATGTATAGGGACTTTTTTACAGTAATCTGTCCTAGAAATATCTTATAAGATATAATAAAAAATATTTTTATTTATAATAATCCAAAATTAACATAGAAGAAGTACATAAGTGAAAAAACAACCAAATATTGAATGACAAATGGCAATACTATACAGAATAATGGAACCTATAGCAAATATAGCAGTGTTAAGCGGTACCCAATGCGTTTCAAAGATCATATATCTCTCAGGGGTGTAAACTTTCAGGTTCTAGGTCTTTTTTTACTGTATATATCTAAAACATATATAAGGTCGCCAGAGATTGAAAGCATAAAAAGTAATTAGTGCTGCTGCCACAGGATAATGCCAGGAAGGAGATACCTCTAGAGACCATGGCACCTCTGGCACTGGGGTCATCCAGAAAAGAGGGCAGAGAAGAAAGGGGGCTATCAGGTATTATTATTAAGAGTATGTATGTTCATGAAGATGAAATTAAATGGTGGTTTTCCCTTAAAGTGTTACTAAACCCACAACAGTAAAATCAGTCTGTATATGCAGTAAAGCAGGCTGGTTATACTCTCTGTGGAACCTAAGGGGTTAATCCTGCACATTGTGTAAAAAGGCTGTTTGATCCTGTCTTCTCTGATCATCCCCTTCTTCCACTGTCCTCAATCTATCTGCTGGTAGAACAGAGCCTTAGGGGCAAACTGCATATGCTCAGTTTGGTGTGTATTGCTAGAGAGTTTTTTTTTTTTACTTGGGATAGTGCATGTGATCAGCACAGGGCCAATCAGCACTATCCAGACAGAGGGTCAGGGGTCTTGCAGCCTCATAGGACAGTCAGGGGAGAATGAAAACTCCTCCTACAAGCTTTAACCAGACACTGATAGAAGTCACAAGACTGCTTTACTGCTGATGAGAAAAGGTATTTAGGAGTTTATATTTACTAAAACTATTGCATTTCCATGTTCTTTGTACTATTGGAGACCAGATATAGTGAATGCAGGGTCCTGGGTTTAGTAACACTTTAATGTTGGAACTGGCATCACATCAAGAAGGTCATGTCCAAAAAAAGGATGAGAGGGAGGTGTTTTATGATCGGGTGTAATTATAAAGCCTGCGTGTATGGTGAGCATCACCCTGATGTGTCAGTCTTCATAACAACCTACGTTTCCAGGGTGGGTCCTTGAAAAATCTGCCATCTACATAAACTCTAACCTGCTGTTGTCAGAGATTTTTGAGTGGAACTTCATCCTAAACAGGAAGTTCCACTTTTAAGAATCCCCTCCTCCTCTAACAATATTGGAGGTTCATTTTTTTTTGGGGGGGGGCAGACACCTAGGTTTGGCAGATTGCTGCTCCCACTTCCACTGGAAGTTGTCTCCCCTCACTGCCTGCAACCTCTTGGAACAAGTCCTCAGAGGGTGCTGGACCATCCTCAAAACCCAGTGCGACTTGTGCATGTGCAGTGGGGTGCCGGCTGTGAAGCCACAGGAGGTCACAGCCAGCTTTCCACAGTCAACATGGTGGTGTCGGGCCCCCGGAGACCAGTGAAGAACCGGCACAGGTGAAGACAGCGCTGGATTCCTTGAGAGGTAAGTGTACATGCATGTGCATGTGCGCCGCCGGCAGCTCTCTTCTGCTGTCATTACACACAGCAGAAGCTGATCAGCGGGTGCCGAGTACTCGATGTCCGCCGCCACCCGCCGATCTTCTGGCAGAGAGACAAAACTAAGATGTGCCTATGTAAACAAGGCAGATCGCTGTTCTGACAGGGGGGAAAGGAATGGAGTTTGTGTCCCTGCAAAGCAGGAAATAAATTCTCTTCCCCAAGTGAGAGCGCCTCACACAGTGTATAGTAAAACAATGATTAGGCACACAGTTAACTCATTTGATCGCCCCTCATGTTAACCCCTTACCAACCAGTGTCATAGTACAGTGACAGTGCATATTTTCAGCACAGATCACTGTATTAGTGTCACTGGTTTCCAAAAAGTGTCAGTTAGTGTCAGAATGTCTGCCGCAATATCGCAGTACTGCTATAAGTCCCTGATCATCGCCATTACTAATAAAATATATATATATAAATAAAAATATCCCATAGTTTTTAGACGCTATAACTTTTGCGCAAACCAATCAATATACGCTTATTGAGATTTTTTACCAAAAATATGTAACAGAATACATTTTTTATTTATTACTTATATAGAGCTGTCAATTTACGCAGCACTTTTACATATACATTGTACATTCACATCAGTCCCTGCCCTATTGGCCTACATTTATGAAGAAATTTGATTTTTTTATTGGATATGTTTTATAGCAGAAAGTAAAAAATGTTTTGTTTTCAAAATGGTCACTCTTTTTTTGTTTATAGCACAAAAAATAAAAAACACAGTGGTGATCAAATACCACCTAAAGAAAGCTCTATTTGTGGGAAAAAAAGGACAAAAAGTTTATTTGGGTACAGCGTCGCACGACCGCGCAATTGTCAGTTAACCACTTCTGGACTGCCCACCGCACATATACTGCGGCAGGGCAGCCTGGCTGCACGAAACAACGTACATCATGCATGAGATACTGTGGGCGCATGCGGGTCCCACAGACTCAATGTCTGCCGGCAACCCGTAATCGCTCCACAGAGGCGGATCCCCGTTCTGACAGTGGACAACACTGAGATCGGCTGTTCCAAGTAATCAGGAACAGTGATCTCTGTGTTGTCCCAGTGAGCCGATCCCCCAAACAGTTAGAACACACCCAGGGAATACAGTTAACCCTTTGATCGCCAGTGTCATTTATACATTGATCAGTGCATTTTTTTTTAGCACTGATCACTGTACTGGTGTCACTGGTCCCCAAAAAATGTCACTTAGGGTGTGATTTGTCCGCCGCAATGTCACAGTCCTGCTAAAAATCGCAAAACGCATGAAAAAAAAAATTAAAAATCCCTAAATCTATCCCCTATTTTGTGGACACTATAACTTTTGCGCAAACCAATCAATATACGCTTATTGGGATTTTACCAAAAATATGTAGCAGAATACATATTGGCCTAAACTGATGAATAAATTCGTTTTTTTACATTTTTTGGGGGTATGTATAATAGCAGAAAGTAAAAATGTTTGTTTTTTTTCACAATTGTCACTCTTTTTTTGTTTTTAGCAGAAAAAATAAAAACCGCAGAGGTGATGAAATACCACCAAAAGAAAGTTCTATTTGTGTAAGATCTATTGAGCAGGGCCCTCTGATCCCTCCTGTATTGATTTGTATTGTAAGTGTACTGTCTGCCCTCATGTTGTAAAGCGCTGCGCAAAACTGTTGGCGCTATATAAATCCTGTATAATAATAATAATTTGTGGGAAAAAAAGGACATCAATTTTGTTTGGGTACAACATTGCACAACCGCACAATTGTCAGTGCAAAAAAAGGCCTGGTCATTAAGGGGGTAAATCTTCCGGGGGTCAAGTGGCTAAAACAAAGCCCTCCAGTGGCGCACTTTCACCGCTGACAGGGCTTCCATGTTCACCTGGTCTTCCTTCCGGGTTCGTGGGCTCCGGTCCTTTAAATGTCAGGGTTGCGATGATGCCACTCCCGCGCATGCACACGGGAGTCACTGTTCACGGCACATGGTTCTGAAGGAAGGGCACGGGTATGTTGTTCCTTCCGAGGGCATTCGCCAGTGACGTCACTGGCAGCTTCACAACTAAATACCTTCTACCGTGCACATTTAGGAGATATTTAAGGTACCTACAGGTACATACCTCCCAACATTTTGAGATGGGAATGAGGGACACCTACCTGCAATTGTATGTAGGCATAGGACACGCCCCTGTCACACCCCCTTAAAGGAGAATAGACCAAAAAAAAAGGTTAATTAAATCCAGAAGGGACTTTTTTTTACCACTACTATTCCTTTATATTGGCTTTTAAAATTTACAAATGCAGCCATTTATAATTTGGATGAAAGGTTTAGCACTGGGAAACACTTTTTGAAAGATAAAAAGTGCATTTTATTTACAACTATATAGATCAGACCGAAATAAAGGGACAAATGAGGGGGAAAGAGGGACATTGCTCCAAATCAGGGACAGTTGGGAGCTATGCAGATGTAGGTGAAACATAAATGTCACAAAAACTTTTACTAACACTTTCATAGAGTTGAGTGTGGTGGAATCAGAACGAGGCTTGGTACGCAGAGCTCCGCGGTGTCACATGTCCTGGTCCCTGTCGGCCTCCGTAGGGTCTGTGTTGTGTGTTACGTAGTGCAGCCGCGGCGCCAAAGCCGAGTGATCGGAGTTCGGGCGGCTTGTCATCGGGCTCTTCCATTATGTCCAGCCGGAGATCCACCAGTGGGGAGGACCATGGGGACACGTTCATGGACGGAGACGGAGCTGGAGATCGGGACAATGGGAACCGACGGGAGATCCGACACAAGTACCGGGAGCTCATGCAGAACATGCACCGTGAGTGTCCCGGGGGCGAGGAGCCGTGTGTGATGGGAGGACCAGACACCAGTATAGGGCTATCTCATTGCAATGCATGGAGGGGTTGGTGCCCACCGGTGCCAGGAAGTTACACTAGACTTAGGAAAAGGGCCACAAACCTTTCAGGTGCCATTAACCACTGGAAGATTTACCCCCCTTCATGACCAGGCCATTTTTGTGATATGGCACTGCTTTACTTTACTTTAACTGACGATTGCGCGGTCATGCAACGCTGAACATAAATTAAATTTGTCTTTTTTTCCCCACAAATAGAGCTTTCCTTTGATGATATTTGATCACCTCTGCGGTTTTTATTTTTTTGTGCTACAAGCTGGCCGACAATTTAAAAAAAAAAAAAAAAAGTTACTTTTTGCTATAAAACATATCCAATAAAAAAAAAAAAGTAAAGCTCTGCACTGCATTTTATCGTAGCTCCAGGCTGCATTGCACAGTCAAAACAAAAGATTTGCAAAATTTTACAGTTCATATTATTTTATTTTTGTATTAACCGCTTGTGGAGCGTCTGCTGTACATCTACTGCGGCAGGGCGGGCACATCCGAGTCTGGGGCGCGTGCTACCGGTGACCCGCTCCTGCTGTGATTGGACACAGCAGGAGCCAATCGGCGGGTCCTGCTGATGCGATGTGCGCCGGGACCTGCCGATTGTTCGGGAGACGGGCAGAGCCGTGGTCTGCCTATGTAAACACGGCCGATCGCCATTCTGTCAGAGGGGAAGATGGAGATCCTGTGTTTCTGCTAAGCAGGAACACAGATCTTTACCTTCCTCCGGTCAAAGCGCCTCCCCCACAGTTAGAAAGCACTCCCAGGGAACGCGTTTAACTCTTCGATCGTCCTTGATGTTAACCCCTTCCCAGCCAGTGTCATTAGTACAGTGACTATGTAAACAAGGCAGATCGCTGTTCTGACAGGGGGGGGGGAAAGGAATAGAGTTTATGTGCCTGCAAAGCAGGGAATAAATTCTCTTCCCCAAGTGAGAGCACCTCGCACAGTGTATAGTAAAACAATGATTAGGCACACAGTTAACTCATTTAATCGCCCCTGATGTTAACCCCTTACCACCCAGTGTCATAGTACAGTGACAGTGCATATTTTTAGCACTAATCACTGTATTGGTGTCACTAGCCCCCAAAAAGTGTCAGGTGTCCGATTAATCCACAGCAATATCGCAATCCTGCTATAAGTCACTGATCGCCGCCATTACTAGTAAAAAAAAAAATAAAAATAAAGAAAAATATCCCCTAGTTTGTAGTAGAGGTCGACCGATATATCGGCAGATATTTGGCGTTTTTTAATTAATCGGCATCGGCGATTGTGCTAATAAAAAGGCCAATTATAACTTCAGCGCGACAAGTCTTCAATGGAGCACTTGTTTGTCCTCTCTGGGCATTCTGCCAAGTCTGATAAAAAAAAGAACCAAGAAGAGATACAGGTTTCTACTTATCAATGGACTGAACTCTGTGTAGAGGAGTTCTCAGTTTAACCATTTAAAGACTAAATCTTTTCTGACACTTGTTGCGTACAAGTAAAAATCCTGTATTTTCTGCTAGAAAATCACTTAGAACCCCCCAAAAATTCTATATATATATTTTTTTTAGCAGAGACCCTAGGGAATAAAATAGCGGTTGTTGCAATATTTTATGTCACACGGTATTTGCGCAGCGGTCTTTCAAATGTTATTTTTTTGGAAAAAATACACTAATGAATTAAAAAAAAAACTAAAAAAGTAAAGTTAGCCCATTTTTTTTTTTCGTCCAAAAGTTTGATTACCTGTTTTTGTGTATTTAATATTTAAGATATAGTTTTATATATATATATATTTTTTTTTAAATCTAAATTATACATACAAGTGAACTGATTGGAGGTTTGTTTTGTTCAATAAATGTTTAAATGTAAGAAATTTTCTGTATCACTTTATCTAAGGCTGCTTCCACACTGGAGCGAGCAGGCGTTGACGGTAAAATGCTGCTAGTTTTAGCGGCATTTTAGCGGCGCTATTGGGGGTTTTATAACCCAGCTAGCTGCCGATGAAATGCGCCCGTGAAGAGCCGCTGCCGAAATACACTTTCGCCAGCGGTGCACATGCATTTCAATGGGCAGGAGTGGTGGAGGAGCGGTTTACACCGCTCCAAAGATGCCGCTTGCAGGACTTTTTTTTTTTAACATCCTGCCAGCGCATCGCCTCAGTATGAAAGCACTCGGGATATCACACTGAGACTGCAGGGGAGCCGTTTTGCAGGCACTTTACAGGCGCTATTTTTAGCCCAAAAGCACCTGAAAAATGCTCCAGTGTTAAAAAGGGTCTAACTGTTAGATTTTATGAGATGAAGGGAAAAAAAAAAATCTGCCTAACCTATCGGCCCAAAAAAAACGGCATCATATACCGGCCATCGGCCGCCGTGATTTCTAAATATCGCCATCGGCCAGAGAAAAACCCATATCGGTCGACCTCTAGTTTGTAGACGCTATAACTTTTGCGCAAACCAATCAATATACACTTATTGGGATTTTTTTTTACCAAAAATATGTAGCAGAATAAATATTGGCCTAAATTGATGAAGAAATTTTATCTTTTATTTTTTTTTTATTGGATGTTTTATAGCAGAAAGTAAAAAACATTGTTTTGGTTTTTTTTCAAACTTGTCGGCCTTTTTTTTTTGTTTATAGCGCAGCAAATAAAAACCACAGAGGTGATCAAATACCACCAAAAGAAAGCTCTTTTTGTGGGAATAAAATTACATACGTTTTATTTGAATACAGCGTCGCACGGCCGCGCAATTGTCAGTTAAATAAGGCAGTGCTGTATCGCAAAAAATGGCCTGGTCATGAAGGTGTGTAAACCTTTCAGACCTCTGCCTTGTGACCACTGTTTCCACACAGAGAGCACCTATGCCGCTGCTGGCAGTGGACAGGCTTTTCTACTTTATGTTGTGTCTGTTTTTAAAAGAAAACCACCTGTAAGCCATGAAATATCTGGCCAGGTTCACACTGATGCGATTGCGGTAAAGGCAGCGATTCCTGTGCGTTTCCCACATAGCAATGGCACTGTGTATATGCGATCTGCTGTGGGTGTCAATTAAAAGTTAACACCCCAAAATCAGCTCGCAAAACGCAGTTAATTTGCCTGAACCGAATTGCATGGGTATGAACACCCAAGTGATTCGGTTCCAGTGCGAACAAAAGAAAGAAAAAAGCTGCCGCACCATTTTCATGTGGTTATGGTGCGATTTGAGCCATTCAAAATAAACGGGCAAAAATGGCACTGCACAGAATTGCAAGCGATTTGCACAGGAACGTGGTGCGATTCCAGTGCGAATCACGTGATGTGACTGTGTGATCCTAGGCTTAAACTGAAAGTTCAATTTGGCTTTAGCAAATATACTATTTTAAGGGCCCATTTACTATTTTACATTCCAAAGACAAAATCTTTTTTAATAATTACTAATTTAATATTATCTCCCAGAAAGCGTTTTCCTTTATTATAGATGAAAGTATTTACAAACTGATGTTTCCCCCACTGCTAACTCCAGACCCCTCAGCATTCCTTCCCCAAACTTTTTGTCGGTAAGCGGATACCAAACAGGTCACATTTTGTTTGGCACTACATGTCCCAGCAACCCTATCAGTATGGCCCGTCTTGCTAGACCCAGCTGCAGCCCTACATTACAGGCGGCGGCACTCATTTAGCTTCAGGGCTGCCCGTGTGTGTGTGTGTGTGTGTGTGCATACGCAGCGTATGTACAGCTGTGGTCCCAGGCTGGAGTGCACACGCATGGGTGGCTGTATATGTGCTTGCATAGGATAGGAGTAGGGCTGCAACTAACGAGTATTTTCAAATCGATTAGTTGGCCGATTATTGTTTAGATTAATCAGTTAATAACCTTAAAAGAGTGGTGTATAATTTAGTTAATATGTAAAGTTTTTAAAAAAAGGCAATCTATTCTTAGATATCTCTATGCAGTGGTAAATATAAATAACCAACTATATGGTTAGATAAATCTCTAATCTAATCTAGTGAAAATAACCTTCTTGACCCATTACAGTCTGGCTTTTGCTCACGGAAACTGCCTTACAAAAACTCACCAACGATTTGCTAACTGCTAAAACCAATGGCCACTACTCCATACTCCTACTACAGTACTTGACCTCTCTGCAGCCTTTGATACTGTTGACCATCTGCTAGAGCTGCACAATTAATCGTCAAGAATCGTTATCGTGATTAATCGTCAAGAATCGTTATCGTGATTAATCGTCAAGAATCGTTATCGTGATTAATCGTCAAGAATCGTTATCGTGATTAATCGTCAAGAATCGTTATCGTGATTGAGTGTCAAGAATCGTTATCGTGATTGATTGTCAAGAATCGTTATGGCGATCTTGACTAAAGTGTTTCACAATTCTTTCTATGCAAAGAATTCTCTCTGCTCTTCTGAAGCCACAGCCCTCAAAAGAAAGGAAGAGAAAAACCAGGCAGTCTGCCAAGAAACAAAACATTCTTTATCAGTTGAACTTAAGTATAAACATTGTAACAATTTGTCAATGGAATAGACTTCCTGTGTAAGTGAAAAAAGCCACCCTAGAGAATAAAATGGTGGTTGTTGCAATATTTTATGTCACACTGTATTTGCGCAGCGGTCTTTCAAATGCAATTTTTTTTGGAAAAAATTACTTTAATGAATTTAAAAAAAAAAAAAATTAACCAGTAAAGTTAGCCCATTTTTTTTTTTTTTGTATAATGTGAAAGATTTTACATTGCGAGAATCGTGAGAGAATCGTGATCTTTTTATTCTAAGCAAAAAAATTGTGATTCTCATTTTGGCCAGAATCGTGCAGCTCTACCATCCGCTCCTCCTCAAAAAATCTCCGTTCCCTTGGCCTCCAAGATTCTGCTCTCTTCTGGTTCTCCTCCTACCTATTGCAGGGCTCCTTCAGTATTACCTACAATTCTGTCTCCTCCTCTCCATTTCCTCTTTCTGTGGGGGTACCCCAAGGCTCTGTTCTTGGACCCCTTCTCTTCTCTATCTATACCTCCTCCCTTGGTCACTTGATAACCGCCCACGCCTTCTAATACCATCTCTACGCCGATGACACCCAAATCTATCTCTCTACTCCTCACCTCACTCCTTCAGTCTCCTCTCGCATTACTAACTGACATATCAGCATGGATCTGATGGAACAAGCCATAAACCCACACACACCACAGGCTGAAATGGATGGACTGGTGTCTTTTTCAACCTCACCAACTATGTACCTTTCTTAAAAGAGAAGTTTTTTTGTTGTTGTTTTTTTCCAGTTTTATACTTACCTAGGTGGATGCAGCATCGGTCCCCTGGCGCCTCTACACTGAGAACCGAGCGTTCGAACTTCGCAGATCTCTCGGTTCTCACAGCTCCCCGAGCAGAGAGCTGCAGACTGTCAGTCAGTAGCTCTGCTCCCTCCTCGCTCACTGGAGTGCTGAGCTGTGGAGGGACGAGGAGCGGCCAGCTCAGACTTTCGCTTAATGAGAGGCTGAGACAGGTATTAGTCCAGGCACCTGGCAGATCCAGACTTTATTGTCGTGATGATGCGGTGCCTGGACTGATCTGTGTGACGTCAGCAGAGAACGGACTTCAGTCTGCTCTTTGCTGAAAACGGGTCACAGGAGTGCAAAACTAATTGCGCTTCTGTGATCCATAGGAGAGCCCCAGCCAAATTAGCTCAGGCTGGACTTCTCCTTTAAACGAAATCTCTCTAAAACTGAGCTGATAATATTCCCTCCCGCCTGTTCGCCCCCCTCCATGACTTTTCCATCAAAATCAATGCAATCATCAATGCCTCCCCTTACACCAGGGTACTAGGTGTAATCCAGGGGTAGTGAATAAAAATTCACGGGTGTCCGGTCAGAAAAATTTTCTTCCAGCAGAGGTCTGAGTGTCATATTGGTGCTATGACTCCACATAATATCCTCCACATCACAGCCTTCCGTGCGCGTCACAGGCCCCCCCATCTCAGACCCCCCATCAGATTGACCCATCACAGGCCCCCCATCACAGATTGACCCATCACAGGCCCCCCATTGGAGACTGACCCATCACAGACCGATCCATCACAGACCCCCCCGTTGCAGACCCACCCGTCGCAGACCCACCCGTCACAGGCCCCCCCCCCCTCGCAGACCGACCCGTCACAGGCCCCCCCCCTCGCAGACCGACCCGTCACAGCCCCCATGTCGCAGACCGACCCGTCACAGCCCCCCCAATCACAGACTTCTTAACTTAAATAGTCCCGCTCTTTGTCCAGGGCTGAGCTTCACATCTTGTGTCAATAAGACAAGCAGTATGGGGAAGGGGGCAGTGCAGAGATCTTATCGAAGGGACAGACCCGTGCCCGCCTGCCATGCTGTGAACCTAACAGCGGCAGGCAGGCGAGCCAGCAGCAGGGAGAAGACACACAGGCAACTATTTAGCGAGGCTGTGGTAAGGGTAGGACCTCATAGGCCTACCTCTCCATAGGCTATCCCCTTTTCAGTCTATCATGACTGCTGCTGCACCTTACCAACCGCACAGTGTTTGCCACCCCTCTCTGCCAATCCCTAAACTGGCATCCGATCACCCAGCATATTAAATTCAAAATACTAATTACAACATACAAAGCCATTCACAATTCTGCCCCAACCCTATCCGTCCACTCAAGACCTCCTATTCTCTAGCTCCCTTGTCTCCTCCTCCCATGTTCGTCTCCAGGATTTCTCCAGAGCCTCTCCCATCCTCTGGAACTCTCTACCTAAATCTGTCCGGCTATCCCCTACTCTTGCTACCTTCAGGCGATTCCTGAAAACGCATCTCTTCAGGGAAGCCTATCACGTCTCCAACTAATCTCCTATCACTTCCATCAACTCATTTCCCACAGTTACAACCTTTTGTACCACCTGCCCCACCCTATCAGATTGTAAGCTCTTCTGAGCAGGGCCCTCTTGTATTTTATTGTATTGTAACTGTATTATCTCCCTTTTATATTGCAAAGTACTGCGTAAACTGTTGGCACCATATAAATCCTGTATAATAATAATGTTTTTTTTTTTTTGCAGAGAACAGGGATGACATGCTCAGCTCCCGTAGTAACAGGCTGACCGAGACCCTGGAACAAGCCAATAAACTCTTTGAAGGAGGCAAGTGGCCAGTTCTTCACTTTTTATTTAATATATTAAAGCTGATGCTTAGTTATGGCATATTTTACATTAGTTAGATTGAGCCAGTGTGGACCAATGTAATTCTGTATGTACAATACCTGAGGGATCCCTATGGAAGCTGGAAACCATTGTAATAGGCAGTGCTGTTACAGTGATCTCCACTAATTTCCTGTCCTGTGCCAAGCGGCTGCCCTGCTGCATTGTGAACACAGGAGGTAAGTCGCTTAGCACAGGCACCATTCAGAGAACACTGTGCATTTTCTTAATGAATGCAAAGTATTCTTTGATTTGATGAGGTGGAGAGGCGGGCTGGTGACATCATGAGCTCCACCTTATCCTGCCAAATTGCAGAGAAAATGCAAAGTATTCTCTGCAACCAGCTCTGTTTTCTAAGCAGCAGGGCAGCCACTTGGCACAGGACCTGGACGCTTCCATGGTTCGGCTCTCAATGGACAACATACTCCAGTGGGCTGTCTATTCAGAGTGCAGTGCGCATGCGTCGGTGACATCACCGGCCACTACAAATGTGAATATCTTCTAAACGATACATGTTTAAGAGATCCTTACTGTACTTACAGGTAAGCCTTGTACCTGTAGGCAGAGTTTACTAGCGCTTTAATGAACATGTTCCATCTGTACATTATAATTTCTGTATTTGCTATTTCAGTGTCCAAAGCCAGAGAAGCTGCACTTGACGCTCAGTTATTAGTTTTGGCATCAAACCTGGGGAAAGAGAAAGCCAGTCAACTCCGCACAGACCTGACAGTGTTTGACCCAAGTTCGTTTGCAGAGGATTTGGTAAGTCGTACCCGGGTTAAGTTGTGCAAATCAGAACAGGCATTAAACTGAAATCCAGGCAGATATAAAACACCAATTAATGCAACTGATTATTTTGGTTAAAGCCCAACTCTGGGAAAATGTAAAACGATCCCTTGCAGTGTAGCTGTGCTCGCCCTGCAAGGGTTGATGGTTAATTTTGTCTAGGGGAGAGGAGAAAGTTTTACTTACCTAATTCTCAACTCCTCTAGCAGATGGTGCCCCCTTAATGCTCCAGCTGTGGACTGTCCTTGGCGTCATCACGTCCAGTGCACAGCTACGGACCCTGCTTTGGCCTTGATGTCAAGACCCTAGGCCTCTGGAGCGTGGGGGAGAAGAAGCTGAGGTGAATTTAGGTAGGTAGAGCCTTCTTTTTTTTTTGTTTTGTTACCCTACAGTAGACTAAAATGAGCAATTTAACCCCTGCAGGCACAGCACCACTGCAAAGGATGATTTATTAAATATTTTTTTTAGCTGTTTGGAGTTGGGCTTTAATAAATAATTTTTTATATTTAGACACATAAGTGCCTGAATTGGAAAAATGGAAAATAAGGCACTAAATAGCATCAAAAAAAGGAGAAAATAGAAAAAACAACAGAAAATAAATAAAATGAAGCAGCTGCTAAAACCACGAGATACACACATGTACAATTATAGAATTCAATGTAGCAGTGCTATAAAAAATAAAATAAAACAAGGAAAAATAGTGAATGATCCAAAACAGTGAATGTATGTGAACTACAACACACAGCAACATGTGTGGTAAAAATAAAAATTAGTAAATGGCCCATAAAAAGCACATCAGTGTAGATTCTTGTGATATACACGTTTCAAAGATAGTGCACTTCCACCACATAAAATGCGCGCCACGCTTACCTAAGGGCAAGCTCTTATGAGCCTGCTGCTAAGAAACCAGGGCCTCTGTCCGGAGGGGTGTTGAATGTCCACAGGTATTGCTTGGGAAGAAACGACCAGGGAAACTCGAACATCACACCACCAGGGGGATAGATCAGGCGTTACCCAGAAATTTAAATGACTCTCCATAGTGTAAAACATACCAAAAGATTTATTAAAGCTTTTTAAAATTGCACCTTCAGAAGTGATGTTTAAAACGGTCAAGAGAAAACAGCCTGCCGGCTTGCAAATACCCGTCCACTGTGTACAGCGCGATGATGTCAGCACGTCAAACCTCCCTACGCGTGTTTTGTCACAATCTGACGTCGTCTCGGGGAACCCCTCTCTTCCCTGATTGGCTAACTTACTTTGACAGCCATGGGAGCCAATGGCACTGCTCCGGAGGAGAGTCCCGGACAGCTTAGACACTCATGGACATCGCTGGAGAGAGATGGTGTTCAGGTAAGTAATTAGTTGGTGCTGGGGAGGCTGCTACACACAGAAGGCTTTTTATCTTAATGCATAGAATGCATTAAGATAAAAAACCTTCTGTCTTTACAACTCCTTTAGTTATCATCAAGCTGTGTTTCTCAGTGAACTTTTGCTGTTAGTACAAAAATCCTTTTATTCCTTATTGCAGCTTACCTTCATGGGCATTAATCGGTTGGAAAACCCGGACAGTGACAGTGAAGATGAATCGTTTGCCAAAGGATATCTCCCCCCAGATGCTTGGTTTAAACTTGGAACTGGAGCTGCTAAATATTTCAAAAGAACTCCCACCTTTCATTTCATGTGAGTGACAGACTGAGCCATTCCAGTTCAGAACAGAGCGGAGTAAACTTAATTTGGTCAGTCTTAAATCTCATTTCTACTTTTTTAATTCTCTAGGCTGGGATCCTTTAAGACGGAACCTGCTGTAGTTCGGCAAAGAATTGAACGCCAACGGAGGGCTGAAAGAGTTGAAGAGAAGAGAGCGATGCCAGCACAGGTATGAGGCATTTTAGGAAAAAAAAAATCTCTTGCACACGATACTCCTTTTAAAGCATCTACTTTTTCAGCCGTTTTTAAAACATTTATTTTTTTTAATGTATTTTTGCACGCGCGTGAAAACGTATTCTCGGGTTTTTGTTCTGCACAATATGTGAATGGACATTTGCCCACATTGTGCACATTTATGCGCATTTGCACGCATGAGGTGTAAATTACTGACCAAAAATGCTTATTTTGCTTTTTTTTGTTTTTTTACTGAAGAATGCACGGCTCTTGTTTACACACCTGTGTGCATAGTCACATTACAATTAATAGGCTGTATTTTAGCTCAGTAAAAAAAAAAAAAAAGCTATACTGAGCTTTTTCAAGCTGCAGTGTGCAAGAGGCCTTACATGCAGTTCTTGTGATTGCACTGCTATGAAGCCATGCATAGCTGATTTCAGTCGGTGTTGAAAATGAAACCTTGGATGTGTATAGTATTCTCACTACATCCATTGTGTGTTTTTCTATTAATTAACACATTTTAATAGTCCAGGCAGGCCATAGACGATGCAAATTTGCACGAGTCCCCCATCAACACACCCCTCCTGCCGAGCAATTGTCTTCTCCCGGTGGGGGGCGGGTGGGGGAAGCTGTCCTCGCCGGTAGAAGACAGTGATTATCACTAATGGCTATAGCAGCTGCTTGCGATAATCGCAAGAGAATCCGGCAGGCTGGCTGTACCCAAGTTGATCGATTGATCAACTTGGTACATTGAAACCTACCCATTATTGGTTTGAATATCGGCCGGTTCAGCAGGAACCAGGTATGGCCGGCCTAAGCCAGAAAACCTGATGTAAAAAAAAAAAACTATTTCTCTCACAGTGACCAATCACATTTACACCTGCCTTGAAAGTTGCAATGCGATTGAGAGAAAGTTAGATACATGAGGTACACTGGGCTTAGAAAGTACACTCTGCTGTCCATCGACTTGCCCAGTGAAGAACTGCAGTGAGGCCTGGAAGCCACTGAACTCTATTTGAGTCATTGAGTTTACTTTGGCTTAATATAGCCACTTTGTACTAAAACAACCAATGTGTTTTGGGCCCTGATGAAGGGGGAGTTTTTTTTCTGATCCCCTAAATGCGTTGATTGTTTTATTTTGTAGTATTTATTTTTTTAGTATGAATGAATTTGAACTCTTTTAGCCTGGCCCTCCTTCCGTTTGTTCCTTTCTTTTCTGGTAACATTCTGGGGTACTCACTGAAGGATAGCATGTCTGTTGTAGGCAGCCTAACCGAAGCCAGTGAGCTCTTCAAATATTTTTGCCCTCTCGCTTCCTTATTTTTTTTTTTGTGTTAATTAATTGCCATGGATTTTTGAGGTATAAATCCTGACTGGTCAGAGGGAATAATAGTTCTAACTAGAAAAGCTACAATTTCTGGGGAAATTGTGTGAAGTATTCTTGCCTTCACCTACAGTAGTCTACAACTGGAGTGGGCGGAGTAACTGGGTGGAGTGGCTTGAGTAACTATTGTGTGGTTGGAGTGGTTGGAGTGGGCAGAGTAACTGTGTGGAGTGTTTGGAGTGAGTAAAGATAGTAAACATTACACTAACCAATTGATTGATCAAGTTTAAAAAGTGCACGTGACAAGCTTGATAGAGTGAGAAATGCATTTCAACTTTTATTTATATAGCACATTTAATTGCAACGTTGTTGCCCAAAGTGCTTCACAGTTACATTAAAACCATATATTTATAAAAACATTAGCAGCATTATCAAGCCTAGCAGATGAAGGTATGACCACATCCATTTGGGGGGTCTCAGCATCTTGATGTAGAATGGGGGTGAAGGTGTGCTATCTGTTTAATGATAATCAGTGTTTACAACCACTGTTTCCTGGCAACGCTCATGCCCTGTTTATACTTCACAACCACTGCTCAATACACAATACACAGGATCATGATAGCTGTAATAACTGTGCAGTACTTCAAACGGTCGTATTTTAAAAACTATAAATCCTACAGCGAAGGTCTTTATATTGTAAGTGTTGCCTTATGAGGAGTTTATGAGTAATCTCCATTAGCAACTGAGAATATCTGTATATAGATGTGTATATATATATTTTTGGATAAGAAATAATAGTTGTGTGTATGTGACAGGGTTTCAGTAAAGGGGTAATTTAGCTAGATGTGAATACGCGACAGGATCTGGCTGAAAAGAGCTAATGCATTTAACAGCTACTTGTAGTATGCGAGAAGGATGTGCTGGGAAGACAATCAGCTGATTACGTATATTTGATGTTCAAAGGGTCAAGGACAGATACCATCTGAAGTGTAGTTGTTACAGGGCCAAATTCATTAGGTCAATAAAGGCCTTTGTATTCCTCCATGCTAATCAACCATTTGTCCATTTCAAAGGGGTGTTTGAGAGGATGAGAATATTTCTTTCATCTATTCAGGAAAGGAGGTTTTGCCCTGGCTAATGCCATGCATAAGTTAAGTACCCCTTTCAAGAGAAGGTGATGACTTTCACCTTAATCCCTCTTCAAACAACTTATCCCCAGCTCGTTACCACAACAGGAGGAAGTTGCCCAAATTAGGAGGTACGCCTGGTGGGAATAGAGGGCTAACAGAATAAACCAATCAGATTGGCCCTATTCAATTCAATGAGAGATGGGCCTATAAGAAGGTATTCCAAAGAGAGTAGTAGGGAAGATGAAAGCTGACCTGGGCCCAGGAACATTCATAATATAGGTAATTATCAGAGCATCTTCCAGCACTTAAAGGTATACCTGCTTGTCATGTTTGTTTGTTTACCATTTGTATTGTGATGATTATACTTTGTCTTCTTGTACTATAACCTAATATTTTCTCCCTTAAGACTATAGATATTGTCTGTGTATTAGGTAGACTTTTAACGCTTCTTTAATAAATGTTATATTTAGGCTTTCACTTCTGGTTATAAGAATCCTTATTTAACCAACCTCATATCTTATGGTTAATAATTCATAAATGTACGTTTAGAACGTCAAGATAAGAATCACAAGATCCAGACCTAGAGGTTGATGCATATGTCTCTGAAATATTAAAATTGAAGGCACAGTCGCAGTTTAGATATTGCCCTTCAAATTTGAAGTGGCTAGAGTGGAGTTTCAATGAGTGTCAATGGACAGCGTGAGTTGCAAACAAATGGTCATATTGTGAAAACTATCAGGACTATGGCTTAGCCGTGGACATGTTTAGTGGCAGCAGGGATAGCTGAACGTTTTGATATAAGATTTGTGTAGGTGGGCTTGAAAATGAGGGAGTGGCGGCAGTTTATAAATCATGTCCTGATTTTTTAGCTTTTGTCACCTCCCACTCTAGTTTTGAACATTTCGCCATTCATTCCTATGGGACCAATTTCACCGCAAAAACGACGATATTTCGTGAACCATTCGGCGAAACGTTCCACAAAGTAATAGCACACCAATCGGGAACAATCCGCACATTTCGTTATATTACTGTCTATGTAGTGTAAAAGCTGTGGGAGGAGTTAGGGTGGTAAATTTGGCTATATTAAGAATAATATATATGTGAGATAACAGTAAGTGGTCTTGCTATGCAAGAACACTTAATAACAGTATTCAACCTCAGGGATAATACCTTTGCCAAATTTTTTTGTATCTGTTTGCAACAGGGATATAGGCCTATAGGAACCTAGGTCCAGTGGGTCTTTACCGGGTTTCAATAATAATATGGTATTTGCTTTAGTCATGGACATGGGTAGGCAAAGTTGTCGTCTAGCAGCATTAAAGACTTTAAGTAAATGAGAGGAGACAACTTCCCCATACGGCTTATATACCTCCATGGGAAGGCCGTCATCCCCTGGTGCCTTGGAGTTTGGGAACAAACCAGTCTTCAGCTGTAATTCTTTCAATGTTAACGGGGAGTCCTAAAAGTGTCTGAGTGTCTGACAAGCAAGGCAGATCCACCTTTTGCAAAAAATTGGGTAAAGCATCCACAGAGTACTGTCGTTTAGAGCAGTGTTTCTCAACTCCAGTCCTCAAGGCGCCCCAACAGGTCATGTTTTAAGGATTTCCTTCAGATGAAACAGCTGTGGTAATTACTAAGGCAGTGAAACTGATCAAATCACCTGTGCAAAATAATGGAAAGCCTGAAAACATGACCTGTTGGGGCGCCTTGAGGACTGGAGTTGAGAAACACTGGTTTAGAGTAATATAAATTAGAATAGAACTCTACTAGTTCATTCATAATTTTGATCTGGAGAATTGACCACGGTCCCATTCCTTGTGCGTAGGGCACCTATAGACAGGGAGGCCTGGTGAGATTGAACAATCTTGGCTAATAGGCGACCAGCCACCGCATAAAATGCCACTTTACTAAAGAACCTTTTTCTATCCGCAACTGAAGTGCTAATACGGACCATAGCTTCCTGGGCGGAAATCCTTGCCTCTCTAGTGGAGTCAGATAGGTTGGCAATAAATTCCGCCTCCAATCAAATCGCCAGCTGTGCAGCCTGTTCTTTTTGGGAGTTAGTTGCCTTCTTAATATTTGCAAGTTCAAATATGAACACGGCCCTCTCACTTCTTTGTATGAACTTGCATCAAAATCTCAGTGCCTCTTGGATGCTTTTGCTTCACTGGTGTACAGGAAAACCTTGTATTGCGAGTGTAATTTCATTCCGGAAACATGCTTGTAATCCAAAGCATTTGTTTATCAAATTGAATTTCCCCATAAGAAATAATGGAAACTCAGATGATTTGTTCCACAACCATTTATTTATAAGTCCTTCAGTTTATAGTCCATATAGAAATATTATAACAATGTCTATCCACAAATGGCAGCCTCCACTAGGGGATTAGAAGCAAAATCTAGCAGGAGCTACGTGCAGTGTATAAAAGAGAAGAGAGGTGCCTCTAAGTGTAGCAATATGATTACATTTAATGAAGGTACAACATTTAGCAAGTTACATGGTTGATGATTAAGAGGCATATCTAAGTATGCAGGGATCCTGGGTAAAGCTGTCCACATAGACCATTCTTCGCACCGCCGGCTCTCACAGCTGTCAGTCTGTAATCGTGACCAGGAAGACTACCCTGTGGTAGTGCGATTTGAAAGCGAGCCTTGAAGCACTTGTGGAAGGGATGACGTAGATGGTGGTGCGGATAATGGTCTATCTGGACAGCTTTACCCCGGATTCCTGCATACTTAGATGTGCCAGTTTTAATCATCAACCATGTGACTTGCTAAATGTACCTTCATTAAATGTAACCATATTGCTACACTTAGAGGCACCTCTCTTCTGTTTTATACTCAGTTGTGAAATTACGTTACTTGTATATCAAGACATCGCTTGTATATCAAGTCAAAATGTATTTAAAAATTTTTCTTGTCTTGCAAAACGCTCTGAAACCAAGGTTTTACTGTAATTCAGTTACTTTGTCTGCTGTATAGAATAAGTGGCTGAATGTTTTCAAATGCTTATAGTGCTTTAATAGACTCCCAGGATTTCTCACAGGTTATAGAAATACTCTTCTATGTATGAAACAGTCATCTGCCCACCAGCTTTTTTCCTTGCTATTACCAAACACCTATCCCAGGAAAATGGAAGTTTTGATAAAAGCATATTTTATTAAAGTGGTGTTCCGGGCGAAATTATACTTTTTAAATAAAAATACCCCTATAATACACAAGCTTAATGTATTCTAGTAAAGTTAGTCTGTAAACTAAGGTCTGTTTTGTTAGTTTATAGCAGTAGTTTGTTATTCTATAAACTTACAGCATGCCGTGGCCATCTTAAGTGTGGGCATCTGAAGCCAGACTGTATTTCTTCCTGGATCTCATCCTTGCAGATCTCGCACATGCTCAGTGCAGCACAAGCAGTGTAATAGGTTTCAGGTCAGGTTTCCATAGCAACCGCAGTGTCAGTGGAAATTGCCGCCCCTTCCCAGAAGGCATTGCAAACAGGAAATGATGCGATGGGCCACGGCCAGGGAGGAGGAAGTGAAAAATGAATACAGCTGTCCACATAGACCATTCTTCGCACAGTAGGTGCTGAGAATTTTTTTTTTTTAAATATACAATTCATTTACAGTGCACAGTTTAGTGAGGGATGCTGAAGAGTTGTAAAAGTGGGTGGAACTCCACTTTAAGCGAAAAATAAACCATGGATGTTGGCATATGAAATACATGTGCCACTCTTATTTTTCCCTTATTTCCACCTTCCTCCTGGCCATGTACACTAATGCTTTGAACATTCATGTACAGAACACTGTACACCAGAGGGGTGTCCAACCTGTGGCCCAAGACAGTTATGAATGCGGCCCAACATAAAATCCTAAACTTACTTAAAAATGTTCATTATTTTTTGGGGAATTTTTTGTAAAAATGTGTTTACACTTGGCAAACACGTGGTCGAAGAAACATTTGACAGTGTCCTTTTTACTGAACTTTTTATAAGTCTTCAAGGATGAAGCACACGAAGGGCAAAATTAGAACCAAAATATCTGATGCGCACCTTGAGCATTCATTGAGAATTGCTACTACATCCTTCACACCAGATATAGATGCGTTGGTTTATCAAAAAGAGTGTCAAATATCGCACTAGTTTTATGTTGCTTTCTTTTATTGTATAAGAAAAAATATTAGAAAATAAAATGACGTTTTAATACTCGGGTACATTATCTATATTAGTGATTGCTAACTTGTGATCTTCTTCCAATGTGGCCCGGGAAGGTCACAAGGTTGGACACCCATGCTGTACGCTGTTTGTTCTCATACAGTGGTCTCACTTTGTGACTGAGCGCTTTGCTTTTATAGTTTGCATTCAGTTGACCTTTAATGAAGAGTGTAATGGGGTATTAATTTATAAACTGCATTTTCCCCATGGTTAGGTCCTAAAGCATCCAGGGTGTGCACAATTTTTAAGTGTGCCTATGTACATACATGTACTTGTGGTGTTGTCAGTAATGCAATGCAGTTCAGAACTCACCAGAACTCCCCCTTCAAAAGGCACACTTGGTAGTGCTTGTGCCCACTGCACAACATACCCGCGCTTCAATTATCTGAGCATCTCTGGTTATACACTTGACCCTGGTCAAATCCTGGTTTGTGTAAGATGCTGTGTGCAATTTGCGTGCATTACACAAATTGTTTAAGCAGGGTTTTTTTTTTGTTCTACATGATCAAGGTGCTGCATATATAATTTGCATATTTTGTACTTCTTTTTTTTTTTTTTAGCTGAAAAAAATGGAAGAGTCTCACCAGGAAGCAACAGAAAAAGAAGTAGAGCGTATTCTAGGCTATCTACAGACCTATTTTAGAGACGACCGTGAGTCTCAACTACTTGTTTTAATTTGATGCTTACCTTTTTTCTATTAAGGGCCCGTTCACACCACATGCAGTCCAGTGCATTTTTTTTCTGCATCAAAAAAGAAGGAAAGTAGGTTATATGTTTTTTCAATGGCATAGTTCACACCAGTGCAGTCAGTTCCAGGGCTTTCCAGTTCTAGAAAAAAAGTAGAATGTGCTGCATTTTTTACTGCACTGGAACGCATGAAAAACGCTCTGGACCCCAGTACAGTGGAGAAAAAAAAGCATCTGGAATGCATCTGGGAACGTGCCAAAAACGTGTTTTAAAAGCATGCATGCAAAAACACATCTGGAACGGATCTGGGGTGCGTTTTTGTGGTGTGAACCAGCCCTAAAACAAAACTGTGGCGCGTGAAATATGTAGGCTGCTATTGTTGACCTCCTCTTTTCGATAATGTTTTCCCATCTTTCTATGTAAGTTTGCAGACTGCAGGGGGCAATTTACTGCCAAGCAACAATCGTATTCAGAAGCAGAGGTCGGCAATAGCAGATGCACTACTCTGCCACAAGAAGTATGCTGACTGGCATTCTTGCTGTAGGTGCAGCTAGAAAATTTACATGATGCCTTGTAGCCACTTCCAAAGGAAGCAATGACAGAGAAAATATTTATCTTAAAACATTGTGCATGTCAAAAGCTTTCCCTCCAGAAATGTTTGGTTTTTAGGGATCCCTTTAGTATTTAATTTGATACCAAACATAATTATAAGTTAGACAGATGTTATCCTAGTTCAGGGCATCCTGTTATTTATTATGTCACCATTAATTTAGGATGATGTGATTCATTTCTTGGGTACAAGTGTAGTGGATATTTAACATCCCTGTTAAAATGTCAGGCTTCTGTGAGGTGGAGAGAAGTAAAGAAAACAAAAAACAAAACAAAAACAGTATTAGTTGTAAAAGTGTGCACACCCTTTAATACTTTGTTGAAGCACCTTTTGATTTTACTACAACAGTCAGTCTTTTTGAGTATGAGTTTGTCAGCATGGCACGTCTTGACTTCACTCTTCCTTGCAAAAACACTCCAAATCTGTCAGATTGCGAGGGCACCTCCTGTGCACAGCCCTCTTCAGATCAACCCACAAATTTTCAATTGGATTCAGGTCTGGGCTTTGGCTGGGCAATTCCAAAACTTTAATCCTCTTCCATTCCTTTGTTGTTTTGGATCAAAGTTTTGGAATGGCCCAGCCAGAGCCCAGACCTGAATCCAATTGAAAATTTGTGGGTTGATCTGAAGAGGGCTGTGCACAGGAGGTGCCCTCACAATCTGACAGATTTGGAATGTTTTTGCAAAGAAGAGTGAAGTCAAGACGTGCCATGCTAATAGACTCATACCCCAAAAAGACTGAGTGTTGTAGTAAAATCAAAAGGTGCTTCAACAAAGTATTAGTTTAAGGGTGTGCACACTTTTACAACAAATATTGTTTTTGTTTTGTTTTTTGTTTTCTTTGCTTCTCTCAACCTAAACGATTTCAGTTTGTTGTTCAACTGAGTTTATAGGTCATATTAAAGGTGGAAAAAGTTCTGAAATGATTTATCTTTGACCTTTTGACTTTTTTTACATCACAGAAACCTGACATTTTAACAGGGGTGTGTAGACTTTTTATATCCACTGTATAACAAAGCACACAAGAACATTGGGTAGCGGAACATATAACAAAGCACATGTGAACGTTGCCCAGTCACGAACCCTGCCCAGTGGCACATTCAACAATCCCCCATGGCACAAAAAAGCACACATGAACATTGTGAAAATAGTGATATAACTGCGCTAACCCAGTGAAAAGACACAGAGCTGCTACACAAGAATGTGACAAATATTCAAATAAGATTATATAAAAAATGTAGCGCTAAAACAAAATATGGCCAAAAAAAAGCAAATATGGTTCAGTGACTTGTGGATGATGACCTACTATGATGTGGATGTGAACAACTTAAGTGATAAAATCCCACAATGCAATAAGTGTAAAATCCAGTACAAGTGAAAAAAATCTTCCGATGTGTAATTCATCTGCATGGAAATCTTGAAGTGAAAAGAGGTTAAACACTCTTACCAGAGCAGGTGGGTTCAGATGCTGATGACACCGAATCAAACAGGCTTAGAGATCCAGATGGTTGGCTCTCCCAGGTGGAGGCTGGGGTCCTGGATCTCAGAGGACATCTCCCCTTGGCTGGAACAGCTTCAATGGTATCCACCAACCGGAGGGAACGATGCATCCAGTAGGGGGCATCCAGATCTCGTATCCAATCAAAGGAATGTAAGGAAGAAAAAAAATGGAGTGCTCCAATGGTGCAGGTCAAAAGGGTAGGTTTATTGGAACAAACCAATATACAATAATAAAAACGTGATCGCATAAAATAAAGTAAAATGTAGGGAACGGTGAGCCATGCCCCTGTAGAAGTCCAATTAGGGCGAAACGCGTCAGGCAAGGCTCATCGTTCCCTACATTTTACTTTATTTTATGTGATCACGTTTTTATTATTGTATATTGGTTTCTTCCAATAAACCTACCCTTTCGACCTGCACCATTGGAGCACTCCATTTTTTTTCTTCCTTACATTCCTTTGATTTGATACGAGATCTGGATGCCCCCTACTGGATGCATCGTTCCCTCCAGTTGGTGGATACCATTGAAGCTGTTCCAGCCAAGGGGAGATGTCCTCTGAGATCCGGGAGAGCCATCCATCTGGATCTCTAAGCCTGTTTGGTTCAGTGTCATCGGCATCCGAATCCACCTGCTCTGGTAAGAGTGTTTAACCTCTTTTCACTTCAAGATTTCCATGCAGATGAATTACACATCGGAAGATTTTTTTTCACTTGTACTGGATTTTACACTTATTGCATTGTGGGACTTTATCACTTATGTTGTTCACATCCACATCATAGTGGGTCATCATCCACAAGTCACTGAACCATATTTGCTTTTACATATGTTTTTTGGCCATATTTTGTTTTGGCGCTACATTTTTTATATCACACATGAACATTGCCAAGTGACAAATGTAACAAAGCAGAGTCCATACCATCTAAAAAGCCAAAGCTCTCAAATATGAGTGGTGTTACCAAGCCTGTGTTGTTCACACATACAGTTTGTGCAAGAATTCCAAAATGTTTGTGATTTCTTTTGTTACTATGCTTTATGAATGTTCTGCGTTGTTGCCCACGGCATTATAGTAAAGCAATTATTTTTCTCTGCTTTTTTTTTATTTATTTATTTATTTTTTTCATGTTGCTTTTTCATCAGCAGATTAGCATTTGATTATAAGTGATGAATTAGAGGTTGGAGATTCATTTCATAGATGTGTAGCTTTATAACGTTAATCTGTGCATGAAAACATTCAAATATGCTCTCTAATTCCGCTTATTTAATTTCAATTATCTTTTTCTTTTGATAGCTGATACTCCCATATCTTTCTTTGATTTTGTTATCAATCCACGTTCTTTTGCTCGTACAGTTGAGAACATCTTCCATGTTTCTTTTATCATTAGGGTAAGTATTTCATACAGCTGTACATAATAATTGTTGGTTCTCTTTTCTGTTGATGTATTAGACCAGGGATCCTGAAACTACGGCCCTCCAGCTGTTGCAGAACTACACATCCCATGAGGCATTGTTAAACTCTGACATTCACAGACATGACTAGGCAGGATGGGAATTGTAGTTCCTGAACACCTGGAGGGCCACAGTTTGAAGATCCCTGTATTAGACTATATTCCCACAGGCCACTAGCACCGGTGCAAGTGATAGCAGCGGGAATCTGCTGAGCCCTCTAAAAACCCTCTGAGTGGTCATCGGGGACCGCAGCTATCTGTAGCTGTCTGCCCAGCCAGTGATTACCTGTGGTGATTGCTGCTGGAAGCACACAAACCTATCATGGAAGTGTGCAAGGCTCAGCGGCTGCAGCTAGCTGTTCGCAGGTGACTGAAACAGCGGCAGGAATCAGCAGATTAATGCCACTGTCATTGTTTAGCAGAGACCCTAGAGAATAAAATGGCGGTTGTTACAATATTTTATGTCACACTGTATTTGCGCAGTGGTCTTTCAAACGCAATTTTTTTTTTTTTTTTTTAAATACACTTTAATGAATTAAAAAAACAAAAACAGAATGTGAAAGATGATGTTACGCCGCGTGAATCGTGATCTTTATTCACAGCAACAAAAATTTTGATTCTCATTTTAGCCAGAATCGCTCAGTTCTACTAAGGCAGGGATCCTTAAACTACGGCCCTCCAGCTGTTGCAGAACTACGCTTTCCATGAGGCATTGTAAAACTGACATTCACAGACATGACTAGGCATGATGGAAATTGAAGTTCCTGAACAACTGGAGGGCCGCAGTTTGAAGACCCCTGTACTAAGGGTTCATGCACACTGGACTGGACCTAGATGCCTTTCTCCTGGCAGCAGAATAACTCAGATAAACGTGTGTACCATGTTTAGCCACATTTTACTCGCATTTAACAGCATCCAGCGATTGGCCGTTAATTTTCATTAGCTAGGATAATTTATTCTGTCCATTGAAATTAAGACACTAAACATGCCTATCATTCACATTTAAACGTATTTACACGTGTTTTTGCCACTTCCATTTTCTGCTAAAACTCTCCTCTCCTGAATCCAATTCTTCTGCGTTCAGGAGAAGAGCGTTTACAGCATCTAAATGCAGGAACATGTCAGCGGTGACAGTACAGCGCTGGAGGGCTTCATTCCAAAGTGAGTATTTCATAATGTGCTAGTATACTAGCACATTATGCCATTGCCTTGCAGGTGTTTTTTTTTTTTTTTTTTTTTTTTACAGCATCCAACGTTTACAACTGCTTTAAGTGTTGTATGCAATTTTTCTGTGTTTCATATGATAAAGCAGACCATATATATTTATATATTTTTTCTTTTCATGGTGTACTTCATATTTTCACATTCTGATGCATGACTTTCTTCGCTGCTCATGTCATTTCTTCAACTCCTTTTTAGGATGGTTTTGCAAGAATAAAACTTGATAATGACAAGCTGCCAGTGATAGGTAAGCTTCAAACCTAAAGAATTAAAATGACTGTGCCTTGTTTTCTACCCTTAAGAACAATACAGTTATTGCATGTGTTGTGTTTGTATCTGATGAATAATACCTCTCCTATGAGGGAGTTTGTAGTAACAGTGAAATAAAGAATGGGATGAGCACCACAAACACTATTTTAATACATTTTTAATATTCAAGAACAAATTCCCCCATCCATCCATGTCTCCATGCTTTATTTTGTTGAGGAATCGCTTTGGAAAACGCCCCCCTAGCATTTCTGGCCATGGCCATTTTGTTTTAGGGCAGGTGATTCATGTAGTATTTACTTCCTGAACTCCATCTGCCTTAGCTCAGGCAGGAGGCTGTGCTTAGCTGAGAAAACCCCTCCTCCTCTCTTTAACACTGCTGGGATGTATGACATCATTTGCCTAGGACTGGAAACTGAAAGAAATGTAAAAAAAGTAAATATGATGTACTTTCCTATCAATTTTATTGATGCTAGCAGCATAAGGATTTAAAATTAGTCAATGTTCATTGGAAGAGTAAGACCCCTTTCACACCGAGCCGCCTATAGCGTCTGCGGTAAAACGCCGCTATTTATAGCGGCGTTTTACCGTCGGATTTGCGGCGCATTTTGGCCGCTAGCGAGGCGCTTTTACCCCCGCTAGCGGCCGAGAAAGGGTTAAAACCGCCCGCGATGTGCCGCAATAGCGGCGTTTTGCCGGCGGCATCCCAGCGCTGCCCCATTGATTTCAATGGGGAGCAGCGGTGGAGGAGCGGTAAACACACCGCTCCTTCACAGCTCCAAAGAAGCTGCTGACAGGACTTTTCCTGACGTCCTGCCAGCGCAGCGCTCCAGTGTGAAAGCCCTCGGACTTTCACACTAGAAACAATGCTGCAGCTGTTTGAGGGCAGATTGCAACGCTATAGCGCCTGCAAAACGCCCTCGGTGTGAAAGGGGTCTAAAACTCTGCTTTAAAAAAAAAAAAAAAAAAAAAGGTCAGCATTTTACTTTCTCCTTGGTCGAAGATTCTAATGCCGCGTACACACGAGCGGACTTTACGGCAGACTTTGCCCGGCGGACGGGATTTCGTCGGACAATTCGAGTGTGGGCTCCAGCGGACTTTGTTTGCTCAAAAGTTGGACGGACTTAGATTTGAAACATGTTTTAAATCTATCCGTCGAACTCGAGTCCGGTCGAAAAGTCCGCCGTCTGTATGCTAGTCCGACGGACAAAAAGCCACGCTGGGCAGCTATTGGCTACTGGCTATGAACGTCCTTGTTTTAGTCCGGTCGTACGTCATCACGTACAAATTCGACAGACTTTGGTGGATTGTGTGTAGGCAAGTCCGTTCATTCAGAAAGTCCGTCCTAAAGTCCGTCAGTCTGCCGGGCAAGGTCTGCTGTAAAGTCCGCTCGTGTGTACGCGGCATAAGGCGGTCTTCTCACTGTTTACTGAACCGGTGTCTGTTCACAGTGCCTACTTAGGCTAGCAATCCACGACCTGAATGTTGGCTGATTCCTGCTGAATTGGCTGAAAACCAAGTCGTGAGTGGCCCTTTCAGCAACACCCAACTCAACAAACTTTGATTTTAAAAATGCGAAGAAGCCAGGTGCAATATTGTCAGCCGAACAGCGTCTGCATCTTATCATTAGAGGTCACATTTCAGGTATTCAGACAGCTGCTGGTGCTTTGATTTCCTGATTACAACAGCTGGCAGTATAGATTCCTCCATTCATGCTCATCTTGTGAGCTCATTGATGAGCTTCCCATGGCACCATGTTACAGTTAGCATGCCAGATACTTTGATTCTGGAGCCTGTGTATCCGTTTGCCAGTATTATAGGATTCTAAAAAAAAAAAAAATTGCATTCTAGTACTGTCCTTAGATATAAGTTTATGGACCTTTACGACTCATACGTTTTTAATATCCAGCTACTCATCCACTTGGGATCCAAAAAGGTTTGAATTGTTGCAAGAAAATAATAAACTGCAAGGAATAACTGTAATACACATGTAAGTGAAGTGCATTGAGAGCTCCGCACACTAGAATTTATTTTTATTTTTTTGATCAATAGCTGCCAGCATTGCAGGACTATTGTAGACATTGTCGGCAGTGAAATGCATGTATGACTACATCATCCTGCTGTCCTATGGGGAAGCGCTGTGGGGATAGGGTGACAAAGCTGCTGCAAACTGAGAAGCACTTTGCCAGTGTTTTTAAAGTGACACTAAGAAAAAATATTCTATTCAAGTATATACAGTATCTCACAAAAGTGAGTACACCCCTAACATTTTTGTAAATATTTTATCAAACCTTTTCATGTGACAACACTGAAGAAATGACACTTTGGTACAATGTAAAGTAGTGAGTGTACAGCTTGTATAACAGTGTAAATTTGCTGTCCCCTCAAAATAACTCAACACACAGCCATTAATGTCTAAACCCGTAGCAACAAAAGTTAGTACACCTCTAAGTGAAAATGGGCCCAATTAGCCATTTTCCCACCCCGGTGTCATGTGACTCGTTGGTGTTACAAGATCTTAGGTGAGAATGGGGAGCAGGTGTTAAATTTGGTGTTATCGCTCTCACTCTTTCATACTGATCACTGGAAGTTCAACATGGCACCTCATGGCAAAGAACTCTCTAAGGATCTGAAAAAAAGAATTGTTGCTTTACATAAAGATGGCCTAGGCTATAAAAAGATTGTCAAGACCCTGAAACTGAGCTGCAGCATGGTGGCCAAGACCACAGGACAGGTTCCACTCAGAACAGGCCTCCCCATGGTCGATCAAAGAAGTTGATTGCACATGCTCAGCATCATATCCAGAGGTTGTCTTTTGGAAATAGACATTTGAGTGCTGCCAGCATTGCTGCAGAGGTTGAAGGGGTGGGGGATCAGCCTGTCAGTGCTCAGACTATAAGCCGCACACTGGATCGAATTGGTCTGCATGGCTGTCGTCCCAGAAGGAAGCCTCTTCTAAAGATAATGCACAAGAAAGCCCATAGACAGTTTGTTGAAGACAAGCAGACTAAGGACATGGATTACTGGAACCATGCCCTGTGGTCTGATGAGACCAAGATAAACTTATTTGGTTCAGATGGTGTCAAGTGTGTGTGGTGGCAACCAGGTGAGGAGTACAACGACAAGTGTGTCTTGCCTACAGTCAAGCATGGTGGTGGGAGTGTCATGGTCTGGGGCTGCATGATTGCTGCCAGCACTGGGGAGCTACAGTTCATTGAGGGAACCATGAATGCCAACATGTACTGTGACATACTGAAGCAGAACATGATCCCCTCCCTTTGAAGACAGGTCCGCAGGGCAGTATTCCAACATAATAATGACCCCAAACACACCTCCAGGATAACCACTGCCTTGCTAAGGAAGCTGAGGGTAAAGGTGATGGACTGGCCAAGCATGTCTGCAGACCTAAACCCTATTGAGCATCTGTGACGCATCCTCAGATGGAAGGTGGAGGAGCGCAAGGTCTCTAACATCCACCAGCTACGTGATGTCGTCATGGAGGAGTAGAAGAGGACTCGTCAGTGCAGCCATATCAGTGCCCGTCATTGAAGGAGAAAACTTACTTATTTACAAAAAATTTTAAAACAAACAAAGAAAAACTTGTTTTTTAAAAAAAATTTCGGTCTTTTTTTATTTGTTGCGCAAAAAATAAAAACCGCAGAGGTGATCAAATACCACCAAAAGAAAGCTCTATTTGTGGGAACAAAATGATAAAAAATTTGTTTGGGTACAGTGTAGCATGACCGCGCAATTGTCATTCAAATTGCGACAGCGCAGAAAGCTGAAAATTGGTCTGGGCGGGAAGGTGTCTAAGTGCCTGGTATTGCGCCCGCATATGAAAACGGTGGTCAAACCACACATGTGAGGTATTGCCGCGATCAAGAGAGCGAGAGCAATAATTCTAGCCCTAGACCTCCTCTGTAACACAAAACATGCAACCTGTAGAATTTTTTAAACATCGCCTATGGAGATTTTTGAGGGTAAAAGTTTGACGCCATTCCACGAGCGGTCGCAATTTTGAAGCGTGACATGTTGGGTATCAATTTACTCGGCATAACATTATCTTTCACAATATAAAAAAAAAATTTGGGCTATACTGTTGTCTTATTTTTTTATTCAAAAAAGTGAATTTTTTCCAAAAAAAGCGCGCTTGTAAGACCGCTGCGCAAATACGGTGTGAAAAAAAGTATTGCAATGACCACCATTTTATTCTCTAGGGTGTTAGAAAAAAAATATATAATGTTTGGGGGTTCTAAGTAATTTTCTAGCAAAAAAAACTGTTTTAAACATGTAAACACCTAAATTCCAAAACGAGGCTGGTCCTTAAGTGGTTAAAAAATGACCATACTGTGGTCAGTTCTTTCGCTATGCTGGGAACTCAGTGTGCTCTCCTCCAATGATTAGACTTGTCCTGACACGCCCCCGCTGCACAGCCATTCACTGGGAAGCTCAGTGTGCTTCTGCGTCTCCTCCCCCCAGCTCGTATGCAGCTGAAAACAGAGGGAATGTGATTATTTATATAAAAGGGAAAAAATGTATTTATAATGTATTTTTTTATCTAAACTGTTATGACTATTTTCTGATTGGGACTCTAAAACAGAGTTAATACTGCAGCTGCAGATTCACAGGACTCAATCACAATCACTGTGTTTAAAATGTCTGTTCAGTGTCAAAATTTATTATTGCATGTTATTTTATACATTGATAAGAAAGGGGTGGTGTGAGATGTTATTAAAAACTAACAAATAGAAATATGTTATTAAAAGCTAACAAATAGAAATATATTATTAAAAGCTAGGGAATAGAACAATTGCAAAAGTACAACATTGAGAGGGGAGGGGGGGAGTAGAGAGCTTTTAGCAGAAGATGTGTCTGTGTGTTAGGTGAAGGTTACAGAACACATTTCTACAGGGTGAACAAAATGGAATCTCTTGTGCTTAAATGAACAATACAGTGAATGTCCATGTCAATACAAAAATGTTTTGCCTTTTTATTACTATTTGAAACTGAATGGGTTGTTTTACAAGGTGATCATTTACAATCACTTACAAACCCAGCAAAGAGAACACAAACTTGAAGCCACTTCTTAACTGCAGATGCTTTATTGACGTGAACTCATTT
The DNA here is from genome assembly GCA_037952835.1 of Lithobates septentrionalis. NCBI lineage: Eukaryota > Metazoa > Chordata > Amphibia > Anura > Ranidae > Lithobates > Lithobates septentrionalis. The sequence continues at coordinate 1,569,705 of JBBDGP010000002.1, read as the reverse complement.
AATCCTGTTGTTTTTTCCCTTTAATAGAACCTGTAGACCAAGAAGACGAGTCAGAAGTAGACAAAGATAATCTGCGCCGGTACCAAGGAGTCATCTCCCTTAGCCACCAAGATTGGAAGGTGACTTTTTTATTTTTCATTGTCTTGCAGTTTCATTATGTTGTGACAAACGCCAGTCTCAAAAAAAAAAAAAAAAAAAAAAAAAAAAAAAAAAGATGTGGGTCCATGCACACTGGGCTTAAAAAAGACACCAGTTCTTTTGGCAAAAAAAAAAAGAGCACGCTCATATAAAGTGTTTTTTACAGACATTTAGGAGCGTTTAGCAGATTTTTTTTTCTGTCAAAAAACTACTCTCAAAAACGTAAGTCAGAATGGTTTTCTTTTCTGCCTCTAAACACTGATCTTCAAATATGCCTCTAATCATCCTAATGTGCATTGACAGAAGAGAGAAACGGTGATTTTTTTTTTTTTTTTTCTTTTTTTTGTTTTTGTTTTTTAAATCCCAGTGCGCATGGATATAGATAGATAGATATTCTAAATAAATATATATATATATATATATATAGATATAGATATAGATATAGATATAGATAGATATATATATATATATATATATATATATATATATCTATCTATCTACTATCCATATCCAAAAGTTGAGGCACTCATGGGACAGACGACATAGATCAAAATTGCAGTATTTTTATTGTTGTCGATGAAGCTCAGTCCATCTTTCTCTATGTGTGTGTATACAGTGGATATAAAAAGTCTACGCACCCCTGTAAAAATGTTGTTTCTGTGATGTAAAAAAAATGGGACAAAGATAATTCTTTTCAGAACTTTTTACACCTTTAATGTGACCTATAAACTGTACTCAATTAAAAAACAAACTGAAATGTTTTTTGTTTTTTTTTTTGTTTTTTTTGGGGGGGGGGGAGACATAAAAATAAAAAATGAAAATAATGTAGTTGCATAAGTAGGCATAGGAGTCGGCACACACCTGCCATCATTTAAAGTGCCTCTGATTAACCCCAAATAAAGTTCAGCTGTTCTAGTAGGTCTTTCCTGACATTTTCTTAGTCGCATCCTACAGAAAAGCCATGATCCGCAGAGAGCTTCCAAAGCATCGGATGGATCTAATTTTTAAAAGGTATCAGTCAGGAGAAGGGTACAAAAGAATTTCCAAGGCAATAGATCTACCATGTAACACAGTGAAGACATCAAGTGGAGAAAATATGGCACAACAGTGACATTATCAAGAACTGGATGTCCCTTTAAAATTGATGAAAAGACGAGACGAAAACTGGTCAGGGAGGCTGCCAAGAGGCCTACAGCAACATGAAAGGAGCTGCAGGAATATTTGGCAAGTACTGGCTATGTGGTACATGTGACAACAATCTCCCGTATTCTTCATATGTCTGGGCTATGGTGTAGAGTGCCAAGACGGAAGCCTTTTCTTACGCAGAAAAATATCCAAGCCTGGCTAAATTTTGCAAAAACACATCTAAAGTCTTCCAAAAGCATGTGGGAAAATGTACTATGGTCTGATGAAACCAAGGTTGAACTTTTTGGCCATAATTCTAAAGGATATGTTTGGCGCAAAAACAACACTGCACATCACCAAAAGAAAACCATACCCACCGTGAACCATGGTGGTGGCAGCATCATGCTTTGGGGCTGTTTTTTTTTTTTTTAGCTGGAACAGGGGCCTTAGTCAAGGTAGAGGGAATTATGAACAGTTCCAAATACCAGTCAATATTGGCACAAAACCTTCAGGCTTCTGCTAGAATTCTGAACATGAAGAGGAACTTCATCTTTCAGCATTTCAACGACCCAAAACATACAGTGGCTTGCGAAAGTATTCGGCCCCCTTGAACTTTTCAACCTTTTGCCATATTTCAGATTTCAAACATAAAGATATAAAATTTTAATTTTTTGTGAAGAATCACCAACAAGTGGGACACAATTGTGAAGTGGAACGAAATCTATTGGATATTTTAAACTTTTTTAGCAATTAAAAAACTGAAAAGTGGTGCGTGCAAAATTATTCGACCCCTTTACTTTCAGTGCAGAAAACTCACTCCAGAAGTTCAGCGAGGATCTCTGAATGATCCAATGTTGTCCTAAATGACTGATGGTGATAAATAGAATCCACCTGTGTGTAATCAAGTCTCTGTATAAATGCACCTGCTCTGTGATAGTCTCAGGGTTCTGTTGAAAGCGCAGAGAGCATCATGAAGACCAAGGAACACACCAGGCAGGTCCGTAATACTGTTGTGGAGAAGTTTAAAGCCGGATTTGGATACAAAAAGATTTCCCAAGCTTTAAACATCCCAAGGAGCACTGTGCAAGCGATCATTTTGAAATGGAAGGAGTATCAGACCACTGCAAATCTACCAAGACCTGGCTGTCCCTCTAAACTTTCAGCTCAGACAAGGAGAAGACTGATCAGAGATGCAGCCAAGAGGCCCATGATCACTCTGGATGAACTGCAGAGAACTACAGCTGAGGTGGGAGAGTCTGTCCATAGGACAACAATCAGTCGTACACTGCACAAATCTGGCCTTTATGGAGGAGTGGCAAGAAGAAAGCCATTTCTCAAAGATATCCATAAAAAGTCTCGTCTAAAGTTTGCCACAAGCCACCTGGGAGACACACCAAACATGTGGAAGAAGGTGCTCTGGTCCGATGAAACCAAAATCGAACTTTTTGGCCACAATGCAAAACGATCTGTTTGGCGTAAAAGCAACACAGCTCATCACCCTCAACACACCATCCCCACTGTCAAACATGGTGGTGGCAGCATCATGGTTTGGGCCTGCTTTTCTTCAGCAGGGACAGGGAAGATGGTTAAAATTGAGGGGAAGATGGATGCAGCCAAATACAGGGCCATTCTGGATGAAAACCTGTTGGAGTCTGCAAAAGACCTGAAACTGGGACGGAGATTTATCTTCCAACAAGACAATGATCCCAAACATACAGCAAAATCTACAAAGGAATGGTTCACAAATAAACGTATCCAGGTGTTAGAATGGCCAAGTCAAAGTCCAGACCTGAATCCAATCGAGAATCTGTGGAAAGAGCTGAAAACTGCTGTTCACAAACGCTCTCCATCCAACCTCACTGAGCTCGAGCTGTTTTGCAAGGAAGAATGGGCAAGAATTTCAGTCTCTCGATGTGCAAAACTGATAGAGACATACCCCAAGCGACTTGCAGCTGTAATCGCAGCAAAAGGTGGCTCTACAAAGTATTAACGCAAGGGGGCCGAATAATTTTGCACGCCCCACTTTTCATTTTTTTATTAGTTAAAAAAGTTTCAAAAATCCAAAAGATTTCGTTCCACTTCACAATTGTGTCACACTTGTTGGTGATTCTTCACAAAAAATAAAAATTTTATATCTTTATGTTTGAAGCCTGAAATGTGGCAAAAGGTTGAAAAGTTCAAGGGGGCCGAATACTTTCGCAAGCCACTGTACATCCAAATCAACAAAAGAATGGCTTCACCAGAAGAAGATTAAAGTTTTGGAATGGCACAGCCAGAGCCCAGACCTGAATCCGATTGAAAATCTGTGGGGTGATCTGAAGAGGGCTGTGTACAGGAGATCCCCTCGCAATCTGACAGATTTGGAGTGTTTTTTCAAAGAAGAGCGGGAAAATGGTGCCAAGTTAAGATGTGCCATGCTGATAGACTCATACCCAAAAAGACTGCGTGCTGTAATTAAATCCAAAAGGTGCTTCAGCAAAGTATTAGTTTGGGGGGGGGGGGGGGCACATTTATGCAACCATATTATTTTTTATTTCTTTTTTTTTTTTTACTCCCCTCTACCTAAAAGAGTTCAGTTTGTTGTTCAACTGAGTTGTACAGTTTATGGTCACATTAAAAGGTGGAAAAAGTTCTGAAATGATTTATCTTTGTCTAATTTTTTTACATCACAGTAACCTGACATTTTAACAGGGGTGTGTAGATTTTCTATATCCACTGTGTATGTATATATATGTGTGTATGTATATATGTGTGTGTGTGTGTGTGTGTGTGTGTGTGTGTGTGTGTGTGTGTGTGTGTGTGTGTGTGTGTGTGTGTATATAGATAGATAGATAGATAGATAGATAATTAGAGGTCGACCGATATGGGTTTTTCTCTGGCCGATGCCGATATTTAGAAATCGCGATGGCCGATATGATGCCGATTTTTTTGGGCCGATACATTAGGCCGATTTTTTTTTTTTTATTCTTTTGTTCGTTTTTTTTTTTTTTTTCCCCCCCTTCATCTCATAAAATCTAACAGTGGGACCCCTTTCACAGTGGGGCATTTTTCAGGCGCTTTTGGGCTAAAAATCGCGCCTGTAAAGTGCCTGTAAAACGTCTCCCCTGCAGTCTCAGTGTGAAAGCCCGAGTGCTTTCACACTGAGGCGATGCGCTGGCAGGATGTTAAAAAAAAGTCCTGCAAGCAGCATCTTTGGAGCGGTGTGTACCGCTGCTCCACCACTCCTGCCCATTGAAATGAATGCGCACTGCTGCCGAAGCGCCTGCAAAACGTTTCGGCAGCAGCGCTTTATGGGCGCATTTAACCCCTTCCTCGGCTGCTAGCTGGGCTATAAGCACCCCGCTAGCAGCCGAATAGCGCTGCTAAAATGACGGTAAAGCGCCGCTAAAACTAACAGCGTTTTACCGTCAACGCCCGCCTGCTTCAGTGTGAAAGCAGCCTTAAGTAATAAGTGATACAGAAATTTTTTTACATTTATTAAACAAAACAAACCTCCAATCAGTTCACTTGTATGTATAATTTAGATAAAAAAAAATAACTATTTCTTAAATATTAAATACACAAAAACAGGTAATCAAAACTTTTGGACGAAAAAAAATGGGCTAACTTTACTGCTTATTTTTTTTTTATTTTTTATTTCATTTTAATTTTTTTTAAAAAAATTGTGTTTGAAAGACCGCTGCGCAAATACCGTGTGACATAAAATATTGCAACAACCGCTATTTTATTCCCTAGGGTCTCTGCTAAAAAAATATATATAATGTTTGGGGGTTCTAAGTGATTTTCTAGCAGAAAATACAGGATTTTTACTTGTAAGCAACAAGTGTCAGAAAAGATTTAGTCTTTTAAATGGTTAAACTGAGAACTTCTACACACGGAGCTTAGTCTATTGATAGAAGAACTTGGAGATACAATGTATCTTCTTATCAGACTTGGCAGGCTGCCCAGAGAGGGAGAGAATCCTCTCCACAGATAACCTCAGGAAACTTGCATTGACTTCAATTACAGAAGTCATTTGCAAGTAGCTGAAGTTATAATCGGCTTTTTTTATCAGCACAATCGGCAGATGCCGATTAACCACTTGCCGACCGCCGCACACAGATGTACGTCGACAAAGCGGCACGGGCAGGCATAAGGGCTTACCTGTACGTCCCTGCCTGCCCGCGGGTGGGGGGTCCGATCGGACCCCCCCCGGTGCCTGCGACGGTCGGCAAATGTCCCCCGGCGATCGGTGGTGAGGGGGAGGCCATCCATTCGTGGCCCCCCCCTCGCGATCGCTCCCAGCCAATGGGATCATTTCCCTGCCTCTGTATTGTACACAGAGGCAGAGGAAATGATGTCATCTCTCCTCGGCTCGGTATTTTCCGTTCCGGGCCGAGGAGAGAAGACTGTAATGTGAGTGCACAACACACACACACACAGTAGAACATGCCAGGCACACATTACACCCCGATCCCCCCCCCGATCGCCCCCCGATCGCCCCCAATCACCCCCCCCCCCCCCCCCTGTCACAAACTGACACAAAGCAGGTTTTTTTTTTTTTTTTTTTTCTGATTACTGTATTGGTGTCAGTTTGTGACAGTTACTGTGTTAGGGCAGTGAATGTTAGGCCCCCTTTAGGTCTAGGGTACCCTCCTAACCCCCCCTAATAAAGTTTTAACCCCTTGATCACCCCCTGTCACCAGTGTTGCTAAGCGATCATTTTTCTGATCGCTGTATTAGTGTCGCTGGTGACGCTAGTTAGGGACATAAATATTTAGGTTCGCCGTCAGCGTTTTATAGCGACAGGGACCCCCATATACTACCTAATGTTTTAACCCCTTGATTGCCCCCTAGTTAACCCTTTCACCACTGATCACCGTATAAGTGTTACGGGTGACGCTGGTTAGTTCGTTTATTTTTTATAGTGTCAGGGCACCCGCCGTTTATTACCGAATAAAGGTTTAGCCCCCTGATCGCCCGGCGGTGATATGCGTCGCCCCAGGCAGCGTCAGATTAGCGCCAGTACCGCTAACACCCACGCACGCAGCATACGCCTCCCTTAGTGGTATAGTATCTGTACGGATCAATATCTGATCCAATCAGATCTATACTAGCGTCCCCAGCAGTTTAGGGTTCCCGAAAACGCAGTGTTAGCGGGATCAGCCCAGATACCTGCTAGCACCTGCGTTTTGCCCCTCCGCCCGGCCCAGCCCAGCCCACCCAAGTGCAGTATCGATCGATCACTGACACTTACAAAACACTAAACGCATAACTGCAGCGTTCGCATAGTCAGGCCTGATCCCTGCGATCGCTAACAGTTTTTTTGGTAGCGTTTTGGTGAACTGGCAAGCACCAGCCCCAGGCAGCGTCAGGTTAGCGCCAGTAGCGATAACACCCACACACGCACCGTACACCTCCCTTAGTGGTATAGTATCTGAACGGATCAATATCTGATCCGATCAGATCTATACTAGCGTCCCCAGCAGTTTAGGGTTCCCAAACACGCAGTGTTAGCGGGATCAGCCCAGATACCTGCTAGCACCTGCATTTTTCCCGTCCGCCCCAGCCCACCCAAGTGCAGTATCGATCGATCACTGTCACAAAACACTAAACGCATAACTGCAGCGTTCGCAGAGTCACGCCTGATCCCTGCGATCGCTAACAGTTTTTTTGGTAGCGTTTTGGTGAACTGGCAAGCACCAGCCCCAGGCAGCGTCAGATTAGCGCCAGTACCGCTAACACCCACGCACGCAGCAAACGCCTCCCTTAGTGGTATAGTATATGAACGGATCAATATCTGATCTGATCAGATCTATACTAGCGTCCCCAGCAGTTTAGGGTTCCCACAAACGCAGTGTTAGCGGGATCAGCCCAGATACCTGCTAGCACCTGCGTTTTGCCCCTCCGCCCGGCCCAGCCCAGCCCACCCAAGTGCCGTATCGATCGATCACTGTCACTTACAGAACACTAAACGCATAACTGCAGCGTTCGCAGAGTCAGGCCTGATCCCTGCGATCGCTAACAGTTTTTTTGGTAGCGTTTTGGTGAACTGGCAAGCGCCAGCGGCCTAGTACACCCCGGTTGTAGTCAAACCAGCACTGCAGTAACACTTGGTGACGTGGCGAGTCCCATAAGTGAAGTTCAAGCTGGTGAGGTGGCAAGCACAAGTAGTGTCCCGCTGCCACCAAAAAGACAAACACAGGCCCGTCGTGCCCATAGTGCCCTTCCTGCTTCATTCGCCAATCCTAATTGGGAACCCACCGCTTCTGCAGCGCCCGTACTTCCCCCATTCACATCCCCAACCAAATGCAGTCGGCTGCATGAGAGGCATTTTCTTTATGTCCTCCCGAGTACCCCTACCCAGCGAACCCCCCCAAAAAAGATGTTGTGTCTGCAGCAAGCGCGGATATAGGCGTGACACCCGCTATTATTGTCCCTCCTGTCCTGACAATCCTGGTCTTTGCATTGGTGAATATTTTGAACGCTACCATGCACTAGTTGACTATTAGCGTAGGGTACAGCATTGCACAGACTAGGCACACTTTCACAGGGTCTCCCAAGATGCCATCGCATTTTGAGAGACCCGAACCTGGAACCGGTTACAGTTATAAAAGTTAGTTACAAAAAAAAAAAACACATACAAAAATATAAAATAAAAAAAAAATAGTTGTCGTTTTATTGTTCTTTCTCTCTCTATTCTCTCTCTCTATTGTTCTGCTCTTTTTTACTGTATTCTATTCTGCAATGTTTTATTGTTATTATGTTTTATCATGTTTGTTTTTCAGGTATGCAATTTTTTATACTTTACCGTTTACTGTGCTTTATTGTTAACCATTTTTTTTGTCTTCAGGTACGCCATTCACGACTTTGAGTGGTTATACCAGAATAATGCCTGCAGGTTTAGGTATCATCTTGGTATCATTCTTTTCAGCCAGCGGTCGGCTTTCATGTAAAAGCAACCCTAGCGGCTAATTAGCCTCTAGACTACTTTTACAAGCAGTGGGAGGGAATGCCCCCCCCCCCCAACGTCTTCCGTGTTTTTCTCTGGCTCTCCTGTCTCAACAGGGAACCTGAAAATGCAGCCGGTGATTCAGCCAGCTGACCATAGAGCTGATCAGAGACCAGAGTGGCTCCAAACATCTCTATGGCCTAAGAAACCGGAAGCTACGAGCATTTTATGACTTAGATTTCGCCGGATGTAAACAGCGCCATTGGGAAATTGGGAAAGCATTTTATCACACCGATCTTGGTGTGGTCAGATGCTTTGAGGGCAGAGGAGAAATCTAGGGTCTAATAGACCCCAATTTTTGCAAAAAAGAGTACCTGTCACTACCTATTGCTATGATAGGGGATATTTACATTCCCTGAGATAACAATAAAAATGATTTAAAAAAAAAATGAAAGGAACAGTTTAAAAATAAGATAAAAAAATAATAATAATAAAGGAAAAAAAAAAAAAAAAAAAAAAAAAAAAAAAGCACCCCTGTCCCCCCTGCTCTCGTGCTAAGGCGAACGCAAGCATCGGTCTGGCGTCAAATGTAAACAGCAATTGCACCATGCATGTGAGGTATCGCCGCGAAGGTCAGATTGAGGGCAGTAAGTTTAGCAGTAGACCTCCTCTGTAAATCTAAAGTGGTAACCTGTAAAGGCTTTTAAAAATGTATTTAGTTTGTCGCCACTGCACGTTTGTGCGCAATTTTAAAGCATGTCATGTTTGGTATCCATGTACTCGGCCTAAGATCATCTTTTTTATTTCATCAAACATTTGGGCAATATAGTGTGTTTTAGTGCATTAAAATGTAAAAAAGTGTGTTTTTTCCCCAAAAAATGCGTTTGAAAAATCGCTGCGCAAATACTGTGTGAAAAAAAAAAATGAAACACCCACCATTTTAATCTGTAGGGCATTTGCTTTAAAAAATATATATAATGTTTGGGGGTTCAAAGTAATTTTCTTGCAAAAAAAAATTATTTTTTTATGTAAACAATAAGTGTCAGAAAGGGCTTTGTCTTCAAGTGGTTAGAAGAGTGGGTGATGTGTGACATAAGCTTCTAGATGTTGTGCATAAAATGCCAGGACAGTTCAACACCCCCCCAAATGACCCCATTTTGGAAAGTAGACACCCCAAGCTATTTGCTGAGAGTCATGTTGAGTCCATGGAATAATTTATATTGTGACACAAGTTGCGGGAAAGAGACAATTTTTTATTTTTTTTTGCGCAAAGTTGTCACTAAATTATATATTGCTCAAACATGCCATGGGAATATGTGAAATTACACCCCAAAATACATTCTGTTGCTTCTCCTGAGTACGGGGATACCACATGTGTGAGACTTTTTGGGAGCCTAGCCGCGTACGGGACCCCGAAAACCAAGCACCGCCTTCAGGCTTTCTAAGGCCGTAAATTTTTGATTTCACTCTTCACTGCCTATCACAGTTTCGGAGGCCATGGAATGCCCAGGTGGCAAAAAAAGCCCCCAAATGACCCCATTTTGGAAAGTAGACACCCCAAGCTATTTGATGAGAGGTATAGTGAGTATTTTGCAGACCTCACTTTTTGTCACAAAGTTTTGAAAATTGAAAAAAGAAAAAAAAAAATTTTTTTTTCTCGTCTTTCTTTATTTTCAAAAACAAATGAGAGCTGCAAAATACTCACCATGCCTCTCAGCAAATAGCTTGGGGTGTCTACTTTCCAAAATGGGGTCATTTGGGGGGGGGTTTGTGCCACCTGGGCATTCCATGGCCTCCGAAACTGTGATAGGCAGTGAGGAGTAAAATCAAAAATGTACGCCCTTAGAAATCCTGAAGGCAGTGATTGGTTTTCGGGGTCCCGTACGCGGCTAGGCTCCCAAAAAGTCCCACACATGTGGTATCCCCATACTCAGGAGAAGCAGCTAAATGTATTTTGGGGTGCAATTCCACATAGGCCCATGGCCTGTGTGAGCAATATATCATTTAGTGACAACTTTGTGCAAAAAAAAAAAAAAAAATTGTCACTTTCCCGCAACTTGTGTCAAAATATAAAACATTCCATGGACTCAACATGCCTCAAAGCAAATAGCTTGGGGTGTCTACTTTCCAAAATGGGGTCATTTGGGGGGGTTTTATGTTATCTGGGCATTTTATGGCCTTCAAAACTGTGATAGGTAGTGAGGAGTAAAATCAAAAATGTACGCCCTTAGAAATCCTGAAGGCAGTGATTGGTTTTCGGGGCCCCGTACGCGGCTAGGCTCCCAAAAAGTCCCACACATGTGGTATCCCCGTACTCAGGAGAAGCAGCTAAATGTATTTTGGGGTGCAATTCCACATATGCCCATGGCCTGTGTGAGCAATATATCATTTAGTGACAACTTTTTGTAATTTTTTTTTTTTTTTTTTTGTCATTATTCAATCACTTGGGACAAAAAAAATGAATATTCAATGGGCTCAACATGCCTCTCAGCAAATTCCTTGGGGTGTCTACTTTCCAAAATGGGGTCATTTGTGGGGGTTTTGTACTGCCCTGCCATTTTAGCACCTCAAGAAACGACATAGGCAGTCATAAATTAAAGGCTGTGTAAATTCCAGAAAATGTACCCTAGTTTGAAGACGCTATAACTTTTGCGCAAACCAATAAATATACACTTATTGACATTTTTTTTACCAAAGACATGTGGCCGAATACATTTTGGCCTAAATGTATGACTAAAATTGAGTTTATTGGATTTTTTTTAGAACAAAAAGTAGAAAATATCATTTTTTTTCAAAATTTTCGGTCTTTTTCCGTGTATAGCGCAAAAAATAAAAACGGCAGAGGTGATCAAATACCATCAAAAGAAAGCTCTATTTGTGGGAAGAAAAGGACGCAATTTCCGTTTGGGTACACCATTGCATGACCGCGCAATTAGCAGTTAAAGCGACGCAGTGCCGAATTGTAAAAAGTGCTCTGGTCAGGAAGGGGGTAAATCCTTCCGGGGCTGAAGTGGTTAAGTAAAAAAAGCCAAATCTCGTCCGATATATCGGTCGACCTCTAATAAATATATATATATATATATATATATATATATATATATATATATATATATATATATATATATATATATATATATATATATATATATATACACACACACACACACATTTGTGCTCATAAGTTCACATACCCTGGCAGGATTTATTGGCCATTTTTCAGAGAATATGAATAACACAAAAACCTTTTTTTCACTCATGGTTAGTGTTTGGCTGAAGCCATTTATTATCAATCAACTGTGTTTTACTCTTTTTAAATGATAATGACAACAGAAACTACCCAAATGACCCTGATAAAAAGTTTACATACCCTGGAATGTTTGGCCTTGATACAGACACAGAAGGTGGCACACACAGGTTAAAATGGCAATTAAAGGGAGGCACATGCACGGAGCCTGACCGAGCGGTCATGCAAGCTTAGAGCTCCGCTCCATGGGGAACCACACCAGAGCCATACCCGCAGCAGCGGCTTCTCGAACGACTCCCGCGGACTCTAGCTCCACAGAGACCACCGCTCTCACAACCATGGTCCTGGGGGGCCCCAAAACCAAATATAAGACAGGCAACATCAAGGATGCTCTGTCCCGCCCCTCTGCCAAGATGGCGCCAGCTGCCTCCTCACAGCCCAGCACACCGCAAGGCACAGCTGCAGCTCCACAACCTGAAGCCACAGGACAATGCCAGTGAGTCTGACTCTGATACAGGCAGTTCCAGTCTGTCATCCAATCCAGCATGTTCAAACAGTTTGAATGGATGCTACGCAAGGCCCTTAAACTGACATCAGAACACATTACAGACAAGCTGACACATGAGATCAGGGAACTGGGGCAAACAGCAGAGCTAGAGGTCAGAGTGGATGAACTAGAGAACCACACACAGATTTACATGGCAGAATTCGAAAACCTCAAGGATGAAAACATGATTCAATGCAACCAAATCACATAACACTGGGGATTTCCATTCTCTGTTCGGTTCACACATCTGGAAACCAAATATGTTTGCCGCACGGCTGAAGAGTTGCAGTCCGCCCTGACAGACCTGGGCCTATTGGAAGACACCCTGCATAGAGATTACTCTCGCTGGGGATCAGCCTCTCACTCACCCTACAAGCAAACGGCAGGCGGCTCAGGCCATCCGGATCCCACACGCCAGAATATCTATAAACTAAGACGATTCGATAACCCTAGACCCTCCAACGAGGACCCGATGGACTGACCCAATTTTGTGGATTTGCTTTGTGTCAACCATTTTTCCTTTTGAGACCCGCATGAACTGATGAAACTCTCTCAGGCGACAGCCCAACAGAACCATTCCCATGAACTATGTCTTCACTCCTGAGACATCCCCTGGAATCTGCACAGCTTAGGTTCCACTGGGCAGGTCCCAACTGCCAACTTTGAACTTCCACAGCTGGGTCACCCCTACTCGACCTGAAGGCCCACACCATATTTTCATAGGTATAACAGAAAAAAATTACTGCGCTATCCCCATAAAACCTGTATACAACAAGTGTACAGAGTATAAGAAATCAAATAACACAAAGCTGCAACTAAAAAATGTGAGACACCCACACTGTAATAAACAAAAATCAAAGGTAGCTGCGCTGAAAAACTTGAATAGTGAATGAGGATGAAACCATTAAATCGCCTCTCAATGTGAGGGTTATGCACCCGTAATGTAGTGACAAGTAGTGAGAAAACGTATTTAAACCACGTCAAACAAAATAAATATAACATGGAAAAATGAGTGAATCGAGTCCATTCCAACAGTGTGAAGGGAAAGGAAAAAGTTCACTGGCAGAACACTCCTTCAGAGGTGGGTGAGACAAGCATCCATGCGATGTGAGTCTTACGACTATAACACTCAGAAGAGCGTGGTGACAGAAGGGTTCCTCCACCAATATAAATGCTGCCCCTTACCAGCTCCTTTGATCTCTTGTTACGGAGATCATACAGGCGTGTGGCTATCTACCCCAGCCTCGGGTCTTGGTAAGGACGGATCCCAATGTGTCTCTCCACCATGGGTCTTCTAAGCAGTGGTTGGGCACTCATCCCCCATAAATGGATAGACTGAAAAGGCTTCCATAGCGTGATATGTTTCACACAATTTATTAAAGTGGGGGTCCACCTATCTATCGTTTTTTTTTTTTTTTTGAGTTCATTCACAAACTTTTCTTCTCAGCATTACATACTCACATATTGTGTGTAATATGTCCGCCTGTGTCAGATTTCGTCGGAAAGAATAACTTATATTATTCACTGCAGGCCTACTCCCACGGGAGTAGAACCAGGAAGTGCAAAGAAGAATAGAAAAATAAAAGGTAATTACGGCGATTTAAATTTTTTTAAACGGCATGTCAGCATCTAGGCAAGGAAGAGAATACATACAGATATTGTTCAAAATTTGGGTGGAACCCCGCTTTAAGATAAAAAAGAATTGCACTTAGTTATGCTGTAAAACACAGGCTCATATAAAAACAAAGGCCGGTTGGCTTCAGTATGCTGCCCGTCGCTTCCGAGATCAGCGTGGTAGTGTGTGGTGACGTCAGCACGCCGCTCCTCCCTACGCCGTTTCGTCACAACTGAAGTCTTCCAGGGGCCCCATATTTGTTAGCTATATTGGATAACTTTGCCCAGATCTCTGGACTACATGTCAACCCCAAAAAATCGAACGCATTCAACGTTTCCCTATCAAAATCAGACCTCCAACAGGCCAGGTCCACACTGCTGTTCAATTGGGTGACTCATCAACTCCCTTACTTGGGGATACAACTTACGGCCTTGTTATCCGAACTCTTTACAGGTGACTAATCTCATGACACAATGGTCCTGGTCCTCCCTTCCATTATCCTGGCTAGGTAGGGTCAATGCCACGAAAATAACAATTCTGCCTAACTTTCTCTATCTGTTCAGAGTTCTCCCCATCCCTTTACCTTCCTACTTTTTACGCCTAACGCAATGAAGAGTAATGTCCTACATATGGGGGGCCACCAAGCCTCGTATCCCGATATCTAACCTATTTCTCCACAAACTAAGTGGGGGCTTAGGCATTCCCAATTTCTCATCTTACTACTATGCTGCACAGCTTGCCCAACTTCCCAAGTATCACACGGCAGATGAAACGCCACTATGGGTTGCTATTGAATCAGTTGACTGTGACCCCATTTCGGTAGCGAACATGCTTTGGTTACAACCTAAAGATAGAGCTTGCATCCTCCAATCCTGTTACTAAGCATTCCCTGACCATCTAGGACAAATTCAGGGATGCTCGAAATCTCCAATCTCCTCATAATCCTCTCCTATCCTTTCTCAGAAACCCAGCTTTCTACCCAGCTTGGGCGTCTCCGACTGCATTTGTGGCATGGTCTACGGCGAATCTATTTAGACTCCACCAACTAACCTCTCATAACATAATTCTGACTTTTCCTACCCTATGCGAGACTTTTGGACTACCTAGATCGGAACTTTTCCGTTATCTGCAAATTAAAAATTTCTATACACCATTCTTCAGAGCTGGATCTCCACTGAATCTGCTGACCTAATTCCAAAGCATCTTCAAAAGTGACCCACGCACCAGAGGACTAATATCGACCCTATATCAACTCTTGATTAATATCCCTGAAAACGCACCACCTTTCTACACCATTAAATGGGCACAAGACATGGAGCACACGTTTGAGATTGCAGACTGGTCTGCTATATGGCTTGCTACCAAATCCTCCTCCCCTGCTCAGCAATTGAAACTAAGTCCTAGCCCGGTGGTACCTCATTCCTGCGAGAATTGAAAAATATGTCCCATCATATCCAGGAAACTGTTTCCGAGGCTGCTCGGCCCCAGGCATCCACATACACATATGGTGGCAATGTCCGGTGGCCCAAGACTTCTGGAAAATAATCTTCCTATGGCATCCAAAGCCTTAGAGACTAATATCCCTCCTGACTCGGCTACTGCCCTTTTAAACCTGAAACCAGCAGAGCTTACTTATAATCAATTCCGATTACTAATCCAACTTACCACTGTGGCTAAACAAACCATAGCCAAAGCATGGAAATTCGCAGATCTTGGTTGTGGCTGAAGCAAAACACAGGATGAATAGGGCCCTTCTCTTTGCTAAAATGACTGCCATCGGAACAGATAAAGTGAAGAAGTTCAAAACAAATGGCAACCCTGGGTTAAGCATTGCCTTCCCAAAGACTTCGATGAGTCATTACTAATGCCTTGGTAATTCAATCCATTATATTCTTTCTATGCTTTACCTACTTCGAGGGCTTCCTGATGAGGGGCCGAACCACCGTGTTGGGAGACTTTCCCCCCCTGTCTACCCCTCTTTCCCCCCCTCTCCACCCCTCTCCCAAACCTGATGTTTAATTCAATGGCATATCCCCTTTATTGCAAAGCTATTACCCACGATGAGGTTGGAAATATAGCAATTAACCCTACGTGGTTGATCATTACTTTTAAGTCCGTAACTGATATGCAACGATAGACTATAGTATGGTTCCCTTCTTACCCATTATATCCTAACCCCAGGTGCCACACCTCCACCCTAGGACTTGTCCTATACTGTGACTTGTAGGTTGTGCCCCCATCTGTCCACAGTTTGTTCCCATTAGGGGTGGACGGGTGGAATGGTACATTCGGCATTCCTTAGGGACCAACGTATCAGAGCTTCTCGAGTCCCTTTCTCTCCTATATCCCCTTTTAAAATCCACATATAGTCATACCATGTTGTTTACTTCACTCAAATCCAACCGATTGTACATGATCCTCATAGCATTACTGCTCACGTTGTACTTATCTCATTGAAAGTTTGTAAGCTTATTGTCATATTCATGAAACTTCAATAAAATCTTTAACGAGAAAAAAAATAGCAATTAAAGGTTATTTTGTCACATTTGTGGCTTTTTAAATCACAATTAGTGTCGGTGTATAAATAGTCAATGAGTTTGTTAGCTCTCACATGGATGCACTAAGCAGACTAGACACTGAGCCATGAGGAGGTTGAAAAGAACAGTCAAAAGACCTGCGTAACAAGGTAATGAAACTTTGCAGAGATGGAAAAGGATATAAAAAGATATCCAAAGCCTTGAATATGCCAGTCAGTACTGTTTAATCACTTATTAAGAAGTGGAAAATTAGGATATCTTTTGATATCAAGCCAAGGTCAGGTAGACCATGAAAGATTGCAGCCACAACTGGCAGGAGAATTGCTCAGGATACAAAGAAAAACCCACAGGTAACCACAGGAGAAATACAGGCTGCTCTCCAAAAAGACAGTGTGGTTGTTTTTAAGGAGCACAATTCAACAAAACTTGAACAAAAAGAGCTGCATGTTTGAGCTGCCAGAAGGAAGCCTTTACTGCGCCAATGCCACAAAAAAGCCAATGAGGCATGTCAAGGTGGTGTTGAGCATATTGTAACCAGGCTTTTTGTGGAACTTGTACAGAAAATGCTTCTTTCTGGCAGCTTGACCATGCAGCTCTTTTTTGTTCAAGTATCATCATATTGTGCTCCTTTAAAAACAACCACACCATCTTTTTCCAGAGCAGCATGTATTTCTCCTGAGGTTACCTGTGGGTTTTTCTTTGTATCCCGAACAGTTCCTGTGGCAGTTGTGGCTGAAATCTTTCTTGATCTACCTGAACTTGGCTTGGTATCAAGAGATTCCCAAATTTTCCACTTCTTAAGTACTGACTGGCATATTCAAGGCTTTGGATATCTTCTTATATCCTTTTCCATCTTTGAAAAGTTTCATTACCTCAGGGCTTTTTTTCAGCTGGAACTTGGTAGAACTCAGTTCCACCACCTGTGGCTCAGGCCCTCTGCTCCCTGCTGACCACTATTACTTGAAAACACAAAATTGAAGGATGGGGACAAGGGAGATGCAGGTACAGGGGGTGCAGTGCAAATGCCAACGACACCACTGGATGATCTCCCCGCAAGTGATACAGGTGGAGCTAACTACAGTATGCGGGGAGGTACTAGAGCTGGCTGGGTACTTCGGTTCAATACAGCAACAAAAATAGGGCATGTGGAAGATGGTGGAGCTTTTAAGGAGATGGGGAGAAGATGGGGGCAGTAGAGGGGGGTTGCATGTAGAGGTCAGAGCTGAAGAGGGGTAAACGTGAGATGTGGATGGGGGATTCAGAGGTAAGTAGCTGTGGAAGAAGGCTGAATTCTGCACTCTGTATGCAGCACACCCCTGAACTCTGCAGTCTGTGTGTAACCCCCTCCCTGCACTCTGTACACATTGTACTCCTGGTATTTAATGACCCTGTTAAGACCCTCCCACTGTTAGTAAAATTTGATCACACCGAGAAAAGAAGCCCTGCATTACCTTGTTACGTAGTTCTTTTGACTGTTCTTTTCTACCTCCTCATGGCTCAGTGTCTAGCCTGCTTAGTGCATCCATGTGAGAGCTAACAAGCTCATTGACTATTTATACACAGACACTAATTGTGATTTAAAAAGCCACAAATGTGGTTAATTAAACTTTAATTGCCATTTTAACCTGTGTGTGCCCCCTTCTGTCTCTGTACCAAGGCCAAACATTCCAGGGTATGTAAACTTTTGATCAGGGTCATTTGGGTAGTTTCTGTTGTCATTATGATTTAAAAAGAGTAAACACAGTTGATTGATAATAAATGGCTTCAGCCAAACACTAACCATGCGTGAAAGAAATGTTTGTGTCATCATTCATATTCTCTGAAAAATGGCCAAGAAATCATAAATTCTGCCAGGGTATGTAAACTTTTATTCGCAAATATTTGCACTGGAGATCAAAATTAGAGAACAACCTCCAATTTCCTAAATTTAAAGGTCACTACATAGTCCTCTTTGAAATGATCTAAACAGGAGTAAAAAAGCAGTTATATGAAGCACATTTCATGAGTTACATTCAGTTTGAAGCACAGAACATTGATCAAAACTAGGGAACACTTTTGGATACCTCCCAGTTATTGGTGTTTATCTGGCACCTTTGTGCTAATTTCTTAAATTGTCTGACAAACCCTATTTAACTGACAGCCTAAATTTCCAGTTTTCACTGACTCTGCAAGATGAGTCGTTCTAAAGTGACTGAAACCCTCCGGCAGCAGGTTGTCCAGATGAAGGCCAAAGGGGTGACCCTTTCAGCCATAGCAAGTGAAGTTTGTTGTTCCAAATCTGTGATTTCTAGAATATTGTATCGTTACAACGTCACAAACTCATTCAAGTCCCCCAAGAAGGCTGGTCGCCCATGAAAGACAAATGGAAGAGAGGACAGGATAATGCAGAGAATCTCAATGGGAAATCGGTTCAACACTGCAGCTGCGATTGCTGGCCAGTTCAGCGCTGAACGGAGTAAGGATCTCTCCCGTCATACAGTGTCTTGCTATTTAGTAGAATTTGGACTGAAAGCCCTCTCTGCAGTGGCCAAACCTCTCATTAGCAGAAAGAATCAAAAGTCTAGACTAACCTTTGCTGAGGAGCATGTTGTGTAGACAGAGAACTGCTCCAAAGTTCACTTTATTGATGAAAGCAAGTTTAATTTATTTGGGTCCGATGGGAAACATTATGTTCATCGTCAAACTGGGGAGAGACTGAACCCAAAGTGTGTAAAGAAGTCAGTGAAAGGTGGAGGGGGAAGCGTCGTGATTTGGAGGATGTTTTCTGCAGCAGGAGATGGGCCTCTGATACGGCTACATGGCAGAGTGAATGCAAATGTTTATCAGAACCTTCTTCGACAACCTGCGGTTCCTTCCCTGCGTTCATCACCCAATCAGCCAGCAATTTTCATGCACGACAATGCCCCCTGTTACACAGCAAAACGGGTAAAGCAGTTCCTTGAAGCTGAAAACATTGAAATAATGAAATGGCCAGCCCAGAGTCCTGATCTAAACCCAATAGAAAACCTCTGAAAAATCCTTGGCGACAAAGTTATGGCCAAGAAACCCACTACAGTCATTGAACTGTGGAAGAGACTGGAAGAAGAGTGGAACAAAATCACACCAGAGCAGTGTGAGAGACCAGTGATGTCCTGGGGCCGCAGATATGCTAAAGTCATTCAAAGCAAGAGCCTGTACACTTCCTACTAATTGTTCATTGTTGTAACCTTCAGAAATTTTAGTTGTAATCTCTCTCCGTGCTACAGTCATTGCTATTCTCTAATTTTGATCATTGTGTTTTCTACAAAATAAAAGTGTTTCTGTTGAAGTGCCTTGGATGTTTTGAAAAACCCTGTTCTATTACCCTGTTTCCCCAAAAATAAGACCTAACGTGATTGTCGGTGATGGCTGCAATATAAGCCCTACGCTGTTTCCCCAAAAATAAGCCCTACCCTGAAAATAAGACCTACAAGGACTTTAACTAGGGCTTATTTGGGGGGTAGGGCTTATATTGCAGCCATCACAGACAATCATGCTAGGTCTTATTTTCGGGGAAACAGGGTAGCATGGTATAGCCTCAACAAAAATTTCATCAAATGTTGAGCAATGAAGATTACATTATTTCTGAAAAAAATCAAGTGTTCATAAATTGTTCTCTAATTTTTATCTCCAGTGTATGTGTATGTATGTGTATATATAATACACATACATACACATACATACATACATTTCAAAGAAAAGGGGATGCTGCTACAGTTGAGCAATCAATACAGTCCGGAAATGCTGCGTGCAAACTACGGCTCGCCACCGATGATCAAATGAGAAGAAAGGACGGCTGCACGCCAAGGAAAAAAAATCCAATGTTTTTTATTGCAAAAAATGACAGATAACAGCCAACAAGAGTGTACCAGGACCCAGGAGGTGACGCGTTTCACACTGACCACAGTACTTCTTCAAACCTCACGTGTGCTCAGTACCGTGTACAGATTGATAGTTTAATTTCAGTGCATGCAATGTTTAACCCCCGTTCACATGTATGAGAATTAGATGCGGAATACACCGCATCTAATTCGCAGGACATTTTAAAATACATTCATATGAATGCATCTGGTTCACATATGTGCGTTGCATTCGCCCTGCACATTGCACAAAAAACGTGTGCGTTTTCTGGGCATTGCGGTGCGAATTACGAGCCCCTTATCTTTTATGGGAACGCATCTGCTTCGCAGATGCATTGCGTTCTGAACATGGATTTTCTCCTTCTCCTCACTACACCTCCCCCTCTCCCCCCGTCCTCTCCCTGCTCACTGATCCTGAGCTAAAACGCAGATGATCCTTTGAACAGGAGATTTTTATCTTCCCAGTGAAACCTGAGCTTCAATTCGCACCGCACATGTGTGAACCCAGGCTTAAAGGTGGGATGAACCAAGGTGTCATTTCAATGTACATATATATGTATAGAGAATACAGTTAGCTTGTGGTTCCCACACCACCGGGGTTTATGTACTGTTTAAAAACCAAAGCCAACATACTTTGGAGAAAAAGTAAAAACTTCTAGAATCAATGCATGCTTAGTTAATAATCAGATGTTTGGACACCGTGTGCAGTATCTTCAATTGGTTTGAGTTCTTAACTCCTTGCCTGTGATTGCATCTATAGCTGGCCATACACCCATAGATTTTTTTTCACTGAATGAAATAAATCTAAAAGCTTCCTCTATTGTTGCTGTTCAATACAGATGGACGAACCCCCGCTGCGGCTATTGTATTCTGACAGCTGGCACTGGAAGGCAAAATAAGCAAAATTAAACTTCAGCTTTAATTCCAGCTAAAAGCTTTTTCTGGTTTTTGGAAAAGTAGAAAGTTCCCATTGCTGTGTTGGTCCCTGTTGGGGAGTTTCACCACAACCCCACCCACTTCCTGTCCTGGTGCCCATTGTCAACCGCAAAGAAAGTGATGGGAATCTGCTGAAGTTTTCAATGACCCCTACAGTGCTCTAATTGGATAGGCCATACTCCTAAGCTTCATTTTTAGTTAATGTTGAAAATGGCTTGCAGTTTTGTGTTACATCTACAGCTAAAGCCAGTAATGCTGCTTTTATTTTAAATAAAGTTTAGCTTTTTAAAAATTGGTAGTAAATACATGATTTTTTTTTGTTTATTTTTTTTAGGAAATAATAGAAACTTTTGAAATTACAGAACCTATGATCCCTGATACCTGATCCCCTCTCATAAAATGACCATAAGTGTTATAAGACTGCTTTCTGTAAGTATTAATTTTTGTATTGAGATCATGAATTATTTTCAGATGTTATGTTTTTTCTGACCTGTCACTTTGGTCTTTTTGGTCCTCCATTTTTAGTGCAGAGCCTTTAATATTGTAGCTGCTGACATTTAATAAAAGGACACTTACCTGTCCAGGGTTCCAGCATTGTGCTGTCCCAATCCAGTTCCTAAAATGTTCTTCAGGTCCAGGCGCCAGCATCTCAACTAAAGGAAAGCGCCAGTGAAGCCTTGTGGCTTCAGAGCCGGCTTCCCGCTGCGCTTTGTAAATGGTCCCACAGTTTTCTGGGACCTGCGATGTGTCCCAAAAGGCTGGGGGGGGGGTAGCAGGTACCTAGTTTTTCCGCTTGGTAGTGGGAGCAGGTACCTGTACAAACCAGGTACCCCCCCCCCCAAAAAAAAGTGCCAGTTGTTGGAGGAGGGGAGAGGGGGCTACCAAGCAGAACGTCCCTTTTTGGATGAAGTTCCAATAACGCCATATTTATATTATTCTTTTCAAAAGGCTCCAGGATGCATATTATATTCATGTGTGAAATTGAATACCAGGATCAGGGCAGCCATCAGAAATTTTGGGGCCCCTTACAGCTTTAGGACTGGGCCCCCCCGGGCCTGACCACCAACATTCCCCAGAGTCCACCCACTGGTCGTTCCACCAAATCCGCTGTGAATGGAGAGGAATACAATTTACAGCTTACCAAAACTTTAGATGTGGTGGCTGCATTCGTTTTTTTTAATTTTTTTTTTTAATGTTTTTTATTTTCTCCCCCCTGGTGATCTGGTCAGTAACATAACTCCTGTATTAGAGTGCCCCCCACTCTGGATGAAGGAGCAACAGAGACGCCTTTGGACAGCAGTCTGAGAGGCAGGAAGTTGGGGGGGGGGGGGGTGTTAGATGTACTAGCAGATTTAGGTCAACTGAACAAATTGTAGCCATTCTCCAGCTCATACTTTATAACCAGTTACAGTAAACGTTTTTTTATCCCTTTTGGGATAAAGGTGTTTTATGAATAAATGGAAACTGATCACTGTAAGCACCTCTGCCAGTGTTAAATGGTTTGTCTCCAAGACAGCTCAGTCTTTTTAAAAACAACAGACTTACTAGCAGGATCACCAGGTGAAAATAAAAAGAAAACCTAAAAAAGAAAACAAATGCAGCCACTGCATTCAATACCACTTTAAGTGGATTAAGTTAATAAAGTCATTCTGTTATACTATTATACATCACATCTATGGGTAGATGATGGGAGTTTAATAAACAGACTGGGGTAAAGCTTTTTCCAGTGCTGGCAGGGAGAGCGAGGGGGGGAGAGGAGGAGGGGGGAGATAGAGGGGGCAGGGAGAGCGAGGGGGAGGTAGAGGGGGCAGGGAGAGCGAGGGGGAGGTAGAGGGGGCAGGGAGAGCGAGGGGGAGGTAGAGGGGGCAGGGAGAGCGAGGGGGAGGTAGAGGGGGCAGGGAGAGCGAGGGGGAGGTAGAGGGGGCAGGGAGAGCGAGGGGGAGGTAGAGGGGGCAGGGAGAGCGAGGGGGAGAGGAGGGGGCAGGGAGAGCGAGGGAGAGATAGAGGGGGCAGGGAGAGCGAGGGGGAGATAGAGGGGGCAGGGAGAGCGAGGGGGAGATAGAGGGGGGAGGGAGAGCGAGGGGGAGATAGAGGGGGCAGGGAGAGCGAGGGGGAGATAGAGGGGGCAGGTAGAGCGAGGGGGAGAGGAGGAGGGGGCAGGGAGAGCGAGGGGGAGAGGAGGAGCGAGGGGGAGAGGAGGAGGGGGCGGGGAGAGCAACGGGGAGAGGAGGAGGGGGCAGGGAGAGCGAGGGGGGAGATAAGGAGGGGGGAGAGAAGGAGGGTCTGATCACAGTGCTCACTTACTTGAATGGTCCCTGGGGGGCTCTAATCAGTGACTTCTCTCAATGTGGCTGTCGGCTCCTTAATCTTCCCGTCCCCCACATCCCCTTCGCAGACGCAGCAGCACACAGGCAGGGAGTGAGGGGCAGGAGACAGGATGTGTGTGAAGCTCAGGCATGCTGGAGGGGACAGAGCAGCGTGGAGATCCTCTCCTTCCAGGACAACCACACCTCCTGAGCCACTTGTCACTGCACACTGAGCCCAGGGATCGTCGGGAGGACAGAGCGGCTCAGCAGCCATCAAAGGAGGGGGAGGAGAGGAGCAGGTGGATTGAACTACGGGTTTTGCAGGGGGAGGGGGACGGATTACTATTTTCTGCGCCCCTCAAGCGCACAAACTGACACTCCCCCCTTACGTTACTGGCTGGGAGTTAGGAGCCAGTGCAGCGGGCGGTACCAACGGGAGTCGGGACTAGTGTAGGGGGAGGAAAAGAGCAAAGGGGAGATGCCAACTTGGAGCCCGACGTCCTGAAGGACCGGGCCCCTTTACACTTGTATGGGCTGTACCCCCCTGATGGCGGCCCTGACCAGGATATGCTATTGGAGGCTGTCATTTGTCGGCTTGTATACATTGCTAGTTTTGGCCTCTATAATACACCAGTTGACTCCAGCTAAAACGCTTTTTCCCAGTTTTTAATACAGTTCCAGTTTTGAACCTGTTTTTATTGCTTCCTGTGTCCCCATTGGTGAGATTTTAGCTCATTCTGTAGAACGATGTCTGCATGGTAATTGGGCTCTAATCCCTCCCCTCCCCCGTTTTCACTTTTGCTGCAGGAAATACCCCAGCTCGTCTAAAGGTAGCACAACAGAACAAAAAGATAATAGCAAGTTTTAAAGTGATTGTAAAGTCTGTTTTTCCCTATAAAAATAACAAACATGTTATACTTACCTGCTCTTTTGCAGTGGATTTGCACAGAGCAGCCCCGATCCTCCTCTTCTCGGGTCCCTCTTCTGTGATCCTGGCCCCTCCCTCCTGCCAAGTGCCCCCACAACAACCAGCTTGCTATGGGGGCACCCGAGCCGAGCTGCAGCTCTCTGTGTCCATTCAGACATGATGTGATTGTAGCCGTATTAGTGCAATTGTGACAGAGAAAATTGAGTACTGTCCGTGATACTTGACTGTAGGACCTTGAAGAAAGGGACATCCCCCAAGAGCTTGTCCTGAAAAATTGTATGTTAGTGCAAATAAAAAAAGTATCACGGACAGTATTCAATTTTCTCCATTCAGACACAAAGCCCCGACCCTGCCCTGCCCACTCTTCTCCCTGATTGGCTAGCTGACTTTGACAGCAACTGCTGTGTCTCAGCCAATCAGGAAGGAGAATCTCAGACGGCTGAGACACTTGTGGACATCGCTGGACAGAGAGGGACCTCACGTAAGTGTTAGGGGGGCTGCTGCACACAGAAGGCTTTTTATCTTAATGCATTAAGATAAAAAACCTTCTGCCTTTACAACCCCTTTAAAGTTTAGCTAAATCTAAGAAAAAAAAAAAAAGATACATTAGAATATATTGGATGTGGTGGCTGTATAGGTAAGATGTATTATATTACAGTGCTGCAGCTCCCCTTTTTTCTTTTTTTCTTACCTGAGCCAGATCCAATCCAGCGATGTGCACGAGCGCAGCGGCTCCAGCCACTGTCTCTTTTCATTGGACAGATTGATGGCAGCCGAAGCCACTGGCTCCTGCCGCTGTCAATTAAATCCAGTTACACAGGAGCGGGGGGGGGGGGGGCAGGGCCGAGTCCTGCTGTATGGACTCGGGAGAGAGCCCACAGGAGTGCCCCCAGAGAAAGCAGCTGTATGTGAAGGCACCCGATAAAGAGGAGGGGCCAGAAGCGCCTGCTGGGCACCCCAGAAGAAGAGGATCGAAGCTCCTCTGTGCAAAACGATTACACAGAGCAGGTAAGTATAGGCTTGTTTGTTTGTTTTTAAAAAATGAGGGTTTACAACCCCTTTAATGAGTAGATGGTGTGTTCTAATATTGGTGTCCTGCAGCATATATTATATTTCTAAAGCCCGATAGGTCTCCTGCTGTTCTATAAGTCCACATTCATACCCGCACTTAGGGGCATACAGCAGATTTCTGTGGTTAGGATCGCAGGTGTATGCTGGGAAACCTGTACAGAGCGTTGACAGACTGACACAAACCACAGCCGTTCACGTGTATCTGCACATCCAGAAGTTTTCTGAGGTTATGTCCGACCCTAATCGCAGTCTTTCTGCATCCAGAGTTACACATCTGTCCCTAACCCGTAAGATGGGTAGATACATATGAACAGTTTGCATACACCAGTGATCTAATGATTCATGTCCCCGGAATCTGCTGCTTGCCTCTAGTCGCCCAAATGAATGTAGTCCAAGCTAACTGACACTGTGAAGGTGATTTACTAAAACTGGTGCACTCAGATTCTGGTGCAGCTGTGTATGGTAGCCAATCGCCTTCTAATGTCAGCTTGTTCAATTAAGCTTTGGCAATAAAACCAGAAGCTGATTGGTTTCTATTCAGAACCAGATTTAGCACTCTCCAGTTTTCGTAAATAACCCCCCATGGGTAGTACTATAGACACATAACCACAATATTTCCCATGTGATAAATATTTTTACACTATAAATGCTAGATATGTACTGGGAATCTGTTTCTACTTAATTGTGTGTTAGAGTATATAACATTAATTTGTGTGTGTTTGGGTTCTCTTCTAGGAGAGCTGCTGTCAGAAGAGTCTTACGTATGTCAGCGACACCAATGCAGCTGGACCATGGAAGGACTTAATGCAATTTTTTGAAAGATTATATTGTCAGTGATCTGCAGTCCCTAACACTTTCTGTTACTAAACATGATTGGTAAAAAAATGAGAACTCGGACCACAGATTTTTTTTTTTTATAAAGATTACAATCTTTTATTGTTTGCACTTTACACTTTTATTCATGAAAGTTGCTCTTCCCATGTAAGTATATGTTATGCTGGCATGCTGTACTTGCTGCTTGCGTTTGGTGTTTTTCGGTAACTGTTCTGTGAATAGTAGATTGAAGACCACAGTCCAGCCTCTCCTGATATTATAAGCCATGGGTTCTCAACCTGTGGCCCTCCAGCTGTTGCAGAACTACAAGTCCCATGACGCATTGCAAGGCTGACAGTTACAAGCATGACTCCCAAAGGCAGATGCATGATGGGACTTGTAGTTCTGCAACATCTGGAGGGCCACAGGTTGAGCACCCATGTTGTAAGCCATGTTTCATTTTACTTGTATATTTTTAATTTAACTTTGCTATTTTTTTAAATGTTTCTAAAACTATAGAAAAGTGAAAATTGAAGAATGTTTTGTTACTGATTTAAAAAAAGAAAAAAAAAAAGATTGTATTGTCGGCCACGACCAGATTGATATCTGTAAATTAAGTATATTCTGTGCTTCTTTTGTAAATATGTTTTAAAGTTTGTTTAATGTCTAAATAAACAACTTTTTTCCAGTACTGAGTTGGTTGACCATATTCATCTTGCATCTACTGTGCATCTGGAAAGTATTCACAGCGCTTCACTTTTTCCACATTTTGTTATGTTACAGCCATTTTCTTCAAAATTCTACAAACAATACCCCTTAACCATTTAAGCCCCGGCCCATTTGGCTGGCCAAAGACCCGAGCACTTTTTGCGATTTGGCACTGCGTCGCTTTAACTGACAATTGCGCAGTCGTGTGACGTGGCTCCCAAACAAAATTGACGTCCTTTTTTCCCCACAAATAGAGCTTTCTTTTGGTGGTGTTTGATCACCTCTGCGGTTTTTATTTTTTGCGCTGTCAACAAAAAAAGAACGACAATTTAGAAAATAAAGCTTTATTTTTAACTTTTTGCTATAATAAATATCCCCGAAAAACATTACAAAAAACACTTTTTTCCTCAGTTTAGGCCGATACGTATTCTTCTACATATTTTTGGTAAAAAAAATCCCAATAAGCGTTTGATTGGTTTGCGCAAAAGTTATAGCGTCTACAAAATAGGGGATAGTTTTATGGCATTTTTATTAATATTTTTTACTAGTAATGGCGGCGATCAGTGATTTTTATTGTGACTGCGACATTATGGCAGACAGATTGGACACTTTTGGTGCTATTTTGGGACCATTCACATTTATACAGTGTTCAGTGTGATTAAAAATGCATTGATTACTGTGTAAATGTGACTGGCAGTGAAGGGGTTAACCAGGAGGGGGCGCTGTAGGGGTTAAGTATGTCCTAGGGAGTGATTCTAACTGTGGGGGGGATGGGCTATGTGTGACACAACACTGATCACCGCTCTCAATTACAGAGAGCTGTGATCAGTGTCAGTTTCACTAAGCAGAACGGGGAAATGCTTGTTTGCATCAGCATTTCCCCATTCTTCCTCTCTGTGAGACGATCGCGGGTATCCCTGCGGACATCGAGTCCGCGGGACCCGCGGTCACACTTATGGAGCTCGCGGCAGGGGCGCGCAGTGGCAGGGACCACACCGCGGCAAATTCAAAGGGACGTATCTGTACGCCCATTTGCCTGTCCGTGCCATTCTGCCGACATATGTACATGCGGCGGTCGGCAAGTGGTTAATGACAACTTAAAAGAAGTTTGTTTGAAATCTTTGTAAATTTAATAAAAATACATTAAAAAAATCACATGTACATAAGTATTCACAGCCTTTGCTCAATACTTTGTTGAAGCGCATTTGGCACCTATTACAGCCTCAAGTCTTTTTGAGTATGATGCTACAAGCTTGACACGCCTATTTTTGGGCAGTTTCTCCCATTTCTTCTTTGCAGGACCTCTCAAGCTCCCCCAGGTTGGATGAGGGGCGTCAGTTCACAGCCATTTTCAGATTTCTCCAGAGATGTTCAATTGGGTTCAAGTCTGGGCTCTGGCTGGGCTACTCAAGGACATTCACAGAGTTGTCCCATAGCCACTCCTTTGTTATCTTGGCTGTGTGTGAAGAGTCCAGAGCGCTCTGGAGCAGGTTTTTATCAAGGATGTCTCTATACATTGCTGCATTCATCTTTCCCTCGATCCTGACTAACCTCCCAGTTACTGCCACTGAAAAACATCCCTACAGCATGATGCTGTCACCACCATGCTTCACTATAGAGATGGTATTGGCCAGGTGATGAGCGGTACCTGGTTTCCTCCAGACATGACGCTTGCCATTCAGGCCAAAGAGTTCAATCTTTGTTTTATCAGACCAGAGAATTTTGTTTTTCATGGTCTGAGAGTCCTTCAGGTGCCTTTTGGCAAACACCAGGCAGGCTGTCATGTGCCTTTTACTGAGGTGTGGCTTCCGTCTGGCCACTCTACCATACAGGCCTTATTGGTGGAGTGCTACAGAGATGGTTGTTCTTCTGGAAGGTTCTCCTCTCTCCATAAAGAAACGCTGGGGCTCTGTCAGAGTGACCATCGGGTTCTTGATCACATCCCTGACTAAGGCCCTTCTCTCCCGATCACTCAGTTTCGCCGGGCGACCCACGCTAGGAAGAGTCCTGGTGGTTCCAAACTTCTTCCATTTACAGATGATGGAGGCCACTGTGCTCCTTGGGACCTTCGATGCCGCAGAATTTTTTCGGTACCCTTCCCCAGATCTGTGCCTCGATACAATCCTGTCTCAGAGATCTACAGACAATTCCATGGACTTCATGGCTTGGTTTGTTCTCTGACATGTACTATTAACTGTGGGACCTTATATAGACAGGTGTGTGCCTTTCCAAATCATGTCCAATCAACTGAATTTGCCACAGATGGACTCCAATCAAGTTGAGAAAAATATCAAGGATGATCCGTGGAAACAGGATGAATACTTATGTGAAATCTCAAAAAACAATTTCACGTTGTCATTATGCGGTATTGTTTGTAGGAAAATAATGAATTTATTCCATTTTGGAATAAGGCTGTAACATAACAAAATGTGGAAAAAGTTAAGCGATGTGAATACTTTCTGGATGCACTGCAGGCAAGAAACTCAATCCATAACTGGGGGTAGGAGGTTTCTCATATTACTCTGTTCTTAAAGTGGTTGTAAACCTCAGACATGAAATATTAACAAGATGTACCCCTCCTATAGTGTGTACTTGTCTAAAGTAAAAGCACTAAGTGTCATTTCTGTCTGCTGCTTTGTTCCTCTGCTATCAGCATAAGTCATTTTTGACAAGTTTTCCTGACACCAAGAGAAAAATGGTGACAGGGGAGGGAGCTCCAGCTGATTGACAGCCTCAGCTCTGTTTCTGTGTGCTGTGTGAAGGAGGGGTGTGTCTCTTTCCCCCAGTCAACTCTCATACTTCCCCTCCCTGAGTTCTGCAAGTGTGTTAGCTCTCCACCCCCTTTTTTTTTTGAACCCTCAGACAAGCTTATAAATTCAGCATTTTGAACAGATGTGGAGTAGAGAGGACTACAGATAAACACGCAATTGATGTAGGAGGATTTGTTTCATCTCTGTGTATCATCTGAGGTCAGTCACTTCACTGGGTATATGTGAGGGTTTACAACCACTTTAATGGAGAGCTTTCATAAGAAAAATGTAAAAGTTGTGATTGGTGTTCTTTTATAAACAAATGCTAGGCAACAGGCTATATCATGCTAGTCTTTTTGCTTCCATACTTTCAGTTCCCCAGATCAAGGATGGAAGATAAGGGATAAGGCTTTCTCTACATTTTTTGATTCAATATACTTGTCTTAGCGACTCAAAGTATTGAAGCTAAAAATCACTGCATGAATGAAACCGAAAGATGTTCGTGCAAACATGCTAATTGGGTTTTTAGAGGGTATATGAAAAATTGATGGATCTGCGCTTAGTTTGCTCTTAACATATAAAAATCAAATATAATCAATAGTGTCACCACAAGTGTTAGACAGCTGCACTCATAAATATTGTACACCAACATAGAAAATATAAAGAAAAAACTTGTTGCACTTCAATCCATACAAGTGTAAAAATGACAAAATTATAAAAATAGGTAAATAAACTGTTTAAAGCTCATTCCAGACTTCAAAAAATGCATGCCAAAAACTATTGAAAGTGATGCCAATCCATGATAACAATATCACACATACTTACTGATTTTCTTTTTTTCTTCATATTAGTATGCAAGTCCAAAGGTGATTATCCACAGGTGCATATACAGTTAGGTCCATATATATTTGGACACAGGCACAATTTTAGTTTTTTTCAGGTATTTACCAAAACATATTCGAGCTATAGTTATACAGTATAATGGATATAAGCTGAAAGTGCACACTCTCAGGTTTAATTTGAGGGTATATACCGCCAAATCGGAGAAAGGGTTTAGGAATTACATCTCTTAAGAATAGCCATTCCCCCTTGTTTAAGTAATTGGACAATTGAATCAAAAGCCGTTTTATGGCCACGCGTGGGCTACTCCTTTTGTTATTTCTTCATCAATCAAGCAGGAAAAAGGTCTGGCGTTGATTCTAATGCTAATGTAGAAATAGAAAGTGCAGCGCTGGACTTATGACAAAAACATATGTGAGTGATAATAAATCAATTATTCAATCAATTAATCAAAATGGTAAACCACAGTGAATACTTTCCAATCATTGATAAGAGTACAATAACAATTGGGTGCTCAAAAATATTAAGTGTTGAAAAAAAAACAATAAATCAATAAAGTAAAGTCCAAAATTGTAATGTGTAGAAATTCAATACAGGGTCCGGGATCAGTTTTCCACCGTGTAGTGCTGCCCACCACCTAATGGTAAAAATGGAGGCTTACCAGAAAGCCTTTGACCGCCCTTACTCAGAGGGGTCAAACCAGGCTTAGTAGAAGTAGACTATCAAGGGAATACTCCAGGACACACTGCTGGGAAGAGACATCAACCTCCTGCATGGACGACCAGCTGGCGAATTCTGATTTGAATTAGCATAGCAAGTTCTTCCATGGAGACATATGATCTCAGCTCCTCTCTCCCCCTCTCTCTCTCTCTCTCTTCACTTCCTTCCTCCAGACAACAGGGACAGGAAGTCCTGTCTCCATGGAAGAACTTGCTATGCTAATTCAAATCAGAAGCAAAGTTAATTAGGGGGGTTATATGAAGAGACCTCCTTACACCCAACGCGTTTTGGAATACAGTATGGTCCTTCAGGGGTGAAAAAGGAGAAATTCATATAGAGTTGAATGTTGTGGAAGCACTACCTGACTGCTCTATGAGAAGCGATCCTGGGACAGCACCTTGTGAAGCACTTCGCCAGCTGGTCGTCCATGCAGGAGGTTGATGTCTCTTCCTAGCAGTGTGTGCTAGAGTATTCCCTTGATGGTCTACTTCTACTAAGCCTGGTTTGACCTCCCTGAGTAAGGGCGGTCACAGGCTTTCTGGTAAGCCTCCATTTTTACCATTAGGTGGTGGGCAGCACTACACGGTGGAAAACTGATCCCGGACCCTGTATTGAATTTCTACACATCACAATTTTGGACTTTACTTTATTGATTTATTGTTTTTTCAACACTTAATATTTTTGAGCACCCAATTGTTGTTGATCTCTTATCAACAATTTGAAAGTATTCACTGTGGTTTACCATTTTGATTAATTGATTGAATAATTGATTTATAATCACTCACATATGTTTTTGTCATAAGTCCAGCGCTGCACTTTCTATTTCTACATTTGTTCTATGTGCCCTCATATCGGGGTTATAGTGCACAGCAGCAGGACCTTTTTCACAATTTTTATTTATAATTTTTTGATTTTTTCACGCACTTAGCGCAATTCTTTTTCTTTTATTTTGTTGATTCTAATGCTGGCCATACACTACACGAAATTCGGTCATTTAGACAGTTTGTTCTTCGGCCAGTTAATGGCCACAAATCGGTAATCGGTTGGGACGTTTTTGAGCTGAAAAAACGAAGCACAAGTTTGCAAATTTTCTGCCAAACGATAAATTGAAAGGTTAATGTGTTTCCCGTCCGAACAAAAAACTGACTCATTTATGTCCATTGAACGATATATCGGTCATTACATGATGGCGCTATCGTTTGCTCTCACGGTTGAATTTTCGTTTTTCGAAAATGGGTTTACATGATTTTCGTACAGCCAGCATAAGTGTGGTATTTGCATTTGGAATCTATTGCTGTGAACCTACATCATGCATTCAAAGAAGCTGTGTATGCAATTGAAATGGGCCATTGTAAGGTTTTACAAACAAAACAAATCCATCAGAAAGATAGCAGCAACATTAGGAGTGGCCAAATCAACAGTTTGGTACATTTTGAGGAAAGAAGAACGCACTGGTGAGCTTTGCTACATAAAAAGGCCTGGATGTCCATGGAAGACAACAGTGGACAACATCCAGACAAGTAAAGTACAGGGAGTCCCCTAGTTACAAACATCCGACTTACAAACGACTCCTATTTACAAACGGAGGCAGACAACAGGAAGTGAGAGGAAATCTACCCCTAGGAAGGGAAATTCTCTCCTGTAAGAGCTATTTTGGGGAAAAGGTACCTCCACTGATGCTTTATCACCAAGGCTTGTTTCCACAACAGCCCAAAATTTTCAAAATCCAATTGTCATTGGGACAGAAAGTGAGGTGAAATTTTCTGAACAGGGGCACAGACAGCAAAACAAATGTCACAGGGGTGTTAACCCTTCCCTATGCTATCCAAAAAGCTTAAAAATAGTTTTTTTGGCTGGAGCTACACTTAAAAAATGTACCTGTCCCGACTTACAAACAGATTCGACTTAAGAACAAACCTATAGTCCCTAACTTGTTTGTAACCCGGGGACCCCCTGTACACTCTCCAGGAGGTGGGCATATCATTGTCAAAGTCTACAATTAAGAGAAGACTTTACAAGTGCAACTACAGAGGGTTCACCACAAGGTGCAAACCATTCATAAGCGTGAAGAATAGAAAAGCCAGATTAGACTTTGCCAAAAAAATCTCTAAAATAAAGCCAGATCAGTTCTGGAAAAGCATTCTTTGGACGGATGAAACTAAGATTAATTTGTACCAGAATGACAGGAAGAAAAAAATTTAGAGAAGGCTTGGAACAGCTCATGATCCAAAGCACACAACATCATCTGTAAAACATTGTGGAGGCGGTGTTATGGCATGGGCATGCATGACTTCCAGTGGCACTGGGTCATTGGTGTTTATTGATGATTTGACTGAAGACAGAAGCAACTGGATGAATTCTGCAGTGTTTAGAGATAGACTGTCAGCCCAGATTCAGCCAAATGCAGCAAAGTTGATTGGACGACACTTCACAGTACAGATGGACAATGCACCAAAACACACTGCAAAAGCAACCCAGGAGCTTTTGAAGGAAAAGAAGTGGAAATCTGCAATGGCCGAGTCAATTACCGGATCTCAACCCAATTGAGCATGCATTTCACTTGCTGAAGGAAAAACTAAAGGCAGAAAGGCCCACAAACAAAGATAACTGAAGACAGCTGCAGTTAGAGCCTGGCAAAGCATCAACAAGGAGGAAACTCAGTCTTTGGTAATGTCCATGGGTTCCAGACTTCAGGCAGTCATTGCCAGTAAAGGATTCTCAACAAAATATTAAAAATGAACATTTTATTTATGATTATATTCATTTGTGTATAAAAATGTTTGCAGTTCCTAAAATTTGTACTTGATTGTTATGTTCATACACTTGAATTAAAGCTGAAAGTCTGCACTTCAAATTAATTTGGACTGTTTCGTTTTAATTTTATTCTGGTGGCATACAGAGCCAAAAGTATGACAAATTGTGCCTGTGTCCAAATAGTGTCAGCTGGATGCTCGGACCGGATAATATGGAATAAGATGACAAGAGGGGAGCTTTCATTGCGCAGTGTTTTGTAAAATCAGTAATTATTTAAAACGCTACTCGCAAGATTCATGAGAAAACAGGCAGTTTGGTAAAACACTCGTCTACAGCCCCGGCGGGCGAACTGACGTCACCGCTATTTCCTCTACCCAAAGTGTGTTTCGTTGTAATAGACGTCCTCGACGGGGCAATGGGGATGTATGTGTGATATTGTAATCATGGATTGGCATCACTTTTAATAGTTCTTGGCACACATTTTTTGAAGTCTGGAATGATCTTTAAATCGTTTACTTATTTTTAGAGGTTATATGCCTATAAATCAAACAAAACCAAAGAACATCCCCAGCTCAACTCACAAACCAGCCTGCAAACAACTGAATTATCCTGTCTAACAGTTTGCGTTTAAAACAAGGGGTTTAGTTTGCACACATTTGCAAATACATGCATAAGCTGCAGAGCCAGTTCACGGCACCCCAGTATTATCTGCAGTCCTGGCTCTCTATATTTTTTAAAGCCTCCACATTGGAAGCACATGCATAATAATGGAAAGATAGAGAGCAGGTAAGCCTGGAGGGAGCCCACAGTGGTACACTGAACACCTAGCATTAAGCACAATGGCAGCAAAGGTGTCCACAGTGCATCCCCTCACCAGTATTCCAACAGTACAAACAAATGGCCACTGCCCCCACCTACTACCGGCCTTTGCAGCAAGGAGCACATGGAAGGGTGACGTATGTCAAACAAAACCAAAGAAATTCCAGCTCATCTCACCAACCAGCCTGCAAACAACACAGCACCCCAGTATTATCTGCAGTCTTAACTCTATACATTTTTGAGAGCCTCCACAGTGAAAACACAAACTAAACCCCTGTTTTTAACTAAAACTGTTAGGATAATTCAGTCGGTAGCAGGCTGGTTGGTGAGTTGAGCTGGGAATTTTCTTTGGTTTTGTTTAACATGTGTCGCCCTTCCATGTGCTGCTTATGAGTGAGCACTTTTTACTTGAGTCGCCTGAGGTGTCACGGACTGGTTTTTGGACGTGGCACATTGATGGAATGATATGAAGGAGAATTGAATAATAAAATTATTAAGAAAACCATTGGACTCTTGATTTTGGCACAGCACGTATACATCAAGTGTAACTATATGATTTAATATTGTGTGCTTTTTAGTATAGGATTTGATGCTAACATAGAGCCATCTTTTGATTTTAATTTACTTATTTTTGTATAAAGTGCTATTGGGGTACACGTTGAGGGGGCAGCTGGCAAGGATTACTGGGGAGAAATTTGTTTCTATTTTGGTTATTTGCACATTTATTTCTATTTTGGTCCATACAGCCCAAGGACAAGTTGGTAATACAATTTTAAGGTTTGTGACTGCAAAGAAAATACCTTGTTTGTGTTGCCTTGTTGATCCTAATTTTACATTATTTTTGGTTGTATAACTGATGGCACACAGGGGAATGTAAAAAAAGACCAATGATGAGGTTATTAAAGGCTAACCCCACCTTTATAGAGTATGTTACATCTATATTTAAGGATGCAATGTGGTGCCAAGCTGGTACAGTATCTATATAGCAGCTATCCAGATCATTCCTCAACATTAGCTTTAGAGGCCGAACCCAGGCTCCTCTGGACCGAATGTTGAGTCCAGCATGAAATGTGACATTTTTGGCACTGGGCTCTGAATTGTGATGCTTTCATAGTCCCTCTTTTTTTTTTTTTCAAATATAATCTTTATTCAACCACCCGAGAGGGCACTGTAATTGCTTACATTTACAAGAAAAATAAAAGGTATCAATGTGTGTCGAGGTCGCAGCCTCTAATGGTACATAAGGAAAATGAAATTAGAGATGAAAATGAGGTCGCAGCCTCTGTTATTAATATCTTCCAATTGGACCTCATTTACATTCCTGCGTAACCAACATATCTTCTGATTTGACGCTATTTCAGCAACCAGTTCCCTCCCACTCTATTTTCCATTTTTCTATACCAATAACTAAACTAAAAGGACCACACACATACACAATAAAGAAATAAAAAAAAAAGGGAAAAAAAAACATGAGCTATAATATTAGGAAAACTTAAAAAAAAAAAAAAAAAAAAAAAAAAATAGTTATAGTAGTAGAGAAAATAAGTAGAGAAGAGGGAAAGGGGGGATGGGAGAGAGAGAGAGAGAGAGAGAGGGAGAGAGAGAGAGAGAGAGAGAAAAAAGAGAGAGAGAGAGAGAGAGAGAGAGAGAGAGAGAGAGAGAGAGAGAGAGAGAGAGAGAGAGAGAGAGAACATGAAGGCGGCTAAGGCACATAAAGGCAGCCAAGGCACTCACCCCGAACCGTCAAGTTCCCCTGCATCTCCTCAAGGTCTCTGTCTTGAAGATACCCAAAGATTAGGTGGAAGGGTCTCCCCCCAGCAGATTCTGTCCCTCATCTGAGAATATAAACATGTTCCAGCCCGCCCAAGTCCTGGAAAACCGTTCATTTTGGTTTCTATCTGTAAGGACAAGGTCTTCCATTTGTTTGATGTCTTCCACCTTTTTCACCCACATACTAACTGTAGGAGGTTGGATAGATTTCCATAATATGGGTATACATGCCTTGGCAGCATCAAACAAGTGTCTTGTGAGCGATTTTTTGTAGGCCTTGGTGGGGGCGTGAGAAGCGTGGAGCAAGAATATCGCTGGGTCCGACAGTATAGGTCGCTCAGTGAATCTCTGTATTGTACTCTGAACAGTCCTCCAGAACTGCTCCAATTTGGGGCAGGACCAGAGGATATGTAGGAGTGTTCCCCGTTCGCTCTGACACCTCCAGCAAAGATCTGACGTGGAAGGGAAAATCTTACTTAGTTTTGCAGGGGTATGATACCATCTAGTGAGAATTTTATAATTAGTCTCCTGCGTTTTTGTACACATCGAGGATTTATACGTGAAATGTATGATATTTTGTTTTTGACGGGGTGTAAATGTACAATGTAAATCTCGCTCCCACGCCTCAATACACTGCAGACTCGAGCCCTCCAACGGTGTGGTCAGTAATTGGTAAGTGGCAGAAAGAGTATGAGCCATTGGGCCCTCCTCCTCACAGTACGTCTCGTAAGTCGTCAATGTTTGGGAGAAACTGTCAGGGGCTGGGAGCGACCTTAGAAAGTGCTTGAGTTGGCCTGCTCTCCAGAAGTCTAGTCTGAACTTGCCTTCCGGACTCATGAGTTCAGCAATTGTGGGCCAGCGATTTTGTGTTAGGAAGTGGGAGGCTTGGAAACAATTAGAATTTCTTAGAGAGATGAATATTTGATCTGTACATCCTGGTGCAAACTCTGGTGTGCCTAATATCGGGCGGATCTGGGAATTGGACGATGATAGTCGGAATCTTAGAAAT
The DNA here is from genome assembly GCA_037952835.1 of Lithobates septentrionalis. Lineage (NCBI taxonomy): Eukaryota > Metazoa > Chordata > Amphibia > Anura > Ranidae > Lithobates > Lithobates septentrionalis. The sequence continues at coordinate 1,532,266 of JBBDGP010000002.1, read as the reverse complement.
AGAGAGGCACATATCTTAACTGTCAGACCTATCAAGGGGTGGTTTTTGAGGGTTCCAGGTAAGAGATGAGCTATCCATGGTGCTCTGTTCAGGGGTAAGTTTGACTGAGATTGTTCTAATCTGGTCCATTGTTTGGAGGACTGGTGGCGGCTCCAATCGACAAGTCTTGTCAGATGAGATGCATAGTAGTATTTGCGGAGGTCCGGTATCGCCAGTCCCCCAAACAATTTAGGTAACATGAGTTGTCTTCTGTTTATTCTGGGGCGTTTCCGATTCCAAATAAAGTCAAAGAAAAGGGCACTGATTTGGGTAAAATACGATGCAGGGATGTGGATCGGCAGGGCCTGCATAAGGTACAGGAACTTAGGGAGGATGCACATCTTCAATATGTTGCATCTGCCAAACCATGAATGAAACCCTGTATTCCATTTGTCTAGGAGGGCTCGAACTACAGTTAGCAACGGGGGAAAATTCAGTGTGAATATCTGTGAGATTTTAGGGGGGATTAATGTCCCCAGATATTTGAGAGCTGTCGTTGACCATCTAAATTTAAAGCTGTCTCTAAGTGTTGAAAGTGATTTTGGAGGGATAGCCACTCCCATTGCCTCGGACTTGTCGAAATTAATCTTCATGTTGGATAAACTACCATACGTCCTAAACTCCTGCAGAAGGTTCGGGAGGGAGATCAGCGGGTTAGTGAGAGTAAACAGCATGTCATCCGCATAAGCGGCAATCTTCTGCTGAGTGTCTCCTACAGCTATCCCGGATATATCCGGGTTGGAGCGTACCGTGCACAGGAAGGGTTCCAACGATAGGGCGAAGAGGAGTGGGGATAGAGGGCATCCCTGGCGTGTACCGTTGCCAATCATGAAGGCATCCGACAGCACACCATTGACCCGTACACGAGCAGTGGGTTCAGCGTAGAGGGACCTTATCCAAGTCATCATTCTGTCGCCGATGCCCACATGATCTAAGACCGAGGTCATAAATTGCCAATCCACCCTATCGAAGGCCTTCTCTGCGTCTGTGCTAAGAAAGATGGACGGGTTCTTATTTTGATTGGCTATGTGTAGTAGGTTAAGTACTCTGGTAGTATTATCCCTGGCCTCCCTAGTTGGGATGAAACCTACTTGATCCTGGTGGATCAGGGATGGAAGAAATTGTTGGAGTCTGTTGGCCAGGATTTTTGTGAATATTTTTAGATCTGTGTTAAGGAGGGAAATTGGCCTGTAGCTCCCACAAGCAGTGGCGTCCTTCCCCTCCTTATATATCACTGCAATGTGGGCCGATAAAGTATCCCGAGGGATGTTCCCTCCCGAACCCAGTGAGTTGAAAAATTTGTAGAGGTGTTCCTTGACGTACGGCAGCATGGTCTTGTAGTATTGTGCTGTGTACCCGTCTGGACCCGGTGATTTGCCTAGTTTAATAGCACTTATGACTGAAGTTATTTCCTCTATAGATATAGGTTCCTCTAGTAGGGTCCTGTCTTCATCAGTTAATTTGGGCATCCCTGACCTACACAGGTATGTCTCTATTTGAGGGCGCGAGGTAGCTGGCTTTTGTAAATTATAGAGAGATGCATAGAATTCCCTAAATACCCCAGCTATTTTGCGGGGGAGTGTGGTTTTCTGACCAGATGGTGACATAATGTGTGGGATGTAGCTCGCTAATTTCTGTTCTTTCAGGGAGTTGGCTAGAAGTCTGCCACACTTATCCCCTGATTCATAGGACTTACGCCTGCAAATCTGTACCGCCGCTTTAGCTCGAAATTGGAGTATGTCAGTAATTTTGGCTCGTAGGAGCAGTAGTTCTGCTTCTCCCTCGGGAGACTGGGTGTGTTTATGTCTTGCCTCCGCTTTCTGTAGTTCAACCAGAAGCCCTGACAATTGTATCGAGCGCTGTTTTTTGATACGTGCCCCGTGTTTGATTAATACCCCCCGTATGACCGCCTTGTGGGCCTCCCATACCATCCCGGGGTTACTGTCAGGGGTGTCATTTGTCTTGAAGTAATTCTCCATCTCCTTTACTACTTCCTTTAGAGTCAGTTCGTCTTGTAGGAGACTTTCGTTTAGTCTCCAAGTTCGTTCTCTGGTACTAAGACAGTCTGTTAGGTCATAGGCAAGAAGGATCGGGGCATGGTCAGACCACGTAATGGATCCGATCGAGGTGCTTCGTACCGCATGTAGTTGTGAATGGGGAAGTAGAAAGAAGTCAATTCTAGAATACTGTCTGTGTGGGGTCGAGTAGAAAGTATAGTCACGTTCCGTAGGATGTTGAAGTCTCCATATGTCAATCAGTTGTGAGCTATTTAATGTGCGAGCTATTCGTTTCCTAACTGTCGGAGTAGTTGAGGAAGTTCCCGATGAGGTGTCTTCTGAAGGAATCAGTGAGACATTAAAGTCTCCACCGATAATCAACTGTCCCTTAGTGAACCTACTCAGGGTGTCTAGTGTCTTGGCTATGAATTGCTCTTGTTGGGAGTTGGGAGCGTATATATTTGCTAATGTTACCTCCACCCCCCCAATGTCTCCTCTGAGGAACAGGTATCGTCCTTCTGTATCTGTCTTAACCTCTACACATTTCCAGGGGACAGAACGCGAAATTAGTATAGACACTCCTCTGGATTTGGTCATACCAAATGTGGAGTGATATACTGTTGGGTATTGTTTATTTTTCAATATTGGTAGGTTGTCCCCTTTAAAGTGAGTCTCCTGTATAAATGCTACGTTAGCCTTGTGGCGATGGAGGTCACCCAACAGCATACGTCGTTTTTCGGGCGTATTTAGCCCCCTTGCGTTCATGGAGAACACTGTCACCGCCTCCATGTTCCCCCTATATAGTTAAACAGAGAAAGATATTTAATTTAAGGGATATTAGAAGAAAGAATAGGGTATAGAAAATAGCAAGACTATGAACGAGAGAAAAACTCAAAAATTGCTGAGCTACCAGCAAGTATTGTGTATATGTGTGATCTATCTATGTAGCACAATAATGCTAAAACGCTCACTAGCACAAGCCAGTAATCGAGCGCAGGCCTATTTGGGAGCTCAGATGGAGATAGCCGGCAAAGAGGTCTCCGGCCCCCCTCCTCCCCCCCACTTGCTCTTAACATACATTATCTTTATATTGTTAACGGCTAAATCTTACAATATACTACGTTCAGTTTAAACAGAGGTTACAGACTCTTTCTTTTGTAATATGGTGTTCCAACTTTGTGTAGTAACAAAACAAGCGAACTGACCACCAGCCTGAGCAGATTAACTTCAAACTTCTTAGACCCTTTTTGCCTACTATATCTCGCAGCTGTCAGGGTATCCCTTCTGGGGTACTGCATATGGAGTCACTGCCCTCTCACCCCCGCCCGGGCGTCACCGGACCCCACACCCTAGAGATTAATCACTTCTGTTTCTATGTCTCCCTCACCCCCACCCCCCCCACCCACCCCCCCGGGGGGGGAGGACCGCAACACCATCCACCCTTAGGTCTATTTCCCGCTATTGTTCGTGAGATGTTTGAGAAGAGTGATCTCGCTAATCCATGATGGGAGCCTCCCCCCTCTCCCCCCCACTCCTCGGAGAGTGCCATCCAGGAGGCCGCGGCCGAAAACCACGCCCCCCGGACCCCATCCCCCTCTTTGCTCGGGCGATATCTCTCGTGGTCTGCCGGACTCATAAGCCCACCCTCATCGAGCCTAGCAATTCCCCCCTGGGGGGGGGGGGGGGCCAAGAGGATCCAGGGACCAAGGAGTGCATGCACCTCAATATTCCAAACATACATGTCAACAAAATCCGGGAGTGAGCCCCATCCCTCTCATATACACCTTCCCGCTGACTTTGAGAGAGCTCTTACTCATTAAAGTATCTACCAACATCATTTACTTACAGACCCTTAGGAGCAGGATTATAAATTTGCCCAGTCCAGAAACTTGGAGACCGACTTTGTATGTTGTATGGTAACAGGAGAGGACCTGAAGGTCTCCCCTCTCCATCTAAGCAGCTCCGCATTTGGCGCTGAGGGGTTGAAAAAGAGACTCCAGCCTGGCTGCGCTGATCAAGGGCTTGGTTCGGGTGGGGCTGTCGCTAGTCGGCCCTTCCTTTTAGTGTGTGGTGATCTAGGTGGGCCACAGCGGGGCTCCTCATACCAGCCGGGTGAGGAGGGTTATGCGGGGGAGGGAAACTGTCAGGTCTATCGAACACTCCAGAGAGTCGAGCCGGGGGTACAGTAGCAGCGCTCCGATCAGTCAAACTTTTTTCTCTCTGCGGCAGGCTCAGGGAAACACAAATTAACACTTTGTCAGGCTGTAGTGAGAAACATAGAAGGGAATTTCAGTTATGACTCACGTGGACCCTCCGCTGATGGGGCTCGCTGCCTTCTTCTGGAGCGCTGTTGGCGGGGGGGCTGATGAGCCCGCTGAGAGAACGAACCCGGGCGTCCCGCAAAACGAGGCATCAGGGCCAGCCAATTCGGGACCGAAATTGGATCCGATTCCACAAAGGCAAAAAATGCAGGGAGATCCGCTGGGGTCCGGAGCGTGAACGAGGAACTGCCGTTTCGAAAAGTCACTGCTAACGGGTATCCCCAGCGGTATGTGCAGCCCTTTCGTCTGGCCAAGTCCAGTGCTGGTCTCAAATGGGCTCTGCGCTGAAGAGTGGACCTGGAGAGATCCGGCAAGATCTTGATCGACGCTCCATCGAATTCCACCGCTCCATGATCCCAGGCCTTGCGCAGAATAATCTCTTTCTGTGTGTATCTGTGGAGCCTGCACAGTACATCTCGAGGCCTATCTGGATCCGGTGACCTGGGACCTAGTGTCCTATGGACTCTGTCTAACTCTAAGCTCGCCGGAGGTTCGCCCAATATTTTCTGGAATATGGCCACTACTGTCGCCTCCAAGTCTTCCGACCCGGTGGCCTCTGGGAGGCCCCGCAGCCGCAAGTTGTTGCGGCGGCTGCGGTCCTCCAAGTCCTCCAGGTGTAGCTGCAAATCTATTGCGGTAGTTGCCTGGGCTTCCCGGGAACGCTCCAGATCTGCAACTCGCTGCGTGAGGGCCAATACCGCTCCTTCTCCAGAGTCCACCCGGTCCGATACGACCTGTATCTCGGCCCTGATTTCCTGTAAGTCGCGGGCGTGTGCCTCTTCTACTCGGAGAATGAGGGATTCAATGTCCGACTTAGAGGGGAGTGCTTCTATGTCCGCCCTCGTGGGGAGCGCCTGGAGAATAGCTCGCAAGTCGTCTGGCATACTGCTAGGGTGTATTGAGGAGCTAGTCATCTCAGGTCTTAAATCCGCCGGGGTCTCCGAGAAGCAATTCGGCGTGTTGAGTAGAGATGGGGGGAGAGGTAGATCCGGTGATACAGGTCTGTCCATGCACTGCCCTCGTGGTGCTGTCGCAATGGCGCCCGGAGAGGATCTTTGTGAGTCCCGGAAATATCATTTAATGCCGCTCCGTGGAGTTGTAATCTGGGGTCCTCTGGTCAGCGATCGTGTTCTGTACCTCTTGGAGGTTATCATACCTCGTTTTCTTGTTCTAAAGCCGTCTTAGATGTGGGTGAGAGAAGGGATGGCCAGGAGCACTCAAGAAACACTTCTTCACACGGCCATTGCCAAGCCACGCCCCCCCATAGTCCCTCTTTTATGAATAAGTCTTTTTGATAGTTCTTTATTCACACTGTTGAGCGCCTTTTAAAATTCCCACCACTGCTGCTTTTTGCTCTTCGACATTGTTTTGACTAGAGAAGAACCACCCTGGATCAAAAGATTGTTGGCTCTGGCCTGTTTCCACTTCCCACCTACAGTGACCTGGTCACTTCCGGCCACCTCTAACCCTCATCAGCATCAGCTGCTTATGTCTGTGAGTACCTGAGGCCTTGCCTTTTATTGGGCCTAGTTGCATTACTGCTGCGAAAACATGTCTTCATTAGGACACAGAGAGGTAGTCCCTCTGCCACAGGTGACCTCAGTCCATACTTTCCTAGTGGTTCTGGGGGTTTTACCTGGAATCCCCATTCTATCAGGCCCCAGAGACACCCTGGGTTGTTAGAGGTTTGTTTTTTGTTATCCTCATGGGTTCCTTACATAAGTCTAAACTTAAAGCAGAACTCCACCCAACAGGGGTCCGCTGCCACATTTGACACCTTTTGGGGGGGAGCGCATATCTGTCAAAACCAGGTGTAAAAATCGCTGTCGCTTTGCGGCGATCTACAAAACTTCTGGCCCCTCCTTCTCCCCCCCCCGCTGCCTTCTGGGAAACACCTAGGTCACAGAAGACAGCGGGACAATTCAGAAAGTGCAGCACGACCCGTGCATGCGCAGTAGGAAACAGGCTGTGAAACAAGGCTTCACTTCCTTTTTCCCTTAGTGAAGATGCAGGTGCCTGCACCGTTTTAAAGTGGTGCATTCTATACTTTAAGGTAAAAAAAAAAAACAAAACCCTTCAAGTGCAGACACCAAACCTACCTCTGTGGCCGTGATCTGCTCTGTCCGCATCTTGAGCATCAGGTTGACCCTCCTATTGGCCGCTGCCCTGTATTGCAGGGGGGTTTCCCTCCTCTGGTTCAGTTTGGGACTTGGTTTTTTAGGTATTCCTGAATTCCATACAGTTTCAGTCCTTTGTTTTAGACCTAGCATTGGCTTTTTCCCACCCATCACTGTATCTGATTTCCTGTATCCTTCAATGGGTGAGAAAAGAATAGATTTTTTGTAGTTGCCGTAAAACGTTTTTCTTAGAGTCCATTGAGGGACACAGATACCACCTATCTTGCTCTGGTTCTTGCTACTGCTTTTCCACAAAACTGAAAGCCCAACTCTGGGCAATTTAAAAATTCTCTCTGCACTGAAAGTGTTAACTGCTTGTTTAGTTGAGGGAAGTTTTATTTTTTAATTGGTAGACAAAAGTGAATATTGAAGACTTTTTTTGTACGTTTTTTCACAATTTCATGTGTGCTAACACGGGGTGTTTTTATTGTATGCATATTTATCTATATCTCTGTTTCAGAGTGTTTGGTCACAGGGCCTCCTCAAATTGTGGAATATTTAGATTAGGGTGGCAGTAGCTAACCTGGTTTATATATACAGTGGGAAGTTTTGTTTCTGTGGTGCAGAGTATATTGAAGGTTTTAAAAGGTAGTTGATACTGCATCAGCAAGGTCTCTCCCAGGCCAAGACTTCAAAGCAGACTGGGTGTGCTGTTCAATCTCTTTGGAAGAAGCCCAAAGAAATGGGCAACATTGAGGACTGTAGATGCAGTGTGCGAAAGACACCTCATGCTTACTACCCTTCGGCATCAGATGTCCAGCAGTGCAATCAGCACAACTGTCGGAAACCAGTGGATCCCCAGGTACACCCATCTACTGTCCCGAAGTGGTCTTCATGGATGAACTGCAGCCAAAAATCTGTGTGAAGGCAGCCATCCTTGTAGAGACAAGGTTGTGGTTCCTTATATTGGAGCCACAAGCAAGGGAAATAATAAACAGCACATTAGTGGCATCACTCAAAATATTTTGAGAGCAGCAGCAGCCTTAGATCTCACACTGCAGATATACAACTATGACTCTAGGCACACTCGTATACCTGGAAGTACACTGCTATTTCTTAGCAGGAACTTTTAAAAAAGGTATATTTTTCAAGGCACTGCTTAGGCACAATTAACATTTCTAGATATTCCCTATAACACAGCAGTATTTCACTTTTTGACTTTTTTCACTTATATAGAATGAGACTGTATATTGTTGGTAAACTCATTCAATGAATCCAGATGCACTGCATTGATGCATTCACACAATTTCACAGTAACCATGAGATAAAACAAAGTTCAGGAATATTCCTTTATCCCATTGTTTTGCAAATCTTTGTACACTACAAACTGTATAATTGTATCAGTTCTGATATCGCTGTTTTACTAACCTGACAGCTTAATATTCTAAATAGGAAACCTTCATTTTGTTTGTAAATATTAAAGATTCTAACTACCAGCAAGAATACGTCCTTACATTTAAAGAGCACCTGTCATTTTAGATCCATCATGGCAGTGCCTGTTAGCGGGCATCCACTCACCTGCAATCGCTACACCCCTCACCTTGTTGTGTTACTGCCACATCACCAGCCATCTCATTAAGAGTCGGTTCACACTGAGGCAGCACAACTTACAGCGCAACTGCCTCAGGCGACCCAGGACACGACTCTGCGGCGACTTGCAAGACGACTTCTGTATAGAAGTCAATGCAAGTCGCCCCGAAAGTTGTACAGGAACCTTTTTCTAAGTCAGAGCGACTTGCGTCGCTCCGATTACAACGGTTCCTTTGCACAGAACGGGACGCTACTTGTCAGGCGACTAGGTCGCCTGACAAGTCGTCCCAGTGTGAACCGGAGTTAAAGTGAATGAGACTGTGGGTGAGTCAACAGCGGGTCAGAAGCGGAGCAGCTGCAGGACAGAGATGGCAGTTGCTCTTTAAAAATTATGATTTAAATCAAGTCGATTTAAATGAAGCCTTTTTACTAGTGATTTAAATCAAATTCACCCTGTCTAATATACAGTTAAACTGTTTTTTGTTTTTTTTTTATTATTAAAGAATGGTTTTATACTAAGGTTTTTAACCTTAATGCAGGGAATGCATTAATGTGACAAGTATGAAAACTCAAACCGATGCGCCCTCCTTGAGTTCTCACCACTGCGCTCAACGCCAAGCAAAGGGGTGTTAGCCCCCTGCAAAAGATGTAAAAAAAATGCCCTAATGGGGTTAATCCAAAGCTGCCACTTTAAATATAAACTGAGTAGAACTTCCTATTGTTTCCAAGAGCCCATAAAAGACCCCTGCAAATCAATATAAGTGGCGCTAAATGACAGTAATGACACTATCTAGTGTTCAAAAGCTGTGCAACCCTTATGCTAAAGTGATCCAGTGCAATAACGAGATGATATGATGTACCATGCGTGGAACAATCTATACCAAAAAATATTATCGACATAAAATGTGAATATGGTGACAGTGCATATAAAAGTATAACATACACAGAACAATTTCAATCGCAAATTGTATCAAAAGTGAAAATATGTAAATTAATCCATAAAAAGTCCATAGAGAGAACACCGTGGAGGAAATGTGCAGCTTCTGAAAACAGTCCACCAGTTCACTCAGTGCCAGTGATTCCTCTCCCCTTGAATTCAACACTCACCGCCTCAATATGCCTCACACTCTCGTGTTTTGGCAATAAAGCATGAACATATAGATGGTCAGATGAAGGTGAAAGCTCCAAATTCCTTACTTATCCCAGTGTCACCTCATTGCATGAAAAATAAAAATGCTCAAAATAGTGTGATATCGTAAAACATATAAAAATGTATTCAACTTAAAATCTTCAATCATTACACTCACAAAAAAGCCTCTTGAATCAAGCCAAAATGACACTGCAAATCAAACTCAATCCTCCTCTGTGAAACGCCCAGCACCACTGTGGAATGAAGGTCGCGGCGGACCCAAAATAAGCGTTAGATAGGTTCTCGCTGACGCTCTGCAGATGTAAATCTCCTACTAGCACACAAGACCAAGAAGCAGCTCCTCTGTCGAGTTCAAAAGCTCCCGCCGGTGCACGGAGATAAACAGCAGCGTCCCGTCCGTCACTATCTGTTAATGGTTGATGCCGTACAGCCACGCCCCGACATGTTTCGTCATACCTGACTTAATCATGGGATTGGCTGTACGGTACGGCACCTCCTACTCTTACACCTCTCACGTCTATCAACGTAACAGGTTGCAATTACACTTCCGCATTCCCAGATGTCCCCGCGGCCCTCAAAGCAGCAGCGCTGGGCCGATCACATCCTCCAGGAGACACTTTCATTACAAAGCATCTTAAAGCATGCCGGAACATGTATAACAAAGTGTATTGCATAAACTAAATTTCAATCAAAGAAAAAAACTCTCAATCATAAATGCTACTCATGGAATTTTTTGCTGACAGTGTAAGTTCGTCATATTCCTAGATCATAGACCATATAGCATATATAAACATTCATCTAGAGATATTGCACTTGTAAACTAGAACTGACACTTTCTAATTTATACTCAGTTTACGTAGCCTGTGCAGTGCCCGATCTAACTTGTGAATTAAACCAGTTCCCTAGGTCACCTGCACTCCCACTGAACACTAGTGAAAAATAAAGTGAAAATATAATCATGATTCCTGCAATTAAATATGTAAATAATATGTGAATGATATTGTGCACTTAGTGGATCTTTATATAACCTTAGGGAGCCCATACACTGCTAATCAGTGTCAGAGCCCTCTAGTGGTGAAGTTAAAAACTATCCCCTTATTTTACCAGTTTAGTAATTAATCCACACAATTACCACCCCCCTGTAAAAAATGAAGCCTAATATCCCTTACCAAAGAGGAGAAGGGGATGCCGGGCAGGCAGACGTAGACAACCCAAGAAAAAGACCAAGGGACATGTAGATATGGGTATATATAACCTGAGTGAAGTTAAGTTAAACGAGAAGGAATTAAATATACTACAAACTGGTCTTAAATGTGCCCCTAGGAGAGTGATGAACAAGTTTGAAACTTACATAGATACACACAAATTCATCAGAACACTCAATCTAAAAAAGTATTTTCTCAGCCACCCTGTAGAGTCAGGGATCAGGGCTAATATAGGAGGACAGAGAATTGATAGTGGCCTGAAGAATAAGTCAACCTTCAACCCACAATTATCAAATAACCACTTCATAGAGGTATTCAAGCACTTGGTGTTGAAAGACATTGATGAGCTCCCTGTCAGAAAAAGGGTAAATCCGAGTTATATTAAAGATGGATTAAAATCATTGGAAGATAAGAAAAATATCGTCATCCGCCCTGCAGACAAAGGGGGTGGGGTGGTCCTAATGAATAAAGTATTCTATCACCACCAACTCATGGAACTCTTGGGGATAGAATTACATACAAGAAACTGGGGGTTGACCCAACGGAAACGTATAGAACACAATTTAACGCGTTGGTGGAATGGGGTTACCAGATCAATGCATTGAGTAGTAAAGAGAAACGCTATCTAGTGCCCTCAGTGTGTAGGATCCCAATCATTTATACACTGCCGAAAATCCACAAGAACATACAAACACCACCAGCCCGCCCAATTGTGAACGGGATTGGTTCTGTCACGGCACGGTTGGGAGAGTACTTGGACAAATTTCTGCAGCCTAGCATCTTAACCACCAAAGCTTATTTGAAGGATACATCAGACCTGTTGCAACTCTTGAGGGAAGTGGTCATCAACCCTGAAGGAGAAACATATTTGGTAACGGCTGATGTATCCTCACTGTATACCATCATACAGCATGAGGATGCACTGCTGGCACTGAATTGGGCACTTAGTAAGAGGGACGAAATCCCTCATATGCAAAAGCGTTTTTTGGGACATGCTCTGGATTTTTGCATGTCCCATAATTATTTTTGGTACCACGGTTTTTTCTTTTCACAACAGGTTGGCGTGGCTATGGGAGCCAAATATGCTCCCAGCCTCGCCAACCTGTTTATGGCTGAGTGGGAAGATAGGCGGGTATTTAGTACCCAAAGACCCCAGTTGAAGTTCTATCGTCGCTTCATAGATGACTTGATGTTTATCTGGGAAGGATCAAAAGAGTCAGCGATTGAATTTTTGGGGCATCTGAATAACAACTCCAATGGCATCAAATTAGACTACCTAATTAGCGACACCTCTGTTAATTTTCTAGATGTAACCATAGAAAGAAATGCCAACGGATTGAAGACAAAAATTTATTTCAAGCCAACGGATCGCAACAGCTATTTGACTATCACGAGTGGGCACCACCCCACTTGGATCCGTAATATACCGAAGGGGCAAATACTCAGGGTGCGAAGAAATTGCACCGAGTTGGAGGATTACCATACCCAAGTCAAAGTATTAAAGGATAAATTTATGCAGAAGGGCTACCAAGAACAGATGTTGGATAACACAATACAGGAAGTAGCACATACATCCAGAGACCAGTGTTTTGGGAGTGGACATCCACCAGGAAGGAGTGTTCAACATCAAATTAGGTTCATTACAGGCTTCCATTTCCAATATAGGGATGTTGAGGCTATATTTAGAAAACACTGGCACATTTTAGGTCGGGACAGACATTTGGGCCAAATTTTACCCTCATCACCCAAATTTGTCTATAGACGAGCCCCGAAATTTGGGGACAGGGTGGTAAGAAAGATCTTGGACCCACCGGGGCAACAGACCTTAAGGATTGACCCACAGGGATTTTATCCATGCAGGAAGTGTGTGTGTTGCAAAACTGTAAGGGTCTCCAACAGGGGGATGACTTCTGTCACCAGTGTAGACCAGGAAACCTTTGAGATTAAGGAATACATCTCATGCAATTCTTCACATGTCGTTTACCTTTTATGGTGCCCATGTGGGTTATTGTATGTAGGACGGACGAAACGACTACTCAGAGTTCGAATATCTGAACATCTCACGAACATTAAAAATGGCTTCAAACACCACAGTGTATCGTTACACTTCAGAGAGAAACACCACCAAGACCCCTTCTTAGCACAATTTTGTGGGATAGATTGTGTATATCCATCTTGGAGAGGGTCTAATAGGATAAGGGACCTCTCACAAAGGGAGACCCTATGGATATTTCGTCTGAAGAGCCTTGCCCCCAGGGACCTTAACATTGAATTAGACTTGAACTGCTTCATTAATGATTTTTGAGCAGTATACCCAAGGAAGCATTTTTTTGGGGATATATTCTTTTTTTTGGGTCACGAGTTAACGGAGGCCACAGCACCTGCATATTCCAGGTGTACTGCATGTTTATTAAACTCTATATAGATTCAGCACATTGTTAGGGATATTAGGCTTCATTTTTTACAGGGGGGTGGTAATTGTGTGGATTAATTTCTAAACTGGTAAAATAAGGGGATAGTTTTTAACTTCACCACTAGAGGGCTCTGACACTGATTAGCAGTGTATGGGCTCCCTAAGGTTATATAAAGATCCACTAAGTGTACAATATCATTCACATATTATTTACATATTTAATTGCAGGAATCATGATTATATTTTCACTTTATTTTTCACTAGTGTTCAGTGGGAGTGCAGGTGACCTAGGGAACTGGTTTAATTCAGAAGTTAGATCGGGCACTGCACAGGCTACGTAAACTGAGTATAAATTATAAAGTGTCAGTTCTATTATTATTATTATTATTATTATTATTATTATACGAGATTTATATAGCGCCGACAGTTTACTCAGCGCTTTACAATGTATAAGGGGGACAACACAATTACAGTACAGTTCAATACAAAAGGTACAGGAGGGCCCTGCTCGTAGAGCTTACATTCTAAAGGGAGGGGGTGGTGGTACAAAAGGTAATAGCTGCAAAAAATGATTTGATGGGGGTGGCTAGTTCTAGTTTACAAGTGCAATATCTCTAGATGAATGTTTATATATGCTATATGGTCTATGATCTAGGAATATGACGAACTTACACTGTCAGCAAAAAATTCCATGAGTAGCATTTATGATTGAGAGTTTTTTTCTTTGATTGAAATTTAGTTTATGCAATACACTTTGTTATACATGTTCCGGCATGCTTTAAGATGCTTTGTAATGAAAGTGTCTCCTGGAGGATGTGATCGGCCCAGCGCTGCTGCTTTGAGGGCCGCGGGGACATCTGGGAATGCGGAAGTGTAATTGCAACCTGTTACGTTGATAGACGTGAGAGGTGTAAGAGTAGGAGGTGCCGTACCGTACAGCCAATCCCATGATTAAGTCAGGTATGACGAAACATGTCGGGGCGTGGCTGTACGGCATCAACCATTAACAGATAGTGACGGACGGGACGCTGCTGTTTATCTCCGTGCACCGGCGGGAGCTTTTGAACTCGACAGAGGAGCTGCTTCTTGGTCTTGTGTGCTAGTAGGAGATTTACATCTGCAGAGCGTCAGCGAGAACCTATCTAACGCTTATTTTGGGTCCGCCGCGACCTTCATTCCACAGTGGTGCTGGGCATTTCACAGAGGAGGATTGAGTTTGATTTGCAGTGTCATTTTGGCTTGATTCAAGAGGCTTTTTTGTGAGTGTAATGATTGAAGATTTTAAGTTGAATACATTTTTATATGTTTTACGGTATCACACTATTTTGAGCATTTTTATTTTTCATGCAATGAGGTGACACTGGGATAAGTAAGGAATTCGGAGCTTTCACCTTCATCTGACCATCTATATGTTCATGCTTTATTGCCAAAACACGAGAGTGTGAGGCATATTGAGGCGGTGAGTGTTGAGTTCAAGGGGAGAGGAATCACTGGCACTGAGTGAACTGGTGGACTGTTTTCAGAAGCTGCACATTTCCTTCACGGTGTTCTCTCTATGGACTTTTTATGGATTAATTTACATATTTTCACTTTTGATACAATTTGCGATTGAAATTGTTCTGTGTATGTTATACTTTTATATGCACTGTCACCATATTCACATTTTATGTCGATAATATTTTTTGGTATAGATTGTTCCACGCATGGTACATCATATCATCTCGTTATTGCACTGGATCACTTTAGCATAAGGGTTGCACAGCTTTTGAACACTAGATAGTGTCATTACTGTCATTTAGCGCCACTTATATTGATTTGCAGGGAATGCATTAAGGTAAACAAAGGTTTTGGTTTTAGAGCCACTTCACAAAAAAATGAACAAACCTTTATGCTAGGTTCACACTAGTGCGGGCCGTATGGCCCACGTTTGCACAGGCACGGCTGCTGTGCCACATAAACCACACAAAAAGGTGCATGCACCTTCTTAAAAAATGCAGCCACAGGGAAACCGCATGGTCTTTTTGAGCATGCGGTTTCCTGTGGTTCCTGCACCCGCAATCACACTGCAGGCTGAGATGCGTGGGGGTGTCCTTTACGATTGGCAGCCCTTCGTGTCTCGCAAGAGCAGTGCAGTTGTGGGTGGTGGCAGGAATTGATGCGATTCCTGCAACCGGAACGCACAATGTGGGCTAGTGTGAACCTAGCCTTATACTGCGTCTGTTCATTAGCTGAGATTGACAGATGATCACAAAAGTTTTCACTCATTCTTGCTATGAGAGAAATGCAGGTTTATGTCCACCTTGCTTAAAGGGACGTCTTATAAGTTATGTGTATGTAAGTCTGAATTAGCAGACTCATTAAGAACAATTACCGTATTTATCAGCGTATAACACACGCCCCAAGTTTAGGAGGGAATTTTAAGGAAAAAAAACTTTTAGGAGAAAAGTTTAAGGAAAAAAAAACTTACATTTAAATGCCCATCAATGCAGCCTTGTCAGTGTCATTGCAGCCTTGTCAGTGCAGTCTTGCCCCAGTGCAGCCTTGCCCCCAGTGTCCAGTGCAGCCTTGGATGGATTTAAAATTGCCGCCGAGATCGCAGGGACTGGGCGGAGCCGAGATGCACATAGCCGAGTGTACTCGGCTCTGCTGACAGTCACGCCCAGTCCCGCCCTATGATGGACATAAGACAGGTCCAATGGCGGGACTGGGCGTGATTGTGAGCGGAGTCGAGTACACTCGGCTATGTGTATCAGCGCCAATCGCTCCGCTCAAAATCAGCGGAGATCGGCGTATAACACGCACCCACGATTTTCCCTGCTTTTTAAGTAAAAAAAGTGTGTGTTTTACGCCGATAAATACGGTAATTCTGTGTATGGTTGAGGAGCTATCTGTTTAGGCAGTTTAGCAGGCCATACATGATTCATTTTCTTTTGATGAACCAGCATGCTGAACGAATTAAAATGAAGCAATTCCCCCACCCACACATTCAAGGTTGATGGGGGAATCCCTCCTGCAGGACTATTATATTCTGACAGTAGGGAGATCTCCCTGCTGTCACAATACATTCATCAGCACTGCTGGTTATAGCCGGCTGCACTGATCGAGCGCTTGTACAGAAGTCTGGTTAATCTCCAATAGGACCATGTTGCCACCCGGGTTTATGTACATCGGAGTTTTAGGCATTGGTTACTGTAAATATGGACTAATTGGCTTTTTACATTTTTTAAATAAAGTGTTGCTGATAATGCTTTTGTTTTTTTATATTGGTTGTACAGAAGATGACCTAGAAATCGACTTCTGTCCAACCAGCTTGCCCATAGATGGATCAAAAATTCAGCAGGACCTTACTGAACAGGACAAATTTCGATCCATCTATGGCTGACTTTAGGCAGAGTTGCTGTAGTGGTTAATGCACTGTGCCTCTAGTGGCTAACAAACAGTTCTCTACATTTAACACATAATAAAGTATTCTGAGTCTGAATAAATATGGGAGAGTAAGAATGTCAACATTCAAAGTTCACAGTCACGCATTGCAAGGTACATTTTGCAATAACAATCTTACCATGATGTCTTATTTCATTAAACACATGGCTTTGCAGGTGACTTCAACCCCTCTATGCTGCACATGAAAACCTAAAGTCATTTCAATGGGTTTTCTTATTACACTTAATATTAGATTGATCCGACTTTTGGTGCGATTATGTGATGCTACTTAGATGTGGTTTGCATATTCTATGGGGCCAGAATCATGCTGGAATCGCACCAAAATAGCACAGGACCCTTTTCCAAAATTGCGCTGCATTGATGTAATCAGGCACCATTGAAAGCAATGTGAGTTCTATTGTCGTGTGATCCTGTGCTACTCAAGTCACTTCTGAAATCGCAGCAGCGTGAACCAGGCCTTAGGCCCAGTTCACATCTCGCTTATTGTGTTCCTGCCTGCGAGTTTTGTAGAGTAATGCAAAACATGTTTTCGTTTGTCACGCATAGGGCAGCCCGTTCATTTGAATGGACAACCCTGTGCGCGTTTGTCGTAGCAAAATTTTGGCCCTGAGCCAGTGAAGTTATTACACGTGTGGTGAAATCGCACTGTGCTTGGGGTGCCATTAAGATTGAATAGCACCTAAAAAAAAACCCGTTGCGTGGTTTGTTGTGATTTGGAATGTGGGCAGAATTGCGACAATTCTGTCCGCGATTCCAAATCGTTAAGTATGAATGGGGCCTATTCTCCAGGTAGGGTTGCCACCTGTCCGGGATCCACCCGGACATTCCAGGTTTTGAATCCTGTGTCCGTGTTTCAGGCGGACTGAAACCCAGATACATTATTCTGATCAGGCTGTAGCTCCCAAAGTAACCAAGATAGTCATACACAAATCTGTTGCCGTCTGGGAGCTGCAGGCGGCTGTCTGGGTTCAGGATCGGTGTCATGGTGGGGGCAGGGCGATTACATCAGCAAGAACAATTTGGCCACACCCACTGTTGGCTGCAGCACACTATGCGCAGCACATTACTACTCTCCTTCGGGCACCCAAGGGTCCCAGGTCACTAAAGTGTTCAGGTTTGGCTTGAAAAAAGGTGGCAACCCTATTTCCAGGATATACTTTCTTTCAGTGTAAACAATTGGGTGATTTGGATGGAGTTCTTCACCTTGCAGGTGCATCAAGAGCTGTGTGTAGTACCAGCGGGAGCCGCAGTGCTGCGTGGTGGCAGTAGAGAGCTCTCTGTCATATGATATGAAGACTTCGATTCCGATGGGCGGCTTGTTTACGGCACAGGTTCACTTATAGAAGCAAGCCGCCGCAAATATGTATTCTATAATGGAGTACAAGGGACTGAGAGATGAGGCGAGGTGCGGCTACTGCCGCTCCCTCCATGGCAAAGTATCTCACGGTAGGTTTCTGTATTGCTGCCTATAAACAGGCCAGCTATAGGAGTCAGTTCGAGCGAGGTCTCACTAAGAGCACAGCTTTGCCCTCACTCAACATGGCGCCTGCAGACTTGTGTTCCTGGTTAGGAGGAGCAATGATGGCGGGCCAGAATTCAGCAAGGAGCGAGAGGGCGCATGCGTGTAGCCGGCTCGGCTGACGGACAGGGCAGGGAGCAAGATGGCGTCCGCCGGCGGTGGAGCCCTGAGTATCCTGGAGTACTTTGGTGGAGAGTCTGGGAACCGGTGCGGCTATTGTAAGAGTGAAGCCGGGAACGTCTCCCACGGTGAGGAGCCTACGTCACTCCACTCCCAGCATGCCTTGCCAGCCCTGGAGCTAGGGGGGCATGCTGGGACTTGTAGTTCACTGAAGCTGAGATGTTGCAGCCAGTGGCTTATGTGCCCTGTGTGTTCTCCCTGATTGGGGTGTGACCTCTAATAATACCTTCATTATAAAGGATCAGTCCATATACATACTAACCAAACTACTGTCTACTAACATCTCTTCCTTCTTTATATCAGAATCAGGGAAAGGCAAAGCTAGGCTTCTTTTCATTTTGGATGGAGTAAGGGAGGGATTTTACCCCCTCGGTGTGTGTGATTTTTTTTTTTTTTTTTTTTTTTTTTTTTTTTTTTTTTCCATTTGTGTCCCCTTGGGGAGATTGCCCTTCACTTCCTGGCCCATAACCAAAACAGGAAGTGAGGAAACCTTGGTTGTCCCCATTGTAAGCATTCTCCTCAATTGTTCTAATGGCAATCCAAAATTTGGGATTTTCTTTCACTTTGACAACGATAAACAGGATACACGTAGACAGAGGTTTTAAATCTTAACTCTCCCCTACTCCATCCAAAATACATTTTTTTTTTAATAAAGGAGAAGTGCACTGATCATTTTCACCCCGACTTAAACCACCCTCACTCACTCTTCTACAGATGTATACATTATATTGCCAAATGTATCGGGACACCTGCCGTTACACGCACATGAACTTTAAAGGCATCTTAGTCTTAGTCCATAGGGTTCAATATTGAGTTGGCCCACCCTTTGCAGCTATAACAGCTTTAACTCTTCTGGGAAGGCTGTCCACAAGGTTTAGGAGTGTGTCTATGGGAATGATTGACCATTCTTCCAGAAGAGTTGAAGTTGTTATAGCTGCAAAGGTGGGCCAACTCAATATTGAACCTTACGGACTAAGACTGGGAGGGCATTAAAGTTCCTGTCTGTGTAAAGGCAGGCGTCCCAATACTTTTGGTAATATAGTGTACTTCCCGAGATCCACCGCCTGCAGCTTCTGGTGACTGTTTACATCCAGTGCTACTTTTTCTCCTTGATTTCCGTGTGTTAGGTGGCTTATTCCTGGGACCAAAACGGGAGCCATTTATTCTTTAAATTTGGTATTTTAATGTGATATCCAGTTTGAAACATTTCAGAAAGTTTTATTCTTCTCCCCTAGATGGTGCATTGTCAGACCCTAATTGGAGGGATTGTATTCTTTCCTCTGCAATGTAATATCTTGTGTGCCTTATTCATTTTTCACCACAAGATGGCATTGTGTGCAATATTCTTTGTCGGTTACCATTCTGTGATTTTCATTGGCTTCTGGGGTTTCTCTCCGCCCTCAACAATCGTGGAGTATATAAGATGTAATGACTTGTGGCCATTCTGTACCCCTAATGTCGGTTCTGACGAAACATGTGGGGATATCACCACACATTTATGGGGCCGCTGACAGAATTCTAGGAATTGTATATTTGGCGTTATCCTTATAAAACCACAAATAAAGTGAAGCACTGTAAGTAAATAAAAATATTATATATATATATATATATATATATATATATATATAATATTTTTATAACGCTAGTGATACAAATGAATAGTGTAAAAAATATATATACCTTGTGATCTCATAACCTGTATAAAATCAACCGGGTAAAGGTAAACAAAGTATTACAATAAGTCCAAGTGTCATTATTAGTGCAGCAATAGTAAAAAAAAAAAAAGTGTCCACCCTTTAAGCCAAATCCCATATGCTGCTAAAGATAAGCAATCCAAATCTTCCTTGTTTTTCACACACTTCGCTGTCAGTGCCCCCCTCACCGGAACCCCCTGTGGGTGTCATCTCACCTTATTGTACGGACTCCAATGACAATATAAGGGTCAGAAGAAGTTTGCACAAAAATAGATGCCAGCAAGGTTCCCGGGTCTTTAGACTTCTCTCCTCCAGCGGGTATAATCCTGTAGGGGGAAAAAGGACAAATAGTGTATAGCGCTAAAATGATATTTACAGGTATTTATGAAAGAGATCCACTCACATATGAATCGGTAGAAATCGCATAAAATGATATTGGGTATTCCACGCACCAAACTCCATCAAAATAGCATCCTCGTCCCGCCCAGCATGATGACATCACCACCCAACTGACGCGTTGCGCCAATCCTGGCTTTTTCAAAGGCTTCTTGGGGATTTTACACTATTGGAGCTTAGTGCTCTTTTTATTTCTTCCCTTGAGACTGGTCTGCTGAGTAGAACAGGATTGGAGGAGTGGCAGATTCTCTATCCTTGTAGTAGCCGCAGAGCAGTGTTTACATCTAGCTGACTTCTCATATTTTGGGGGGTCACAATATTTTGGGTAAGCCTTTTATGTGTACCAAGGAGGAGTGGACACGTGGAGATTTATCTCTAAGCACTGACAGCCACAATTTGATTGACTTGCTTTCACATGTGCAGGACCTTTTATACTTTTTGTATGTCTTTTAAATGACACAGTTTTGGTACATTTCAAATTTATTTGCTATTTATTCTTGGATATATTGTTATTGATTACGTTAGCATTTTCTTGCACATTGATGTGATCAGAGTAATTCTCACAGCATGTTTTCATCCAGTGCAGTGCCTGCATATTGCAGCCTCATAGACTTCTATGAGACCAGAGTAATGCACAGGCACAGCACTGGATGTAAACAATCATCAGAGGCTGCAGGCATCAGTACTCGGTAAGTATATATATCTGCGGGAGGATGGTTTAGGATCAGTGCAAAATTGATCAGTGCACTTCTCCTTAAATTATAAATTACCTACAAGTGACACTAAATTCTGTATAAAAAAAAAAATTCCAGTACAATTGAGTGTTTATGGGCACTCAAATTCATTAAAGTGTATTTTTTTCCAAAAGTATTGCGTTTGAAAAACTGTTGCCCAAACATTGTGTCGCTTAAAAAATGTCAACACTTACCATTTTATTCTCTAGGGCCTCTGTTAAAAAAAAAACATATATAGTGTGCGTGTGTGTGTGGGGGGGGGGGGGAGTTCTAAGTAATATTCTAGCAAAAAAATGCAGAATTTTTTTTTTTTTTTACATGAATGAGAGAAATGACGCTTCCTACCAGGTACCTTATTTAAAGCCCTTGGGAACTTTTAGTGTAAATCAGCTAAATTTACTCCAGGTGTATGAAAACAAAAGTGTTCAAATCAATACAATTCACTTTCTTGAGAACATCAGAGCCACATTCTGAGAAGAAAAGCCCATGTCCTGACAGCAGTCTGCAGAGAAGCAGTGATCTCTCTGCAGAGGTTAGACATACCCCATTTGAGTCAAAGCTAGAACTCTCCAATCAGCAGGGAGCATGAACTGACTGCTAAGGTATAGGAATGACAGGGTAAGGGGGAGTGTTGGACGCCTTCTATATAGAATGCTGGCAGGGGACACTTGTGCTGCTTCCACAATAAAAACAAACTTTAAGACTATCCACGCCTATTTTGTTTTGATGCTCCTGGAATGTATTTGGCGATTTAAGGGCTCATTAACACCATCAAGCTGAGCTAAATGCATAGCCGTTGGTGTGAGTTGGAAGGAACAGTGCCAATTCATCGATCCTGAGGCACTCCACACTTTACTTTTAGTTTTCTTCTTTTTTTTTTTTTTTTTTTTTTTTTAGAACTTTATTGAAATGTCACAAGTGACATTTTATTCAATTCCGTTCTTTGCAGCAGTAGTTTGCGCACAACATGCTGTGCTAAAAAATAGTGCATGCCTGTACTTTTTTTCACATCACCACATTGCAGTGGTTTGAACTGACTTCATAGAAAACAAATGACCTTGTCTTTGCACTGGGACAACCCAACACAAATGCTGTGGAAAGGCACTTAAACTTTAATAGGAGCTGTTATGTTCTTACCTTCTACCCAGAGCGATCTCTCCCTGAGTCCAGCTGAGCTGCTCATTTCCTGCTATTTTTGGGATTCTATATGAGGCCTTGCAGAGATCTCAACCTTGCCTGGCCCAGATCCTAAAATAGAAGGAATCAATAGGCCAGTTTAACCCTATGGATAGCGTCTCATATAACATATACCTGTTAGGAAACGGTGGCAGATTTTAGGTTTAGTTCCACTCTGAGAACTTTTGTCAAGTTTGTTGTATTTTATAATTTGGGTGCATACAGTGCCTTGAAAAAGTATTCACACCCCTTGGAATTTTCCACATTTTGCAATGTTACAACTAAAAATGTAAATGTATTTTATGCGATGGACCAACACAAAGTGGCACATAATTGTGAAGTGGAAGGAAAATGATAAATGGTTTTCAACATTTTTTACAAATAAAAATCTAAAAAGTGTGGCGTGCATTTATATTCAGCCCCCCCGAGTCAATACTTTGTAGAACCACCTTTCCCTGCAATTACAGCTGCAAGTCTTTTTGGAAATGTCTCTACCAGCTTTGCACATCTAGAGAGTGAAATTTTCGCCCATTCTTCTTTGCAAAATATCTCAAGCTCTGTCAGATTGGATGGAGAGTGTCTGTGAACAGCAATTTTCAAGTCTTGCCACAGATTCTCAATTGGATTCGGGTCTGCACTTTGTCTGGGCCATTCTAACACATTATTATGCTTTGATCTAAACCATTCCATTGTAGCTCTGGCTGTATGTTTAGGATCATTGTCCTGTTGGAAGGTGAACCTCCGACCCAGTCTCAAGTCTTTTGCAGAGGTTTTCTTCTAAGATTGCCCTGTATTTGGCTCCATCCATCTTCCCATCAACTCTGACCAGCTTCCCCGTCCCTGCTGAAGAAAAACATTGCCACATGATGCTGCCACCACCATGGTTCACGTTTTGGGTGATGTGCAGTGTTAGTTTTCCGCCACACATAGCGTTTTGCTTTTAGGCAAGAAAGTTCCATTTTGGTCTCATCTGACCAGAGCATCTTCTTCCACATGTTTGCTGTGTCCCCCACATGGCTTCTCACAAACTGCAACCGGGACTTCTTATGGCTTTCTTTCAACAATCACTTTCTTTTTTCCACTCTTCCATAAAGGCCAGATTTGTGGAGTGCATCTCTAATAGTTGTCCTGTGGACAGATTCTCTCACCTGAGTTGTGGATCTCTGCAGCTCCTCCAGAGTTTCCATGGGCCTCTTGGCTACTTCTCTGATTAATACTCTCCTTGCCCGGCCTGTCAGTTTAGGTGGACGGCCATGTCTTGGTAGGTTTGCAGTTGTGCCATACTCTTTCCATTTTCAGATGATGGATTGAATGGTGCTCTCTGAGATGTTCAAAACTTGGGATATTTTTTTTTTATAACCTAACCCTGCTTTACACTTCTCCACAACTTTATCCCTGACCTGTCTGGTGTGTTCCTTGGCCTTCATGATGCTGTTTGTGCACTAAGCTTCTCTAACAAACCTCATGAGGTCTTCACAGAACAGCTGTATTTATACTGAGAGTAATTGCACACAGGTGGACTATTTACTAATTGGGTGACTTCTGAAGGGAATTGGTTCCAGTAGATTTTAGCTTAGGGTATCGGAGTAAAGGGGGCTGAATACAAATGGACGCCACACATTTTACACATTTATTTGTAAAAAATTTTAAAAACCATTTATCATTTTCCTTCCACTTCACAAATTATGTGCCACTTTGTTGGTCTATCACATAAAATCCCAATAAAATACATTTAAGTTTTTGGTTGTAACATGACAAAATGTGTAAAATTTCAAGGGGTATGACTACTTTTTCAAGGCACTGAAGTATAAGGCTTCATACACACGGACCTTTTAGCTGCTCCTGCATAAAAAAAAATCCGCTCGGGGAACCGCATGTGCCGCGTACAGCCGCCAGTACAAGTGAACGGCGGTACACCGCTGTTCTGGTAAACGCAGATTGCTCCTGCATCAACATTTACCAGCATGTACGGCGTTTCTCCCCAAGCATGTCACTTTCTCATTTGGAGGGCAAACGCTGATATAGAAGCAATTGGCGTTTACCTGAGCATGGCCAAATGTAGCTAATTACTTGAATTGACAGCTGTTTGCAGCGCATGCGGCTGCTCAGGGTCATGAAAGCGGGTATTTTACACTTCAGGAGCTGGTAAATGTCCGTGTGAATGACGGTTGATATCATTTATTTTTGGTGCTGGTTTCTCGGATTTTTAGCACTGTGCATTGCTTCAATGCTTTTTTTGTCTATTTTACTGGAAGTATTGCAATGTTTTCCTTTATTTTGAAAGCTGCATCACTGATTGTCTTTATATAAAAATATTTATGTCTTGTCTGGACAAAAAAAAAAAGAGAAGAATCTGAAACAAAGCCTCCCACAGAGCTCCGCAGGAGGATTTTACCAGAAGGGGGCAAACTCTGCATACTTAGGAATTTGCTCTCTATTATGGAAATCCATGTTTCTTGTGAATCAAGAGAGCGAAGATCTGTCTGGGAAAAAAGTTTCCCCGTCTTTAAACTGATATTTGTTTTCCAAGAAAATACATGTGGCATATTGATTTAAATTTGTGTCAATAGACATAAGAAAGTAGTCTGAGGCTCGGTTTACACTCCTGTGACTTGGATCCGACTTCTGCACTACTTTGATCTGACTTTGACATGACTTCAATGGAAAAGTCCTATCAAAGTCTGAGTCCAAAGTTGTACTAAAAATCGCACGACTTTGGAGTCTGCTTAGTGTGAACCGAGCCTTAATCATGATTGGGTTGTTGGGGGGGAAAAAATAAATAAATAAATATATATTTATTTATTTATTTTACTTAAGCGCATGGTTGGATTCCCTGTGTATGCATGTTTTATGACTGCAGAAAAGCAGCTGAGCAAATCTGTCTGGCTATAGACAGAATCTTGGCTGGTTGAGCAGGTATACAATGGCTCGGTGGGAGTGATTTCCCCTGTCAACGCTGTATATCGGGCCTTAGGTTTGGTACACACCTTTGCAATTTTTTTTTTTTGTGCTTTTTGCAGAAAAGCACTACAGTTCATTTAACATGGTTTCCTATAGGACACGTTCACATCTGTTTTTTTTTTTTTTTTTTCAGGTACTTTTTTAAATGGAAATCGGTGCTTTTTTTGATGTTTTGGTTCCATAGACTTCAATGGAGAAGCTGCAGAAAAGCATGCAGTGTGTTTTTGCAGCTGTTTTACAGAGATTTACATTTTTAATCTGCCCAACAACAAATTGGCCAAAAAACATAAGTACAAATCGCTGTAAAATCATTTGTGCAAAAACGCAAAACGCACAGCAAAAATAACTACGGAAACGATCAAAAGCAAACTGCATAGGTGTAAACCGAGCCCAAGACCTGGTTCACACCTATGCAGTTTGCTTTTGATCTGTTTCTGCAGTGCTTTTTGCGGTGCGTTTTTTCACATGTGTTTTTCATGCATTTTTTTTATGCATTTTGCGTTTTTATGCATTTTTTTTTTTTTTTTGGCCAATTTGTTGGGCACATTAAGAAATGCAAAATTGTGGCAAAAACGCACTACATGCTTTTCTGTAGCTTCTCCATCAAAGTCTATTGAACCAAAAAATGCACCTTTCCGAAAATGCAGTGGCTGAAAAAAAGCATAGAGGTGAACGTGTCCAATAGGAAACCATGTTAAATTCTAGTGGGTTTCTGTTTCTGCTTCACTAAAAAACGCATAGGTGTGAACCAGGCCTAAAAGCTAGTAGTGTCTGTATATCAAGCACCACATCCTCAGTAGATGGATTAAAGAAAAGAAAAAAGCACTGTGGACTTCAAGGCCTCATGCACACTGGACGTTTTTGGACGTTTTTACAGCAGCTGTTTTTGGCTTCAGACATTTTTTTATACAGTCAATAAACTCTCCATCATGTTACACACACACAGGATGTTTTCAGCAGTTTTTGGCTGGGGCGTTTTTGTGGCTTTAAAGAAACCCCAAAACTAGTGGGTTCTGAGAGGAGTTTTTCAGCTGTTTTCAAAACGCTGATAAACGCTCAAAAACACGGCTCACCATAGTTTTTTGACGTTTTTGATCCATTGAAAAAGAAAAAACGCTAAAAAACACTATTACAAAAACGTTAGAAAAACGTTGAAAAACTCACTTCAAAGCTACTGACGTTTTTAGAACGTTATTTTAACGTCCAGTGTGCATGAGGCCTTAACATACTTTGTACCCCATACTCTTTCACGTTTGGGAGGTGGGACCGAGATCTGGACCCACGTCATTTGAAATAAAATTAGTGTGAACCAGGCCTAAATGTCTTCTTTTCAGTAAACATGTTAACTTTTTTTTTTAAATGAGGGGGTGGGGCCAAGTGCAGTTTAGAGATACAATTGCTATTTGCATGTAAATTCAGCTGCCTACACCCCTGAGTCTACTGAGCACTGTGCATGTGGTTTTCACTAAAGGTGATCTCTACCAGTGGCGGCTGGTGCTCAAAATTTTTTTTGGGGGGCGCAAAAAAAATGAAAAATTCTGAAAAAAACCCATCAATTGCAGCCTCACTGTGCCCCATCAAACGCCGCCACTGTGCCCATTGAATGCTGCCACTGTGCCACCCGCCCCACCTGCCGTCTGCCCGGCACTTTCCCTGTCTCTGTGGGGCAGCGGGTGGAGGCGGCGGGCGGCGAGCTATGTCCTTGATGTCTTCTTCTCCCGTCCTCTCCTATGATTGGACGCCTGATAGGCGTCCAATCACAGCACCTGTCATTTCAGCCAATCAGGTGATGGGTAACAGACCCAAGCACCTGATTGGCGGAGAGGCGGTTCAGTGTTAGGAAAGCGAATATTCATTAGCTTTTCTAACACAATTGGGTGAACTGCGAGCACCAAGCATGGCGCTCGATGTTTACCTTTTTTGACGCCTATTAGAGCCTATGGCTCTAATCAGTTGCTACAAAAACACCCCCCACCTCTGTAATTCAGGAGCTTAAAAAGCGGCCAGATGCCTGAATAGGGGGTGACAGCGGCGGCCATAGATTCATGCATTGCATAAATTTATCTATCTATTGGTGATAGAGGGGGTGGCTGGAGAGAGGGGGCGGCGCCCGTGTGCCCTTATGGACGCACCGCCACTGATCTCTACGTATATATTTTCAACACATGTTCAGCTTAGCCCCCCCCGTTCACACTGGTGTGACTTGTCATGCCATTTGACAGTTCCAAATTGTATAACAAGTCCCGCCCTATTTGTGCCTATGAAACCGTTCAAATCGGTGCGATTCCGACACCAATGTGAAAAAGGTACCTGCACTATTTTTGGCGATTTCATGTGTGACTTGCATTGACATCTGTGCATGAAATTGCACAGATGATGACAAGCTGCAGATGAAATCGTGCTGAAGTAGCGCGATTTCAAAGCCGCATTCAGTGTGAACAGGGGCTAAAAGACAACTTTAAAACACATCTAGTGAGAACACACCCCATTTGACAAAAACCAATTTATAAAGTAGCTCACAGTTTGAATGCCTTTTATTTATTTTATATATAATATAAGCATCTGGTATGAAAGAGGTCTTAGGATAATACTACATGGCAGGATATGTTACACCTCTTTCTCCTTCATTGTATGGGGGCTGTTTAAAAGTATTCATTTGTCACTCTCAGATTCTGAGATAGCTTCTGTGGATGGATTTATGACTTCAGTACAAATAATGAATTTGCTTTCTCCTCCTTGTGCTTGCAGGCATGTGGGCTCACTCCCTCACTGTTCAAGATTACCAGGATCTGATAGACAGAGGATGGAGAAGGTACATTGAATGGGTGATGTCTTCTTCATCAATCTTTGCTCAATTCCTTTAAAGTTGTATTCAATATTCTTCCTGCATAATTACATCTTCCGGTGTTCTGCTTTTTATGTAGGTATCTGTACATCAGGGTCTGCACTTCCTACCCATCCCACTTCCTGTCTGAGCATACTCCCTAATCTTGTGTTTATGACAAGATATACTTGGCAGCTTCTCTGTGGTGATACATGACCGCCCGATGGCTCCCCGTATCTCAGGGGATAATTAAAGCAGGCCTGCGTTGTTCATTTTCTGGCCATGTGTTGAACATATTACACAAACATTGACCGGTTTCTTTTTCCCATTGAGGTCAGGGAGGATGTGTGCGCTTATTTCTACAACGTGACCATGAAACAAGCATAGGAGTAAGAACTACTCCAATGTCGTTTTCAGAAAGGGTTTTTCACAATAAATCACTTTGCAGAGTATCAGTGACAATGGGTCAAAGCTTCCAAGGAGATGAGTCCTAAATGGCCTGATAGTTTAAGCTTGTAATTAGAGAACTACCGTTTCAGGAAAAAAACATATTTTTAAAATAAACAACTTTGAAGCAAATTAAGGGTCAGTGCCCATCAATGTCCATCTGCAGCCTGATTAATGCCCATCTGCAGACTAAATAAAGTCCTCAATGCAGCCTAAACAAATCAATACAGCCTGATTATTGTCCTCAATGAAGCATAAAAAAGTCCTCAATGCAGCATGATAAATGCCTTTATTTAAACTGCCTTCCTTTTAAAATGCCTTATGCCAATATTAAAATGCATTCTTTTGCAGCATCACCATCTCCCTCTCCAGCAGCCTAAAATCAGGAAATAGCCGAGCCGTCACATCCTCTCCACTCAGCTCTTCGGCTTTCACTCTGGTCTCACGTTACACACACACAGTCCCGCCTCCGCCATCGACTCCTGTGATAGGCAGAACACTGGTCCAATGCCGGTGGCGGAGGCGGGACTGTGTGGGTGTGTGTGTGACGGGGAGAGCCGAGTGGAGAGGACATGACGGCTCAGTGAGGTACGCTATTGGCGTATAACACGCACCCCTGATTTGCCTCCGATTTTCAGGGGAAAAAAGTGCGTGTTATACACCGATAAATACGTTATTTTGAAAAGTGGGTATCGCATTAGAATTTAGTTTTGGCAAGGAAAAAAAATGGAAATGAGACTGTTGGGTGCACTCTTGTTTTTTTTCAAATCCCTAATACTTTGGATGTGGTACCCCTTCCTTACTGACAGCCCCTAGCCTTTTGGTATACGATGTACATTTGTAAACACAAACCTTATATGTGTATGGACAATTTTTTTATGCAGGATCTTGCTAGCAGCAAGGTCCTGTGTAATTGTGATGTCCATTTGAATGCTCTCTTTCAGTTTGTGTTCTTTAGAAAGCAGCCACAGCCTGAGTAGATAAGCCTGTCCCCTACCAGAATGCTGCAGAGTGGGACATTTGCGTTGGTTTCTCTGTAGAGGTCCAACCCCCTTCCCCTCTTGAGTCAGAACTTTCTAATTGGCATGGAACAAGAGCTTTGCAGAGATCTAACTCAGACTCACAATGATTAGGTCGGAAAGACCACTCATTCTATAGAGAGCAATGGTCCTTCTCTAAAGCTTGCCTAACATTTTCCCAGGGATCTGCTTTAACAGGGTGACAATCCTGTTAATTGTGCAGTGAAGTTGTATAACAGCCTTGTCACCCTGTGCACAGAGTAGTTTTACATGGACATCTTGTTTTAAATGGACTTTATAACTAAAGGCAAAACCTTTATAACTAGGCAGTACTTGCTTTTGGTTGCTCAACATGAACTGTTTATTGAAACACAGGTACACAGAGATATTAAAACTTCTCATTATTAGACTGTCCAATCAGCAGGGAGAGCTGTCGGAGGAATCCCCCCCCTCCCCTCTCACAGCTAATCTAAATACACATCTCATAACACACAAGGCTGACAGACCCAATATAACAGTGGAATACAGCCACACCCCAAACGACCTAGCAAGGAGTCCCCAACTAGTGTGCACCTTCCAGCACACTAGGAGTTAACAGTATAATGTGCAAAGGGGAAGCCAGGGAACTGTCAGCACGGAGTGTGTACTAGGTGTAAGTAGCGTATAAACACATTTGTACTCTACTTACTGTTGGTAAAATTACTGTGTTTTAATAAAGCCCGTGTTACAACCAATGAAGTGCCCCCCTGTATGTGCTTTTTAAAAAAAATATGGAACTTCATACTGAATTTCACAGTACAATACATCCCGCTCATGTGCCTGCCTTGCCCTCTCTCCTCCCACGTCTCTTGTCTCTCCTACAGTCAGGGGGCAGGGCTGAGAATTCCCCGCTGACGTCAGGAGAGACAAGAGATGTGGGAGGAGAGAGCCGGGCCGGGCAGGGCAGTCACATGAGCGGAATGTATTGTACTGTGAATTTTGGTATGAAGTTCCATATTCTTTTTAAAAAGCACAGTGGGGCACTTCATTGATTGTAACACGGGATTTATTAAAACACACAGCAATTTTACTATAATGCGCTCGGAGCGCTCTCCCGGGAGGGGTGGGGCAAGTCGGGATGACGTCACCCGACAATCGATTTTCCGGTCGTATGCATCGATGCCGCATCGGGGACACCCGAATCGCGTTGCAGCGGTTAATTTCAGCACCCCTAGTGGGGATATGCGCTTACTCTATTAAAAAAAAAAAGAAGAAAAATCTATCTATAGTTTTACTTTGAGTTAAAAGCAAACAAATGAAAACCCAACTCCAATTTAAATGTTTAAGCAGTTATAGCAACAGGACTTTTGGTTTAATATGGGAAAAAGGTTTACACTATATGAATGAAAGTTAACCATTGTAAGCACCCGTGGCAGTTTTTTTTGTTTTTGTTTTTCTAACCCCTGTAATTGTCACGTTTGCTGGCCAGCTTGGTCTGCATGCAAATTTGGGGAACAATAAATGCATATGTATATAAATGAGGAATTCGTATATCGAATACTGTCATTTCAGATATATAAGTGTTACTAAACCCACAACAGTAAAATCAGTCTGTATATGCAGAATAGCATGCTTGTTATACTCTCTGTGGAACCTAAGGGGTTAATCATGTACATTGTGTAAAAAGGCTGTTTGATCCTGTCTTCTCTGATCCTCCCCTAGAGTGTTTTTTTTTTCTTGGGTGGGTGCATGTGATCAGCACAGGGCCAGTCAGCACTGTCTAGACCTAGGGTCAGGGTCCTGCAGCCTCATAGGACAGTCAGAGTAGAAAGAAAACTCCTCCTACAAGCTTTAACCTTGGAACTAATAGAAGACACAAGACTGCTATATACTGCTGATGAGAAAAGGTATTTAGCAGTTTATATTTACTAAAATAATTGCATTTCCATGTTGTGTACTGTGGGAGACCAGATCTAGTGCATGCAGGGTCCTGGGTTTAGTAACACTTTAACACCTTAAGGAGGAATTCACACTATACAGCCCACAAATCGCAGAGCAGCTAGAGCAATTCACTGCTCCGGCAGGGGGCAGTGTGATGTGCAATTTGGTCTGGTGCACTGCGGTAAAATGCAGCATGTCTAGGCTTCATTGCAGTGTGAATGCGACACAGAGGAAACAATTGTTTCCCTTAACGTCTTTCAGGACAGCACCTTGAGAGAGCGTGGCTCCACCCACTTGACAGGAAACACACCTCCACCAAACTTTAAAAGGAGGCTCCTTCCCACTTATCATCAGTTTATGTGTTTCCTCCGGCGGGAACACATGTGGGAGTTTGGAGCTCTCAAGGTTCTGTCCTGAGAGAACAGGCTCCCTACTCCACTATTTTTTTTTTTTTTACCTACCTCAGGAGAGCCGATTCCTCCCATTTTCCACAGGCTTACGGGTGCCGGGTGGATGGGCTCCTTCTCCCTCGTCAGTGCTCGGGGAGAGCCAGGACTGCTCCGGGTATTGCTGCTCCCAGGCAGGGGTGTCAGGCATGTCAGGCATTTTTGTTTGTTTTTCTCTTGCCTGCACATGTTTTTTCCCTGACGCCGCCGCCATCTTGGGAAGGGCAGTCAGAGGACTGCATCCGCCGGATGTGAGGTATCCGGAAGTGGGGCGGCATCCATGGAGCAGGCGCCAGGCGTCATTTCCGCCGGAAGCGCAGGGGGAGGAGGGAGGAATAGGTCTGGTGCCTATTTATTGCCGGTTCCGGTCCGGCGCACAGGTGCTATTGGAGTCCGGAACCGGCGTTTTCGCCACAGGCATCACGCTGCTGCCTCAGCATGGATTCAGGAACCGCAGCGAGTGGAACAGGCACAGGCACCAGCAAGGCCCAGGTAAGGAGCAGACTGTAGTTTCTGCTCAGCTTTACTGTGGGGTCTCTCTCTAGCCCTCTTCTCTCTAAATGTTAGTGAAGTTTGAGGGTATTTTTTTCCCCCTGGTGGCGGAGGGGCCTGTCAGGGCACATGAGTCTGATAGCTTTTCTCACTGTGCACCTGTGGTGAGCAACCTTGAGTAATCAGGCTGACTCTAAAAGATGGTTTGTCTTTTTTCTCTCTCTTTTTTCCCTTATCATGGCAGGCCAAGAGCTCTGACCCTGGGATTAGAAAGAAATGTCCTTCATGCAAAATTAAGTTAAATGAAGGCTGGAAAAAGGCTTTATTTCAAGCATGTATTGACTCCTTGGTGAGGGAAGAAACCACTTCCGCATGCAGTGATCTAATCGCATCTGCTAAAAAGGAATTGGATGCTACCATTCAATCCTTCAGATCCTCACTCACCTATCCATCTGCAAGTCAGCCCACTACCTCACAGTCCTCTCAAGGCTCACTGTTAGTCCCGGCAGAAATGGGTCCTCTGAACCGGGAAGGGCTTTCCCCATAATATTCTAATGAATCGAATGAGGATGGGGATGAGCTGGAAAATATGTCTTCCAAGTATAAATTTTCTTTGGATCAGGTGGATGGCCTTTTAAAGGCTATTTATGCTACTCTAGGCCTTGAGGAAGAGCATAAGGAGATGTCTTTACATGACAAGATGTATGCAGGGCTTAGTGAGTCTAAGTCCTGTACTTTTCCAGTCCATGCAGTGATTTCTGAAACAATCAGAAAAGAATGGGCTGACCCTGATAGGAAACCATTTTTCTCTAGGGCTCATAAGAGAAGGTTCCCTTTTGATGAAGACCCAGCAGCACTTTGGAATAAGGTTCCAAAACTTGATGCAGCCTTTTCTCAAGTGTCAAGATCTACTGATCTAGCATTTGAGGACACGGGGATCTTAAAAGACCCCATGGATAAAAAAAATGGATCAACAGCTCAAGCGGACTTGGCAATCCATTATGGGCAACCTTAAGCCAGCAATGGCAGCTACTTGCATCTCCAGGAACTTGGAGTATTGGGTAAATCAGCTTAAAGTCCTCAATTTGGAGGGAGCTAAAGCGGTTACAGGTAGGGGGAAGACTACAAGACTTTCTCCCCTATTGGGCAAGCATAACAGAAAACCAGTACATTCTGAATATGTTAGCCCAGGGTTACAATATAGAATTTTCAGATCTCCCCCCTAGAAAGGTACTTGGTGACAAATCTTCCAAGAGATGTAACAAAATCCCTGGCAATGAAGAGCCTATTAAAGGATCTGATAGATACGGGGGTTATGACTTGAGCTTTATCAGGGATTTTATTCCCGTATATTCCTGATAAAGAAACCATCCGGAGATTTTCGGTTAATCCTAAACCTGAAACCGCTGAACAGATCCGTCCAATACTAAAGGTTTCGTATGGACTCCATCTTCACGGTCAAGAATCTATTGATGAGGGAATGCTTTATGGCATCAATAGACCTTCGAGATGCCTATCTGCATATCCCTATAGCCCCGCAGTCCCAAAGATTCCTAAGATTGGCGATAAATTTGGGAAAAGAGGTTCTGCACTTGCAATTCAGGGCCCTCCCCTTTGGCCTGTCTTCTGCCCCACGAATATTCACAAAAATAATGGCAGAAGCGCTTGCACCTCTTCGCATGCAGGGGATTGCGGTAATTCCGTACTTGGACGACCTACTCCTTTTTGCCCCCTCCAGGGAAAGACTGCTAGGCAACCTCGGAAAGACCCGAGGTCATCTAGAAACCCTGGGTTGGATCATAAATATGCAGAAGTCAAATTTCAATCCAGCCCAGAAAATACTATTGCTGGGGTATCAGATCTGTTCAAGGGAACAAAAGATTTTTCTCCCAGAAGAGAAGAAGGGGAAAGTCCAGAAGGTGGTAGCGTCCTTACAGGCAAGCCAGGAATTATCAGTCCGACAAGTGATGTCATCCCTAGGAACCCTAACCGCAACCATACCAGCCATTCAATGGGCAAGGTTACATTTCAGGCCTCTCCAGAGCTTTCTCCTGAGAATATGGAATCACAGGTCAGAATCTCTGGAAGCAAAGGTAAAGATACCCACCAAAGTCAAGAGATCGCTTTGGTGGTGGAGAAGACAGGAGAATCTGTCAGAAGGCCTGCTCTGGTCATTCCCAATAGAAAAAGTAGTAACGACAGATGCCAGCGTATGGGGTTGGGGAGCTCATTTAGACCAAGACTTCACGCAAGGAATGTGGTCTCGGACAGAAGCAAAGAGGTCCTCAAATTGGAGGGAGCTAAGGGCAGTCGCCTTAGCTTTAGATGCCTTCTCTCCTATCCTTCAAGGTTCTCATGTCCGGGTCCTCTCAGACAACGCCACTACCATAGCCTACCTAAACAAACAGGGGGGTACAAGAAGCAAAACACTTCGGTTGCTAGCTTCAAAGATCCTGGTTTGGGCAGAAAAGCATGTTCAGTCCTTATCAGCAGTCCACCTCAAAGGCACCTTAAATGTAGTGGCAGATTATCTAAGCAGAAGGCGGATTCAGGAGTCAGAATGGAGCCTGAATCCGGAAATCTTTGCTATGATTACCAGGGCCTGGGGTCAACCGCAAATAGACCTATTTGCGTCACAGGAAAATACACAACTCCCAGTATTTTTCTCTATTCACAGGAACAACAAGGCCCAGGGGACAGATGCATTAATCCAGCCCTGGAACTTCCATCTGGGTTACGCATTTCCTCCTTTCCAACTTATCCCGTTGGTGTTAAGGAAGATACAGAGGGAGAAGGTGGCAGTAATCCTAATTACTCCATTTTGGCCAAAGAGGGCATGGTTTTCCACCATTCTACAGATGGCAGTCAAACCATTTTGGCGGCTGCCTCTCCGGCAGGACCTGCTCCTACAGGGTCCAATACAGCATCCGGGAGTGGCCAGTCTAAGCCTCACGGCCTGGTTTCTGAGGAGCAGTTGTTAAGAAACAAAGGTCTGTCACAACCCTTGGTAACTACCTTACTTTCCAGTAGGAAAATAGTGACCAGAAAAATCTATGCTAAATATTGGAAGGTCTTCAACTCTTTTTGTCATTTGACTAAGAGAAAAGTAAAAAATTTAGTGTCAATTTTGGAATTTCTTCAAGAGGGGGCAGACAAGGGATTGTCAGTCAGCACCCTTAAAGTTCAAGTAGCTGCTTTGGGAGTATTTCTAGAAAGACCAATCTCTTCTGAGCCCTTGGTTATAAGATTTTTCAAGGCACTTACCAGATCTAGACCAGCTTCGGCTAAGCACTTTCCCAATTGGGATCTATCGGTGGTCCTGCAAGCCCTTACAAAGCAACCTTTTGAACCACTACAAGAAATCTCTCTAAGGAATCTTACTCTTAAGACCTTGTTCTTAGTTGCAATAACATCAGCAAGGCGAATTGGTGAGCTGCACGCCCTATCTGTTAAGAGACCCTTTTTAACTATCTACACAGATAGGATTATACTTAAAACCGATCCGGGTTTTTTGCCAAAGGTAGCGTCAGCACACAATAGGTCACAGGAGATTATCCTGCCAACCTTTTGCTCTAACCCTTCGGGGGAAAAAGAAGGCAAATTCCACAATTTGGATGTAAGAAGGACTTTATTACAGTATCTGGAGGTAACAAGTAACTTTAGATCCTCGGATTCTCTATTTATACTCTTTTCTGGTAAAAAGAAGGGCCAACAAGCTTCTAAGGGGTCTATAGCTAGATGGCTTAAATCAGCTATTATAGCAGCCTACTCTCAATCGGGGCTATCTCCCCCGCTGGGAGTTAAAGCGCATTCTACCAGGGCTCAGGCCACTACATGGGCAGAAATGGCTGGTGCCACCCCAGATCAGATTTGTAGGGCGGCTATGTGGTCAAGTTACCTTACGTTTGTCCGTCATTACAGGCTGGATCTTCTGTCAGCCAGTGAACAGGCTTTTGGCAGAAAGGTCCTGCAGGCTGTGGTCCCTCCCTAAGTGGGTAAGTCTCTGTTATCCTCTCAAGGTGCTGTCCTGAAAGACGTTAAGGGAAAAATCAAGTTAGACTTACCGGTAACTTGTTTTCCAGGAGTCTTTCAGGACAGCAGCAACCTGCCCTTATTGTATTAAATTACTATGCTGTGACTAACCATATTCTGATTATGTGTTCCAGCTTGGGCCGGAGGTTCTCTACTACTACTGATGATAAGTGGGAAGGAGCCTCCTTTTAAAGTTTGGTGGAGGTGTGTTTACTGTCAAGTGGGTGGAGCCACGCTCTCTCAAGGTGCTGTCCTGAAAGACTCCTGGAAAACAAGTTACCGGTAAGTCTAACTTGATTTTTCCTGTCTCCCTGCGGTTACAGACTTTTTATAATGCATGAGACATCTGTCACCACATGTATTATGAATTGGCCCTTACAGTTACCAGAATACAACACTTTTCTTTATAACGGTCATTTAAAATGGAGAGCAGGCCTGTTACAGTTGGAAAATGTTGTACCTGTGTCCATTACCCAAAAAAGGGGTTGAATCCTCATTCCCCTTTTAAGAGGTGATCCTATGATTGAACCACAATGCAAAAAAATACTTGACGGATAGACCGCAAAAGACAGTCACTACTAAGGATCATAGAGCATACCATAATATAAAAATAGAAACTTTATTCAAAAATAAAATGCATCAAAGTAGGGCTAGGAGATTTTCTTGAAAAAAAAAATCTTCGATTCTCTTAAAAAAAACTCGATTCACGATTCGAATCGAGTTTTTTTTTTTTCTTTGGAAACCGCGCCGGTCCTGAGGCGCTGCGGGCATGAGCTTTTAGGCGAGGCCACGGCTTCGGCCTAGTCTGCGGCGTCCGGCCTCGCGGACTAGGCCGAAGCCGCGGCCTCGCCTAAAAACTCCTTGCCTGCAGCTCTTCAGGCCCGGCGCGGTGTCAGCGGCGGTCTGGAGGTGCGGCGGGCATGAGTTTTTAGGCGAGGCCGCGGCTTCGGCCTAGTCTGCATCTTCCGGCCTTAGCCGCGGACTAGGCCGAAGCCGCGGCCTCGCCTAAAAACTCATGCCCGCAGCGCCTCGGGACCGGCGCGGTGGAAAAAAAAAATTCTATTTGCTTAAATTTTGAATCGATTTGACCTCTCAACTCGATTCAAGATTTAAATCGATTTTTTTCCCAGCCCTACATCAAAGTCATAAATATACAAAAATGTATCATCATAATGAAAACTAGAACCATCACCTTTTCCCTTGTATTAAAATACAAATGATGTTGACGTTCCTATCGTGGACGTCCAAAGGGGGAGGGC
Source organism: Lithobates septentrionalis (assembly GCA_037952835.1). NCBI lineage: Eukaryota > Metazoa > Chordata > Amphibia > Anura > Ranidae > Lithobates > Lithobates septentrionalis. The sequence goes on along the minus strand of JBBDGP010000002.1, from coordinate 1,494,891 downwards.
AGCAGTGCAGTGGATTTCCCACAGCATATTTCCATTTTCCAAGGGGCACTCAGTGATGATAGAATGTCCACGTCATGGTTTCCAAATAAGTATTGTATTCCCGTCACTAAATATAGTTGTTTGTCAGCCTTATCTTCTGCCCACAGCCATTTACTTTCTTGTTTACTTTGGTTGTTTATGGAATGTTTTTGTTAACAAATAAAGGAAATGGATTTGTTTAGCAGCATTCTTTTGTATCTGATCACAGAGCTTTGTATAACTTCATTTTAGGAGTGGAAAGTATGTGTACAAGCCTTTGATGAATGAGACCTGCTGTCCTCAGTACACCATCAGGTATTTTTTTTTTAACCAATTCCCTTCCATTTGAATGTCATTACAGCCATTATACGCAGAATATTTGTAGATTTTAGGATTTGCGCTGAGAATTTGAGCAAGGCATGCACACAAGCTTTTGTTGTGTCACCTTAAATATATGTTTCCTGTGTTCTGGCTCAACTTGGTGAGAAACTCCCAAAGGGAGCCAAACTAGAGAGCATATATAACCCCAATTCCAAAAAAATCGGGATGCTGTGTAAAATCTACATAAAAACAGAAATGATTTGCAAATCTTAGAAACCCATATTTTATTAACAGTAGAAAATATATCAAATGATTAAACTGAGAAAATGTAGCATTTAAAAAAAAAAAAAAAGTAATTTTGAAATTGATGTCAGCAACACGTTTCAAAATCGTTTGGGCAGGGCAACAAACAGCTGGCAAAGTAAGTGATCGTAACAAGGAAGAGCTGGAAGAATATTTTACAACTAATTAGGTTCATCAGCAACATGAGTGGGTATAAAAGACCATTTTGGACAGTCTCGGAAGTAAGGGTGGGCAGAGGTTCACCAATCTGTAAAAAGCTGCGTCTAAAAATTGTTGAACGATTTTCAGAATAATGTTTATATCCTCGTCTACAGTACAAAATATTCTGAGAATCTGGAGAAATCTCTTTGTGTAAGGGATAAGGCCAAAATGCGGATGCCTGTGATCTTCAGGTCCTCAGACAGCACTGCATTAAAAACGGGCATGGCTCTGTGATGGACCTCACTGCATGGGCTCAGGAATGCTTCCAAAAATTACGGTCTGTGAACACAGTTTGCCTTGCCATCTAAAAATGCAAGTTAAACCTCTATCATGCAAAGACTAAGCCATATGTGAACATGATCCAGAAATGCCGCCATCTTCTCTGAGCCAAAACTCATTAAAAATGGTCTGTTGCAAAGTGGAAAACTTTTCTGTGGTCAGACAAATCGAAAGTTGACATTTTTTGGCATCCATGGGTGCTGAGTCTTCTGGACTAAAGAGAAGAGGAACCTTCCGGTTTGTTATCAGTACTCAGTTCAAAAGCCTGCATCTCTGATGATATTGGGATGCATTAGTGCATATGGAATGATTAGCTTTCATATCTGGAAAGACACCATCAATGCTGAAAGATGTATCCAGGTTTTAGAGCACCATATGCTTCCGTCCAGGCAACATCTTTTCAGGGAAGGCCTTGCATACTTGAGCAGGACAATGCTAAACCGCACACTGCGTCTATGACCACAGCAGGGCTTCATAGTAGAAGTCTGGGTTCTTAACTAGCCTGTCTGCAGTCCAGACCTTTCACAAACTGAACATATTTGGTGCATTTTTAAATAAGAAATACGACAAAGACAAGGACTGCTGCGCAATTAGAATCCTATATCAGCCAAGAATCAGACAACATTCCTCTCTCAAAACTCCAGCAACTGGTCTCCTCAGTTCCCAGATGTTTACAGGGTGCTGGTAAAAGAGGGGATGCTACACCATGGTGAACATGACCCTGTCCCAACTTTTATGAGATGTGTTGCTGCCATTAATTTCAAAATTACCTTATTTTTTTCATAAAATGGTACATTTTCTCAGTTGAAATATTTCATATGCTTTCTATTTTCTATTGTGAATAAAATATGGATTTACGAGATTTGCAGATTGTTTCATCCTGTTTTTATGTGTTACAGTGTCCCAACTTATTTGGAATTGGGGTTGTATACAAATATCCATAAAATCTTAGCTGGATTGTACAAAAGCTTTACATTTTTTTTTTTTTTTGACATGTAGCATCATAGACTTTAGGTATGTTTAGTGGAGTGTATCCTATTACTTGCAGGTGCCTTTTTCTGCTCAAAATCTTCTGTGTTGTCCCCTTCACAGCTGGTGGACATGGCCCTTATACAACCTTCTTGTATAATTTTTCTTTAGCTTTACCAAAACCATATAATATGGGGTTAAACTTAAACATTTTTAATTTGAATGCAATTCGGCAGGTCCTTGCACTACATAGTTGAAGGTAAATCTAAAGGAGAATGAACAAGAACATTGTATAATGTATGGCTAGCTTAACAGCAGCTGCCCTTAATCAGGAAATTGACATTACTTGCCCACCACCTCCTGTTACCTCCATCATCATTCATAGAACTCTTCTTCAAACACTCCCATGGTGCATTGAAGTCTGTGAATTAAGGAGGAGATGGGGAGATGAATAATAGCATCTCCTCCGCCCATTCAGAGATCACATTGTTTACATCACTCCTGATGTCTTTTACATGTATATCTATTATAATATTTAGGAAGTTATACATTCACTTTAACCACTTTACAAGACGTATCTTTTTATGAGTAGTGGATGAACAAGCTAGAGGAGAAGAGTGTTACAAATATGAAATCTGTAGAAGATGTAGCAAAAACAAAGGTAGTAAATGCATTTTTGTTGTGCTAAGAAGAGTTGCCAATGACTTTTATAATAGGGTGGAGAGATGTAGTTAGTGCTTCCAATTCATTATTATTTCTGAATATTAGAGGAGGTAACGTACAAGTAACAAAGTTTAACCACTTGCCGACCAGCTCACCCAGATATACTGCAGCAGGTCGGCTCTTCTGCACGAACCGACGTACTCCTCCTTGCACTCGGTCTGTGCAAGGAGGATAGCGGGCGCATGCGCCCACCGCGGCCGTGGGAGCGTGCCCACGGGTCCCACTGACTTGATGTGCGCTGGTGACCCGCGGTCGCTGTGTACAGAGGCAGAATGGGGAACTGCCTATGTAAACAAGGCGATTCCCCGTTCTGTCTAATGACATGTCAGAGATCTTCTGTTCCCAGTGATCGGGAACAGTGATCTCTGTCATGTCCCAGTGAGTCCCCCCCCCCCCCCTACAGTTAGAACACACCCAGAGAACACACCTAACCGCTTGTTCGCCCCCTAGTGTTAACCCCTTCCCTGCCAGTGTCATTTTTCCATTGATCAGTGCATTTTTATAGCACTGATCAATGAAATAATGTTTCTGGTCCCCAAAAAGTGTCATTTGGGGTCAGATTTGTCTGCCGCAATGTTGCAGTCCTGCTAAAAATCGCAGATCGCTGCCATTACCAGTAAAAACAATAGAAAAAAAAGTCCCTAAAGCTATCCCGTAGTTTGTAGATGTGATAACCTTTGCGCAAACCAATCAATATACGCCTATTGCGATTTTTATTTTTACCAAAAATATGTAGAAGAATACATATCGGCCTAAACTGATGAATCCATTTTTTTTTTTTTTTTTTGGATATGTATTTTAGCAAAAAGGGTGTCTTTTTTTTTTTTTTTTTTTTTTTTTTTTTTTTATTGTTGGTCTTTTTTTATTTTATAGCGCAAAAAATAAACGCAGAGGTGATCAAATACCGCCAAAAGAAAGCTCTATTTGTGGGTAAAAAAGGACGTCAATTTGTTTGGTGCAAAGCGTCGCACGACCGTGCTATTGTGAGTTAAAACGACGCAGTGCCGTTTTGCAAAAAATGGCCTGGTCATTAAGGAGGTAAATTCTTCCGGGGCTCAAGTGGTTAAAGGAGAAGTACAGCCAAGGCTTGTATGGCTGCACCTCTGTGGATCATAGGAGTGCAGTTTGTTCTGTACTCCTGTGACCCGTGGGCTGAAGCCTGCTGTCAGCTGACGTCACATAGCTGGACCAGGCTCGGGAAAGATTGTGACCAGATGATCGGGATCCATCCCGAAGCCTTGAGGCAGCTGCTCTTGTCCCCTTCACAGCTCAGCACTCCAGTGAACGTGGGTCGGGGGCAGAACTGAGAGCCGGTGATCGACGGTCACCAGCAGGAGGTCTGTGACCCCTTAGTATGTGATAAGTTTCTGTACTGTTAGTTACTGACCCAGAACAAGTATATAGATCTGAAATGTTAGTCTTTATCTGCATACTTGTTCCAGGTCAGTGAATCATAATATTGGAATAACGGGGTCAGTGAGAAAGCCAGAAAGCTAGGATGTTAAGGAGAGGTCAGCAACAGCAGACTCTGTATTCCTCATGACAGGTTTAATTTCAAGTGTATATACAGTGCCTTGAAAAAGTATTTATACCCCTTGAAATTTTCCACATTTTGTCATGTTACAACCAAAAACCTAAATGTATTTTATTGGGATTTTATGTGATACACCCAAAAGACACAAAGTGGCACATAATTGTGAATTGGAATGATAAATGGTTTTCCAATTTTTTTCCCAAATAAAATATCTGAAAAAAAGTGTGGCATGCATTTGTATTCAGCTCCCTTTACTCTGATACCCCTAACTAAAATCTGGTGGAACCAATTGCCTTCAGAAGTCACCTAATTAGTAAATAGAGTCCACCTGTGTGTGATTTAATCGCTCTATAAATATAGCTGTTCTGTGAAGCCCTCAGAGGTTTGTTAGAGAACCTTAGTGAACAAACAGCATCATGAAGGCCAAGGAACACACCAGACAGGTCAGAGATAAAGTTGTGGAGAAGTTTAAAGCAGGGTTAGGTTATATAAAAATATCCCAAGCTTTGAACATCTCACAGAGAACTGTTCAATCCATCATCTGAAAATGGAAAGAGTATGGCACATCTGCAAACCTACCAAGGCATGACCGTACACCTAAACTGACAGGCTGGGCAGGGGGCAATCAAAGAAGCAGCCAAGAGTCCCATGGTAACTCTGGAGGAGCTGCAGAGAGCCACAGCTCAGGTGGGAGAATTTGTCCACAGGACAACTATTAGTCGTGCACTCCACAAATCTGGCCTTTATGGAAGAGTGGTAAGAATAAAGTCATTGTTGAAAAAATGGCATAAGAAGTCCTGTTTGGAGTTTGTGAGAAGTCATGTGAGGGACACAGAAAACATGTGGAAGAAGGGGCTCTAGTCAGACGAGACCAAAATTCAACTTTTTGGCTAAAAGCAAAACGATATGTGTGGCAGAAAAGAACATTGCACATCACCCTGAACACACCATCCCCACCGTGAAACATGTTGGTGGCAGCAGCATGTTGTGGGGATGCTTTTCTTCAGCAGGGACGGGGAAGCTGGTCAGAGTTGATGGGAAGATGGATGGAGCCAAATACAGGGCAATCTTCGAAGAAAACCTGTTGGAGTCGGCAAAAGACTCGAGACTGGGGTGGAGATTCACCTTCCAGCAGGACAACGACCCTAAACATACAGCCAGAACTACAATGGAATGGTTTAGATCAAAGCATATTCATGTGTTAGAATGGCCCAGTCAAAGTCCAGACCTAAATTCAATTGAGAATCTTTGGCAAGACTTGAAAATTGCTGTTCACAAACACTCTCCATCCAATCTGACAGAACTTGAGCTATTTTGCAAAGAAGAATGGGCAAAAATGTCACTCCCTAGATGTGCGAAGCTGGTAGAGACATCCCCAAAAAGACTTGCAGCTCTAATTTCAGCGAAAAGTGGTTCTATAAAGTATTGACTCAGGGGGCTGAATACAAATGCATGCCACACTTTTTTCAGATATTTATTTGTAAAAAATGTTGAAAACCATTTATCATTTTCCTTCCACTTCAGAATTATGTACCACTTTGTGTTGGTCTATCACATAAAATCCCAATAAAATACATTTATGCTTTTGGTTGTAACATGACAAAATGTGGAAAATTTCAAGGTGTGTTAATACTTTTTCAAGGCACTGTAACCCCAAAATATATATATTTTTTGATAAGGGTTGGACTAGAACATAGTCTGTTTTTTATTGCTCTCTGTGCCCCTGCTGTGGAAATGTACCCACTCTTTGGTTGTTTGTTTTCTTGGTGCCAATTTAAAAATCCCAGGCCACAAATTCACCTTCTTGAATTTAGCCACTCTATTTAGCATGGTGACCATTGTCAACAAGACAGAAAGTGATGGAAAATCCCACATTTTGAGTTGTCGCCAGAACATTGAGGGGGAAGATTTTCCACTAAGGGCACTTGTTTCAGTGGTACTCAGAGCGGCTTCACCTTAGTTTGAAAACTTTTATTCTCTTTTCCTGTTGTGTTTATGGGACAGAAAGTAAAGCTAGATCTCCTCAGTGGGACAAAGATGGCAAAAAAAGACCTTTACAGGGGTTTATCCATTTCCTACTCTACAAAACAAAAAATGGCTTTACATTTACTTTAGGGTACAATACAATCTATTAGCAGGCATCTAGAGGCATCTCAGATAATACCTTTTTTTTTTTTTTGTCTTTGAGAAATTAAAAATTTATCTAGCGCTTTCTTTCTAGATTATGTGCTACAGATTTCCATCCCAATAAATCGCACAAGAAAGTCCTCAAAAAAATGCAGAAGTTTCTTCAGACTGGGGAAGTATCTTGCTCCACAAATGATGGTGAGAACATCAGAGTGTTGCTGCATTTATTTGAAGCTTTAAATTAAATTGATGTAAAGTTTAAGTCTTTCAAAATAGCAGTGCAAAACAAAAGTTCACACCATACGTGCATGAAAACTGATGGGAAAACCGTGCAGAGTTTTCATGCGCATTTAAGTGAGTTTTTATGCACGTTGACATCAGTTTTCATGTTCATCAGTTATGCGCCCTGTTTACACCAATCTTGAGTTCATGTCAGTTTTTTTTCCGTGCAGAAAACTGCATACATGTTGCAGATTCCTGCGCAGAGAAGAATCGCCATATTGTGGTGTGAACAGGGTACATTGAGAACCATTGTTTTCTTTAAAGCCTGGTTTACACCTATGCTTTTTTTTTTAGTACGTTTTCAGTTGTGCAGAAACAGACTACAGTCCATTTCACATGGTTTCCTATGAATGTAGTTCACATCTGTGCATTTTATGGAAAGGCCAAGGTTTTTTTCTGGTTTTTGGTTCCATAGACTTCAATGGTTTAAAGATGTGTACAGAAAAACTGACGTCTCTGCACCATGGTGTGAACGAGGCCTTAGACGTACTAAACTATCTATTCATTGTTTAAGTACTAGTTTAAACACGTTAATTGAATTGGGTATCGAACTGTATTCTCCCGAGAAGCTATTCAGGAGTAGCTGAAAACAAAGGCTCTTAGGCCTCATTCACGCCATGTGCAGAGACTTCAGTTTTTCTGCACGCGTTCTGCAAGGGTACGCTCTGCCCTGTTCACACCACAACACTGGTATCCCGTGCAGATTTCTTTCTGTGCAGGAATCTGCAACGTGTATGTGAACAGGGCACATAAAAGACGCGCATGAAGATTGATGTCAGTGTGCATAAAAACTGATGTAAACTTGTGTCTCTGCAAGTGAAATCTACACAGTTTTTATGCATGTGTGGTGTGAACAAGGTCTTGAGATTTTTTTGTAGTGGCAAGCCGCATGGCTAGTTCAGTGGGCTACTAGAGCTGTGTTAAACTGAAAAATCCATAACATTAAGCCCCTCCACCAGAAAAATACCCTTTACTGTGCAGGGTAAAGTTAATTGGTCACTTAACTCTTTCCCTGCACAGTAGTACCTTTTCCTGCTTCTGCACTGCTTTGTTTGGCTACCAGGATCAGGGAAAGAGAGCCCTGTGCAAGTGCATCAGAGCTCATTGTCATTTCTGAACAAACCTGGGTTCTAGAAGACATAGGAGTGTAAAGCCAGCGTATAGTTAGTTATCAGGAGATGTCTGTTAGAGCCCTTTCACATTGGGGCGGCGTCGGCGGTAAAACGCCGCTATTATTAGCGGCGTTTTACAGTCGGAATTCGGCCGCTAGCGGGGTGGTTTTACCCCCGCTAGCGGCCGAGAAAGGGTTAAATACCACCGCAAAGCGCCTCTGCAGAGGCGCTTTGCCGGCGGTATAGCCGCGCCGTCCCATTGATTTCAATGGGCAGGTGCGGTAAAGGAGCGGTATACACTCCGCTCCTTCACCGCTCCGAAGATGCTGCTGGCAGGACTTCTTTTTTTTACCGTCCTGCCAGCGCATCGCTCCAGTGTGCAAGCCCTCGGGGCTTTCACACTAGAATGAAAGCAGCGGCACTTTCGGGTCGGTTTGCAGGCGCTATTATTAGCGCAATAGCGCCTGCAAACCGCCCCAGTGTGAAAGGACCCTTAGACACTTTAGAGCAGTGGTTATCAACCTTTCAAGTCAAGCCGTGACCCTTTGATAAAATATCCCAAGTTATGGGGACCCCTAACAGTAAAATTATTTTCGTAGCGTGGGTTGTCAGCACCCAAGGCAAGACAAGTAATTTGCGCCCCTAATGGACATTCAGCGCTCCCTGAGTCCCTTCCACTCGTACAGTATTGAAACCCCTTAAGGTACATTTTAGGATGTACCACTCTTTCTCTTTGTTCTCCTTTCTTTCTCTATGCCAATTTTTTTCCCCATCCCTCTCTCTAGCCGTCTTTCTTGTTCTTTCTCTTATTCTTTCTCTCCCTTTTTCTTTGTCCCCCCCCCCTCTTTTCCTCTCCCTTTCATGTATTCTCTATTTTTATTCCTTCTCTTACTCCTTGGTGGGGGGGGGGGGGGGGGATGGGATAAGTGGCAGTACTGGTGGGGAGTTGGGATGTTTGGCAATGCAAGGGGGAGTTATGATCAGCCAACTTAGGTGCTCTTGATCAAGGTCATCTGTAGTGGGGACTTTTAATGGCAACTATAATCACAGGTTGTGTTAACTCACTGTGTCTCCAACTTTGTGGTGTCTCGTAACAGTGACACCTATGCCGAAATCAGGAGATAGGGTCTCCTCCAGCCCCTCCCACTTCACATTCCTCACCAGTCAGCTGTCCTCCAGCCTCTGTCCCCCAGCCATGCCGTGAACTGAATGGGCGGCTGCGAAGAGGCTGAGTGGGCGGCTGCGGGCTCCAGGAACAACCCTGTTGAGCGGCCACAGGATCCAGGGACAGCCCTGCTGGGCGGCCGCAAAAAGACTGGGAGAGCGGTGTGAGCTTCAGGAACAGCCCAGGATTCGGTGACCCCTGGCAAATCATCATTCGACCCACGAGGGGGTCCAGACCCCCAGGTTGAGAACCACTGCTTTAGAGCCCAACTTCATATTCTTGTGAACGTTAGTTTGTTTGGGTCAAGCTGGTCCAAACAAATTATTTCCTTCATTAACCACATACAGCGGCTGTCAGCACTGTATGAACTGTATGTATCTTCAGCTACACGCATAGCCTTGTGTTCTGGCAGTGGGATGGGGACTTTCCTCCCAGAACAAAAGTGCTGCTCAGCCATTCCCAAAAAGCTTTGTCATTTCTGAATGAATACAAAGCTTCCTCTGGCTGAAGTAAAGATTGTGACATCATCCTTCCACCTCAGCCAATCAGGGGAAGCCTTGTATTCATTCAGAAATGACAAAGCTTTTGGGGAATGGCTGAGCAGCACTCAGCCTGACTTGATTTTGTTCCAGGGAGCAGGATGGGAAGTCCCTGCTGGCAGAACACAGCACTGTATACTGTATGTAGTTGAATGCTGGCAGCTGTGTGCTTAGTCCAAGCAAACTATTTAAAGTTCACTAAAACATGGAGTTATGTGTTATTATTTCAAGGGGAAGGCACAGATTCATTTTAAATCTGAAGTTTAATCTGCTTCTTTTTTGCCCTCCTTGGATCTGCCCATTCCTGTTCCTATTAGAATGCTAGTGAAATGGTTGATCCAGACCTTTCTGTTTTTATTACATATCTTATTTTAGACCCAGTGACCTCAGCACTGGATCTCTTTTTGTTTCTTTATGCAATGCTGGCAGATCTTGGCTGATGGGAGGGACCGGCAAGGTGTTGTACATTGCTTCCTGAAAACAGGAGGCTGTGGTAATGCCCACATCTGATGCTGAGCTTCCATGATTAAAAAAATGAAATTTCTAACAGGGACTGGCTAGGCAGCCTGATTGTACCCAACTCAATCCATCAATCAACTTGGGTACAACCAGCCTGTCAGATTTTTAACATGCGATTATTGCCAGCGGCTGGAGCCGCTAGCAGCAATCATTGTACTCCTAGGGTGAAGTGAAATTAGAATAAGAAATTTCAGTACAGTAGGGGAGACTGGGCAGCTGTTCAAGATGTAAGTTAAGGCTGCAGTATCTAAGGATTTTGCCTTTCCTCTCCCAGCTGATTTTTTTTTTTCTCTTTTTTTTTTTTTTTTTAACTAGAAACTCCTGGAGAGCCAATGGATTCACAGACTGGCAGTCCTATTTCCTTCAAAGTCTGTATCCAGGACACGGCTGATGTTGCTGCAGAAGACTTGAAACCGTTAAGTACAGAGCTAGAGGAGACCGAAGAAGAAAATGACAAGGAATTGCACTTGAGCACTGATGGGAACCTTAATGAAAAACCAGTGGGATCAGAACAAGCTGCTGAACCTAAGACCGCTTTTCATCCAACTCCAAAACCTGGTACAGTTTTTCTTTTTGTTTGTTTTTTTTGCAGTCAGTAAGCTGTTATCAAGGGTGAATGTTTGTTTTAGATGAACATACACAAAGAATATTACAATAATCGTCATTTATACAATATCATAGAACAATGGGATTAAAGCAGAACTTCGGGATTTTCAAAAGAATCCTCCTTTGGCACACACACCCACACACACACACCCACACACACACACCACACACACACACACCACACACACACACACACACCCACACACCACACACACACACTAAACAGTTATCACATTTGTAAAATTTCTTACCATTTAAGAGGTATGACTGATTGAATTTTCAGGAAGTCAGTTTTGTGTTTCAAAAAATGCATCATCTTTTCTGGCAGGGAGGATCTCTTAGAACAGTGATTGCATCATATCCTTTTCTCTCTCTCTAACTGTAATCGGACTACATTTCCCATGAATCCTTGGGATTGGAGTGAATGTGGGAGGGTACACTAGGCTTGTACATGTAAATGTGAACTCGCCCACTTCAACATAAATCACACCCCTTATTCTGCAGCGAGCAAGTCATATATAGCACACGGTATGATAGGTTACAGCCTTATTAATACAAAGCATTTTAATATAATATTAATGCATTTAATAAATACATTTCAATTAAATTAATATAAATGCAAACCAGTGCCACTTGTCAGGGACCACCATGTCGGGGACCACCGTTGCCGCTTGTCAGGGACCACCATGCCAGGGACCACCATGTCGGGGACCACCAGTGCCGAATGTCAGGGACCGCCATGTCGGGGACCACCAGTGCCGAATGTCAGGGACCACCATGTCAGGGACCACCAGTGTCGAATGTCAGAGACCACCATGTCGGGGACCACCAGGATTGCTGGCAGGAGCAGAGGAGGAGGAGGAGGGAGGAGAGAGGACACCTCCTTCATAGGCAGCACAGACCGGGGGCTGTGAGACCCCTTATACCCACAACATGTCCTCCCTGCTCGTTTTCAGAGGACTACAACAGGGCATGTCAGACCGCTGGCTGAGCTTAGGAGAGGGATAGAAGTCAGCAGGCAATAATGGTTTTTCAGCAAGTTCAGCAGCCTATTACAGAGGAACTACAGAGCTCAGAAGAACATGGATGGCAAAGTTGGTGAATGTAGGAGATTAGCAACAAGGACATGGAAAAAAAGTTTTTGGCCTGACTTCTGCTTTAACTTACGAAGTGAAAACAATAATATAAGAATCTTTTTTTTTCAGAAATATTAGCCTTCTAATGGAATGGAAGTCTAATGGAATTTGAAAATTAGTCACGTGGTTTAAAAACAAATCCTTGTCCTGGGGTAAAGCTTTGTAAATGTAACCATTTCGCTGCCACTAATGTATATCATGCATCGGCAGCAGTGGGAAGTGTTGCACACAATCTGACTGCCGGCGTTACAGCCACATGCTGCCGGGTACAGGGTATTCCCTACCTAGTTATAGTCCAGAAGTATAAAATGTCCCCTATTTGATAAAAAAAAAAAAAAAAAAAATAATTTGTTTTCCAGTCTATAAAAAAAATGTTAACCTTCGGTTACTGTCAGAATCTTTTTCACTACGTTAAAGCGGGATTCCGGCCGGGAAAAAAAAAACTTAAAGTCAGCAGCAACAAACACTGTAGCTGCTGACTTTGAATAGGCACACTTACCTGTCCTGGGTGGCCGCGATGTCGGCCGACCGAGGCCGACCCGTCCCTCGGCTCTCGGGTCCCGGCACCGCCATCCTAACTAAGGGAAACAGGCAGTGGAGCCTTACAGCTTCACTGCCTGTTTCCTACTGTCGCGCAGCGCTTTGTGAATGGGACGAGATGTGTTGTAGGACACACCCAGTTCCCATAACACACCACGCCCCATTCCCCAGAAGACAAAGCGGGGAGGAGAAGACTGAAGATCACCGCGGCGTAGGAAGAGGCAGATTAGGAAGACTGCCTAGCAACAGCCATTTCACGTAAGTTAAAAAAAAAATTTTTCCTCCATTTTTTTTTTTAGGTATTTTTTTTGCAATTTTTTTTTTTCAGGGTGGACCTCCACTTTAAGTACCACCAAACATTCCTGAAGCTGCAGATCAGAGTTGCATGAGGGTTATAAGCAGGTTTAGACAATTCCTTTATGCAAACTGAACATTGCTTGTTGACCGTTTTGGGGTTCCTTTCATGAAGTCTTGTGCCCCGTACACACGATTGGACATTCTGACAACAAAATCCATTGATTTATTTCCGACGGATGTTGACTCAAACTTGTCTTGCATACACACGGTCACACAAATCTTGTGTGAACGCGGTGATGTACAACACGTATGACGACCCGAGAAAAATGAAGTTCAATAGCCAGTGCGGCTCTCCTGCTTGACGCATGCTCGGAACTTATGACAATGGATTTTGCTGTCGGAAAGATCCAGATCTCAAATTTTGTGTGATGGAAATTCCGATGGAAAATGTCCGATGGAGCCTACACACGGTCGGAATTTCCGACAACAAGCTCCCATTGAACATTTTCCGTCAGAAAATCCAACTGTGTGTACGGGGCATTAGGCTGAATTCACAATGACTTGTGATTAAAATGAATGGAAAATGGATGAACTTTTACATTTTCTGTGTGTTTTTTTTTTTTATGTGCTTAGACTTCCCTTGATCTGCGTTTTAGAGCACTTGGAAAAAGCAGGTCAAGGCATAGACACACAATTGTTTTTTTTATGTGTTCTTTTCACACAACAAAGCTACCTTGACCTGCGTTGCATTAAAATACATACATGTTTCATTTTAATTCCACGCAGAGTTGTAGTGTGAACAGGACACATAAAAAAAAACTATTGCTTTTTTTATGTGTCTATGCGTTGACGTGCATTTTACAAGTGTGCTAAAACACAGATCAACGCAAGTCAACACACAAAAAATAGATGGAAATGTACCTCCTTTTCCCCTTCATTGTATTGCAAATCCGTGCAAATTCAGCCTAAGTGCGAAAACACATGCCCTCAGTCAAATCGCAGAGCAGCTGGAGCGATTCAGCACCCCGGCCGCTCTGCGTTGGCAGCTGGCTAGGAAGCAGTGTGGTCGATTCAGTGCACCACACCCACCACCAAATTTTTTTTGTACGGATGTACACTTCAATGTTGGGCGGCGTGCTGCTCTGCGCTGCCTGACATTACAGTGCAATTCAGATTGTGCCGCGATAAAATGCAGGATGCCTGCATTTTATCACAGCGATAGGCTGCGTTGCAGTGTGAATGGAGCGCATAGGAAATAATTGTTTCCTGTGTGTCCCTGCGGTGACAGATGTTTTACCATGCGGTAAAAGGTCTGTCACTGCATTTAGTGTGAATAGGCCCTTAAGGTAATTCCAAAGCATCTCAATTGGATTGAAGTCTGGCTTCTGACTTGGCCAGCCAAATCTAAAAATGTTAAAACTGTTCTGCTGTTGACTGTTACTGCAATTGATGTAACTGTCCTCTTGTCTTTTGAATGTATTGTTCTCTCTATAATAGCAAGCTGTAGAGTCCCAGAAACAGCAGAACAGCCTCAAATTGTGATGGTTACTCTGTCATGCTTTAGGTTAGGATGTCATTTTATGGTGCTGTGGTGTTTTTATTGCAAAAAAAGGTATCTAATCCAAAGATAAACAAAGAAATGGATGCTGCAATTCTAAACAATAACCAATAGATAAATGCATTAAAACATCAACAACTGTGTATTTGAGTCTTTTGTGCATCACACAATAAGAGCTCTTTCACATTGAGCCATGGGCCGTGTTAGCTTTAGTTAGTTTTAACTGTGCTTTTCTGTCGCTTTTAACCCCCGCTAGTGGCCGAAGAAAGGGTTAAATGTGTCAGTGTAGCGCTGCTGCTGAAGCGCTTTGCAGGCGCTTCGGCAGCGGTGCTCATTCATTTCAATGGGCAGGGGCTGCTCCAAAGATGCTGCTTGCAGGACTTTATCTAAGCACTCGGGCTTTCACACTGGGACTGCAGAGGAGGCGTTTTACAGGTGCTATTTTTAGGTGAGCAAGTATGTTGCGCCTAAACGAAATAAACAGTAAATAATATAAACAAGCGAGTCCAAGAGTCACCAACGTGACACAATAGTGAAAGTTTGAATGTTGTGTCACCAACTTCCTCCACCTTGTGCGACCACCACTATAAAAATAGGATGTGCCTTTACCAAAGAGCGTTGACCACCTATTATGGGGGGTCAACATAGGCTTGTATGTCTGTCAACACTCTACGTCTGTAAACAGGTCCACTCAACAGAAACTTCAAGCCACCACCAGAGAAATTATCCGATTTTTTTACTCCAACCGTGACATCAGGTCATATACCCCAAATGAGAGACAAATGCCATAATAGTGTAAAACCTTTTTTACCAGGATTTAATGAAGGTAATGCAATTACATGAAAAGATGATCAAAACAGCATGTACTGGACACAGTGGTTTCAGAGGTAGATTCTCCAAACACGATAAAAGGAAATGACGCTATCGCTGGGCCGGTTTCGCCGCTAATCCGACTTCTTCCAGAGCTATTTTTAGCCCTTTAGTGCCTGAAAAACACCTCAGTGTGAAAGGGGTCTAAGTAACGTTCATAACATTCGTGATTAATCCTATATTCCTCACAGTACATTTTGCCAACAACTCCAGTGCTGCACCTCCACTTTGATATCACGCATGTGTTCCACCTCTGTGTTCACTTTGCCCTCACCTCCAGCATATGACCCAAGTAATTCAGGTCATATAGCACTTGTACTCGTGCTCAGATGGACATCCACTAAACCCTGCTCCCACTTCCTCCTTTTGGACATCTCCAGAGTAATTCGGGTTTGTACCCCTTTGAAAGGTCAAGGTCCCGGCTGCTTAGTTATTCAATGCCGAGGGTTTAAAACCAGTATTGCATATCACAGAAATTATCCACTGTACTGCACCCCAATCCTGGGCATCCACTTCCGGTTTGTGCGTATGTCACCCTTCTCTGCCTTGCACGTTACGTCACTGCCCACATGACTTTGTCAGATACACTGATGAAGACACGTGGGCAGGGAGTGTTGGGTTAGGGGATGTTCATCTGAGCACAAGAACAAGAGCTATATGACCTAAATTACTTGGGTCATATGTTGAAAGTGAGGGCAGAGTGAGCACAGAGGTGGAGCATGTGTTTGATATCATAGTGGAGGTCCAGCACTGGAGTTGTGGGCAAAATTCGCTGCGAGAGATATAAGATTTATCATGAATATTATGGACTTTATCACCTGATGCACAAGAGATTCAAACACGTGGTTGTTGATGTTTTAATGCATTTATTTTGGCACATGGAAGTTTGTACTATATAGATCTCGCAATTAATATGACCTTTTTTTTATTGGTTCTTGCTTAGCAGCGCAGCATTTATTTCTTTTGTTTATATTTGTTTTTTTATGTAGGAACACATGGTTGATAGCCGCAGCCTTTAATATTTAATACTGTTCACAATAAGAGCGTAGCGCAGGAGTGTATTCACTTTTATTTAATCTAATCCATAAGGTTGAGCTTTTCTCTCATTAGTAGTCTACAAAACATATCAGAAGTATTGTGTAATATCTGTCTGCATGTGTGGTGCAGCAGTTTATTTTTTGGAAAGAAATGTTTTCCGCATTGGCTACCTTGAGCACCATTCTTTTAAAAAATGTTTCTAAAACTAAGACCTTTTTCAAAGTTTTGGATAAAGTGGTGAGCGTTTAGGATCCCTGCTGGATTTTCACTGTGTTCTCCTTTCACCATTTTTATTTATTTTATTTTTTATTTTTTTTTAACCTCAAGTAGTTTTTGGAAACCTTAGGATTGTTTTTCTGTAGGAGAGATACTATACAGAGCAAGTGTATGATTATGTGTGACTCACACATGCTGTGTTTAGCTATAGATTTATTGACCTAAAAGCAAATGGTATAACAAGCAGACGCTTTTCCTGTTGTCTCTTGAAAATTCTTCCAGCTTGCTTGAGTCCCACGCACATATGGCTTCTTTTTATTTTGCTGTTTGTACAAGAAGTACCGATGGGTGGGAGGGTTGGGTGGTGTGCACTTGATTTAGAGCAATGTGTGTGGTTCTGGGGTTGTTATATCCTCTCATACACTTATACTGCTGTGATGGATGTGCTCAGCAATTGAAATGTTATATAAAGGCTACGAAAATTAGTTAGAAAGTGGATATTTCACCCTAAAATTTAATTTGTTTGCAGTCTAATTAGGGCTCTCTGGCAAATGTGAAAAAGGATATGGGGTTGGGACTTTATATGAGGCAATAACTGCGATTTACCTCCATCCCTGATAATTCGGAGAAAAGCAAAAAGAGGTTGGGACTTTGTTTGAGACACACTGCTACATAACATAATATGAACCAATCAGTGTAAATATTATTTATTAAATACAAAAAGGCATACAGGACATAGTAACATAGTAAAATTTTATCATTATGCACCAATCTAATATTATTGAGTTATATGCTACCATTACAATCAGGCTTACATTTCTAGGTCTATTAAAATTTTTATTGTAAGCTTAATATGTACTATATATTGATTGCAATATAAGGTTTATATGTTACCCACTATTTACTATGCAATTTTATTCATTTTACTATGTTACTATGTCCTGTATGCCTTTTTGTATTTAATAAATAATATTTACACTGATTGGTTCATATTATTATGTTATGTAGCAGTGTGCCTCACACAAAGTCCCAACCTCTTTTTGCTTTTTCTCTGGCAAATATGATTTATGTAACAATAGTGATCAATCTTGTAAATGTTGCTACCTAAAAGAGAGCACAAGCCTTTCTTTCACATTTTTTTATTTGGACAGTGTGGAAGGGTTCCATTACTATTCTATATTATTGATCTATCAAGAGGCCTCTATATAATACCCTCATAAACATCAACTGCTCAAAATATTATATTTATAAATATATTATCATAATATTATATTAATAAAATATTATTAATATAATAATTTACAATGTGGACTGAGGTTGAATGTTTGGTCTCTGACACGGCATTGTCACCCTCAGACGTTTATCAGGAGGAAGCAATGTACTACAATTGCAAGAGAAGAATGAACTACCACGCAGTTTCTTTTATAGGTTTCTGCAACTGCTACGTGGCTTGGAGACACAATTCAAAGTGTATCTATGGTCAAAATGTAAAAGCATATATTCATTTCCACATTGCATTTCAATTATTTCTAGCGTACTCCTATTATTCTGAACAATATTGAAGTTTGTAAACTTACAAAATGTGAAGCATCCCCACACATTTGCTTCCTTGAATTCTGTGATATTTAGTACGCCTTGTGCGTAGTGTCACGCATTTCACACCACCTGCATTCTGAATAACAGCGGTAAAACCTGCTTTCAGCTGATGTCATAGAGCCACTCTAGGTTCTGGAAGGCTCTCAACTATATTGTGATCCACCCAGATCACTGATTTACAGCTGTCTCTGGCTCTCAGCGTGCATCTGACAACCAAAGCGAGCTGCGCCTGCCTCCTCTCTAGACTGAAGCTCCAGTGAGTGTTGAGGGAGCAGAACAGAGAGTGGTTACTGACAGTTACTGCTCTCAGCTTTGAGTAGACAGAGTTGAGCGATCAGCGTTTATGTGATCGCTCAGGTCTTGGGCTTAGAGCCGGCGGGGGCTGAGCTTTGCTGGGAACAGTCTATTTTTACTAGCTTTTTTCTTCCCTTGTTTCTTCAAGATTCCACGCTACATTGCTGCTAGAGCTGGTCTCTACAGTGGAGCTATGCAGATTTCCTCATTCTTTTATTAAACTGCTTGGGCAGAGCACCAGGAGCTACCATATTGTTTGCTCTGCTGGGCGCCTTTTTGAGTTTCCTGCTTTATGCCACTTTTATTGCAAAAGGGGTCAATGCTGAGAGACTGAGCACTGACATTTGTTGGGTAGAGTGCTGAGCGCCATTCAGCACAAGCTTCTCCTGGGTTGGAAACCTACACCCCCACTTTTTAAAGTGGAAGGGCAGTTGTTAACACTTGTGGGCCCTCGAGTAGTTGCCCATCAGACATTCAGGTTTAGAGACTACCCACTTTGGTTTTGCAAACTAATCTGTCACCTCTAACCTACCTCTGCTTCATTGGGGGTCTCCTGAACCCAGAAATTTCTGGTTGGCCACAGGAACCTTGTCCCATCCTGGCAACTGTCCTCTTCAGAGCAATCATTTTTTCTCCCTTGGGGCACCTGAGGGCCATCTGTTGGGCCTGGTAGCTTTGGGCTCCAACACCCCTTTCTCTCCTCAGAGGTACCTCCTGACCTATATGGCCAGATGGGTCATGCACAGTGTTAATTTTGGCAGAAAATTTTGATTTAGTCTTAGGACTAAAATGGCATTTTAGTTTTAGTCCCATTTTAGTTTTCTGCAATTGTTTTAGTCGTATTTAGTCGACTAAATCTCCAGTACGTTTTAGTCGACTAAAACTCATTTTAGTCGTCTAAAATCTAATGGGTGTAATTAAATTGTAATGCATTAGTTAACATTTCTCTACAATTTCCAAACTCATTATATACTGCTGGAGTGAAAAATCTAATATGTTATTTATTATGGTATTGAACATGAACTATATGAACAGTGTTAATTTTGAAGTCAAATTTCAATTTAGTTTTAGTCTTTTGACTAAAATGGCATTTTAGTTTTAGTCTCATTTTAGTCTTTTGACTAAACTACCATTTTAGTTTTAGTCGTATTTTAGTCGACTAAAATAATATTCATTTAGTCGACTAAAATGTTTTCGTTGTTTTAGTCGACAAAATTAACACTGGTCATGCACTTGCAGATCACCGTCCCCTGCACACCTAGTGTTCCTCATGTTGTTGGCTTCAGTGTCTTCTCATGGCGTCCATTTTATCTGGTTCTTTAGTTAAAGTGGAAGTAAACCCATCCATAAAACAGTTTATTTTCCGGCACGTGCCGGAAATGTAACACTACCATTGGTTGTGCTCTCAACCAAACTGTTAAGTCAACCAATGGCTGGTGTCTAAACTGATCACATGTGCAGCATCATGGCAGTTGTAGATTAAACAGGGGCAAAGATGGCAGCTTCCTTGGCTGAAAACGATAGAAGGGTTTACTTACACTATAAGTAGTCTACAGCATGGTTTCCCTTATGTTAATCCCCTCATTTGGTCAAGGAGTTACCCTTTTTTTCAACCTTTACAGGAGAGTCAGGTGAGGGGGGCCTTCCTCTTTGAGGCACCCCATATTTCTTATTAGAACAACCTAAGCTCTCTCATCTCACCACATTGGGAAGATCTTGTTATTAGAGAATTCTTATCTCCTAGACAGGTTGTTTTAGGCAGGAAAGTAGTCCCCTGCTCTATCATATCTGTTCCCCTCACTATTTGTTCAAATCTACATGCTATCTCCTGCTTACTCTTTGTGTAGTTCCATTATACCTTCTAATTGATCATGCTGACTTTAGGGAATTGAATATGGTCTACGTTCACACTTTGGAGTAACTTCTAAATTAGTAATTCTTAGCAATAACTCTCTCTGGCGAGGTGAATATCTGTCCTGGCAGTTTCTCCAGAAATGTACCGAATTTCTGTTGTGGACCTTGTGAACAGTTTAACTAAGGCTTGGAGCCTTCTCTAGCCTGTAGAGATTATGTTCTTTCCTTACCAGGACATCCTTCCGTTCATTGGTTTGATCCCAGTCCTTGGAGTGGTGTTTCTTCTCCGTGTTACTCACGCTTAGTCTGTGAGTCCTTTCCTTTTTGAGAAATTTTTGTTCTGTTCCACCCCTTGGTTGGATCAGATTAAGCAGTTCCATGTTTTCAATTTTAAGAGGTTACCCCCATTATGTATCTTCCTTATTAGTGTGTAAGGGAGATACATAATGTCGTCTGGCATTGGGCTTGGTTCCCATGCTGTTACCACCTGGTCTTGTCCTCATCCAGTGACCGTTTCAGGCGTTTATTCTTGGACAGCTCTTGAGATGCATGTATTCCCCTGTTTTGTTCACATTTGGCCTGATAATAGTCTATTGCTGTTGCCAATCCCTCAGTTGGACTGCTTTTGGACTTCCCAGAAGTATATGACTTCCTGTATCCTTAGATGGATGAGAGAGAAAATATGATTTTTGTACTCTCCTTATTAGAATGGCAAGTTGAATATCATCCTGGCTTCATAAATCTTGGAGTATACCTAGTTCATAAAACTACTGCAACAATTACAAAGCTAAGTAATGTTTAATACTAACCTAATAGAATTTCCACAGTGTAGTATTGAATTGCAAGCAAGCTCTACCTGGAGAAATGCTATTAATTCAGTGTTGTCCTTATATAAGTTGACCTACGAGAGTAGAAACTGTCCCCAAAAAATTCAACAAATTCTGGTTGGCTTAGATCGATGCTCGGGGACAAGACACACCTGGAGGAATCTGATTAGACTCCCCCTCTAACCCTTTCTTTCCCCTCTGACCTGTTATACTGCCAATATCTGACTTTGCAACCTGAGGTTTTCTCAATGCTTGGAATGGTTGCCTTGATTTGGGTTATGTTATCTTTTCTCTCCTGGGTACACACAGTGACTACTGCTGTTTTAATGAATGTGTCCTACTGCACAATTATACCATGCCTTACTTACTTCATACTTCCACTGAATGATAAGACTGTTCCTTTATGATATAATGTATTACAATATACTAACTGCATTGCTATTGACTGCTGCGTTGTTGGATGTTACTTGGAAAATCCTAATCAACTTCATTTCTGTTAAAAAATAAACATAAAAAAATTGCAAGTGAGTACTTTTAGTTAGGGCTTTGAGAGGGAGAAGGTGAAGACACTGGCCACTGCAGGAAAATCTCTCAATTAGAGTCTATAGCAAACATATGCGTAGATGGTATTAGTGTGTCCCAGAACCCAAGAACTCTGTTTTACAAATACTGTCCCATACCTTGCTTTGGGGCTGAAACTGTGAATGACAGTATTAGTTAACCAGTAGTGGGATGCTGGAGGGAATGGGCTGCAGTTCTGAACTATGGAGGCCCACTGCAAGGCAGTCATGCTAATCTAATAGATTCACTGCTGTCTGAGTCACTGATAAATATGCAGCTAAGGAAAATAATCAAATCTATTTAGCTTAGGGGGCAGTAATTGGCAAAGTACTAAAGCCATTGGATCAATATGTAAACCAGGCAACTAGCATTTTCAGAATTAGAGATCAATCATGGCGGCCTTATTTCAGGAGACTTTTTTGCGTTGTTTGTGTGTACCGTATCTTAATGAGCTTTATTTTGACACATAACAGGTATAGGTGCCGATGCCAGTAAGCCACCTTGCCGGAAAGCCAAAGACATTCGTAAGGACCGTCGCTTGAAAAAACTTCAGCTTCAAAATTCTGATCATGGCATGTCTTCGGGCGAAACTGTCACCATTCCAAACGCATCAAGGCCAAATACAAATGGTAGCAAGTCACTGGAGGAATTTCTTATTGTGTCGGACCCAGAGAAAGCATCACATCGGCTTGAGGTACGGTTTTCTGTGCAATGATTTTGTAAATAGTTGCTATATTATGTGAACATGTAGTGCTGTAGACCCCATAAAGCTTTTTTCATTGACCAGGGCAATGTTCAATAAATCACAGCAGAAATTAAATTTTATTTACATTGCATTCAGGTAGTATTTGAGAAATTATATTATCAAAGAATTCTCTTAATGCAAAGAAAACGTGCGTTTTTTGTTTCTTTTTTTCAATTCTGTCCAAGATAAGGCATCGAAAAGCCATACAATTGTCAAGAGTCTAAAATGGCTAAGCTATAGGTGCCCACGCAGCTCTGAGTGTGATCGTTAACCTCCTTCGACAAGTTGAAACATTTTGTTCGGTTTCGTTTTTGTAAATGGACACATGTCCATTTACATCTGCCAATCTATAGAGGAGACTGGAGGGTCCGATAAACTGACAGGCGAACCCCTTTGGTTCGCTAGTGTGAAAAAAGCCTTTGTTTTGATTTTTTTTGGGGGGGGGGGGGGGGGGGCAATGCCAAAAATGTATATTGTGCTTTACTTGCTCTGGGTCAGTGATTCCAAATGTATTAGATTAGCATAATGGCCAGGATACTAGCAATTTTAGGAAGGGAGGTCAGTAAAGACAGTCCTCAGTGCAACTTTCTAATGCTTTGTAATGTATTCCCTGTTTTTGCCACCAGGGGGCAATATAGGATCACATTAGACTACTAGAGCATCTAACCGTGTCAACTAATTTTTCTACATTTGTTAAATTTTTTTCTGGATTATAGTCAATACTATACTATATAATAACTGTTTGATTTGATAATTTGACTACCCTTGTTTGCATTCTTCTTAATTGTAAAATTATATCCCAAATGTTTCAAAATCTACAGTGTGTTATTGTGGGAAGAACTACTATACAGTAAAAGCTTGGATTGCAAGCGTAATTCGTTCCGGAAACATGCTTGTAATCCAAAGCACTTGTATTTCAAAGCGAATTTCCCCATAAGAAATAATGGAAACTCAAATGATTCTTTCCACAACAATTTATTCATAAATCCTTCAGTTTATAGTCCATTTAAAAAGATTATAGCAATGTGATAGGTTGTGTAACCATAAAATGTCCATCCACAAGGGGATTGGAAGCAAAAACTAGCAGGAGCTTCAGAGTATAAAAGAGAAGAGAGGCGCCTCTAAGTGTAGCAATATGGTTACATTTTAATGAAGGTACACCTCCCATGGTTGATGATAAAAGGGGCACATCTAAGTATGCAGGCATCGGGGGTAAAGCTGTCTGCAATCGTGACCGGAAAGACCACCCTTGCAGTAGAGCGATCTGAAAGCGAGGCTTGAACCGCTCGTGGAGCGCAGCCTGGAAGGGGTGACATCAATGGCAGTGAGGAGGATGGTCTATGTGGACATCTTTACCCCGGATGCCTGCATACTTAGATGTGCATGTTTTTATTCATCAACCATGTGAGTTTCTAAATGTTGTACCTTCATTAAATGTAACTGTATTGCTACACTTAGAGGCGCCTCTCTTCTCTTTTATACTCAGTTGTGACATAACGCTACTTGTATATTAAGACATTGCTTGTATATCAAGTCAAAGTGTATTAAAAAATTTTGCTTGTCTTGCAAAACGCTCTCAAACCAAGGTTTTACTGTACTTCTTCAGTAAGAAGGAGCGTCAGGTGTAGTTACCCATCATCACACACAAAAAAACTGTCTGCTCTTAGTTAATGTAGATTGACCCTGTTACCAGCTTTTTGGTAAATTGCAGGAAAAAGCACAAGTATTAATGCTTATCTGGCCCCTGCTCCTCTACCCCTTACTTTCCTACATAATCCAGAAGGTGATACTTAAGGCTTTTTTTGGTTAAAATAAAAAATTGGTTATGCTTTTTTTGCTCTGTGCAATAATCCTTGCACAGAAAGATCCCTTACCTCTTCTTCTGGCAGTGCCCCACGGTTCCCTGCCAGTGACATTTTTACACAGTAATCAGTGGCTATTTTTAGCTCTGATTGCTGTATAAATGTCACTGGTCTCAAAAAAAGTGTCAGAAGTGTCCGCTGTGTCCGTCATAATGTTGCAGTGCCGATGAAAATGGCAGATCACCACCATTACTAGTTTAAAAAAAAAAAATAAAATGATAATAAAAATGCCATAAATCTATCCCCTATTTTGTAGACGCTATAACTTTTGCGCTAACCAATCAGTATATGCTTATTGCGATTTTTTTTTTTATTTTTTTTTTTTTTTTTTTTTTTTTACCAAAAAGATATAGAAGAATACATATCGGCCTAAACTGATGAAGAATTTTTTTTTTTTTTGCGGGGGATATTTATTATAGCATAAGTACAAAATATTGTGTTTTTTTTCAAAATTGTCACACTTTTTTTTTGTTTATAGCACAAAAAAATAAAAACTGTAGAGGTCATCAAATACCACCAAAAGAAAGCTCTATTTGTGGGGAAAAAAGGACATAAATTTTGTTTGGGCACAACATCGCACGACCAAGCAATTGTCAGTTAAAACGACGCAGTGCCGTATTACAAAAAATAGCCTGGTCAGGAAGGGGGCAAATCCCACTTCATGGTCCTTTCTTGTTTCCCACCCTTCCTCTGTCTGTGTACAATGTTCTGTGCACTCTAATTTTCCCCTACCCTGCTCAAAAACATTATATTCCCAAACTTATATGGTCCGTGACATCATCAGCTGAAATGCTCCATGTTAATGCCGTCTGGAGGAGGATTCTGCACCGTTCCCTTTGTCGTGCACTTTCAGAATGTAATATTAAAAGGAAGTGCAATGGTCACCGATTAACACTTATAAGAGACATTCCCTCCATGTTCCCTGATTTATCTGGCTGTTTGTGTACCTCCCAGGTGCTTATGTTGCATACAAAGGCTGCCCCAACCTGTCTTTATATGTTCATGCTCCTTGCTTTGTGAAGATTACAAAATAAGAAAGCTGAAGATCTGTAAAGTAAGGCTCAGTTCACACTGGCACGGCTTTGCCAGGCGACTTTGACGCAACTTTGTCACAACTTTGAAGCAACTTATGTAATCCTCCTGTAATGTCGGATCCAAATCACATCAATTAAGATGAGGATCCGATTGGATGCGACTTCCATCCAATTCTATGGGCTGAAATCGGACAGAAGTCGTTCGAAGTTTGTGCAGGAACCTTTTCTAAAGTCGGACCAGTTAAGACGGCTCTCATAGGGAAACATTGATTTTTACATGTCAAGCGACATGAGCTTCTCAAAGTCAGAGCGCACGTCGCACCAGTGTGAACTGGGCCTAAGAACAGGTAAAAAAGGGGAAAAAAAACAATAATAATGTTTACTTGGAGTGGGGCTTTAATTTAGCAGCTGGGGGTAAGGTTGATGAGGGAATGCTATGGACTGTCAATCGGAGTCTGTTGGGGCTGCTGACATCACATCCAAGATGGTAGTGCCCAGAAGCAGTCTCAGGGCTTTTGAATGTTAACACAAGGGAAACTTTTACAGGTAAATAACATTGTTAAAATACGTAAATGCTGATTTAATCTTATAAGAAGATATTTGTTGACATTTTATTGTCTGGTCTCTTTAAAGTTGTATTTTCTGCATTCCCTTTTTTACTATATTTTGTATATTTATGCTTTGTTCGCCTGAGGAAGACAGGTAATATAGATATTAGCAGGAATGTTTGTATCATACAGAGATATGAAGCTAATTATAATCTTTGCACTTGTATTACTGTGGATGTGAATCTGCTAAACTCTTCAGGTAGTCATTAGTAAATGCATGCTGGCTAGTAATTGCATCTCTGTACCATGCTCCACTGTTATATTACTTGGCCACAAGTTTTCTATGTAGCTGTGCATGGCCATTTTTTAGCACTTTCCAGCAGCTTATTAATATTCTGCATACAGTGAATTGTTAATATATTTTATTACTAATAGGAATCTGGTAATCCACACTTTTCTTTCTTATGACAGTGACTCTTCTTGGCTTCAGTAAATTGAATAAATATGAAACAAGTTGTAGCACCTTGAAATACTTGTGAATACTAAAAATCGCAATATTAAAGTGACACTAAACAATATTCTTATTCTTCAAATCCTTTGTTGTTGTATTTTTTGTCCTTGTAAGGTCCTCTGTGAACTCCCAAATCTTTTTCCCCCCTCACCTCTATTTGGAGCGAGCAGTGCACGTTAGCTGCGGTCATGAGCACTGCTCTCTGCAAATCCCATAGTCCATCTTGGGAGCGAGCAAGAGCCAATGGCTATGTTCCTACATACAGTGGGACCATAGAAAATGAATGTAGCATCCTCTAACAGGACATTGGATCACAGCAAAAAACAAAACAAAACGTAGGTTTAGATGAGACAGAGTAATAGAAGGTACTTTTTTTTTTTTTTTGCATTAGGAATGCATACTTTAATATATACCGTATATACTCGAGTATAAGTCGAATTTTTCAGCACATTTTTTTGTGCTGAAAGTGCCCCCCTCGACTTATACTCGAGTCAAGCACTTTTCTGCAGCAAAAAATTCCATTTTCCGAACCGAGTTTGGGGCCCCGTATCTCAGGGCCCCTTGGTGCTAGAAACCCCAAATTTGGTATGCAAACCCAGTGGACCTGGTACCACAACATATCCAAAGCTGAAGTTCCTAGCCCTAAGTGGCCCCGAGATACGGGGCCCCAAAATCGGTTCGGAAAATGTCATTCTCTGCTGCAGAAAAGTGCTTGACATTTTCTGAACCGAATTGTGGCCTCATATCTCAGGGCCACTTAGAGCTAGGAACCCCAAATTTGGTGTGCAAACCCAGTGGAACAGGTACCATAGCATATCCAAAGTTGGGGTTCCTAGCACTAAGTGGCCCTGAGATGCGGGGCCCCAAAACTGGTTTGGAAAATGTCATTCTCTGCTGCAGAAAAGTGCTTGACATTTTCTGAACTGATTTTTGGGGTCCTGTATCTCGGGGCCACTTGGTGCTAGAAACCCCAGCTTTGGAAATTTTATGGTGCTAGATCCACTGGGTTTGCACACCAAATTTGGGGTTCTTAGCACTAAGTGGCCCCGAGATACGATGCCCCAAATTCGGTCAACTGTGTCTATCTGCAGCAATGTCATTTCGGGATCCTTTGGGTTCAGAGACCCCAAATTTTAGCTGCAGCTAGGGGGCATCTAGGAACCCTTAACTACAGAGTTTGAAGTTCAGGGGACCTATGGCTGCAAATGGGCACAGTGAGGCATGCAAATGGGCACAGTGATGCTGCAAATGGGCATTGTTGACCCTCTTTTCCACTTACAGTAGCTGTGCATTTCTCACCCTCGTCTTATACTCGGGTCAATAAGTTTTTCCCATTTTTTTGTGGTAAATTAGGGCCTCGACTTATACTCGGAACGACTTATACTCGAGTATATACGGTACTTTTTAATTTTCTTAAACCAGAGTTTAGTGTCACTTTAATGTTTGGTAAATACCCGCAAGATATTTCTCCTAGCTAAATGTATTAGGTAGTTGTCCCTGCATAGAGTAGCTAGAGTGTCATTGCACATCTATTATTGCCCGTATTTCATCTGTTATGTGATTCCCAGTCATACCTGTCCAGGTCTACATAGCCAAAGAGAGAGTCAACTATTTCTCTCAAAGGTGTTGCAGCCATTGAGATGTCATACTTTAATTTCCAATGAGTTCAGGTGTTACAGGTGTTTCAATAGAATCATCTTTCTACAATATTTAACTAATATTTTGTATTTATTGATTTAGCAAAGCTAAAATAAGATTATAGGCAAAGCTTAACAAATCGGGACAGAAGAGCCTTCTAGGTAGGTGTCCTAAGTCTATCTGACAATTTATTCAAGCTCAGCATTTTTAATGCTCAGAGTCCTAACCAGCTGCCTGTAGGATTCGTTGAACCCCATTTACAGTTTACATAGGGTCTTTAGAGCAGAGGTTGATAACAGGAAATTGGACTTAAATTGAATTTTAGTTTGTCTTTCCCTGATTTAAAGACTAAGGATAGTTTTTTTTTTTTTGGAATATAAAATATTTGTTCACAACTTTGGCTATGATTGTACTGGTGCTATAATCCCAATGTCTTCTCTTTTTTTCCACTCCTTTTGAAGGTAA
Source organism: Lithobates septentrionalis (assembly GCA_037952835.1). Lineage (NCBI taxonomy): Eukaryota > Metazoa > Chordata > Amphibia > Anura > Ranidae > Lithobates > Lithobates septentrionalis. Next base: position 1,466,603 of record JBBDGP010000002.1, on the reverse strand, counting down.
GACTTGTAAGGTCTTCTCCTCCTAGCCCCCAGTTCAAAGCTTCGTTTCAGGAGTCTTACCAGGTGTATAAACGCTATCAGATGACTATTCACAAGGACCCACCTGACAAGCCCAGCATAAGCCAGGTCAGACAGCAAAAGGATTTTCCAGATCTTGCAGAAAGAAGCACTTACAACACTAAAACTCATACTTGGGCTTTTAGCAACCTAACATTTTCATGTTTTTTAGTTAAAGTGTAGCAAAAGTACAGCATAGTAGAACCTTGCTTTTGTACATTTAACTTGTTATCAAAAATTGGTTACCATTTATACAGCACCGCCAGCACTTAAATCCATTCACAAAACCTTGCTAGAGAAGCCAGTGTCTTAACTGGCTCCAGAGACTTGGGTACGTCATGTGATTTGCCTGCAGCCACTCGGGCCACTGTATCATGTATCTCAACTGTACACATACTTGCTTTTGCTGGATCTTGTACTTAGCCATGTGTTAGCAGGAATCTGCAATGTTCAGCCTGAAAGGCCAAGAAATCTAAACAGGATCTTGGTGTTCAGCTCAAATAGACCTTGCCATTCTATGTTTCTTTACACTGGGCATTGACCCAGCCGTATTAATAGCTGCTTACCTGCAACAAGAGAATGTGTGCTTGATTCCACTGGCTTTTTTTATTGACAATGTGCTGATGCTGAGTTTTTGTGTGAGTCTAAGATGGCACTTCAGGGTTCACGAAAGTGCATAATAGACTAGAGAAAGTTCCTGGTGCACTTTTGATCAAGTTTCGTTTTTATTGTGTTGTGTTGGAAGAGGTGGAATTTTAATTTGAGTAGATTTTATTAGATAAAGGTTGAACAGATGTATTAAAAGCACACAAAATGTTTGGGACTAATTCGCGAAACCGAGAGAAAACACGAGCTGTTGCTTATAATAAGCAACCTTTTTGTGTATTGTTATTGTGGACAAGTTAGAAATTGGAAGGTAAAAATCAGGTACTTTGGATATCATTCTTATCTGTTCCATTTTTCCTAATTCATCCTCTTTTGTTTTATTCATCTCTATATCAGGAATTTGCTTTCATTGTGTGACGTTCACTAGAACTCAAGCAGCTTGAATCTGGTTGCTGTGGAAAATGGTTGAAGTTGTGTTCCTACTTTTCAGCTTTCTTTTAGAATGAACTAGACTATCTTTTCTCAGCCAGAGTTCTGTGGAACCCTAGTGTTTCTCCAGAGTTTGCTAGGGGTTCCATGAGCAATTTCTGACTCTCGGATAAGTTCCCACTGGTTTATGAATTTTTAGCAGGGGTTCTGTGAAACAGGAAAGGTTCCTCTGTGTTGAAAAGGTTGAGAGAGGCTGAGTGAGACTTTTAGTTGTTATATTGGCCATATACATAGACCCTTTCCTATCAATTTTGCCAGCTTTTTAACACCCAGACAATTGAATGGGTTAAGGCAACTTACCAACATTTCTGCAATGTAAATACAGTACATTTTGTACAGTAAAATGTACAGTTTACATTTTTTATTAACTTTTATCAAGAAAGGAACATGAGCCATTAAAACTCTAAAGTGGGCCCGGAACAGAACCTGTGGCACTGAGATCTTGATGCAAAACTCCTAGAAATATAAGAAGCCAGTGAATGATTTGGTATGCCAGATTCCAACAATAACATATTACTTTTGGGTGATCTGATCCCTTAAAGCAGGGGTCTCCAACTTTCTAAACAAAGTGCCAGTTTATGGTCTTTCAGACTTTAGGGGGGCTGAAATAGGGCCAGTGGGAGTAGAAAAGTATGGGTTTACCATGCCCTATTTTTTGTGTCGGTGGAAGGAATTGCCGCCTTGCTGGTGTCAGTTGGAGGACTAGTGTCCCATCGGTATCAATTAAAGAAATTCTGCCCTTTTTTGTGTCAGTGGGAGGATTAGTGCCCCATTGTTGGTGTCAGTGGAAGGAGTAGTACCCCATTGGTGTCAGTGAGAGGAATAATGCCCCATTGTTGGTGTCAGTAGATTGAATAGTACCCCAAGGGCCAGATAAAAGCAAGCAAAGGGCCACATCTGGCCCCCGGGCCGCAGTTGGGAGACCACTGCCTTAAAGCAGCTTTTTCCTTATAAGCTGTTTGGCTTATAACCATCTCACTGATGCATAGTCGGTGAGCAAAAATTGCTTTACTCTACATCACCCCCAGTTATTCCTCCATTGGATGCAACCATCTTGTGTCTCACAAAGCACAGACAGGGTTAAGCATAGCTGTGTCAATCATAGCCTGCCATAGCAAGGACACCTATGCCCTTCCTATGACCGTGACATGTCACTGCTCAGGGCATACAACAGCAGCAGGGGGGGTGGGGGGGTCAGTGGATATGTATGACGATAAGGGATTAGCTGTTGTAGTTTGCTTAGGTTGTGTGTTGTGGGGAAAGAAGACTATGTTTGGAACAACTGATGAAGTGGCTTTTGAAGTCATCACTATGTTTAAATGCTTCGTGAATGCAAATATTCACTTTAAATAAGGCAGACTACAAAGGATATATGTCTGTTTTCAACTTGATGATCAAATGTATAACTAATGGACAGTGTGATACCTATACTTTGTGTATGGATTTCGTATTCCTACATTTTTGCTTCTAACCTCATGTTGAGGTAAACAATTGTAGGAAAAACAACTTTGGCGCTCTTCTTCCTTGAGCTCATCTGGGAAATAAATTTAAAGTGTTGTAAAGCTAAAGCATTTTTTTAATCTTAATGCATTCCCTGCATTAAGGTAAAAAAGTTTTTAGGACTTGCTGTGCCCCCTCCCCCTTTTAAACACTCACTCCTGGATCGATCCTGTGCCCGTCTTTCTTTCTTTCTTTCTTTCTTTCTTTCTTTCTTTCTTTCTTTCTTTCTTTCTTTCTTTCTTTCTTTCTTTCTTTCTTTCCTTCTCTCTTTCTTTCTTTCCTTCTCTCTTTCTTTCTTTCTTTCTTTCTTTCTTTCCTTCTCTCTTTCTTTCTTTCCTTCTCTCTTTCTTTCTTTCCTTCTCTCTTTCTTTCTTTCTTTCTTTCTTTCTTTCTTTCTTTCTTTCTCTCTTTCTCTCTTTCTCTCTTTCTCTCTTTCTTTCTCTCTTTCTTTCTTTCTTTCTTTCTCTCTTTCTCTCTTTCTCTCTTTCTTTCTTTCTTTTTCTTTCTCTCTCCCCTGACAGGTAGCGTCAAGAGCCGTTGTCTCCCGTTACCCTCAGTCAAATTCAGTGAGGAGTGGGCAGGCTGAGCCACATTGTGTGTGTCAGTAGACGCACACAGCCCGGCCCAGGATCGAGACCATACATCTGCCCCCATGGCAAGCGTCTTGCTATGGGGGCAGACGGAGAAGAGGAGGAGCAGACAGCGCCGGTGGAGCAACCCAGAGGGAGAGGTTCCTGAATGCTCTGTGCAATACAATTGCACAGAGCAGGTAAGTAAGAACATTTGGTGTTTTTGGTTAAAAAAATAAAATAGAAAAAAAAGTTCAGAACCACTAATTGTAGATATTGGAGGGAAAAACCTACATCATTGAGTTGCTCTAACAGATACCCCTGAAGTGGTGTACCAAGCTAGAAGATATAAAGGTGTCCCTTTTAGTCATGAACCATGTGACAAAGCATTCATTTGGAAATATTCATATACAGTGGGGAAAATTATTATTTGCTCCCCTGCAGATTTTGTAAGATTTTTTTTTTTATCATAGGTGTATTTTAAAAGATGGAGACAGAATATCAACCAAAAATCCAGTAAAAAATACAAATACAGTAGCTGACTTTTAATATAAGGACACTTACCTGTCAAGGGAGCCCACGATGTTGGCACCCCTAGTCCATCGGCTCTGGGTGCAGGCATCACATCCTTACTAAGCGAAACAGGAAGTGAGGCCTCGTGGCTTCACAGCCTGTTTCCTACTGTGCATGCCTGAGTCGCGCTGTGCTCTCTGAATGGTCCCACTGTCTTCTGGGACCTGTGTGTCTTCCAGAAGGCAGTGGGGGGAGGATGGGCCAGACATTGCGTAGATCACTGCACAGGATTGCAACGATCTTATGAGGAAGTGGATACCTGGTTTTGGCAGGTATCCGCTCCCCCCTAAAGGTGCTAAATGTGGCAGCAGAGGAGGGAAGAAGCAAACAAGCTAAGCTTCCCCTTTTGGGTGGAGCTCTGCTTTAAGGTTTCTTGCCTATCGCTTGCCAATTCGAAGTTTCAGCTCCCTCCATAAATTTTCTATAGGATTGTAAAGGTGTTCCAAATTCACATTTAGCCTCTGAAAAGGTGCCTATATTTGCTTATAACCAGTTCAAGCATGAGCACTGGTTAAAACAATTGGGCATTGTTGGGAACTGGAGACTTAGCAAAAAATATATTGGAAAATTTGTGCCACTGATTGGTGATTCTGTCCTTTTTTTCCACATAAGTGGGAATGATTTGTATATTGCAAATGTTGCAGCTTTCTGACTTTGCCCATATCATGGAGATTTTGTGGTGCTCAGAACATTTTAGCTGCCTGTGCTGTTTTCATACACCTACCTCCTCTCTGCATAGCTCTTATGTGAGTGCTTTGCTTATGAAAGGTAAGCTGAGATCCATACATACTGGACGGGGGTCAGATTGAGCCTGCATGTTTTGAACACGCTGACTGTGGCTGGCCTAGATGGTTAAAGCAACATAACAGCATAACATTGTCTCTACCGTTGTTTCACAGTCAGTAGCGATTTTTAAAAAATGACTGTAAAGTGCAGACCAGAAATTCAGCAGACCTGTGCAGCCAAGCTTTTAGTGAACTAAAAAAAGATTGTTTATTGCAATATTTAATTACCGCATGAGTAAGATTAGTTTATGCATTCCACTGCCTACATAAGAAAGGTTTGTAAAGTTCCAGAAAAGCACCGCTTCTAACCACCACTGCTTCCTCCTCAGTCTATGGGTGTGTTCTAGGTTCTGGCCTAGGAAACCTGTCTATGCTACATGCTCTGTTTCTAAGTCAAACAGACAATTGCATGTCACTTCTCATGAAAAACTTACTTGGCACATACCATCATGCTGAGAGTGCCCGTCTAGGATTGGCTCCTTCTGACAGGTTTCACCCTCATGGGCTTAGTCATGGAGATAAGTCTGTGAGGGTTATTTGTGTCAGCAGGGGCAGATCTTAAGCTGGGACTTTTGTGATGTTGTTGTGTGCCAAGTAAAGTTTTTCATGGGAAGTGACATCACAGCATGAACTGTCTCACTCAGTGATGATACATAGGAAAAGGTTGTACTTCTTACAGCTTTAAAATTCTAACGTGTCTCTTCAAAAAGTTGCTTATAATATTTTAACTGTGTAGTGTAGGGCTGGGCAATTTCCAGGGGCCAGACATTCAGGGTGTCTAAGTGCTCATTCAGATAGCAGATAGTACCATCCTCCATGCAGACCTGCTGGCAGATGTATGTGCATCCACCTGGGAGCTGCATGCAAGTAGGCCATAGTAGGGAGCCCTAAAACATTTGCTAGAACTAGATGGACTTGTGTCTTTTTTTTCAACCTGGCTAACACTGTAACTATGTAAGATGGCTCCTAAGCTTTTTGTCTTTACAATCCCTGGTGTCTTGAATTTGCCCGCTGGCCTCTAGAATAAACTGACTAGCTCCACTATTCCCCACCCCTAGTAGAGTGTTTTCATCCTTTTTTTTTCTCTGTTGGGCTTCTGACAAAACACTAATATGGAACGTGTGACATTGCGATGCATGTTGGGATTATTGATGTTTTTTTTTTTTTCCTCCTTCCATAGCAGATGACAATACTGTATACAACAAACCTGCAGTGCCCATTACTGCACATCCTCTTCATGTACATGCATTATATTAGTCCTGTAGCTTATCCCTTATCTGCTTGACTTTCCCTTGCCCCTAAAGGTCAAGTTAGTTCCAGCCTCCATGGAGGACCCAGAATTCGTGTCAACCTTCGAATCTTCTGCAGCTCTCTATGCCAAGTACCAGATGAGCGTGCACAAGGATCTCCCTTACGAATGTGGCCCAGATGAGGTACTGCCTGTCTGCTCCTCCTAAGTGTTGTACTGTGTCCTATTCTATAATATTTCCCTCTTCAGTCTTTCCATGCCTTGTCACAAAACTTTATAGTGACATGATTGAACTTTCCCTCACACATCGCAGCAGTCGTCACTTCACCACCAGAGTAAAATAGCTGATGAGTCACTTTTTTTTTTTTTCCTGTAAGGTGTGTTTTACAAGACTCTGTGGCCTTGCCTTTCCAGTGGATTTTATGGTCAGGTTTTTTATTTTATTTTTCTGCTGAAAATGTCCAGACCAAATTTTACACACTGCTGGTTGTGACTCATACGTACTTGTTTAAAAAAAAAAAAAAAGCCCCATAATTTCATGGCGCTGAGTATAAGATAGTCACCCCTTATACCAGCTGCTGTGCAAGGTTATAAAGAATGCTTTAGGGAAAACCTTTAATGTATCAGGAAATGGGTGACACAGTCTCCTCAAGCTTGTTTTTAGCTTATGTCCAAGTAAAGAGAACATTAGTGCCTAAGATAAAACAAACTCTAATCATTGTAGTGTGGTCTGTAAATTCATTACAGTGTAGCTGTAAATGGGGGGAAAAAAAAAATAACGTGGTTTTGTCATTTGTTGGCAGGTGGCAAAAGGCTTTCCTGTAGATGTGAAGTCTGCGAGGCAGCAGTTCTTGTATGCAGAGCTATTGACTCTAGCTGGGTGGACAGTAAAGGCAGCAGATATCTCCCCTTACATTGCAGTTACCTAAGGGCTAGTTCCAAATACAACATACTGGTACTTACATTTGGAAAACAATTTAACCACACGAGAAGGAGCCAATAAGGTTTTTCAAAATTATATTTCCACATAGTTTTTTTTTTTACTGGAAGTACTGTATTGTGTAGGTAAGCAGAAATGCTTTCCTGGTCAAAAAACTTTGTTTTTTTTTACATTTGCAGTTAGTGTAACTAAATCAACAATTTATGTTGACTCCTCCTTATCCATGGTCTTGTACACACCGATGAAAATGCTGTTCATACAATTGCTCCTTTATACTTGTAGCCATTTTCCTACATGAGTGTTAAGTCTGTTGCACAAATGTATTCGGGTCTGCCCCACAAGTCTTGTTGAACTGAATGGTCTGTATATGTGGGATATAGGTAGTAATTAGAGGTCGACCGATATGGGTTTTTCTCTGGCCGATGCCGAAATTTAGAAATCGCGGTGGCCGATGGCCGATATGTGATGCCGTTTTTTTTTTTTCTTTTTTCCCTTCATCTCATAAAATCTAACAGTTAGACCCCTTTCACACTGGGGCGTTTTTCAGGCGCTTTTGGGCTAAAAATAGCGCCTGTAAAGTGCCTGTAAAACGGCTCCCCTGCAGTCCCAGTGTGAAAGCCCGAGTGCTTTCACACTGAGGCGATGCGCTGGCAGGATGTAAAAAAAAGTCCTGCAAACGGCATCTTTGGAGCGGTGTATACCGCTCCTCCACCACTCCTGCCCATTGAAATGAATGTGCACCGCTGCCGAAGCGCCTGCAAAGCGTTTTGGCAGCGGCGCTTCAGGGGCGCATTTAACCCCTTCCTCGGCCGCTAGCTGGGTTATAAGCGCCCCGCTAGCAGCCGAATAGCGCCTCTAAAATGAAGGTAAAGCGCCACTAAAACTAGCAGCGTTTTACCATCAACGCATGCCTGCTCCAGTGTGAAAGCAGCCTTAAGTAATACAGAAATTTTTTTTCATTTAAACATTAAACAAAACAAACCTCCAATCAGTTCACTTGTATGTATAATTTAGAAAAAAAAAAAAAATTATCTTAAATATTAAATACACAAAAACAGGTAATCAAAACTTTTGGACGAAAAAAAATGGGCTTACTTTACTGCTTAGGTTTTTTTTAAAATTCATTACTGTATTTTTTTTTAAAAAAAATTGCGTTTGAAAGACCGCTGCGCAAATACCGTGTGACCTAAAATATTGCAACAATCACCATTTTATTCCCTAGGGTCTCTGCTAAAAAAATATATATAATGTTTGGGGGTTCTAAGTGATTTTCTAGCAGAAAATACAGGATTTTTACTTGTAAGCAACAAGTGTCAGAAAAGATTTAGTCTTTAAATGGTTAAACTGAAAACTTCTCCACGGAGTTCAGTCTATTGATAAAAAGAACCTGAAAGATACAAATGTATCTTCTTATCAGACTTGGCAGGCTGCCCAGAGGAGGAGAAGTCTTTCCACAGATAATGTCAGCAAACTTGCATTGACTTCTATTACAGAAGTCATTTGCAAGTCACGGCTGAAGTTACAATCGGCCTTTTTTATCAGCACAATCGGCCGATGCCGATTAAGTAAATAACGCCAAATATCGGCCGATATATCGGTCGACCTCTAGTAGTAATGCTAAATAAAACGTTTTCCTGCTGTGGGCACCACATCAAACTTGAGTTTTAGAGCACATCACCATACAGATCTGACCATCTGTGCATTGCAGCGCTCAGGAAAATAAAAAAATAGTTCATGTACAACTCATGTACACATACACATTTAGAAGAGATCAACATGCAATCCATCAATGGGAATCCAGCTTTTTAAAGTATAAGTTCAGTCTAAAACTAACTCTAAATCTACTGGGAGACACGTTCTAAGACTAATCTATCTAACCCTGAAAAAGCAAAAATCGCTATTTATACCTTTTCTGCAGCTGATTTGGTCCGGCCTCTGGTCTGTGTGGAAGAGACAGCCGACAATGGCTGGGAAGTGACATCACCCATAGACTTGCTATGGGGCTTCCATTGTCGGCTGCCTCTCCTGCTGCACAAGCCTACACATAGAAACGTCCACTGGCAGCTCAGCATGGGACCGGACCGGCTGCAGAAAAGGTATGTATAGGGATTTTTGGTTTACAGGGTTAGATAGATTAGGCTTAGAATGTGGCTTCTAGTAGATTTAGGGTCCTTTCACACTGGGGCGGTTTGCAGGCGCTATTGCGCTAATAATAGCGCCTGCAAACCGACCTGAAAGTGCCGCTGCTTTCATTCCAGTGTGAAAGCCCCGAGGGCTTTCACACTGGAGCGATGCGCTGGCAGGACGGTAAAAAAAGTCCTGCTAGCAGCATCTTCGGAGCGGTGAAGGAGCGGAGTGTATACCGCTCCTTCACCGCTCCTGCCCATTGAAATCAATAGGATGGCGCGGCTATACCGCCGGCAAAGCGCCTCTGCAGAGGCGCTTTGCGGTGGTTTTTAACCATTTCTCGCCCGCTAGCGGGGGTAAAACCGCCCCGCTAGCGGCCGCATACCGACGGTAAAGCGCCGCTTACAATAGCGGCGCTTTACCGCCGACGCCCGTCCCAGTGTGAAAGGACCCTTAGAGTTAGTTTTAGGTCAAACTTCTAATTTAAGACAACTTGTCCTTTAAATTAAAGTGATACTAAAGTCTGTTATTTTTAACAAAAAAAAAAAAAAAAACATGTTATACTTGCCTGCTTTGTGTAGTGGTTTTGCACAAAGCAGCCCAGATCCTCCTCTTCTCGGGTCCCTCTTGGGCACTCCTGGCCCCTCCCTCCTGTTGAGTGCCCCCACAGCAAGCAGTTTGCTATAGGGGCACCCAAGCCGGGCCACAGCTCCCTGTGTCCATTCAGACACGGAGCCGTGGCCCGGCCCCACCCACTCTCTTCTTGTTGGCTCACTGACTTTGACAGCAGTGGGAGGCAATGGCGCTTCACTGCTGTCTCAGCGAATGAGGAGGGAGAGTCCCGGACAGCCGAGTCTCTTGTGCAACATCGCTGGATCGAGATGGGGCTCAGGTAAGTATTGGGGGGGCTGCTGCACACAGAAGGCTTTTTATCTTAAAGCATAGAATGCATTAAGATAAAAAACCTTCTGCCTTTACAACCACTTTAAAGGTGGACTTCTGTTTGAGCCCTCTCTGCATTCTTTCTGGCTGGGTTCACACTAGTGTGAATTGTATGCAGATTTCACCGCATCCAATTTGCATGTCAGAGATTGTGACTGGCTCTCTATGGAGCCGGTTTACGCGGCTCCAGTGCCAATTTGCACAGGGGTCCTGTGCGTCTTTTGGTCCAAAATTTGGGCTGAAATCGGACCTGAAACGGTGAACCAGGGACGCATCGGACCCCTGCTGTTAACCGCTCCGGCGTGCAGTATGAACCCAGCCTTAGTGTCTTTAAAAACAAAAGCTGCAATATCAGTTTAAATACAGCTGTCTAGGTAAAAAAAAAAAAAAAAAAATGAAAAATATGCTTCACCCTTCATGTGAATATGACCAGTGCCAAGATGAGATTTATAGTCTGGATTTACTTGTTTTGTGTGCATGCAGTGCATATAGTAATGCACACGTGTAAGTGTGAATGGGCCCATAGTTTTCCTTCATCTTTCACATTAAACTGCAGTGCATAGATATGAACCAGCCACAAAGGAAAGGATGGGAGTTCTACAAAATGCAAGAGTTTTACTGCTTTAAAACAAACAAATGTGAATAGGCTCCTAATGTTAGGGGGTGGAAACCCCTTTGCAATCACGGATGTGAAGTAGACTACTTACAGTACACGTATACCCAATATTTTTTTCTGATAATATTTTTACAAGTGATATATGATACACATTTCTTAGCTTGCTAGTTGTATGACATTTTAAATAACTCACAGGAAGCACTTCAGAATTATCACACTACCTTCCCAGTACAGAAATACAGACATACCTTATCCCTACACCAAGCAATCATCAGACAGTACCTGGAGGCTTCATCCTGTCTGATCTCTGTAACCACATAAGTACAGAGCCTGGCTGTGCAGTCCCTGCAAGAAAACACTTTGACTGCACTAAAGTACTTGTGGCTGGGGAACTAAGTGCCAACAGCTGCTTACTCACACAGAGCACTTCTTGTTGGCATCTGAATATCCTAATCCCAGCGGTGTCTAAAAATGTACTGCAGGTAACATTTGGTTACACTTTCTATATGTATATTCCAAAACACATCCTACTTTCCTCTTTTTAACTTTCCTGTGACTTCTGCATTCAATGATTGCTATGTTTTGCAATTCTTTTGAATTTTCTGTTTCTATTTTTTGTAATTGCATTTGTTTTTGTAATGTTCTGATTTTGGGTATAAGGAGGTAGATTAAAAAAAAAAAAAAAAAGTATTAACGGGTTTCTCTGCACTATTTTAAATCTATGTCTACTTCCAGGTAAGTTGACTCTTGAAACATGAGCAAGTTTTTCCTCAGCATCAGTTTCTTATGTTTCCTCAAACGAATTCTGCATGTTTTCTGCATTTTATTTGTGTATTCGCTGCCTGTCACTAAGCAGGGGTTAGTAGACTGTTGCACCGTAGAAATGTTAAGGGATCACATAGGCCTATGTTTCATTCAAAAGTATAGCTACCGTGTTTCCCCAAAAATAAGCCCGGGTCTTATATTAATTTTGTCAGCCAAAAACACACTAGGGCTTATTTTTGGGGTAGGGCTTGCCATGCAATGTGCTATCTTCCCAGTGGATGCAAAATGACAGAATATCCTCTATCACAGGATCACATAATGCAAAAGGTGTAGGTTTCTGCCATGCAACAGTGCAAATACCTTCTTCCATAGCCTGCCCGCTCCGATCACTGCAGAGGGAGGGGGGGCGAGATCCCCCACTGACACCCGCTTCAATGGCCCGCCTGAGCCGGCTTCAACGGCTACGATTGGTACAGAGGGAGGGGGGCCGAGATCACCCGCTGACACCCGCTTCAATGGCCCGCCTGAGCTGGCTTCAACGGCTACGATTGGTACAGAGGGGGGCGAGATCACCCGCTGACACCCAAGAGAAGAGGAGATCGGCGCTTCCATGGCCCACCCTAAGTTGCCTCCCCCGCTCTGAGCAATGCAGGGAGAAAAGGAGATCTGTACTAAGCGGCGTCGCACCCAACTAGGGCTAATTTTCGGGGTAGGGCTTATATTGCAGCCCTCCTGGAAAATAGCACTAGGTCTTATCATCGGGGTAGGTCTTATTTTTGGGGAAACACAGTAGGAGCAATAGAAGCCAGGGGACCTTTTACAACTATTCTGGAGGATCTTTATTGCTGTCTGTGGCCTCATTGGAAAGAAATTTCCTGTTCTGTAGACCCCATGACAAAAAAAAGTGGATGCAAACATTCACAAGACAAACACACAAGGACCATATATACAGTGTTCATATACAGTACATATTTACAACGTTTAGGAGGGTGGACAGCACCAGCAGGCAAAAACTGTTATCTTTGCACGTAACCAGGTGTCGCCCAAACACCCCCCCCCCCCCCTCTCAAAAAAACCCAATCCAAAATAGACAAAATACAAGGTAGCACAGTGAACATAAACGTATTACTCCATGAAAGAGTAATCCAGCAACTCCGAGCATCCCTGCCCTTTTTTAATTACTAACCTGCACTATGCAGTGAGAAAGGAAATGTGTGTTCAGGTCCTAAATAGCTTCCATATATACAACCTGGGATACTAAGATACAATGTATATACACACACTTTATATACATGTGGCTTTAAGACCCAGGACTGTAAATAAAGCTTGACAAGGGAATCCAATCTTTCAAATAATTTCAGGTGTAAAAAATGTTGCGTTGTTCAATAAAGGTAATGCCTTAGAACTATAGGCAGATCTAAAAGTCACAATCTAATTCAGCACTGTAATCATTAATACATCATAAAATGTAAGCGGTGTAAGTACCCAAATTTGACATAATATCAGCCTCCTAATACTGTAGTCCTTGTAAAGCAGGCCTGGAGTGTGAGAGAACCTGCAGCACAAGTAGCTTATTGGGCTGGCTGTCAGACTGAGGACATATAGTGAATATAACCAAGAGCAGAGCCGCGCATAGCATTTAACAGGACGCGGACGACGTGCTGACAGGGGCGGACGACGTGCTGGCGTCATCGCGACATACGAGGTCCCGGAAGCGCGGGAATTTCGATTTTAGTACCGGCCGGTATATTATTCTTTTTAATGGAGATGTTCTCCTCCTCTTTAAATAAGTGTATTACTTTGAAATAAAAAGTGTTGGATCTTATGCTATGTGAAGCATCCTCCTTTTTTTTCTGAGCATGACATCCGTGAATACCCGGCAAGTGAGGACAAGAGAGAGACTGATTACTGGATCCTGGTGTGCCGAGCAGAATTGCAGCCTAAGGCTGGGTTCACACTGGTCCGACAAACGCTCCGACATTGGGAGCTCATGTCGCATGACGTGTGAAATCCAATGTTTCCCTATGGGAGCCGTCCTAACTGGTCCGACACAAGTCGTTCCGACTTTAGAAATGCTCCCTGTACTACTTTGGTCCGACTTTGATCCTACTTCAGCCTATTGACTATCATTGAAGTCGGATCAAAGTCGGATCGCCGTCTCGCATGATCCGACTTCGGCACGCGACTTGTGCTCTGATGATCTTGAGGGGGAACTCCGCACCAAATTTTAAATAAAAAACCGGCATGGGTTCCCCCTCCAAGAGCATACCAGGCCCTTGGGTCTGGTATGGACCTTGAGGGGAACCCCCTACGCCGAAAAAACGGCGTAGGGGTCCCCCCCAATCCATACCAGACCCTTATCCGAGCACGCAGCCCGGCCGGACAGGAATGGGGGTGGGGACGAGCGAGCGCCCCCCCTCCTCCTGAGCCGTACCAGGTCGCATGCCCTCAACATGGGGGGGGTTGGTGCCTTGGGGGAGGGGGCGCACTGCGGCCCCCCCCACCCCAAAGCACCTTGTCCCCATGTTGATGAGGACAAGGGCCTCTTCCCGACAACCCTGGCCGTTGGTTGTCGGGGTCTGCGGGCGGGGGGCTTATCGGAATCCGGGAGCCCCCTTTAATAAGGGGGCCCCCAGATCCCGGCCCCCCACCCTATGTGAATGAGTATGGGGTATATCGTACCCCTACCCATTCACCAAGGGAAAGTGTCAATTAAAAAAAAAAAACACTACACAGATTTTTAAAGTAATTTATTAGACAGCTCCGGGGGTCTTCTTCCGACTTCGGGGGTCTCTCCGGTTCTTCTCCACGCTCTCCGGATCTTCTGCCGGGCTCCTCCGCTCTCTTCTGCTCTTTTGCCGCTCTTTTGCTATAGCGGAGGAGCCAGGTCTTCAGTCTTCTGCCTTCTGCCCTCTTCTCTTCTTCTGATGTTGACACGAGGCTCTCTCCGGCTGGAATGCTCTCTGTGCGATCTGCTATGGCTTATATAGGCGGTGACCCCGCCCCCTTATGCCGTCACAATCCCTGGGCATGCTGGGATTGTGACGGCATAAGGGGGCGTGGTCCTCGGGTGACGACCACGCCCCCTAAACGTCACAGTCCCAGCATGCCCAGGGACTGTGACGGCATAAGGGGGTGGGGTCACCGCCTATATAAGCCATAGCAGAGCGCACAGAGAGCATTCCAGCCGGAGAGAGCGTCGTGTCAACATCAGAAGAAGAGAAGAGGGCAGAAGGCAGAAGACTGAAGACCGTGCTCCTCCGCTATAGCAAAAGAGCGGCAAAAGAGCAGAAGAGAGCGGAGGAGCCCGGCAGAAGATCCGGAGAGCGTGGAGAAGAACCGGAGAGACCCCAGAAGTCGGAAGAAGACCCCCGGAGCTGTCTAATAAATTACTTTAAAAATCTGTGTAGTGTTTTTTTTTTAATTGACACTTTCCCTAGGTGAATGGGTAGGGGTACGATGTACCCCATACTCATTCACATAGGGTGGGGGGCCAGGATCTGGGGGCCCCCTTATTAAAGGGGGCTCCCGGATTCCGATAAGCCCCCCGCCCGCAGACCCCGACAACCAACGGCCAGGGTTGTCGGGAAGAGGCCCTTGTCCTCATCAACATGGGGACAAGGTGCTTTCGGGTGGGGGGCCGCAGTGCGCCCCCTCCCCCAAGGCACCAACCCCCTCCATGTTGAGGGCATGCGACCTGGCACGGTTCAGGAGGGGGGGGCGCTCGCTCGTCCCCACCCCCATTCCTGTCCGGCCGGGCTGTGTGCTCGGATAAGGGTCTGGTATGGATTGGGGGGGACCCTCACGCCGTTTTTTCGGCGTAGGGGGTTCCCCTCAGGTCCATACCAGACCCAAGGGCCTGGTATGCTCTTGGAGGGGGAACCCATGCCGTTTTTTTATTTAAAGTTTGGCGCGGAGTTCCCCCTAAAGATTCATACCAAACACAGTGCCGGGCATTGGCGGGGATCCAAGTCGGATCCCCGTTCATTGAAAGTCGGACATATGCCGGCTTCATGTCGCAGGGCAAAGTCGGATCCAAAGTAGGACGGCTGTCGTGTCGCACCAGTGTGAACCCAGCCTAAAGGCCCTAGCAGGGTAATCAGCCACAGGCGTTTTGACCTTTTCACAGGTCGAATCTATCCGGTAATCAGGCATTTCTCTCTGGTGACGGTCACATGCGGTGTGGATAACATATTGAATATCTGGAATGGATCTATGAATTGTGATTGGGAATTCAGGAGTGTGACACCTTTATCTTTTCACTACCTCAAGCTCTGCACCTGCTTTTTTTTCTATCACATAAGACTGTGTAACATTGGATGTATTTTTCTATTCTTTTATTGTTTTTCCTGGAATAAGGACTTTTTACTGTATCAATATTTTTGACATTCTTATGATTAGCATGTCCTGGTAAATGCTATGCGCGACTCTGCTCTTGGTTGTATTGATTTTTTTGTGATATTGCACATAAGAGTTGCTGCTTCTTTCTGAACGTTCAATTACCGGTATAGTGTTTTTACTAATAAGTGCATTTTTCCCCCCCCTTACATATGAGGACATATAGTGGCGGAAAAAGTACAGCAGGGACAAAATCTGGATTAATGATGAATATTGCAGCAAAAGCTGATTTTATTATTTTATCTTTCAATGGGATATTCATCTGGTTATATTTGTCGAGAGTTCTGCTTTAAAGTTTTTCATGAAAGGAACTCTGAAGACAACTTGTCTTTTTCTCTGCAAAATTCAAAGTGCTTCCACTGTCCTTTTTTTTTTTTTTTTTTTTTTTTTTTTTTTTTTTACTTCTTGCAGACGCTTTAATCAAAATCACAGCCATCAATTATTTTGTATTTAGGAAGGGAACACTGTAGAATGAAATGCTTTTGTCTAGGAGCATTGCTTCTTTTCCTAAACAAAATAGTCTTCTAGTTTTGTTAGTGTAAATCTTGCCTTAATTAATGTGTTTGTGTATTTAAGAGCTTTCTAGCCCTAATGTGATGTCCCAGTTATTAGGCCTGCAGTTTTGTATCTTCACTTAGTCCTGATGGCTGTATAATTAGAGCAGTGCTGAAGTCTGAACACAATGTTTTGTCATGAGAAACAGCTTATCACTTCACTCCAATCAGTGTCAGGACTAGCTTCCTCTTTGCATTGGGAGAAAGTGATTAGAGGAGAGTGGTGAGCTAATCCTTAAAGGAAAACATTAGTAGTTTCAAGAAGTACACAATTTGAACGTTTATTTTAAGTGTTAACTGAAAGTAATTTTTAAAGCGGTAGTAAACTGCATAAATCAGGCCCCTGGCAGTTTGTCATGATGTGCTAGTATGCATCGTATACTAGCAAATTATGACGGACTTGAAAACGAAGCCCTCCAGCGGCGTGCTGTCACCGCTGAAGGCGCTTCCATCTTCACGCGGTCTTCTTTCCTGGTTTGCGAGCATCGGCTATCTGATTGGATGTGCCAGCGACGACGTCGCCCCCGCGCATGAGCACAGGGATTGCTGTTTATGGCACGACTCTGAAGGAACGGCACAGGTATGCCATTCCTTCAGAGCGCTGGTGACGTCACCGGCTGTATCTAAAGTAATTATCTCTTAAACAGTGCACGTTTAAGAGAAGTTTACTGTACCTATAGGTAAGCCTTATTATAGGCTTACCTATAGGTAAAAATCATACAAGGGAGTTTACTCCCACTTTAATTGATGTTCATGCTTGCTAGTTCTTTTCTTTCTTTCCTTAAGCTGGCCAAATGCATGGCCATTTTCACTCCATTTCATCCACTTTTTATCCATCAAGAATCGCACATGTGATTGCAAGTATTCGTCAGAAACTAAGCAGTTGACCACCAGAATTTGGTCGTGAGCAATACATTGACCGGTTTAAGGTACCTTTATTGGAAGATTAAATCTAGTGGGAAAAAAAAACTACAGCAATTTAATCGACAGTGGTCTTTGCAACACAAATTTAACTTGTAATTTTGATCTTTCTAACAAATTGCTATATGTAAGGCCAGCTTAAAGCCAGCGAGCTAAACGGAAAAAAACCAAAACTGACAGATCGATATACTAGCACAAGTAATGTTAGTACAGCGATTTCTTCTGCTGCGCTATTGTGTTCTGATAGGGGGACCAAATCCATGTTGCTGGACAGCATTTTATGTGCAAATGTACATGGTATAGCACATCCAAAGAAAAAAACTCATGAATATGTATGTGCATTTACTCTACTGCCCAATCCTCACATTTTTATGCAGGAATTTCTTTACTAGAAATCTGTTCATACATCAGTACCGTGTACTTAAACTGTAGTTTTAGCAGCTTGGATACAATGCTCAGCATATTGTTCTGCATTTTACAAGGTACGGGGATACAAAACACGTGTATTGTAATGCCGCGTACACACGGTCGGACTTTTCGTCTACAAAAGTCCGACAGACTTTTGGCGGACTTTTGGCGGACTTGCGGCGGACTTGCGGCAGCCTTTCTAACGAACGGACTTGCCTACATACGATCACACAAAAGTCCGAGGGATTCGTACGTGATGACGTACACCGGACTAAAATAAGGAAGTTGATAGCCAGTAGCCAATAGCTGCCCTAGCGTGGGTTTTTGTCCGTCGGACTAGCACACAGACGAGCGGATTTCTGGGTCCGGCGTAGTTACGACGTAAAGATTTGAAGCATGTTTCAAATCTAAAGTCCGTCAGATTTGAGGCTGGAAAAGTCTGCTGAAAGTCCGGGGAAGCCCACACACGATCGGATTGTCAGCCAGCTTTAGTCCGCCGGCGTCCGTTGGACTTTTGTAGACGAAAAGTCCGACCGCGTGTACGCGGCATAACATTTTTTTTTTATTATTCCCATTTTTTAAAAATCTCTTTGCTCATCCGCTTTCCTTTGACTTTTGTAGATCTGTCAAAGGTTGAATGGTCTGAAGTCAGTAGAGCTTGGTCAAGGGTACATTACAGGACAGGGATTTTTTTTTTTAAAGCTGTCATCTTCTGGCCATGCATACAGCACAGATTTGAGAGGGGGAAATCCTTTAATTTCCTTTTTCATTTTTACTGTGTTTGCTCTTAGACAATAATTGCCCCAAAATAGTATTTCTGATAGAACTATATAGGTAAGCTTTCTTTCTAACTCCTTACTGTAAGCAGTGTATTCTACATTCAGGCTGCCTCCCTTAAACCTCATTTTGCAATAAATTTGTATCTAGTTGTTTTTACCTCCGTTACTGACAAAACAAGCATTATTTTTCATATGCCTAGCCCAAGCCATTCCGGGACACACTTAAATCCTGCTCTTGTCTTCCATAGTAGATCTGTGGACAGGAGAGGCCAGTAAATATAGACTTGTTCCTCTACTTTGATTTAGAGCAATATGCAGCTTGCTGGGGAGAAGGTGAACAAGCACTTCTCTGTTCTGTACTACATTAGCTCAGCCCTCCCTTCATCCTCCAGAACAAGTAGAGGAGGGGGGTACTCTCTGCGTGCCTTCTAAACCGCAGCCACCCGCCAGTGAAACGGAAATGCAGGAGGCAAACACACCGGGCCCAGCTAGTTCCAGCTCCAAGGGACAATCACAGCTTTGACATTGTGCAGTAACAGCATGTGCAAGGAAGCAGGCCAGCATATTGATGGAATGCCTTCTTTCCATCCTTCCCCCGCCTCCATATACACACACATTTAACCCTTCACTGACCACACTGCACGCCTAAAGCAAACCATTCTTTTGCTGTTGTCCTTATAAGCACAAATAAATGCTACACGCATATTTCTCACCAATATAGGTGTTTTTCTTTGTTCTTTTTAATCTATTCAATCTATAATACATTTCCACGTATTCACATTTTTGGCTGTAAAAGAAAGCATCCTCATTTTCAGTTTTCCTTGAGTTGCTTTTTTTTGTATATAAAAAATAGTTTTCCCCAGTGTTCCTGTGGTCATTACATCATGGTCATGCTTCAGTGACCACCTATTCTGATATGGCAAGATTTTTCTTATGCCCAGTAGGCCTTTAAATTAAAGCATTTCCTTGATCAACTGCAAGGCTCCATGCCTTACAGTTGATCAAGGAAATGCTTTAATTTAAAGGCCTACTCCAGTAGGAACAGAAAATTAAGTCTCAATATGCTTTCTTTTAAAAACATTTGCATATTTTTTTCAGATTAACTGACCCAAGGCTTTGTTTTTTTCCTTTTTGTTTTTTTTTCTAACGTAACCAGGGTGATAGACTGGTGTCATAATTACTTTCATGACTATATTCTGGCATCCTTAAAACATTTGGTTACTAAAATTGGAGCAGACCGACTCAGGAGCAGCTGTGCATAGTAACTAATTAGCTTCTAACTTCAACTTTTTCAGTTAAAGCGGAGTTCCACACAAAAATGGAACTTCCGCTTTTCGGAACCCTCCCCCCCCTCCGGTGTCACATTTGGCACCTTTCAGGGGGGAGGGGGGTGCAGATACCTGTCTAAGACAGGTATTTGCATCCACTTCCGGCATAGACTCCCACGGGAGTCTATGCTTCTTCCTGTCCCTCTGCGCTGTCTCCTGGGAAACACACAGGTCCCAGGAGACAGCCGGGACCAGTTACGATGCGCAGCACGACACGCACATGCGCAGTAGGGAACCGGGAAGTGAAGCCGCAACGCTTCACTTCCTGATTCCCTCACCCAGGATGGCGGCGGCAGCTGTTGAGAATCGAGCGGGTTCTCGGCGTCGGCTGCCGACATAGCTGGACCCTGGGACAGGTAAGTGGCCATTTATTAAAAGTCAGCAGCTGCAGTATTTGTAGCTGCTGGCTTTTAATATTTTTTTATTTAGGTGGACTCCCTCTTTAAAGTAGGTGAGATGAAGTCACAATGTTCATTCAACCAATCGGGAGAGGTCTTGTATTTATTTATTACAGGTATATAGTGCCGTCAGTTTACGCTCCACTTTACATATACTGATAAAAATACAAGGTTTCTCCTAAACTGCGGAGAAGCTCTCAGCCAGACTCTGTGTTGTTTACTGTATGTAACTAATGTCACTACAATCCGTTACAGCACACACACAGCGGCTGCATCTTTCTATAATGGAAATAGTTTGGGCCAGCTTGGCCCAATCTGAATCGGTGCCATAGGCAGGCTAGTTCTTCTTTGAGTATTTTTCATCACGATGTCATCTATGATGAGGGATGCCAAAAACATGGACAACAGGTTTATTATTGTTTTTAATACTTTTTTTTTATTGCAACCCATTTTAGGGACCTTATTCATAACCAAAAAATCTAGTTCCAAACATTCCAAGGGCTTAGATCTGGTTATAATTCAAAGGAGAACTGATTGTAAGAACTAAAAGCATTGATTAGCAAATGCTGCCACCACATCTAAGAACTGGTAAGCAGCAAAATTTTAGATTTTTTATCATGGGTTTATATAGCCATGTGCATCATCAAAAAATAGCTGAAAATGTCGCACCAGTCTGAGTTTAACTTGTACTGTAAAGTTCGGAAGACCTTGTCCGTCCAAAGTTTTGTCTGGATGTGGAGATTCATTGAATGATAATGAGTGGGTTGCTAGCAAAAAACATATTACTTGGGTCTTTTAGGCCTCATGAACATTGGACGTTTTTACAGCTGCTGTTTTTTGGCTTCAGACATTTTTTTTCTAGAGTCAATAAACGCTCCAGCATGTTATCCTATGTGTCCATGCATACATAGGCTGTTATCAACTGTTTTTGGCTGTAAAAACAAAACTAGTGGGTTCTGAGAGGATTTTTTCAGCTGTAAAAATGCTCTAAAGCTACTGGCGTTTTTATAACGTTATTATAACATCCAGTGTGCATGAGGCCTTATACTTCTATTATAGGTATTTGATTGAAAGCTCAGATCTGATTAGTATATCAGGGTTATCAGTTTAATTTCATAACTTTGTGTATGTTTGTTTTTCAGCACAGTGAATTTATATAAAAATTTGTCCTGTAACCTTACGGCACTCGGCTTATATTCCTACTGTCATACTGCCAGTAGTTACTGAACATGAACGTTACAAGAACGTAGATTTTAGTGAAAAGCCCTGAATTACTTCTGACTGGTCCAGGTTGTAACCCTCTTTCTCAGATGTTTTTTAAACAGCAAAGGATCCGTCACTCTGTTTCCATTTTGTGAAGGACTAAATTCCACAACTGTAATGCCCTGTACACACGGTCGGATTTTCCGACGGAAAATGTGCGATCGGAGCGTATTGTCGGAAATTCCGACCGTGTGTAGGCTCCATCGGACTTTTTCCATCGGATTTTCCGACACACAAAGTTTGAGAGCAGGCAATAAAATTTTCCGACAACAAAATCCGTTGTCGGAATTTCCCATCCCATTCCCATTTCACAAATCCGACGAACAAAGTGCCACGCATGCTCAGAATAAATAAAGAGATGAAAGCTATTGGCTACTGCCCCGTTTATAGTCCCGACGTACGTGTTTTATGTCACCGCGTTCAGAATGATCGGATTTTCTGACAACTTTGTGTGACCGTGTGTATGCAAGACAAGTTTGAGCCAACCAAAAAATGGGGGGCAAAAGATCCTTGAATCCACACTCACCAAAGTTGCAAACAGCAAATAGAGTACCAGCCGATTCGTCAATATGTGACGGGATACCTGCCCTAAAAGCAATGGCACTATATCAACAACAGGAAAAGCAGACAAGGGAGTCCCCAGAAAGCAAAAAAGGGGAATGGTCAACTACGGCTTATGGTACAAAAATGAAAAAAGGCTTTATTAAGGGGGGGGAGGGGGAGTTTGAGCCAACATCCGTCGGAAAAAATCCTAGGATTTTGTTGTCGGAATGTCCGATCAATGTCCGACCGCGTGTACAGGGCATAAGAGTGTAGTATTAGAATTCAGCAACAGATGGTGTTAAGGCTTGTTTAAACCACAATCCCTGTGTTCAGTATGTACTTCCTCATATGCATATACATGCATTTTTTATGTATTTGCAGTGCGTTTTTTTTTTTTTTTTTTTTTTTTGCGCTTTGTTTATTTTTTGATGGAGTTGTCTGTTCATGCTTTGTGTGTACATGAATTGCAGTATAATACTGTGTACATTATTTTATCACTGTCACGTGATAGTATACCTTTTTGGGATTGTATTCGAGATGTGCGAAGAGAGATCACACAAACACTTTCAGGTATAACATTTAATTGTATAATGACAGATACAGATAACAAATGGTAATAATGTTAGAAACTATAACAAGAATACCTAAATAAAGATGCTGTTTCCGCCACGAGTCCCTCCATTTTATATGGTGTGGCACAGATGACCAGATCAGACGCATGCCTGATGGCAGCTCTTATTCCAAGTTTTAGCTGTAGTATATAAGACTTGTGTGTAAGGAATGGCCAACCCCAGCCAACTCCCCTGGAGCAACAAGACATTTTAAGGACTTGGTCAGTTTGTAATGACATTCCTTTGGTATGAAGTCAGCTAAGGTAACCAGGATAGCAGAGGATTTCTTAGATATTGTGAGACCACTTTAATAAGGAAATATGAAATATGCAATTTCTCCATCAATGCATACAATTCATATTTCTTTACAGAATTTACATGCTAAAATTGCTGCATGCTCTACTTTTTCAAATGCATGTGAAAGCAACAGTGTAAACTGCCTTCTTTGAAATACGTGTATTATTCTTAACCACTAGCCGACCAGCCGCCGCAGTTATACTGCGCCAGGTTGGCTCGGCTGGGCAAATAGCCATAGCTGTACGTCGCTCCTTTAAGACGACACAGCAGGCGCACGCGCCCTCCGTGTTTCCCCGAAGCCGATGCGCGTGCCCGGTGGGCGCGTTGACTGCCAGGCACCCACGATCACTCGTGACAGAGCGAGAACCGGGATCTGTGTGTGTAAACGCATAAATCCAGATTCTGTCAGGGGAGAGGAGAGAGATTGTGTGTTCATACTAAGTATGAACACCAATCTCTCTCCTCCCCTAGTCAGTCCCATCCCCCCTACAGTTAGAACACACCTAGGGAACACCGTTAACCCCTTGATCGCCCCTAGTGTTAACCCCTTCTTTGCCAGTGTCATTTATAGAGTAATCAATGGCTAATTTTAGCACTGATCGCTGTATAAATGTCAATGGTCCCAAAATGGTGTCAAAAGTGTAGGATCTGTCCACCGCAATGTCGCAGACCTTATAAAATTCTGAGATCGCCGCCATTACTAGTGAAAAAATAATAACAATGGCATAAATCTATCCCCTATTTTGTAGACGCTATAACTTTTGCGCAAAGCAATCAATATACGCTTATTGCGTTTTTTGTACCAAAAATATGTAGAAGAATACATATCAGCCTAAACTGAGGAAAACATTTTTATCTATTTTTTTAAATTTTGGGATATTTATTATAGCAAATACTACAAAATACTATGTTTTTTGCGAAATTGTTGCTCTTTTTTTGTTTATAGCACAAAAAATAAAAACCGCAGAGGTGATCAAATACCACTAAAAGAAAGCTCTATTTGTGGGGAAAAAAGGACATACATTTTGCTTGGGTACAATGTCACACAAACGCGCAATTGTCAGTTAAAGTGACGCAGTGCCGTATCGCAAAAAATGGCCTGGTCAGGAAGGGGGCAAATCCTTCTGGGGCTGAAGTGGTTAAAGTGTTACTAAAGGGTGCATTTTTTTCTTTTTAACCCCTTTCTTACCGCGCTATAGCCAAAATACGGCTGCCCTGGGGGGCATCTGGTGCTGGCCAGTCACAGGGGCCCTTTACCACGTGAAAAGCTGTGTCCAATCACAGCTGATCAGTGTAAACAGAATTGACAGTTATTGGCAGTACTTTTGTCACAGCATGAGGAGAGGAAAGGAGAGCCGGTAACTGGCAGTCCTGACAGAGTACATGCTTACTTTGGTACTTTATAAATAGACCTCCAACACCCATATACACAAAAAGGGGTGTCCAGTGCATGTTCTTCATGCTTTTTGGATACACCCCAAATGTTGTACTTAAAAGGATATATATTAAGCCTAATGGCCTAATACACACATGCTTTGCATTTGCTTTTCCTTGTGCTTTATTGCATTACAGTGAATGTGTTTAGTAAATGTAGCAAGGAACTTCAGATTCATTCCTTTCCCTAGATTTCCTCAGTTGACAATTTACAGGAAGCATTCTTTGATTGTATGAGGTGAAGATTGTGATGTCGCTGCCCCATCTCCAGGCATGTACTGGCCATCGGGACTACCGGGAGGTTCCTGGTGGGCCGATGGCTCAGTGGGCCAGTCAGGTGCCGTCCTGGAGCCGCTCCTCTGACAGTGAGTGATCGCAATTTCACTCCTGTCAGGAGGAGCAGCTTCCGTCATATGCTGGAGAGAGCATTAGGCTTTCTGCTCCCTCCAGCCTGCAGGGGGAGATAGACCAACGGTAGACTTACCTTCCTCTCTCCCCTATCACTTGTTATCACATGACTGGAGAGAGGAACGAGAAGCTGCCTTCAAAACTATGAGTACATGTGGGAGGGGGAGGAGAGGGAGGACACTCTGATGTGAAGGGGGCTGCTGATGGGGGCTCTCTGATGTGAAGGGAGCTGCTGATGGGGGCTCTCTGATGTGAAGGGAGCTGCTGGTGGGGACTCTCTGATGGGGACTCTGATGTGAAGTGGGCTGCTGGTGGGGACTCTGATGTGAAGTGGGCTGCTGATTGGGACTCTGTGAAGGGAGCTGCCGATTGGGACTCTCTGATGTAAGGGGGGCGCTGTTGGGGACACTCTGATGTAAGAGGGATGCTGTTGGGGACTCTCTGATGTAAGGGGGGCGCTGTTGGGGACACTCTGATGTAAGAGGGGCGCTGTTGGGGACACTCTGATGTAGGGGGGGCGCTGTTGGGGACACTCTGATGTAAGGGGGGCGCTGTTGGGGACACTCTGATGTAAGGGGGCGCTGTTGGGGACACTCTGATGTAAGGGGGCGCTGTTGGGGGCACTCTGATGTAAGGGGGGCGCTGTTGGGGACACTCTGATGTAAGGGGGGCGCTGTTGGGGAGACTCTGTAAGGGGGGCGCTGTTGGGGACACTCTGATGTAAGGGGGTTGCAGTTGGGGACACTCTGATGTAAGGGGGGCGCTGTTGGGCACACTCAAAATTAAAGTGGGCCGGTCATGAGGAAGTCCAGGGCCAAATTTTTGTCCCAGTCCAGCCCTGCTCATCTCTCCACCTCCTCCAATCAGAGAATGCTTTGCATTCATTGAGAAAATGCAGAGTGTTTTCTGAATGGCGCCTGTGCCAAGGAAGCGATTCCCTGTGCCCACTATGAAGCAGGGGACCCAAAAGATGTCAGCGATCACCGAGTAGGGGTGACTACTATAGTGATTTCCAGCTTCCACAGGGATTGGCCAGGTATGGCAAATGTATACTTAGATTGGTCTGAGCTGGACCAATGTAAGTTTGCAAAAAAAAAAAAGCCATACCTAAGCTTCAGCTTTACTAAAGCGGCATTGCATACAACTTACATGGCTTTCATATTATGATTTATGCAACTTTTTAATCACTGTTTAAGCATACAGTTTTAGAAGATTATCACAAAGAAATTTGAAGCTGGAACATACAGGTATGCAGATCAGGTGCTCTGACTTGACTTGCTTCATGCTTGTTTTGGGTCAGTGACTGAAAGTGTCGCATTTCCGGAAACAGGTCAGCAAAGACAGTCTCTGTGTTGCTTCTGGTGCAGGTTGCCTTTAAGCACGTGGTAATTGGAGGCACAACAAAATATGCAATTTGTTAGTGAGAAAATCTCTCCTTACACTTAAGGGTAAAAATTTCCTTAAAGAGGAACTGCCGTCTGCTCACATTTGTAATAAAAACATCTTTGCCATTCTGAAGCTTCCCTCCAACCACTTTGCATATTATTTTATATATACTGTGATTCTGTACTTGCTAAATATGCTGCAGAAATCTCCCTCCACTGAGTCTGACTGCAACCATTTTAACTGTGGGCAGCTGAAGCTGCTGCCTGTTCACTTCCTGGATTTACAGAGGCACACCTCCAGCTCTGCAGCTCTCATTGGCCCTCTTTTGACTCATCCCCCCTCCCTTCCTGGCAAACTCTCATGAGAGTGAGAGAGCGAGAGCTGTGCATGATGTCATTAGCCTAGGCTTTTTATCAGGCAAGTAACAGGAAGTGGGCTGTATAAGGTATTTACTGGCAGAAAAAAAAATGTTTTACTATCCAAAGTTAAAACAACAAGGGCAGAGGATTAAAAGTGGTTGTAAACCCTTACAGACCACTTTTACCTACAGGTAAGCCTAGATTAAGGCTTACCTGTAGGTGCAAGAAATATCTCCTAAACCTACACGGTTTAGGAGATATTTGCAAAAGACAGGCACCGATGTCTACGGCGCATGTGCCATAGACAACGGTGCGCAGGTGTACTGTGTGCAGTTTCTAAGGGCGATAATGCCGTTAGTGGCGGCTCCTGCGTGCATGCGTGGCAGTGACGTCATCGCGGCTATGTCCACAGCGCCGGAGCCCCAGTACCCGGAAGTCACTCCAGGAGATATGGCAGCGACGGAGGAGGGGAACGAGGACCGCTTCGGGGGCTTCGATCTCAGGTAAGTAATTTATAATGAGCTAGTATGCTATGCATACTAGCTCATTATGCCTTTGTCTTGCAGGGTGTTTTATTTTTTTTCCAGAGGGTTTACTTCCTCTTTAAGGCCTGATTCACACCTATGCATTTTTAGGGCTTTTTGCATTTTACAGATTTGCACTACAGAACGTGTTCCATAGGAAACCATAGTAAATGGACTGTGGTGCAAATCTGCAAAATGCAAAAAGCACTAAAAATGCATAAGTGTGAATCAGGCCTAACAGATGGAGAGATGAAAAAATAACTGAAGTTCCACTTTAAGATTATTGTTTTGCCTCCAGTACAGAACCCTTAGAAACTTCCATCTGCGTGTCTATGCATTAGAGCTTCTGAACTTGTAACCTCTGCGCAGCAGCTGCCTCTGGTTGGCATCTGCTAGACACTGTTCTTATTACCATCCCCTCATTTCACTAGCTCGCCACACCTATAATAAAGATGTACATACCTTTTCTGCTGCAGAGTTGGAGAATATTTTCTGGCATCATCAAACACCAATTGTCCATAATACACAAAGCATACTGATTGATAGCATGGGTATTTGTTTCCATAGTCTATTTCTCTGGCAATCCCACTAATTGCCATCTCTTGTCTCTAGGACCTCCGTCATTTCATATATTTGGCCCTTCCCTGTATTTTTTTTTTTTTTGCGCGTGTTGTAAATATTTATTGTGCTTTCCAGTTTTGACTGCACATCATTCTGCATATAGCTCACTTTTTAAACAATTACCCAACATTTCCTACTGAGCCACTTTATTGTCTCATTCCTGCAGCGCAGAACTGCAGGTTCTGTAATAGTCGTTGCGCTCCATTTCGAGCAAAGCCCGCTTTGTTTCATAAGGTAACAAGTTTATTAAGTTTTAAAACCATAAAAATGGCAGAGTAGGTGTGAGTGAGTTTTCTGACTTTATTGCAGTTCCAGCTTGTACTGCCAAGTGGCACTGGTCTTTATAAGAAGAAAAAGTATGCATTTGTTAAATGGAAAACACGTCTAGATTTTTGGTGTCTCGATGTTTCATTCCATCTCAAAGCTTATTGAAGGGTTAGGAACTTTTTATAAAATTGAAAAAAAAAAATTCAGTTGCTACAAAATTCAGTTGCAGTATGGCTAGTGCTGCCCTTAGATATTTAGAATTAAGTTAGCAAAAGACAGTAGGAAGTAACAGCCGCAATATAATTGTGTATAAACATTTTTTCCATTAACATTGCAATCTGTTTTAGGGGGTGGGGATGAGGTTAGTGGGTATTGGCAAAAATCTAGGCTGATACCCTGATCTGGCTAAAATTTTTATTTAAAGTTAAGCTTTGGAATTTCTTGTTCAATAGTTTTTATTGAGTTTTCAGAAAGCTTACATAGTAACAGCAGAGGTGCACAGTGGTGTAAAGTAGTGTAAAACGTAAGCATGAACATGGAAAGAAAATCTGGTAAGATACATACGTGGTGGGGAACACACAGGTTTGTGATAGAATTAGAAGGTTCAGCCATAGAAGCTAATAGCAAAGTGGAGTGGTACAAAAACATAGGCATCTTAAATATGTGCAATATTTGCAGTTTGAGCAATCGATTTAGAGAGAAAGAGATCGAAACCTCTCTAGCAATACAGACCAAACAGCATGTGCAGCCTGACTCCATGGACTCTGTGTTATCAGGAAATTATTAGGGGACAGTGAAAGAAGCTTTAGAGAAGACAGGATCAAACAGCCTTTTTACACAGTGGGAAGGATTAACTCCTTAGGTTCCACAGTGAGTATTCTGCATATACAGACTGATTTTACGGTTGTGGGTTTAGTAACACCTGGAGGGATTGAGAGTAAAGACCACGATATTGGTGAAGGGAGCAGCAGTGAAGACACTGGTAATGGTGGTCAGATTGACAGTGAAGAAACTGGTATTGGTGTTGAGACCAGCATAAAAGACACTAGTATTAGTATTGATAACACACTATTAGTACCCTCTAAAGAAGGCCCCTCCCAGGAACATAAGTGTAGAGCCTATTGTCTGACGTCATCACGCTTGTGAGTACATGGAAGTCTTTTTATTTGAGTGCATTTAGAAGCTTCTTTCTTTTTAATAAATTAGTTAAAATGGAGAGCACTTTGTGTGTGCTATTATTCTGAGGGAGCTGTGAATATGGATTTGTACCCTTGGATGTTAGCGATTTAAGACATATATAGTTACATAGTTAGGTTGAAAAAAGATACACGTCCATCAAGTTCAACCAAAAAAAGAAATACTATCTCATATACACAAACCTACACCCACAGTTGATCCAGAGGAAGGCAAAAACACTCAGCAGAGCATGCTCCAATTTACTACAGCAGGGGGAAAAAATTCCTACCTGTTCCCCCGAGAGGCAATCGGATTTTCCTTGGATCAACTTTACCTATAAATGTTAGAACCCAGTTATATTGTGTACATTTAGGAAAGAATCCAGGCCTTTTTTAAAGCAATCGACTGTGTTTGCCAGAATCACCTCTGGAGGGAGTTTATTCCACATTTTCACAGCTCCTACTGTGAAGAAACCTTTCCGTATTTGGAGATGAAATATTTTTTTTCCTCTAGACGTAAAGAGTGTCCTCTGTGGTGGCCTTAAAGTGAATAACAACACCAAGTTCACGATATGGACCACTTATGTATTTGTACATGTTGATCATATCCCCCGTTAATCTCCTCTTCTCAAGAGGCAAAAGATTCAGTTCCTCCTAAGCTTTCCTCGTAGCTGAGCTCCTCCAGTTCCCAGATTTTATCCTTTTTGAGAACTGGTGCCCAAAACTGAACTGCATATTCCAGATGAGGTCTTACTAATGAGACCTTACCTTTTGGAGTTGCTGTTTGAAGCTGGAATCGATCCCCACCATCATTATACTTACTTTGTGCCTGTTTAGCCCTTTTATAATTTGGGGGTAAATAGTAAGGTAAGCTGATTCATATACACACTTGGTGTGAAGGTGTTGTCACTATTTTACTAGCAGAAGTGTTGCGGTATAATATTATTGCACACGTGTTTTTCTCACAGAACTTTTTTTAATTTTTTTATTTTAGGAAGACGCATATGAACTTTTTTCACCTTTTTATCAGTTTATGTAGCAATTTATTATTTATATGTTTGCACTTTATAATTTTTTTTTGTCTTCCACCTTATATATATTTTACAGTGTGAAGCTGTTTATATATGAGTACTAATATTTATAAAATAATCAATAGGGTTTATAGATGAAATTCATGATTGAGTTATAGCACCTTGCACTTTATTTTTTGGGGGGGTTCTTGAGTGAGTGCTGCACAAATTTTAATGTTTATGACACTAGTATTGGTGAAGGGACAAGCAATAAAGATGCTGGTATCAGTAGAGACTGTGAAGACACTGCTGTTGGTGCAGAAGCCACCAGTGAAGACCCATGTATTTGATGAATAGCTGTGAAAACACTAGTATTGGTGGTGAGCCTCGCTGTGAAGGCACTGGTATTGGAAATGAGTACAGCGGTGAAGACATTCATATTAGTGATGAGACCAGCCGAGAAAACACTGGGATTGGAATGGTTAGATGACAATAAAGATATTGTTGGTAAGGCCTGCAGTGAAGACCAAGCTTTTGGTGAAGGAACCAGCAGTGAAGACACTGGTATCAGTGGTGAGATGAGCAATGAAGACACTAGTATTGGTGATCAGACCAGCAGTGAAGATGCTAGTATTGATGGTTAGACAACACTAAAGATACTGGTATAGTTGAAGAGACCAGCAGTGAAGACACTGCTATTAACGAAGGGGCTGGCAGGGAGGATACTGGTATTAATGAAAAGACTATATGTAAAAATAGTGGTATTGGTGTAAAGACTGGCAGTAAAGACCCTGATCTCGTTGAAGGGGCCATCCAGTTGAGAATGCCTCCAGGACTGCAGTTTGAAGAAACATCTTTTGCATTTTTGTTAGAATGGCTGGCTACAGCCAGATTGAAATGGAAAGGTAGCAATATAACAACATTTAAAGAAAAGCTTGTGTAGCAGTTATACTTTTATATTAAAATGATTTCCTTTTACCACCTTTTAGAGTTTCTAAGCGCAAATTATTTTCCTGAAGTAGACTTCCAAATTCTGCTAAAACTTAAATGCATGTTTTGGTTGACTTCAGTTACTATCTGGACAAAAATGAAGTTTGTATAAATTATTACTTTGAATTCCTATGGAGTATTTCTATACACTGCCACCTCTTTAGAACTAACCGTGAACACAAATTTCTGTAATTTAAGAATTCTCCATTTTCTTTGGCTGCTGTAAATAGACCACAAAGCACAGGTTAGGGGAACATTTTCTTTGGCTCTCACACAAGTTGTAAAGTCTTTATGGCACTATTGGTTATTGGGCAAGGTGGACATTGCAGATGAAGGAAGTGAGGGGGCGCAGAATGTACAATGCCCTTTTCTACACATAAGTTTGTGCCTCATATATGAAAGGTGTCTCAAATATAAAATAAGCGTTTTATTTTTTCCTTCATAACGAGTTTCTTACTTTTATTCTGAGACCTGCCTTGAAAAAATGACAGCTGCTGTTATCGGGCAGCACAGGAACACTGATGTTAGACATTTTATATTAAAAAAGTTCTGTCTCTTCATCTTCTAAAAGACAGATAAAGATGTCTAGTAAATTGGACCCATTATTTAGGTCTATAGTGGTCAAACTGGCAAATACAGAAAGCCTCACGTTTTGGCCTGTGACATATTCATAGTGGTACACAATAAAATTCACACCAATGTGCTTGCGGTAATGTTTGCATACTGGTGTGCACTGTGATAGTGTTAAAAGAGAAGTAAAGGTTTTTTGTTTTTTGCCAATCATACTTGCCTAGGTGGATGCAGCATCGGACCGATGCTGTATCTGTCCCCTGCCGTCTCTGCGCTGAGAACCGAGACACCGAACATCGGCGATGGCTCGGTTCTCACAGCTGCCTGTCAGTCAGTAGCTCTCCGCTCTGCCCCCCCATGCCTACTGGAGCGCTGAGCTGTGGAGGGGCGGGCCATCTCAGGCTCTCAGCAGCTCGCTGAGAGGCTTAAACAGACATCAGTCCAGGCACGTGGCGGATCCAGACTTTATTGTCGTGATGACGCGGTGCCTGGCGCGGACTGGAGAGCAGACTTCAGACCGCTCTCTGCTGAAAACGGGTCACAAGAGTGCAAAGCGAATTGCACTCATGTAACCCATAGGAGAAGCCCAACCAAACAAGCTCAGGCTTGACTTCTCCTTTAATACTCTTTTTGTAATTGTGTTTTTGTTTTGTTTTTTTACAACTTCTATGTCATTGTGTGCTGCAGTGCATTGCGAAGGGTTACTGTAAAGTGGAACATGCTGTGCAAAAATCTCCTACTTTTTTCAACTCGCACCAAAACATAACATCGTTGTGATCTGAAGCCATAGGACACATAGCAGCTTACCTTGTTTTTGCAATTCAATGCAGCTGCTGTGAACAAGCCCTGTAGGTGATTTTGATGCAAATTTTGCATTTACAGCTATTCATATCACAATTATTTAACATTTTATTTTAACTTAACATTTAACATTAACATGTTATTTTACATTATTTTAACTCACCTCTACAATTTTCATGTTTTCCAGCAGTTGGAGGGAGCGGGGTTGACAGCCTTTGCAGAGCTCTTTAGTTTCCTCCTGCCCATGTTACCAGGGCTGTTCAGTAGGCCAACTCCACCTACAGCTAGGAGCAGGGACCCATTTAAAAAGCATACCCTGTATTTAGCTGCAGTATCTATTAATATAGCCAAAACCAGATAGGGAATCCAAACTGCAAATCTCTGAAGTGCTAAAATAGCTGATTAAATATCTTGGTCATTTAACATGTAGCTTTAGGCAGTCTCATTCATTTAGCAAAGAAAGCTTTCTGCTGTCATGAAGCAAAATCGCTGTAAACCTGCAAAAATGAACTGCATACTTATATCACATGGGTGTTTATAGCCACAAAATTAGGATGATGCTTACATGAAGCATTCTTCATCTAGTTTTGCTTCGCCTTATTCAATATCCTTTTCAGTTTTTATAGGCCAGGAGTTAGGATAGCATTTTAGGACAGCCATGTGGGTTGATTTACTAAAGGGAAATCCACTGTGCACTACAATTGCACTTGGAAGTATAGTCACTGTAGATCTGAGGGGGACATGCAAGGAAAATGAAAAAACTGCATTTTTGCTTGCACATGATTGGATGATAGAAATCAGCAGAGCTTCCCCTCATTTCAGATCTTCCCCTCAGATCTAGAGCAACTGCACTTCCCAGTACGCTTTATAGTGCACAGTATATTTGCCTTTAGTAAATCAACCTCATTGGCAGTCAAGATTGTGATCCTCTCTTATGCTGCCCAGAAACTATCCATTTGATCTCAGAGCTTCAGGGAAAGTGTAATCTATTTTCAGCAAAACAAACAATCTAAGTTATTAATGAATTTTATGTTAGTAATTTGAGGTGATCTTTAAATTTTCTTCCATATTTTTGTTGTGTTAACCGCTTGCTGACCAGCCCCCGCAGGTATACTGCGTCAGGTTGGTTCGGCTGCACGCATCGCCGTAGCTGTACGCTGGCTTGTACACGGCGATCTGTGGGCATGCGCACCAATTAGCCAGCGGGGGGAGCCATTCAGCGTGTCTGCCGAACTCTATGTCCACCGGCTGCTCACGAACGTTCCCCGCAGAGACAGAAACGTAGTAAACAAGGCAGCTCTCCGTTCTGATGGGATCACACAGAGATCCAGTCTTTCTGCTATGCAGGAAGACAGATCTGTGTGTTGTCCCAGGAAGCCCACCCCCCTACACAGTTAGAAACACACGGAGGGAACACAGTTAACGCCCTTGATCGCCCCTGATGTTAACCCCTTCCATGCCTGTGCCATTAGTACAATGTCAGTGCATATTTTTAGCACTGATCACTGTAATAATGTCACTGGTTACCGAAAAAGTGTAAAAAAACGCCAGGTGTCCGATCTGTCCGCCACAATGTCAGTCTTGCTAAAAATCGCTGATCACCGCCATTACTAGTAAGAAAAAAAAAGCCATAAATCCCCTACGCTATAACTTTTGCGCAAACCAAATGCTTTTTGGGAAGTTTTTTTTACCAAAAATATTCAGCAGAATACAAATTGGCCTAAATTGATCAAGAAATTCGATTTTTTTTTTTAATTTATTTTTTATTTTATTTTTTTTAAATTGAATGGGCTGTGTTTTATAGCAGAAAGTAAAATATATATTTTTTTCAAAATTGTTGGTCTTTTTTTGTTTATAGCGCAAAAAATAAAAACCGCAGAGGTGATCAAATACCACCAAAAGAATGCTGTATTTGTGGGGAAAAAAAGGACGTAAATTTTATTTGGGTACAGCGTCACACGACCACACAATTGTCAGTTAAAGTAACGCAGTGCCGTATCGCAAAAAAATAGCCTGGTCACTAAAGGGGCAAATCCTTCCGGGGCTGAAGTGGTTAAATATAGAAATTTGAGGATTGGCCTCTGGAGGGAGCTCTGTAGTTTGCTCCAGAAGACCTGTCTGTGCTATTATAAAAAGGGGTCCCAGACAGACAGGTAATTTCCATTGTTTTGTAACTACCCCTTTAATTCTGTCATCCAAAATCACTTTACAACTACATTTCCTTTTTCCTATGGAGCATTATTATTTGGACAGTTTTACCAGACTAGTTTGTATTAGACAGCTGTCTTCCTTGTACTGGTCAATTAAACAAAAGATAGCGCAAGAACATTTTCTCCATGATGAAAGCGAGATTAAGGTTTTTAATGTTTCTCTGTACTAATGTGTGTCCAACTTTACCTTTAGTTGAACTGGTATATTGGTTTTTAAAAAGTTGTCGCACATGCAGTTTATAAACCACATCAAAACCTTTTGTGATGAAGTTAGTGATTTGGCAGTGACAGCAGAGGATAGAAGCAGGGAGCTGTGAAATGCTGTGTCAGCCTCATGCTGAGCCCCTTGCTCTGTAATTTGCCAAAAACCTGTTACTGGACTCGCTCTTTCTCTGCTACATCCCTTTGATGTTTAGTGCTACAGTGATTATCGACGAGAACTGTGCTTTTTATATTGGGTAATAGTTTTTGGGTTATTAGTTTATGTAAGCTAATTTTAGTAATCTGGAAAACATTTCACTTTTGCTTTTTACAAAAGCATCTCTCAAGTTCAGTTGAAAACATTACCGTATATACTCGAGTATAAGTCGAATTTTTCAGCACATTTTTTTGTGCTGAAAGTGCCCCCCTCGACTTATACTCGAGTCAAGCACTTTTCTGCAGCAAAAAATTTCATTTTCCGAACCGACTTTGGGGCCCCGTATCTCAGGCTCACTATGTGCTAGGAACCCCAAATTTGGTGTGCAAACCCAGTAGAACTGGTACCATAACATATCCAAAGCTGA
Organism: Lithobates septentrionalis; assembly: GCA_037952835.1. NCBI lineage: Eukaryota > Metazoa > Chordata > Amphibia > Anura > Ranidae > Lithobates > Lithobates septentrionalis. Next base: position 1,431,346 of record JBBDGP010000002.1, on the reverse strand, counting down.
AGTTTCTAGCACTAAATGGCCCCGAGATACGGGGCCCCAAAATCGGTTCGGAAAATGTCATTCTCTGCTGCAGAAAAGTGCTTGACATTTTCTGAACCGAATTTGGGGCCCCATATCTCAGGGCCACTTGGTGCTAGGAACCCCAAATTTGGTGTGCAAACCCAGTGGAACTGGTACCATAACATATCCAAAGTTGGGGTTCCTAGCACCAAGTGGCCCTGAGATACAGGGCCCCAAAACTGGTTCGGAAAATGTCATTTTCTGCTGCAGAAAAGTGCTTGACGTTTTCTGAACTGATTTTTGGGGCCCTGTATCTCAGGGCCACTTGGTGCTAGTAACCTCAGCTTTGGAAATTTTATGGTGCTAGTTCCACTGGGTTTTCACACCAAATTTGGGGTTCTTAGCACTAAGTGGCCCCAAGATACAGGGCCCCAAATTCGGTCAACTGTGTCCATCTGCAGCAATGTCATTTCGGGACCCTTTGGGTTCAGAGACCCCAAATTTTGGCTGCAGCTAGGGGGCATCTAGGAACCCTTAACTACCAAGTTTGAAGTTCAGGGGATCTATGGCTGCAAATGGGCACAGTGAGGCATGCAAATGGGCACAATGATGCTGCAAATGGGCATTGTTGACCCTCTTTTCCACTTACAGTAGCTGTGCATTTCTCACCCTCGTCTTATACTCGGGTCAATAAGTTTTTCCCATTTTTTGTGTGGTAAATTAGGGCCTCGACTTATACTCGGAACGACTTATACTCGAGTATATACGGTATATTGGCATTACTGCTGACGCAGCTTAATTTCACAGTATGTTAGGAAGGGCTTGTAAACGTTTTTTTCTTTAGTACATTTATGGAAGTATGTTAAGTTAGAGATAACATTGTGCTGTGAGGAGGAAGAAAACATCTGTGCAACACTCCAGACTAGAGCCTTCTATTAAGCATAGCTCCCAACTGTCCCTGATTTCAAGGGACTGTCCCTGATTTGGAGCGATGTCCCTCTGTCCCTCTTTCCTCCTCATTTGTCCCTCTTTTTGGTCTAATCTAGATAGTTTTATATAAAATGCACTTTTTATCTTTCAAAAAGTGTTTCCCAGTGTTAACACTTTCATCTAATTTCTAAATTGCTGCATTTGTAAATTTTAAAAGCCAATATAAAGGAATAATAGTGCTAAAAAAAAGCCCTTGTGGCTTTAGTTAACTTTTTTTTTTTTGGTTAATTCTCCTTTAAGAGGGGGTGTGGCAGGGGGCATGTCCTATGCGTACATACATTTGTTAGTAGGTGTCCCTCATTCCCATCTCAAAATGTTGGGAGGTACGTATTAACCCCTTCCCACTGCCGTCCCCCAGCTCTTTAGGGGAATCTAAATGCAGAGAGGCGGGCATTTCAATCATGTAACTGCTGTGATTGGCTGTGACGGCGGTCACATGATCTGAAGCTCCCGATCGCAAGTATGCATCAGGAGCTTCCGGTGACAATTTAGTTACTGTATTGGGAGCACGCAGTGAGCTGGGCTCTCAGCACAGTAAACCGTTCTCTATGGATGCATATATGTGTACAGCTGGCGGGAATGAGTTGGGTTCTTTTTTTAGGCATTTTCTGTTATATGGGGTGACCACTATCTCCCAGTTTCCCAGTGCTCCTGTATCATCGTTCTTTCACATGTGCTCCAGATGGAGACTACAAGTGGCCAGCCAATGCACATTGCACAGGCATGTTTGGTGACTGTCAGCCGTCACTGGAGCAGTTACATGTAAGGAGAAAGTGGCTGCGAAGTGTTTAGAGCAGATCAGCATTGCCCTTTTAAAAAAAAGAAAATTAAAAGGTTAAAACTGTGTGCACCAAAAGCACAACTAGTTGTTTTATAATTCCACTTACTTGGTATCCAATCGGGCAGGCCTTTGCACTACATAGTTGAGGCTAGATCTAAAGGAGATTGTACAATCGGATTGTATATGTATAGTTTATGGTGAGCTTTACAGACGTCTAGGGACACACTGCTATTGTTTTCATTACTACAGCTTTGGTCCACATAGGCTGTTATGTGATTGCTTTACTCCTGCACACACTGCCAAATGAACAATCCATGCAAGAAGGTACAAAACAATCGATCAGTAGAGGAAGGCACTCGCTGTTTATTCAGGGAGAACAGTGCTTACTGGCATTGATTGCATGCGAGTACAGAGGTGGGCAGGAGCAATCTCCTGGAGGGGGGAGGGCAGGTGAATGTTAATGAAGTCAGCTGCTGCACTACTTCCTTAGTTTACAGTAACCGTTTTCCCGTCCCAAATACCAAGACGCATACCAGGAAGTAATGGAGTTATTTTCTATAGAATGACCTGGAGGCTCCAGTAAGGCCTTTCCTACAGTATAAAGAAAGTTTTTGGGTTTTTTTTGTGTTTTTTTCTTTTCAGCAACAGAGGTACATTAATGGTATATTGGTACATAGAGAAGCTGAAATTTATAAAAAAAAAAAAAAAAAAAAAAGTGAACTTAGCCTTTAAGTGATAAACCTAAGGTTTAAAGTGATTTGAATGTATAGTGGTATGGAATATTGGCTAAAGGGTTAACATTCTTAGGAGGAACGGGAACGTGTGACGCGATCACCTGCTGGCATGCAGCGGCCATCTTGTGGGTTGGAAATGCCGGTCGTTTCTACAGGCTCTTTTTAAACCATGGAAATGTGAGTTTTATTTTTTCAATCTGCAATAAACTTTTTACTGGTATGTCTGCACTATAAGGAGCAATTTTTATATTAATTTGAGAGTTCTGTTGCTGTGGTGGGCACACCAGAGGATATCCTTGAGGTGGACTGCTTCTTAACCCCTTGATTGAGATCCATTGCCTACTGATTTCTGGTTATTAAGTTTTGTGGTGGAGGCGCTAGGTGACACCCTTAAAGGGGTTTTCTGCTGAGATTGCCAGTAAATGACATTCATTGCTTAATAATCCTTGCCTGAGGGTAAGAGTCAGTGTGTTCAGGTGTTCTGGTTAATCCACTTTCCTCTCAAAATCTTAAAGCTTGTTTTGCAACAGTTCAAGTGTGGGCTTTCAGATTGTTAGATGGCCACTGGAAACTGGTTTACTTTAAGACTAAACCTTGTAATCAGCCTCTGCCTCCCAGAAACTGTGTTAATTTCAATGGGAGAAAACCTTCAATCCACATTCTGCTACAAGACAAATGTAGAGATGGAGGCATGTGGTTGGCACAGGAAGCTGAAAATGTAAATCATAACCTCAACTCCAAACCAAGACTATTTAATACGATTTATGTTTTTGTGCTTTTGGCATTGTCTATTGTCCTTGATGCCTACTGGGAGTCCATTATTATTTTTTTCTTTGATCTAAAGAAATTAAACTAGCCTGCAGTAGATTGTAGTGAACGTTGATGCCTTTCTACTTGTTATTTAAAACCTTAAAGTGTTTTGTGGGTTTTTTTTTCTTTAGTGAAGATCTCATCCTTCCCTAGTCTGTCAAGTTGTAATTGCTGTCTCTGCCTCCGTAGGGGGTGTTTCTTTGATTCGTGTAGCATGACTGTATTGTCACTGGTGAGGGGAAATATCCAATGAGGGGACCAGACAGCACTGAGAAGCAGATGGAGGTTTCAACATCCACTGTGCCCACACCAACATGGAAAAAAAAAAGTTTTGGCTGGCGTTTTCCATAGAACTTTAACAATCATATCACGTTTATTATGCCATCTTAACACTTAATGGGTTCAGTATGAGCTCAGAGATGGGGTCCCCATTAACGTGCTGTGTTTATGCATCTAATACTGTGGAGATTATCTGAGCTGGAGAAGGATTAGCAGCCTAGTGGGAATGACTGGAGGCTGTGTTGAACGGCATATAGAGGGGTTAACAAGAGTATCCAGTTGCATGTGATTTCCTAATTATAATCACCAGATTTCACAGCCACTTAAAGAGAATGGCTACTCGAATAACCTCCAATTCTTTCTGTGTTTAAAATTGTCAGCGCTGTAACTCTGTAGTTACACTGACTATTATGTAAAGGAAGAAGAGCATTGTTGAGTAACTTACTTGACATAATGGGTGAAATGAGATCAGGGTGTTTTTGGTATTGAGTTCTGTTTTCTTTGCTGTTTGCTCATTAGAATAACGTGTGATTCTTTCAACTACAACTAAGATGGGAAATCTGTAACAGGAACTAGAGAGAAATTATCCTTTTCAAATTTGGTCCATGGAGTTTACAATCTAATGTCCTACTATTGTCTTATAGTCCTGTAAATGTTAAGGCCATTTTGGGTGAACATCAATAATTCCACTAGTATGTTTATAGTTTGTGGGAGGAAACAAGATCACCCAGAGGCAACATGCAGACACACAGGAAAAAAAATATTTTTTATTGTCTTTATGTTAACAAGCTAATGTTCATGACAACCTTACATATCAACCGACAGTCTGGAAGCCATATAACCATGAAGTGTTTTTGGGATGTATGAGAACACTACATGCACAAAACTCCTTACAAATAAGGACCTGTTTGGGTTTAACGTATATGTTAGAATAAATTCAGTATACCTCTGCAACACATTTCCCCATGTTTTATTCCTTTTAAAAATAATGCAAGTACAGAAAAGTATCTGTTGATCTACCAGGAATCTAGCTCCTCAGTTCCTGTTTGGGTTGATAACACAGTGCCTTTACTGCAATGAAATCCTAACTTGGCATTGTCCGCCCTGCCTGCTCGACTACAGAACTCCAGCCTGTTCCCCACCCCTCTCTGGCTAACTCCCCTTGTAGTCCAGCAGGCTTAGCCTTGCCTGTTGCACTACACAACTCCAGTCTATCACTCACCCCTCCCTGTCCCGCTCCACCACTGTATACATTGATTTTTCTCATTAAAGGATAAGTTCATCTTTGGGAACATGTTTTACGCATTTTTAGGGAGGAACAAGAAACGCAGCCTTTCTCAAACTTGACATGAAGAAACCCTTGAAATAACTTTCTGATCTCGGGGAACTCCCGAAAAATGACTATATCTAAAACTCATGAGACATTAGTGTGATGGTCAGTGGAAAGAATGGTCCTTATACTTTTGGGATATAATTCCCCTTACAGATGGCTTAAAAGATCAATGGTGACAGTGGGAACTTATCTGAGCAGCAGAAATTGTTCATTGCTAGAGGAAATCCTAGCAAACTCTGGAGGAACTTTAGAGTTCCACGGAACTCTGGTTGAGAAACCCTGATGTAACATGTTTCCACTGCTGCAGCCTCTTCCCGACCAGCCACCTCTAGTGATAACGAGCCAGAGATCTTCTCCCCAAACACGCTGTCATAAAAAAAAAAAAGTCACCATGCGAGACTTTGTCCACCTGGCCACATCAGTAACACAGAATCACCAGTGTGACTGATGTGGTCAGTCACACAGAGGGGAAAACTATAAATGTACCAACCACTGCTTGCAGTTACATACATAGTTACATAGTTACATAGTAGGTGAGGTTGAAAAAAGACACAAGTCCAACCTATGTGTGTGATTATGTGTCAGTATTTCATTACATATCCCTGTATGTTGCAGTCATTCAGGTGATTATCTAATAGTTTCTTGAAGCTATCAATGCTCCCCGCTGAGACCACCGCCTGTGGAAGGGAATTCCACATCCTTGCTGCTCTTACAGTACAGAACCCTCTACGTAGTTTAAGGTTAAACCTCTTTTCTTCTAATTGTAATGAGTGGCCACGAGTCTTATTAAACTCTCTTCTGCGAAAAAGTTTTATCCCTATTGTGGGGTCACCAGTACAGTATTTGTAAATTGAAATCATATCCCCTCTCAAGCGTCTCTTCTCCAGAGAGAATAAGTTCAGTGCTCGCAACCTTTCCTCATAACTAGGATCCTCCAGACCCTTTATTAGCTTTGCCCTTCTTTGTACTCGCTTCATTTCCAGTACATCCTTCCTGAGGACTGGTGCCCAGAACTGGACAGCATACTCCAGGTGCCGCCTGACCAGAGTCTTGTAGAGCGGGAGAATTATCGTTTTACCTCTGGAGTTGATCCCCCTTTTAATGCATGCCAATATTCTGTTTGCTTTATTAGCAGCAGCTTGGCATTGCATGCCATTGCTGAGCCTATCATCTACTAGGACCCCCAGGTCCTTTTCCATCCTAGATTCCCCCAGAGGTTCTCCCCCCAGTGTATAGATTGCATTCATATTTTTGCCACCCAAATGCATTATTTTACATTTTTCTACATTGAACCTCATTTGCCATGTAGTCGCCCACTCCATTAATTTGTTCAGGTCTTTTTGCAAGATTTCCACATCCTGCGGAGAAGTTATTGCCCTGCTTAGCTTAGTATCGTCTGCAAATACAGAGATTGAACTGTTTATCCCATCCTCCAAGTCGTTTATGAACAAATTAAATAGGATTGGTCCCAGCACAGAACCCTGGGGGACCCCACTACCCACCCCTTACCATTCTGAGTACTCCCCATTTATCACCACCCTCTGAACTCGCCCTTGTAGCCAGTTTTCAATCCATGTACTCACCCTATGGTCCATGACAATGGACCTTATTTTGTACAGTAAACGTTTATGGGGAACTGTGTCAAATGCTTTTGCAAAATCCAGATACACCACGTCTACGGGCCTTCCTTTATCTAGATGGCAACTCCCCTCCTCATAGAAGGTTAAACAATGAACATAGAAGTTCACAATGAGCTACCAGGGTGCTGTTTAGGGCACTGCCTGCTCATACAAGATTTAAGCAGACAGCTTTCACTGACAGTCTGCAGGAGTCCTGCATTGCACCCATTAATATGCTAATCACGGGTGCAATGCTTTGCAGGCTCCTAGTAAAAAAAAAAAAGTGCATATGTTATTATTATTATTATTATTATTGGTTTCCTTTAAAACAATCCTGCTGCCTTGACTCCTAATAGTTTGCCCACACAACTGTGTGTGGAAAAAGGGCTCTTGGGAGATGTTGTTCTGGGGAGAGAATGTGCCTAAGGCCAATAGAAACTCACCACCTAAAAGCTCCTCTGTACAAGTCTGGTGATGTCACAGGGAGGAACAAGGTAAAAGGAAAAATAATGCTTGGGCATGCTGGAAAAGGGGGAAGCTTTGGGGGCAAGTATGGGTCTTATCTGGAAACTAACTTTAAATTCATTGTTTGTTCTGTGAGACAGCATTGTTAACCACTGTGCTGCTTCTCCTGCCTTATATCATTTAGAAACATTATTGGGTTTTCTCTGTGATAGTCTCATGCAGCATCTTCTGTCCTGTTAGTTGTTTACTGAAGCTGATGTGCTCTGTATGGGAATAAGTAATCAGGTGGTTGCGATGAATAGCAGTGTACTGCTTAATTAGCGTAAATACAATACAAGCGTTTGGTCTAAGTTTGTGGATTGGGCACTCGTGCTTACACTAAATTGCACTGTTTTATTCCAAACAGAACATGTTTCTCTTTGTTCAGTCGTACATTTGGTAATGATCATAGTAAGATGTTTGTATTCTGTGGGTAGTGGTAAGGTTATCCAGATCTCTTGGGGATGCACTGCTATGAACATTTTGCCCTGTGCTGAAAGGTTTACCGACATCAAAGTTCAGTCTTCTCTGCACTGGTGTGAATCAGGCTGTGCCCTTTGCTTTTTTCGACAGACCTGGAAAATGTAGGGCAGCAGGATATGCCTGACTTAAGCAGGTCCATCCCTTCTGCTTTTGGGGGCTGCTCATGCAGCTGCAGATTTAAAGATGTCTTTCCTGGAACTGTAAAGGAGCAAGCTGTATCTGTGCAGTGCCAGGATTGGAAGAGCACAAAGTGCCAGGCTTGGAAGAGCCCGCACACTTGTCACAAAACTGTCTGTGTGACTGTTTAGTCAGGAGTCTGTTTTCGGTGAATGAATGGCAAAAGTCCAGCAATATGTGTTTTTCCATGATTCCTCTGAAAGTTCACATATAGGGCAGGTGATTTATGTTACCCTTAATGCATGTTGGACCTTGGTATTTTTCTTTCCAGAGGCACAGCTTCTTTTTTGGAAAATATTAACTAGATTTTACCATAATTTTAAGTATCTGAATAACGTCTTGGCACGGGTCTGTATGTTGCTTTATGACACTGAGGTACTTGATTCAGATCCCACCTTATTCTGTGATGGCCCACCTTACCTGATGAATATTATATTTACTTTATGCTTATTTTTAAGGATCCAAGAAACATGCAGATAAGTTAAAGTGATACTAAAAAGCGATACCTTTTTTTTTTCAAACCAAAAAAATGTAATACCTGCTTTGCACAGTGATATTGCACAGAGAGGTACCATATCTCCTCTTCTGGCAGTCCCCTGCAGGCGCTGCCAGCTTCTCCCCACTTCAGGTGCCTCCTTAGCACCCGGCTTGCTAAGGAGGCACCCAAAGCATGTGCTCCCGAGCTGTGTGTCTCCATAGACCACAGTCCAGCGCCAATAAGACACGCCCTTCCTCTCCACAGGGGTTTAGCAGCAGCAGGGGCCTATAGCTCCACTGAAAATGCATTAACCACTTCCCGCTGCCACCTACCACCCCTTTAAGTGGATCAGAATGTCGGAAAGAGGACATTCTGATCATGCGACCTCTGTGATTGGCTATCACAGCGGTCACATGATCGAAAAGCTCCCGACTGCAAGTATTCATCAGGAGCTTTCCATGACACTTCAGTTACTGTGCTGGAAGTGTGCCCTCAGTACAGTAAACGGTATACATATAGCCACATAGCCACCAAGAGGCCACATATATGCATGTGGCCGCCCGCCGGAGGCTAAGGCTAAAAATGTGTTTTGACTTTAGAACCACTTTTAGAGTTCTCCCAAAGCTCCACATTGGCACATGCAATCTCTAATGCACTATATGTAATATATTATTTCTATATCAATGCTGAAAACAAAAAAATTAGTTTCCAGTCTGAATTAAACTTTGATCTCTGCTCAAATCCATTCAAAAACCACCCCTCCTCCACCCCAAGAAAAGCAGCAGTGGTGTTCAAATCCCAACTAGATCCCATTTATCCCAGGTGAAGGTTATACAACAACACCTCCTGACTGCTGGCAAAAGCCTAGATTAAGGCACCATCATGAGGCTTTTCTACTTCTAGCAAATGGTAGATTTTAGCAATCTAAAATACTACATTTATTTTCATTATCTCTCATTTATAAATTGGCCTCTTGTTAAAAAATATGTGTTTTAAATATGTGAAAAAAATGTGCTTCACATAAAGGTCTTGTGTATTAGAGAATTTATGGCTGGTGCTGTATAAATCAAAAACCATTCAAGTGATCTTTTGAACCGATCAAAAGGTCGTTGATCAGATGTGATGAAAGTGATGGGGGGACACATGGAGTTAATTATCTTGCTGGTACACAGTGGAATGTAAGGCAGTAACACTCTGAACTGTTCTATGGAAAAAAAAATGCCATTTTCACAGAGCTTCCAAGTTGAACTTAGTTTATACATGTCCATTCTGCAGACTGGTGGAGTGGATGTGTTGTCCATAGCAGCCAATCATATACTTTTGAAAATAATATTGTTTGCTACAAATACCTCCCACTTCTTTCATTCACATTTATAGAATAACACTCTTGGGGTTCTATTGATAAAACATTTGTTGGACGAATGTCACACACATGGAGGCTGCACAAATTTTTACCATAATTTCTTTAAATCATTAACCCCGAGGGGCAGGGCGTGGTTTGTGATCATGTGACCACCATGATTGGCTATCACAGTGGTTACATTGATCGAAAAGCTCCCGATCGCAAGTAGACATCAGGCGATTTCCGTTCCGTTTTCTGAAACAGCTCTGTTTACATTTTGGTATGCATATATGCGGCTGCTCAGCATTAAGGCCCACCCGCCGAGAGGCCACATATTTGCGTACCGCCACTGCAAAGAGGTTAATTTCTATGATTGTCAGCTCCATCTAGTGGCCAAAATGCGGTATCGTTTTCTGAAATACTATAATGAGAAAATATTCTGCATTTAAGCCACTAGATGGAGCTCACAATCTTCAGCGTTAATCTATTACAGAAATTTCGGCTGAAATTTGTGCAGCCTGCACAAATGTGTGCGACATTCCTCCAACAAATGCTTATAAACATTTAACATTTATGAATGTGATTCCCACTTAGTGATTCCCACTTACCAGCCTTTATTGACACTGGAGTAAAGATGAATTATATTTACAGTTACCCTTGGTGACCCCATGGCAAGCATTGAAAATAGCAGCACACTGGTGTGTTAGGAAACAGTTCCTTTTTGTCAGTGCACTTGCTCCTAATAAACCTGTAAGGCACAAAAGTAAGTTAGGATTTGTTCGTTTGACCACATGTCTGTACATATCCTAAGGCTCCATGCACAATAGTGTTTTTTTTCTTCTCCTAGAAGCTAACAGTGTTATCCTGTGTGTCCATGCACACTATTTTATGCTAGAAGCATTTTTCAAGCTTTAGCGTTTAGGAGCAGAAAAAAATTGTTTTTGTAGCGTTATTGGGAGCGTTTTCCTGGCAGAAAAAAAACACTAGATGCCGCTAACAGCTTTTTTTTTATATTGTACTGTGAAAACTCTAATACAGTGGAACCTCAGATTACGAGCATAATCCGTTCCAGGAGTATGCTCGTAATCCAAAGTACTCGCATATCAAAGCGAGTTTTCCCATTGAAGTCCAATGGAAACGAAAATAATTTGTTCCACATTGACTTCAATGGGATGCAATACCGCATGCGGCCAGAGTCGGGGGGGTGCTGGAGATCCTCGGAAAAGGCCCGAGGACATTTCGGCTGACCTCGGAAAGACTACCTACCCGAGATTTGCAGAGGTCAGCCGTGCTGTACTCGGGCCTTTCCGTGCATTTCCGAACGTGACTTTCGGCTCTGGAGCCCCCTCCAACCTCAGGCCAAAAGCGGTACTGCACACCGCTTTGGCCTGAATCGTGCTCGTTTTGCGAGACAACACGCGCAAACCGAGTTACGATTTTTAAAAATACAGTGCTCGTATTGCGGAACGCTCATTAACCGCGTTACTCGCAATCCGAGGTTCCACTGTAAAAGCTTTTTTCTTCATGTACTGTAAAAACGCGAATAAAACACTAATGCTCCTAAAAGCTACTAAAACGCTACGACAAGTACAAATGCTATTATCAGGATTTTTCATCCAGTATTGTCTCCTAGCATTTTTTTCGCTTATAAAAGATGATTGTTTGCATGGAGCCTAATTATGGGTTATGCTGCAGAAGACTAAGGGCTACACTGTATGTAAGATAACGCAAGTAAAAATATGGGATTGCCTGTGGCAATGCTCAGAAATGATCACATGCCGTAGAACTGTTGAGCAATATTAGGTAGAATACATTAGATTTGCTCAATTTCTCTTACCTGGCATGTATCTGGTATAATTGCCACAAATGATAATAAATACAAATTGTAAAAAACCAAGTATGTTAGTCTTTCGCATTCAATTGTTCTTTAGTATGTGATCATTCTGAGATAAGTCTAGAAAATTTTCCTATACAAACCTAGAAACTGCTTGTTCCATTTGAACCTAGCCCCTGTTGCCTGAGTTCAGATTTTTAGATGACAACGAATACTTCAGTCTTTTATGTCTTCATCATACTTTAACCAAATTTCCAAAGGGTAATATTTTATAGTGTAGAAGCTACACATTCCGCTCCCATAGTGGGTAAATTTACATCTGAGCTGTCTAGAAATAAACATACACGGACACAAAACAGAAGCCGACTGTGAAACTTGGTATAAACCATACACTTACCATATATAGGCTGTGAGTGTGACCGCTCTGTATCAGAACGTGACTAATCTTTTTCTTACTGGAGTTCTTGAAACTTTGCGCTAGATTCCTGCACATAATCAGCCACCCAGCCAAGTGAGTGAGAAAAGTTTATAGCATTAATTGCAAATTAGATAAACCACAGACAGACAGGATCATTTGAAGGTTTCTGGGGGGGGGGGGGGGGGGGGACGACAAGAATATAGTACGTTTCCTGATTAAACTCGTAAACGCTGAAAGATGAACAATTGAATAGAGTTGTATGGCAATTCCTGATTTGTCTATCTCAGAACATTTTAAAAGTAGATGTTGCTGCATTCACAAGTTATAACAATGTCTCTGGTAATGTCTTTTTTTGGAGCGTAGTTAGCCTGAAAGACATCATAGACATTCAAGAGCGTTTATGTTGGCAGGCTCGTCCCTAAACATAAACGGTTCTACTGCTCGGTGGGAGACTCGCACTCACCCGTTTTATATATTTCCATATTTACACATATCAGATACCCTTTCATGTTAAATGTGAATATACATAGACATACATACATGAATGTACATTATGAGCAGGCCATATTTTCAGCCTATATTTCCAGATGCAGAACTGCAGTGTAGGCAGACGAGCACTAGTCTTACATACAGATAACTATTGTACATGTTACTTTGAACTGAGATTTCTAACATTTAATTTCTTTTTGTTTCCCTTGCTTAATGTCACCCTTTTCTGGGTCTTACAGTTCACCAGATTCCTCTGCGATTCTCCTCTAGAGGTAAGTTTCTCATTAGCCATATAAAAACTATTTGGATTGCAACATAAAGTGTAATGCTAGAAGCCATGCTGAATCAAATTGTTGCTTGATCTTAGATGTCTTTCATTTTAATCTTATTTTATTAAGGTTTTTTTGATATAAAAAACAGGGCTTACATTTACAAAAAAAACAAAAAAATTCCATTGTAACAAACAAATACATACATTTATAGTACAATGTAAATCTATTTAGTACCAACAGTGTACCTTCCCAAGAGAAAAAGGAAAAAAAGAGAAATTTTGCCTCAATGTTTAATAAGATAAGGTAATATCATCAAAAATTGGATAATCGTATATTCCGCAATTGCGTTAGGGGACACAGCTATGTACACGTTATTCATATTATATTTACTTACTAGAACGTTAAAAGAGAAAAGGGGGGGAAAAAAAACAAGTAAATTACAAACATGTCTTAAGTATTTTTTTTTTTTTTTTCTTTAATGTTGCCAATATGTTTAGGGATAAGTGTACTGGTCGCAGACAGTCATTTTAATACTTTTATATTATATAAGTATATACGTATACATATTGGTAAAAAGACAAAGGTCAATTGTTTTGTTGAAATTAAATCTGTAAATAAAGTGTAAAGGCAGCAGTTTTTTTTCATCTTAATGCATTCTATGCATTAAAATAAAAAGCCTTCTGTGTGCAGCAGCCCCCATAATACTTACCTGAGCCCCATCTGTCCAGGGATATCCACGAGTGCCTCGGCCCTATGATACTCTCCCTCCTGATTGGCTGAGACACAGCTGCGGCACCATTGGCTCCCGCTGCTGTTAATCAAAATCAGTAAGCCAATCAGGAGAGAGAGGGAGCGGGGCCGGGCTGTGCCACAGCTCCGTGTCTGAATGGACACGGGGAGCTGTGACTCTGCTCGGGTGCCCCCATAGCAAGCTGCTTGCTGTGGGGGCACTGAATGGGAGGGAGGGGCCAGGAGCACGTAAGAGGGACCCGAGAAAAAGGAGGATCTGGGCTGCTTTGTGCAAATACACTGCTCAGAGCAGGTAAGTATAACATGCTTATTATTTTTATAGAAGAAAAAACAAGACTGCAATCAGTTTAGGTAAATTTCCCATGAATTTCAAACTGGCACCCTAGGACTTGTGTTAATGCAATATATATATTGTGCTGTGGCAAATTGTGTGTGGAACGCTCTCGCCCCATGTGGATATTGAACATTTTTGTGGTTCTTGTGTTAAGCAGAAGGGTTATCCCCTTGTATGACAAACTTTAAACTAGCAGTACACATTGTAACATGATTTTTTGTTTGTTTTGGCTAGAGTATGGAAAGGTAATAGTATTTGTACTGGTGACCATTGTCATCAGGACTGAAAATAATAGGAAAACCAACATTTTTGAAGTGCTTCTAAAGGCAGAAGGTTTTTTTATCTTATGCATTCTATGCATTAGATTAAAAAAACCTTCTGGGTGCATCAGCCCCCTCTGATTCTTATATGAGCCCCATCTCTATCCAGCGATATTGCAGGAGAGACTCAGCTGTGTGGCACTCTTCCTCTTGATTGGCTGTCAAAGTCAGTGAGCCAATAAGGAGTGAGAGGGGGCAGGGACGAGCAGCTGCTCCGTGTCTAAATGGACACACACAGCATCTGCTCGGGTGCCTCTATAGTAAGCTGCTTGCTGTGGGGGCACTCAGGAGGAGGGGCCAGGAGTGCCGGTGAGGGACCCAAAAAGAGGAGGCTCCACTGCACAAAGCATGCAAGTATGACATGACATGTTTATTTTTAAACAAAAATAAAAAAAACAAGACTTTAGTATCGCTTTAAGGGGTACTTGTTCTAGTGACAACTGTCTTAAGAGGTCATTTCCCTCACTTTAGAGATTTTTTTTCTAGCCTGGGCTAGATTTACACTCCTGCAATCTGATTTTGATCCGACTTTCAGTTCAATTAAATAGTGCAACTTGGATTTCAGTTGGATACTACTTTGAAGTGGTTTGCATATTCTTTTTGGGGCCAAAATCGGGCTGGAATCGCACCTAAGTAGTACAGGAACCTTTTTCCATTAACACGCAGTTAGGAGTTGCAAACAGTGAACAGACACCATTAAAAACAATGTGATTTCCATTGTCATGTGATTCTGTGTGACTCGAGCCACATCTAAAAACTGCACTAAGGTGAACGGAGGCTTACTGTGGTGTCTGAGGGGGAAGGCAGTTAATTGGACATACAGTAGGTCCTTAAAAGAACTTGAAAGGTACATAACTATTGCTCCTTCCAAAATCAAAACAAAAAAAAATTTGCTTATATATAAATTTTTAATCTACAGGAGTTTGTACAATAAGATTGTAATGTGTCTGGCTACCTTAGAATAAGCTGTAAATGGTCTACAAGATTTTTAGCATCACACTAATACAATGTGCATGTTGACTGACAAAATGCAACCACAAAATGCCAAAGATGCTATCGTTATTTGCATTGGTAATAATTGGGCCATGCAGTGGTCAACTGAAGTTCATAAACTATCATATAGTAACAGTTCCAATGTGGTCCAATTTGCAATTCATCTGTAGATCACAATACAATAGATCCCTGACACACTTTATAGCACTTTTTAGCAAAAAAATTTAACTGTTTTGGTTAATGTTAAAAACATTTGCAAGTTTGGAGTCCACACTACCTCATCAAGTGTGTCCCTAACTTTAAACTACCTGAATTTCAAGCTTTATGACATTTATAGAAATGCACAAACAGAGAGCAGGCTCACTTGGAGCCAACCCTTTCCTTCTTAAAATTACAGCAACACACCAGACATCACCTTTGCAAGATAGCTGAAGACCCCCAGTAAGTCTGAACGTAGATTTGCTGCAGGTCCTGGTGGTGTGCCCTGCACATTCTCATTGACATTTGTCTATGTATGACCAGCCTCTGATTGCTCCTGACTAACCAGATCTACTAGTAGCCCCAGTCACTGCCCCAGTGTTTGGCTTCTGCTTTTTTTTCTTTACACCCAGGTTTTTTTCCTCTGTACAAAAATTATATTCTAAATTGATAAATATTTAGTGTATACCTATAGATTGCATACTTTTATACAGATACATTTTATAGTTTTTCCACTTTATTTTGTTTTAAGATATACAGCACTTAAAATAATATTGAAAATTCTCATACATTTAAAAGAAGAGTTTTGCTGTGTATATTTTGTATGTCCAGGGCTAAAATTCTATATTTTTTATTCTTCTTATCCAGGTGAATATGAAATAATATATATATCAATATTTTATATTTACCAACTACAGCACAAGGCACCCATTTTCCAGACTGTAATGTATATAAACCTGCTGTTTATGTTAAATTGCACAACTGAATGTCCAAGAGGCGTGACAAGTGCAGGGAACCCAGCATGCTCTGCAAGTTTAATGGATACACCATATACTAAATGTTAAAGAAAAAAAAAAAAATCAATGAAAATATATAAAACTCCAGCCCATAAACTTGAAAACGTAATCATTTCAAAATCATTCTAGTCTCCCCTAAAAAGCCTTGATGTTTTAAGGAATCAGTCCATGTTAAACAGTGAACCTATATGTTGAAGTCATGTTGTCCTGACTAATTTGTATAAGAGATTTTTAGGGTGGTAGAAAAATGTAATCATGCTTGGGCTAGCTACGTTACCTAGTAAAGCAGATTGCATATACTCAAGTCCAGCCCAGCCATACAAAATACATTTTTAACAGAGATGTGCTCTGTGGACACAGATCATTTCACATGAAGCAATGCAATAAATTGATCTCAAACTGAGTGCAAGATTGCAGACAAGAGCATGGCACTGAGGATTTGTGTTTTATTTATACAGAAACTTAGTTAAGCAGAACCCCAGAGGAGTTGGATATGGTTCATGGAAACACTTCTGTATATAGCAGCCAGGAGTAGTCCAGCCCACAGTCATTTATTACGGAGAGCGCAACATCCTGAAGGAAAATGGGAAGAATGTGCAACATGCAAGACATTGTGAATGACTACTGGACCCTTAAATAGATCTCTTTAGTCTGGTTTAAAGTGCAGCCATGTGCAATAAGTCATAGCAGGTCAGTAGAAAATATTTGCACATGTTTTATCAGGAAGACCATGCTATATAGGAGACAGGGTTGTATTTGGAAACCGTTTCCTTAAAAATCCTTAAAGGTGAACACTCCAGTGCAAATAAGGAGGACAACCTCCACAGCTTCCTCAGCATTTTAGTTTTTCACATGCTGGTAATACTAGTGAGACATTTCCAGTCATACCTACTCCAGTCATATGTTGTGTGCCACTTTACCCATTCAGGGCAAAGTGACCATGTCAGTGAAAAAATCCACCCTCCACCACTTTGTACTTCCTCCCCAGCCAATCCTTCCCTTATTGCAGGGACCAACCTGATGTTGGGGCTCAGAGTGAGCGCTGATGTTGCTCCCTCTGTCATGTGACAGTGCTTCGCTCAGCAATTGGCACTGCATCATGAGAAGAGGGCTCCCAATCACTGGGTATGTCAGTGAAAAAATCCACCCTCCACCACTTTGTACTTCCTCCCCAGCCAATCCAAATGGTCACCTTTTGAAAGTACTAGTTACCTGGCTGTCTCTGGTTTCATGCAGCGGGGGAAGCTAAAACATCTGATCTGTATTGTTGCCCCATGTCTTTAAGAAAGGATTAGCATGGTAGCCAGGAAACTAGTATTTTTTTCAGAAAGAAAGGTCAACAGTTGCAACTTATCAATCCCTCGCAGCACAAGCTTCCTTTGAACAATTCCTATGAAAATTTAGGTGTACTTCTTCGAAACGTCCAGGTTCTGAGTTTTCTATTTCAAGCTCATGGTACGACCATGCATGTTCATATCAGGAAAACATTCAAACATATGTCTGTGGGGAAGAGAAACACCTTTGTAGACATACCTAGGGGAGGCATTTTAGAGACAGATCTAGTTCTAGCCCTCCCCCTTGACAGCAGATGTTTAACGCATTCCACTAGAACCTACAAACCTATTAAAGTTCCCTGACCTTAACAAGCAGAGAGTGCAACATCACAACCTTTCACTCTAAATCTCATGAAACTAATAGTCTTGGGCAACAGTGCTTTAGATCTCTTACTGCATACATATCGCTATGATTAAAGTCTAGGCACACTCAAATACCAGGAAGTGCTCCTCCTATTTTTCAGGAGGAAACGGTAGATTTTTCAGGGCACGGCTTAAGAAAAAATAAAATTTCTTGGTGTTAACTAAAACACAGTGAATTTTTGCTTTCTGAGTTCATCCGAGCATTTTATTGAACATAGTGCTTTTTTTGTAGGCCATACTTGACCAGTATTGGTGTTTCTTATTGGAGCTGAAAAAAAAATATGTATTCCTCATGCCCTCTGCTCTCTTGCTTTCTACGGCTACAGAAAGCCATTTAATATATGTTTGAAATGGTAAATTCTCTGCTAATCCTCTCCACGTGCACATCTTTCATTTCCCTGTATAGTGCATTTCGTGCTGTTTCACATTCTGTGCCTGTAAATCACATCACCATGTGTAGCTGCAAATTTCTGCTAGGGCTTCCCTCCTGCTGTCTTTGCTAGGCTCCTACTCCTCAACAGTTTATTATGGTGTCAGCTTTCCCCCTCTGCCCTGCCATGTCCATGTGAGGTGAAGGTTGCTAAACCTTTTTTGACCAGAGTAAAGTTTATAGCTGAGTTGAGCTCAAAAAAATTTTATTTGCCGTGAAATGGGAACAGTCCAGAGTAAAGCTGACTATAGGTGGGCAGATTTTATATTATTTCTTCAGTCAGCAGGCTGGATGGTCAAAAAACAAGGTATATGGAGGACTCTCCCCTGCTGGGACATTGTATTCTGACAGCGGGATCCAGCACTCAAGAATACACTAATTAACGGCTAATCAACAAGCTTAGAGTGGCACTGCAAGTTTCATTGGGATCCCACACCATTATATTTGTATTCTTTTTGGACAATTCCACCAAACGTACTTGTGTGGTTATTTCACAGCTATCTTAAAGATGAACTCCAAGGAAACCGCTGAATACACAGATGAAATACACATATTGGAACTGTTTTACCCACCAAAGGGAACTGTATTTGTGTTCATCCAGTCCTAAGAATTACACAGCTCTGTCACACAGCAGTCCCAGCCGGTGACTATTGTGAAAGGGGAAGCAGCTGACTGCTGAGCTCATCTCTCTCACTCTTTTCTCAATCATCTTATCAGCATGCATCTTGCACTGAAGTACAACTGCTTAGCTCCTTGAACTACCTCTCCCTCCCCCAGTCAGTGTTCTGCTGTTTACAAACTGCAGGCAGTACCGCATTACCAAATAAGCAGAGTAAGTACTGGCTTATGCGCTCCATGCCGTTTAAAAGCCCAGCAACAATGGATCAAAATAATATTTGACCTTGAAAATTAGTGACGTTTTCTTAAATTGTTTACTAAAGATAGAAAAAATTAATCAACTCAAAGAAATTTTACATTAATGCAGTATTTTCTCTTTAGAGTCTTTAATGTACCCAATTACAACTTAAAGTACATAAACCATAGACATTAGGTTCACATTACAGTTTGTCTCTTAAAAGCTCATCTTCTGTCAGCTTTCAGTTTGTAAAACATTTTAGTGCAACCTACGTTTGTGCAATGTACAGTAGTGATGGTCATCTCTATCTAGCAGCCAGCGTGCACACTACTTAGTTTAACCACTTGCCTACAGGGCACTTACACCCCCTTCTTGCCCAGGCCATTTTTCAGCTTTCATCTCTGATCGTTGCCCCACAATGGTATTGCAGCAAACGGCCATTTCAACCGGCGACACAGGTCGCACTAGCTGCTCCACTATTTCTCTTATGGGGGGCGTGGCTGATGATGGACGGCTGAAGACATATACCGCTGAGCTCTGTGCTCTCCCGACGACTGCAGGCTGTGTTCCCAGCTAATCACACCCGACCTGCTGATGGCCGCTTTCAGCTCTAACCCTGCTGACTTTGCTGATCTACCACAAGGCACTATCCAGCGCTACCTGCTACATACAGCCTCACAGGACTCCCGGGCGGGGAAAGACAAACTGGCGGCCATCCGAATTCCAGGCTAGGCCAAGCCACCTCCCCCGAATGCTTCCTCTACAAGCAGGGATAACTCAGGTGAACGCGGACACTGTTCCAGCAGAACTGCTCCCCCCAACCTTAGGTGGGGCTCCGGGCTCCACAACCACCCCCTTCTCTCTGCCTTCCGGGCTGACTTTGAGTCCTGGGCATCCACGATGGAAACTTCTCTCCACAGTGAACTGACTGCCCTCTGCATCAGGTTTCGGCATCGGAGACCGCAGTGTCTGCCCTAGCTACCACCCAAGTAGACCATACAGCCCGTATAGTAGTGCTTGAAACTGTATCCACGGCTCATCTCTACCGTTTACGCTAACACCATCTCCGAATAGAGGATAGTGAAAACCGGAGCCGCAGAAACAACATCAGGCTACAAGGTGCTGATCTCAAACCCACAATCATCTCTATCCTCAATCAGGTCCTGGGCAGGGAAGTTACATGACCTATTGAACTGGACAGAGTGCATAGAGTGGGGGGGTAAGGGGGGTGACCGAAGAGACCGCCCTCACAACGTCCTTTGCCGGGTACACTACTATACCCTGAACGAAGAGATCTTGGGCAAGGCCTGGCGCTTGGGCCCACTGAACTTTGACGGATCCTCAATAGACCTATATCCAGATCTTTCCCACAACATGCTGTGCATGTGGCGAGTGGTCTGTCCACTGCTGGATTTGATTCGGCAAGTAGGTGCAACCTACACTTGGGGCCACCCCTTAAGTATCAAAGTAACCCGGGATGATGACCGCAAATTTGTCCTGTCAGATCTGGAACAACTTCCTGCCGCCTTCCTCTTCTTGGACCAAGACCCTATCACCGCCCCGAACTGGTTGGACCCTCCAGATGAGGCCAGAGGCTGCTGGGCCTGGGCCCTCCCCCGCAACGCTGTAGACACCCAAGGTCTAGATTGGTATCCTTCGGTCCTAGAGTACGGCGACCCATGTCACCGGAAGAATGACCCAAACCCTTTCAAATATGACCTGAACTGGTTCCTTTTTCCATTTCTTCTGCTCTACAAGGAGGTTATAGTTCTTGTCCTGGACTTCGGCCAGGTTTGCCTTAACTATGTTTTTTTTATTTTTTCTACCCATGTTTCCCTCAACAGTCGACCTATATGTGTGGAAATGAATGATGTATGTTGTCAGATATCCCCCAGTGTCAGTTTTTCATTAACACTCCTAGCAAACAGATCTGCGTACATGGGAACCATAGCATAACCATAAAAAAATTATGGCCCACTGAGCCATGATGGAGTAGGGCTCGCGTCATTGGTAGTGGTGGGACTGTGCACACGATCATTTTCAGAGCCCTGTAAGTTGTGTTCACATTGTGAGACACTTTGTGTCTCAACAGAAAGCTAGCTGCATGGCTCTGCACACGTCACTACTGGAATTCTATTTGAATATATACATGTGTGTGATTGGTTCTTTTGAAGGAATAAAAGTGTCTGGCTGATTCTGAAGCCACCACCTTCCTTCGGTTATTCATGTTTACAGTATGAATTAAAAGAGCAGGTGCTGCTAGGGAGGATTTGGCTAAGCTCAATGGGATACCAGCTTCTGTCTATGTTACTTGGAGATATACAAGCGTGCTTTCCAGGAATTATACAAGAAAGCTAAGACTGTGCTTATTAGCGCACGGAATTATTTGCTTATAAACAGAAGCTTATAAAATTTCCATTACACTACAAAGACTCTCGACCACTTTCTCTTTCAAAACTGGTTCCACTTCCATCAGGTACCTTGGAATTCAAATACTGGCTGACGCATCACAGCTCTTTTCCCAGAACTTTACTCCCTTACTCCTTGGAATCCAAGCGGATTTATCTACATATGCGTCCAAACGGCTCTCATGGCTGGGTAGAGTGAATGCCCTGAAAATGGATGTTCTCCCTCGGTTTCTGTATTTGTTCCAAACCATTCCTATACACATCTAATTCGTACTTCCGGAAACTAGGCCAGCTCTTCTCCAAATTCATTTGGAATGCTGCCCATCCCAGAATACAATATAAAACATTATCTCTTCCAAAGGTTCGGGGGGGGGGGGGGGCTGGAGCCTCAGATGCCTCTTTATACTATAAAGCAGCGGTGCTCACTCGCCTATTAGATTGGTTTCACCACTCTTTGACTAAGCTTTGGGTTCATTTGGAAAGCCATATGAACCCAATTGAACTCTCGGCTCTCCCATGGACCATGCCCACGATCCAGGGGGGCTTGGGCCCCCTTAACGACTTTACCCGTCAAACAATTCAGATCTGGGATCGCATGTTTTCAAGAAGGGGCCTATCAAATCACATGGGGTCTATAACTCCCTTCTTTGGGACCCTGGCCTTCCCGCCGGCTATGTATGTAACGGGATTCGGACCATGGCGAAAAGAAGATCATAGGAGACTTGCCCAGGTCTTTTGAGCAGACCCCACTTTAAGGAAAGATACCCCTCCCGTTTGGATTTCCCAACACCCCATGCAGTGGCTTCAGAGACAACAGACTACTTCTTACATCCGGACTTTCCCGTCCATTCCAGACATTCTAGCTGATCCAACAGGATGTGGGCAGAACCTCCAACACATGTGGTATCTCAACTTTACCCCCGCTTGCTAGTATTTTTTCTCCTGACCTTCCACCATTGATGGTGAATGTTACTTTAACCTGTAATGTTTTCAGGGGTTGCTAACACAGATGGTCTCCTGATGTGCCACATAAACAAGTTTTCACTCCATTTTTATGTAACCTGGATATGCATTTGTTCCGACGTATGTGATACTTATTGTGGGTGTACCTTACCAATGTTGGTAATGTTTATATATTCTTCTATTTCTCTTGATCTCTATTTGAATAAAATAAGATTGAATTAAATATAATTTCAGAGACTTTTCTTCCCTCCTACACAAATGGAAAAACCACACTATCTGCTTTTTTGGATGCATTTTCCTGATTTAAAATGTTCATTGTTGCCTAAGTTCATGTACCTTTTTGAGACTCTCTACTAGGGTCTGTCCCAACCAAAAGACCTTAAACTCCAAGCAGCTACAATACATTTCGTATGGAGATACAAACTTTACAGGCTCTTCTTCCTTGAAGACTTGGGGTGGCTTAGGAGCAACTGACTTCTAAATACTTCTACTCTGCCCACCTGAGACGTTTAGCATTGTGGGCCACACAACCATCCTATAGTAGTTGGACAGAATTTTAGAAACTATATAGCCCCAACACATCCAAACTCATTGCTGTGGAACTCATCCTATACAACCCAGATGTTGGTTTGTCAGCCCTGATGCAATTTATTAAAACCATATAACATACATCTCAAGCTAAATATCACCTGACCACTTCACAATACATGATGGCATCATTCTTTTTCACACTCCAGATCCTGGACAACCTCACCTGACAGATGGTTCAACCCTGGCAAAAGCATGTCAAATTTAAATATGGACATCTGGTCAGTCACCCACTAAAAGCTACCCCTTCTCCAACATGCAGGAAAAATGTTAATTCCCTCATACAGCAATAAATAGCTACTTGTAAATTTGGCAATTCATCAATTCTTTCCCCAATAGCTAACATTCCCAGACCTTCCTCCCTTTGAGCGAGCCTGTGTTAATGGCCCTTCTCGGAATAATCTAATTTCAGACAAATATTCTGAGCCACCACTCGGAAAACCCATTCCCAAAACACCTTTACTTGAAATGATGAGAAACAATACTGGAAAGAGAACTTCTGCTAGAGACGTGAAAGAGATCCTCAAAAGCTCATTTCGCACAGTGTACAGGGAAAATATCTGTAAAACAATGTATTGGTACACACCAGAAACACTTCATGAGATTCGCCCTAGTGCTAGCACTAGCTCTCTTCTGGAAATGCAATTCTCAAGTGTCTTCTTCATCTATTCTTGTGGATCTGTTCGGACATCATCTCATTCTGGTGAGAAGTTAACCTCCTCCCTAAGTTTTCAGACCATTCAATATAACAGTACCCGCTAAACCCATCAATTAGGTCTACTAATTGCAGAACTATCTAAACAATTAAAAAAAACTTACTACACGCATCCTTACAGCAGCCCACTTTTTACTTCTAAATGGAAACACCTACACCCTCTGACCCCTGGTGATTTACTCAAATGAATTAAGGAAATAAATCTTATGGAACAGCTTACAGATGGAATACACAATAACCTCGAAAAATTTCAGGAAGTATAAATTCAATAGGATCTATACATTTCTCAATTAGATAATTAAAACCTGCACGCTGAGGCACACCTGGGCTCACTCCTGAATGGCACTCCCAGTTTGTTAAACCCATAGGACTAATTGCAACACCCACTTCCTCTCCTACCTAATACTGTACCTTACCGCTTTCTTCCAATCTCTAGTTAAATGCTATTATAAATTATAGAGGATATTTTCTTCCTGTTCCTTGGTTGTTGTTGTTGCGCCTATGCCACAGAAGCTGAATACCACCAAAATCGCTACCGATAAACAACCTCATTTGGTATCTGGACCCCCCTCTTGTTAACAGGAACATAGACTTTTTATTTCTTTCTTTATTCTCTCATGTATGCAGAAGGCAACCCCCCAAGATTTCGTTTTAGAGACATTTTTCCCAGACATTGTGGAGACTTGGTTTGGGCCCCTGTGTTACATCATGTATGCATTTTCTTGTCTTTTTAATAAGTATACATTAAAAAAACTTTTCGTCATGTATTAATGAAATCTGAAAAAGTGCATGCATCTGTGTATTTTATATATACTCAGGGATTTTTTTTCATAAAGAATAGTTGCAGATACCCCGATAACGCCACCCCTTTTTTCCACCCCCTACCCACCTTCAAGCACTGTCCCTTGGTTCTACCCTTATCCACGTCCCAGTACTGCTCATTTTAGGAAATATAGTACCAAGTATTTTTTTGTGGTGCTAAGTAATTTGAATGGAATGAGTTAATGATAACAAATTCGCTCACAAACCCTGCACCCCTTGGCATTATATACATTCAGTGCTGGAGGTGCCGTAACTGCATTCCCCTTTGTTCTCCCTGAAAAAAAAGCCCTGTATATACCTGTCGCTCAACTATAAGATTGGCATTTGGAACGCAGCTCATCAGTGACTTTATGGTGGAATGTAAATTTTTCCATCATGCAAGAAGACTTTTGTGACTGATGAAAATGATAACGAGCAAATGCGTGTGTGTTATCCCATTTATCACCCAATTTCCATAGAAGCGAATAGACAAACACTGTATGCTAAATGGGAATACATGTTCAGCCGCTACGGAATACAGTGGTTCTTGGGAGGTGGATACCGTAATCCTAAAAAACTAAAACTAAAGTTTGGTGTGCCCTTTAGCACTGGCCTTTATGTGAGGGGATTGCATTGATAACAATCTCTCCCTGCCCTAACAGCGTGTGGTTTATTGGGTATAGAGTGCTCTCCTGAAAGTTTACATTCTTTCGAATGGTATGTGGCATTAAAAGGAATGCATTGTAATGGTATGTATCCTGTAATAATGGTCTCAGGAAGCAGTAAGCCATTGTGTGCTGTACTGTTTTCTGATATTTACATCCAATGCATTAACTAGTGGAAGGGAAAAGAATGGTGGGTGCTAAAGGATCTGCTGTCATCCTTTAAGTAGTACACTGGGACAAATCTCTGCATTCGCTTACAGAGCCATGTAGCATTGTTGGGAGTTCTAGTGTATCTAGTATGTACTTATCTTCTATGTGCCTAGCTTTAAATATCACTTGCACCTCAGCCTATGTATGGCCAACTTTTACCATTAATATATAAGGGATGTCAGTTTTGTCAGATATTGTTAGATAGTTAATCATATAATTTAAGTGCACCTGTGCCTAGACTATGGACAATAAATGATTTCAGTTTTTTGTGAAAGCAGTAAAAGTTCTAAAACATTCATCCTCAAAAATCACAACAAAGACGGGTGCGTTTCTAACATCTGAAACATCTCCGGTTTGTTTACAATAGAAGGCTGGAAGGCTTCCAAAATTCTGTTGAAATAGAAAGTGCCTCTATTGTAGTTTTTGAGCACAAACTTCTCCACAATACCTATAGCTAGAGAAGATAATTGAGGGCTTGTTTAAGGCGTCAAACACACAGATGTTTTTTAGCTCCGAAATCTTCTGGTGGCATGTACAGCCTGCCATACAAGTGAATAGCTGTACACGCCTGTATTCTTGTGAACACTGCTGCCCCTGTGCATCAGCGTTTACCCACGCATATGCATACAGTGGGTTTTACCCAAATGGGAGGCTGACACGGTCAGGAAATAAGCTATATGCTCATGCGCTGGTAAACACTGATGCACAGGAGCATCTGCGTTCACAAAAGTACAGGCTTGTACAGCCATTCACCTATGCAGCAGGCTGTACATGCCACCTCTGGCAGGAAAGCGGTGTGGATTTTGCACTTGAGGACTTTGGTACAGGCCTGTGTCGTGAGGAACTCCGTTAATTTTTTTTTTTTACATTTATGTTTTTTACCTGTGAACTTGTAGTTTCACTCATCTTGCTGCGTTCTCCATAATATAAAACAAATGTAAAGAATTGGTAAGCTACACTGTCATATAAATGTGTTAAGCAAGTAGACATGTGGACAACACCAGAGTTTTTTTTTTTTTTTGTAGTTTGTTATAAAATGTTCAAACTGCCACATCCCACCCTAGTTTATAGGAAAGCTTAGTTCCGTATTGCATAGCAAGTACCACCTAATTCCATTTAGTAATGTACTTTGCCATTTCAAATTACTACTTGATACAAATTTAAAAACATGCATCTTTGTCACTTTCTGCCATAATTAAGGCAGACCATGGCAAATTATTTAGAGCGTTTGTAAATGAAATAAAAAACAAACATGTCATACTTACCTGCTCTGTGCAGTGGTTTTGCACAGAGCAGCCCTGATCCTCCAATTTTTGGGTCCCCCCGCCAGCACTCTGCCCCCCCCCCCCCGCCTCCCCTTGCTGAGTGTCCCCATAACAAGCCCTTTGCTATGGGGCACTGGTGCATGCTCGTTCCTGAGCTGCTCTGTGTTCAGAAGACACAAAGCGCTGGTCAGCCCTGCCCCCTCCCCATGGTCCCTTCTCACTGGCTGTGATTATCAGCCAATGGCTCCCTATGCTGCATCTCAACCAATTAGTAGGGAGAGACCCGGGAAACCTGCTCTCGTGCACATCACTGGATCAAGATCAGGCTTAGATGATTAATGGGGGGAGCTGAACACTAAAGGTTTTTTACCTTCATTTTTATAGAATGCATTAAGGTAAAAAAAAACCTTCAGCCTTTAGAACCAATTTCGGACCGCCGCACACCGATATACGTCCTAATTTTGAAGAGGGCTATCTTTGTTATGGCAGCAGCTAGCTGCAATAACCCTGGTATTCTCTTCTTCGGAGCGCGGTCTGGTTTCCGATAATAGTGGTCTCTGCGGCGGATTCGCCGCAACATCACTTTTATCGGCGGCGGGAGAGGGGGCCCTCTGCCGTTTACCGGAACAGTCGGTAGCAGCGGAGGCAATCGGATGCGTGTCCTTCCTGGGTATGGAGACGAGTGAGGGGAAGATGGCCGTCTCCATGCCATTGCATTGCATTTTAGTGTAAAAATGAGATCTGAGGTCTTTTTGACCCCAGATCTCATATTTAAGAGGTCCTGTCATGCTTTTTTTTCTATTAAAAGGGATGTTTACATCCCTTGTAATGGGAATAAAAGTGACACAATTTTTTTTAAAAGAACAGTGTAAAAAAAAAAAAAAAAAAAGGTAAAATAAATAAGGAAAAAAAAAAAGTAAAATGCATCCCGTTCCGTCGAGCTCGCGTGCAGAAGCAAACGCATACGTGAGTAGCGCCCGCTTATGAAAACTGTGTTCAAACCAAACGTGAGGTATCACTGCAATTGGTAGAGCGAGAGCAATAATTCTAGCGCTAGACCTCCTCTGTAACTCAAAACATGCAACCTGTAGAATTGTTTAAACATCGCCTATGGAGATTTTTAAGGGTAAAAGTGTGTCGCCATTCCACGAGCGGGTGCAATTTTGATAATGACATGGGTATCAATTTACTTGGCATAACATTATCTTTCACAATATAAAATAAAATGGCCTTGAGACTTTAGGAGGCCAGACTGTGGTCAGAGGGAGACAAATATACTCCGGTGTGGGAGTAAAAAGATTGCATAGCGCCTGTGGTATGTAGGAGGAGGATTAGCACCCCATCATTGGCATCAGTGGGAGGCATAGTACCTCATCATTGGTGTCTGTGGGAGGAATAGTGCCCCATTGCTGGTGTCTGTGGGAGGAATACATGTATATAGAAATGCAGAGAAGTGTGACTTTGGGTATATTATCTAAGTGATAATTCACTTACAGTATGTGTGTTGTTACAGCACTTTCATATTGAATGCCTAGGTCCTGATAAAGCGGGGGTTTCCCGTGAAATGCGTCAACCTTCACAAGTTGATCTCAAGGCCATGTGAATCTCGGATGGCTAACTTGTACACATGCAATATGCTAAATAAAGTGCTTTTTTTAAATATTTCTACTGTCTGTGTATACCTCCAACGGTATGATATAAACAAAGTCCCACTTTTCTGCATTTCTATATACGTATATTACGCAAAGGATGATGCCTTCTAAGGTTGAAATTATCCTAACATCCTGCCCCCACACATAATATATTTTCTGTTGGAGGAATAGTGCCCCATCATTGGTATCAGTAGGAGGAATAGTGCCCCATCATTGGTATCAGTAGGAGGAATAGTGCCCCATCGTTGGTGTCAGTGGAACAATTTGAACAATAATGCCCTGTTGTTGGCGTCGGTGGAAAGAATAGTGCCCTATCATTGGTATCCGTGGGAAGATATAAGGCCCTGTCCTTAGCGCAATTGAAGAAATAGTGCCCCATCGTTGGTGTCAGTGGGAAGGATAGTGCATCATATCAGTGGAAGGAAAAGTGCCGCAAGGGCTACATAAAGGAAAGAAAAAAGCCACATTTGGCCCACGGGACACCATTTGGAGACCACTGTTCTAAAAGATAGGGGTATATAAATACATGCTTGTGAGCTACAATGGGGTTAATTGTGCAGGCAAGCATTTTCAGAGATTAAGTCCTGTGTTCTGTCAGTTACTATACTCATACCCTCAACAGCATGTACATTCTATCCTCAATGTCCTTTTTTGGTGTCTTAATGTGACCACATGGTAAAAAATGTCTGACATAGATGGAACATGTTTTTGTTATGTGCACATTTAGTATTGAACGGATATCCTTGTGTAGCAAGTTAATGAACAATGTATATTATAACTTCATAAAGTATCAGTCTTGATTCTTGTCATTAATTTATATAAAGTTGTTTGTTTGGTTACTTTTTAAATGGTTTATATAGTTACATTTTCAAATTATTATAGGTTTATATGTACATTTTTTTTTTCTTCTCTCAATAGTCAGAGACCCGGCCAGATGGTCTTGCTTGTGGTTATGGCTCCTTTCACCAGCAGTACTTATTGGATGGGAAGATAATTGCAGTGGGTGTCATTGACATCCTTCCTTTTTGTGTATCTTCAGTGTACCTCTACTATGACCCTGATTACTCATTCCTTTCCCTTGGGGTTTACTCTGCTCTGAGGTAAGAAAGAATGGAATATCTTTCTGATTGGGATTCAATCAGTTACTTAATTGGGGCTATTCAGTTACCTAATGCAAGGTCATATATTGGCTCCTGTCTAAAATGGCCTTAGTATGTGTATCTATAAAGATGATGTTAAGGACCTTAGATTGAGGACAGGGACTGATGTGAATGTACAATATATGTAAAGTTCTGCGTAAATTGAGGGTGCTATATAAGGACCTGTAATAAATAAACAAGTATATAAAACAAGAACACAGTGTTGTAAAGGTGTTTTAACCACTTGCCGACCACAATACTTAGTAAATATACGTTGCAGTTTGCAAGTGTTTTACCGGGAATATTGCTGAAGATATCGGCCATAACCCCAGTATTGTTTTTTTCAGCCGGCGGATGGCTCTCTTAAGTGTACCTACAATATGATACCTTGTTTATTGCTCTGTTGTATGCATTGGCTTTTTTTCTCATAATGATATCTGCACATTACAGCATTTTATACCTGTAAACATATCTGTTGCTATGATCAATAAAAATTGTTATTTGAAAAAAAAAAAAAGTGTTTTCCGAGTGGCTCATGAGGCGCTGGAATGCTTTCAGAAGCCACTTGCCATTGTCTCTCGGGCTTATCGTTTTCGCCGGCTCGACTGAGAAATGATCCGACGGTGCGGCCGGCTGGTCACACAGGCGATCAAAGAGTAGATCCGCTTGGCCTTGGAGGACCAGAACGATGTCATGACTTCACTTCCGGTCCACCATGGAAGTAAGCAATTTTTTTTTTTTTTTTTTTTTTAATCTTTTGCTTTTAAATGTAACGAAGAAATTTTGGGTTCTTTTTGACCCCCGGATTTCTTCATAAAGAGGACCTGTCATCTTTATTTCTATTACAAGGGATGTTTACATTTCTTGTAATTAGAATAAAAGCGATCAAAAAAAATGTAAAGGGACAGTGTAAAAATAAAATAAATAAGAAAAGTGAACGCATACATAAGTCGCGCACGCATATGTAAACAGTGTTCCACCACACGTGAGGTATCGTCCCGAACGTTAGCGTGAGAGCAATAATTCCAGTGCTAGACCTGTTCTGTAACTAAACCGGTAACCTGTAAAGGCGTTTAAAACATTGCCTATGGAGATTTTTAAGTACCATAGTTTGTCGCCATTCCACGAGCATTGGTCAAAGTTAAAGTGTGACATGTTGGGTATCTATTTATTAAAAAAATAAAATACTGATTTATACTTTACTTTTTTATACTTATACTTTTATATATGATTTATACTTATAAACAAAAAGTGCCAGAAAAAGCTTGGTCTTCAAGTGGTTAAACAATGTAGAAATTGTCTATTTTTTTATATTACGATTATGGGGTAGTGGACAATTCGTTTTTTTTTTTTATAAAACATGAATTCTAAAGTAGCGAAGTAGCTCTTGTAGTCTATCACAACTTTTTGTAACTGCATAGGAATGCTTATTTTCAAAGCTAAATTGTGCATTTAGTTTATGCCAAGAGTGTATGTCACGCCAAAAACATTGGTCCTCGTTTTTAAGAGAAGGATTGGAATTCTTGTTGGGTTTTTCATCTAGCTTGACCTCCTGTCCTCCTTTCAAAAGGAGTTTGAATACTTTTTCAAGGCACTGTATTTCTTGGGAGGTCAATCACAGACTATTGTGCAGAAGTATAGAGATGCTGAAACAACATTGCTGCTTTTTCTGCCTTCTTTCCCAGAACACCCTGCAAACAAGGAGCTGGCACTACTATATGAGTTGTTCAAGGCTTGTTGCTTCACATACCACAAACATCCAGGCCTTAAAGGAGTTGTAAAAGCAGAAGGTTTTTTTTTTTATATTGATGCATTCTATACATTAAGATAAAAAGCCTTCTGTGTGCAGCAGCCTCCCCAGCACCCCCTAATACTAACCGGAGCCCCATCTCTGTCTAGCAATGTCCATGAGTCTCTCGGCCGTGGCACCATTGGCTCCCGCAGCTGTCAAAGTCAGCCAATCGGGAGAGAGAGGGGCGGGGCCGAACGGCAGCTCCGTGTCTGAATGGATACACGAAGCTGCAGCTCGGGTGCCCCCATAGTAAGCTGCTTGCTGTGGGGGCACTCAATAGGAGGGAGGAGGGGCCAGGAGCAGCGAACAGGGACCCGAGAAGAGAATCCAGACTGCCCTGTGCAAAACCACTGCACAAAGCAGGTACATATAACAGGTTTCTCGTTTTTTTTCTTTAAAAAAAAAAAAAAGAAAAACACTTTACAATCACTTTAAAGGAGACTATAGGCACAACTTTTATTTTCATTTTGGATAGAGTAAGGGAGGGTTATAACCCCTATCAGTTTTTTTTGCCATCTGTCCCATTGGGGAGATTTACATTAGTTTCCTGTCCCATGGCCAAAAAAGGAAGTGGGAGGAAATTCCTGCAAATTTAAGGGAATCCCTCGGATCTTATGAATGTTTGTTGTTCTGTTGAATTAAAGTGACCAGTCAACTTTAGCTGTTAGGAAAGTATCTAGGTTATTTGCAGCAATGTGCTGTGAAATGGGAGTTTATTGCAGGCCCTTGGAAACATGAAAGAATCTACAATTTTCAAAGATATTTTAAGCTTACTGCAATGTGCAACTGTATTGAAGGACTGTCCTATATGTTTTTTATTCTGCCAACAGAGAAATATCATTCACCCGGGAATTACATGGGAAAGCTGCTGACCTGTGCTACTACTACATGGGGTTCTATATCTACTCTTGTCCTAAAATGAGGTACAAGGTAAGCAGATTGCATGTAACGTGGTTTACTGAATATATAATTCAAACAATAAATGCAATAATGTAAGAGATGTAATCAACCATGTTGCAACTAATGAACAGGATAATTCACCTAGAACAGTTATCATTCAAATTGTAACATAAACTATAAATCTTTTTTTATTTATGTGGCCCATCTTGATAGGAAGCACAATTTTACCCAGAAATGCCATTGTAAATGTTGGTTTTTATGTTTTCCATAGCAAAAAATATATATATATACAATATATACAATGTACTGTCCCTTTTAGTAATCTGGTCTATACTGTCTCATGTGTTTCTGATCAGTTTATATTCAGCCCACCAGCTTTGTACCTCACTTGTATAATTCATGGCAAGGTCGCTGTATCCACATTCAAGGCCTATTTACCTTTTTAGGACCACATCTCACTAGAACGCAGTGTGGGAAACCTGCATTCCATGTGCGTTTCCCACACTGCGTTCAAACGTTCTGCAGTTGCCATCGGCAGTGGGTGTCAATGTTAACCCAATGACACCCCAAACGCATGTCCCAACGCAGTGCATTTGCCTGCGCCGGATCGTATGTGCAGTAGTACCATGCAGTCCGGTTCTTGTGTGTTTTATAAAGTAAGGCATGCACTACTTTTGATGTGGTCTGGTGCGATTTCAGCCCATTTAAATAAATAGGCTGAAATCGCACTGCGCCAGGAACGCATCTGGAATGCCCAGCGCATTCCTGTGCGATTCGTAGTGTGAACTGGCCCTAAAACAATTACAATGAAGGGAGAGTGTCCTTTACTGTACATGAGAAAATATAGTTGTGCTCAAAAGTTTGCATACCCTGGCAGAAATTGTGACGATTTTGCATTGATATTGAAAATATTACTAATCATGCCAAAAAACTTTTAGTTAAGGATAGTCATCATATGAAGCCATTTATTATCACATGGTTGTTTGGTTAATTTTTAAGTTATAATAACGGAAATCACCCAAATAGGCCCTGATCAAAAGTTTACATACCCTGGAATGTTTGGCCTTGCTACAGACACACAAGGTGATACACACGTGTTATAATGGCAATTAAAGCTGGCCACCGCCCTCCCCGCATATCCGCTCAAACAGTGAGGAGGAAGCTGGGAAATCACAAAGACGCCGGCGCAGAGAGATGATGCCGGTACGGAGCGGAGTGGGAGAAGAGAGAGACAGCTGCTAACCCCTACCGCTGCCGCCGCTACTGCTGAGATAAGCCCTCAACACCGCAACCAACGCGGATATCTGGAGCGGGAGCTCTGAAGCAACAGAGGGGGGAGAGAACCCTGGGAGTTGGAGCTGCTAAGCAAGCAATAAGGTAACGCCGCAGCTGGAGGGGGGTAGCCTGCAGGGAGACACACGGGAATAGGAGCAGACTGAAGCGAGAGCCGAGGAGAGGCCCCGTGTAAGCTGATACCCCCTTGTGTGTCTCCCCGGCCCCCCCCTGTGAAGTCTCTAGAGAAGCAGCTGGAAAACAGGGTGGGAAATCAAATTTTACTCTGCATTTACTCTGCATTACTCTGCGTTACCCTGCATTTATATTCTCGGGTAAGAAATCAAACGTTACTCTGCATTTACTCTGCATTACTCGGCGTTACTCTGCATTTATATTCTCCGGAAATTAACCCCTCTTGTCACTGCTTGAACTACCTGGATCTAGGACTTACAGTAAGGGTTGAGGGAAATATCCCCAGATCAGCAGCAAGTAGTAGAGAGGTGTTTGGGATGTATTTATTTACATACAGGTACCCGGGACAGATGAACTGATTACCTACTACCCGATTTGCATACTACCTGTTTTTCCTACCTGTCTAATGTGAACACCTGTGCGTCCTTATACTCATCCATTTTTGTGACATTATAAACCTCAAAAAGAACTGAGTTGGCTCCATACCTAGAGGAGTAGTCTGAGCGAAAGAAATAAGGATCTTAACTTTAAGTGACATTCTCTATAACAGCGCTAACTGTGCTAACCCTCTAGGATACATATAGTAGAGGGCAGATGATCTAAAATAGAAGGCCCGACTGCCTTAGACTGCCTTAGCCCCTCTTTCCTATTTCTAAACGCGGGGACCACCTTCTTGACCCCCCCCTCCTTTTTAAAGTATCGGGTGGGGGTGCCGGCCACTCGGGGCTACCTGGACTGTATAAGTGAATGCCCGGCGTGGGGACGGAGGGGTAGAGAGGCAGGAGCAAGATTAACTCAAAAAGAAACATATATCCTACCCTAAATTGGGGGCTGGCGGTTAAATTCACTCGTCTCCCCGCTAGACAGAGTCTAGAAAGGATTAGATAACCGCCCTGTGATACTACTGGGAGGTAAACATACCCGCTCAGATCTGACGTATAGGGTCGGTGGCGAAGTACAGCCTCTGCGGAGGACCCCCCCATAGATCCAAGTGGATCGAGGGGACTTTTTGTAGACCCTGCATAGGAGCGAAGGTGTGAGCGGGTGTAGGTGTTTGGCCCACTTATATTTGAGGGCCAGGAGAGGGAACCGAGGTAGTTGGCTCCGGGTCCTGCAAAGGAGCAACTTAGGTACAGCTAATTACATCTGGCTTGTACTAATTCTTTGGGGCAGGGCGGAGTATTCTGAGGCCCGGGGAGATGAGGGGGAAGGCAAATAAGGGCAGCAAAGGAACTATAACCGCTCCCAGCCCAGGTGGGATTCAGCGATATATGTCAACCGAGGCCAGTATGTTGGAAGAACCCCAGGGGAGCCCCAGATCGGGAGCACCCTCACGCCCAGGGATAAACAAACAGAAAGGGGCAACAGAAGAAAATAGAAGTAAAAGCGCAAGAGCAAGGATCAGTGGAAGCCAACAGACTCACAGCTTCGAGATACAGGAAGGCCCTCATGGGAGATATGAAGAGGAGGATCTCACCGGGGGGAACAAACCATCACCCCAACCCACACAGGAAGAGGCCCCACAGATCAGAGAAATGCTCACTGAATTACTAATGAAACTGGAGACCTCCCTCAAAAAAGAGATCGCGACTGTAAGGGTAGATATTGGGCATGTGTTGAAAAGGGTGGAAGAGACGGAAGACAGACTGGAAGAACATGAGCGGAGGCTGGAAGGTATGAACACGCAAATAAGGGATCTGCAAAGAGCGAATAGAAGCCTCCTCTATAAATTAGAAGATCAGGAGAATCGCAGCCGACGCAAAAATCTGCGATTCAAGGGCCTCCCAGAGAAAGCCGGGAAGGAAGAGCTGGTGCCGGTATTACAAAAATTGCTGAACCCATTGCTAGATAAAGAAGCGACGGCCCCCTTGAAGATTGACAGAGCCCATAGGGTTGCACGATACCCCAGAAATACATCGGAGAACCCAAGAGATGCGATAGTGAAGTTTCACTATGAGGAGGAAAAAGTCAAAATCCTGGGAAAGCTGCGACATCAACCAGGCTTAAACTTTGAAGGGGCAGAGATACAGGTCTATCCAGACCTTTCTGCAGAGACCCTCACAAGAAGGAGGCTACTAAAACCACTGACAAGTATGCTGAAAATGACAGAAATACCATACCAATGGGGGTTCCCGGCTTGCTTAATCGGAAAAAAGAATGGACGAACGGCAGTGCTCAGATTCCCAGAAGACCTCGAGGACTTTTGCTGCAAGCTAGATATTGCCCCCCCAAATATCCCGGGCTGGGGTATGGGGGAGACTGTAACCCCAGCGCAAGATAAAGCATGGCGGAGGGAGGGTAGGGGCATGATGGTTAACGCAAGTTAGTATCCAAGAGGCATAGTTAAAGGGAGAAGGGCAATGCCGAGATGAGCGGTGCGGGGGGGAGGGTGCTGGGGTGACACGGGGAACCCTCGCGACAGGAGCCCCATGGGGAAGATGGATGCGGGATGGCATCCGATTGAGGATGACCACCTGACCCATGTTTTGAACAGAGGAATCTGCCCCGCCAGAATAGGTGACCTGTTCCAGAGGGAGGGTGGGGGGAGGTGGGAGTGGAAGGTGGGGGTGGGGGGAGGGGAGTGGGTGGTTGTCTGGGTGGGTTTTTCCTTTTTTTTTTTTTTTTTTTCTTTTTTGGGTTCTCTCTCCCTTTCTCTCTCCCCTGCTATGCCGCATGGGATTGGCCGGACGCTCCTTCCAGTAATATAAAAATGGGAGTAATAAACCTTGTTACCTACAATGTGAGGGGACTGAATACGGAAAAAAAAAGGTATAAAATCAATCAAGAATTGTGTTCCTACAAGAGACCTATGTAACACACTCAAGTAGGGGACTTGCATCTTATTGGTTCCCAGAATGGCGCTATGGGGACGCTAGCTCAGTACACTCAGGGGGAGTGGCCATTGGGTTCGATAGAACAGTAAGGCTTGAAGAAGAAGAGCGACTGGCCGATCCTAGGGGCAGGTTTTTGTTTGTGAAAGGGAAGATGTTTGAGTCATGGATCACATTGGCAAATATTTATGCTCCCAATAGAAACCCGGAGAGCTTCCTAAAGAGAGTCTTGATGAAATTAGAATCTTTTAAAAAAGGGAGGCTAATAGTCGCAGGAGATTTGAACATGTGTATGGACCCTGAGGTGGATACATCAAGGAGTGAGTTAAGATCGGGCAACCAGGGAGGGACACTTAAGAAAATGTTAAATCGCATGCAATTGATAGACGCATGGAGGATAAGCCACTTAAATGATCGAGATTACACATTCTTTTCCCAGGTACACAAATCATTCTCGAGACTCGACTATATTTTAATAGAACATCAGCTGGTCCCTTTCTTGAAGGTAGCAGAAATAAAGGCTATTACCCTATCCGATCATGCATCGGTGAAAATCCAAGTGGAGATCACCGGTGCAGACCGGTCTAGGATAAACTGGAAACTTAATGATTCCCTGATGCAGTACCCAGATGTAGTGGAGAAAATAGAACAGGAATTAAAAAGTTACTTTAAGATCAACGATACAGAGGATATATCTAGACCCACTCTTTGGGAAGCACATAAAACCTACATAAGAGGGATTTGGATTGCCATGGGAACAAGGAAAAAAAAAGAGAGAGGGGAAAACTTGACACGATTATATAGAGAGATTCAGGAAGCGGAACAGAGTACAAGACCTAGGGGGCTACCCGAAAAGCGTGAATTAATTAAGAAAAGAAGAGACCTGAACGAGTTGCTGGAGAAGGAAAGGAAGTGTGCGTTCGACATGATAAATAGAGACGTTTATAGAGAAGGGAACAAACCAGGAAAGTGGATGGCCAGAAGGGTCAGGGAAAAAAAGAATAGGACTTTTATACCTAAAATAAGAGACGAAGAGGGGAACCTAGAATTCTCTACGCCAAAAATCGCTAAGATATTCCACTCTTACTACAGCGCCCTCTACGATGTAGGCCAGAGAGAGAGGGGGAGGGACAAGAGGAAGGAAAGAATAAGGGAGTACCTTCGGGGACTAGACCTCCCCAGGGCAGAGAAGGATATGGTTGAACGTCTGGATGCTCCCATATCCCAAGAGGAGGTAGAAAGGGCAATAAAAAACACTGCCCTGGGGAAGAGCCCGGGCCCCGACGGATTCTCCGTAGCTTATTATAAAAAATTTTCTGAAATACTCGCACCCAAACTATGTGACTATTTGAATGCTCTCGGGGAGAATGAAGAGTCCCGAGAAGAATCTCTATTAGCGCACATCACCCTAATCCTGAAAGAAGGAAAGGACCCATCCTCCCCCGGAAGCTACAGACCAATTTCACTCTTAAATGTAGATACAAAAATCTTTGCTAGAATACTCGCAGACAGGATGAAAATGGGTTTAAAACAATGGATACACAATGACCAGG
This sequence comes from Lithobates septentrionalis, assembly GCA_037952835.1. Classification (NCBI taxonomy): domain Eukaryota; kingdom Metazoa; phylum Chordata; class Amphibia; order Anura; family Ranidae; genus Lithobates; species Lithobates septentrionalis. The sequence goes on along the minus strand of JBBDGP010000002.1, from coordinate 1,393,479 downwards.
TAGGATTTGTCCCGGGCAGGGAGGGGAGAGACAATTCCTTGAAAACACTTCTCCTCATGCAGGAAGTAATCAGGAGCAATACCCCAGCAGCCCTGCTATCTATCAATGCCGAAAAGGCATTCGATAGAGTGGATTGGGGATTTATGACGGAAACCTTGAAACACCTAGGACTAGGAGAGAGGATGATGAAATGGATAATCTCATTATATAGACATCCTAAGGCAAGGATTAGAGTAAACGGAACCCTGTCTTGTCCCCTTGAACTGTTTAATGGGACAAGACAGGGTTGCCCCCTATCCCCAATTCTGTTTGTTTTATCCCTAGAGCCACTCCTAGCGGCTTTTCGTGGGAATGGAGACATTCAGGGAATCAAGGTTGGATCGAAGGAATACAAGATAGCAGCATTTGCTGATGACCTGTTATGCTTTATTACTTGCCCTAGAACAACAATCCCCATGGTGCTAAAGGAATTTGAGCGGTATGGAGGCCTGACAAACTTCAAAATAAACATGAATAAGTCAGAGCTCCTAAATATAACAATCCCAAAGCGAGAGCAGAGAGCACTGCAAATTGGGCTCTGTCATGAGCAGGTGTGACCAGAACCGTGTGATCTGCGACAGAGGACACCAAAACGTATGTAAGTGAAAATATATTAATTTATTAAAGAAAGTGAATAATATAAATACAACCAACCAGCTCCAATATGCAAATAACAATAGACAGATAAGTGTAATAAATCGGAAATACCAGGTTCATAAACAATAGCCAGGCCAGGGTCATACACAGCAGATCAGCAGATGGACAAGGGATGTTCCAGAGACATAAACGTAAGCCAGGCCAAGGTCAAACACAGGGAGAGCAGCAGATGGGGTAAGGAACACAGGACAGGGAGAGGATGGATGGGTCAGACTGCAGGCAGGGATGCAAGGTAACAGGTGGGACAGGATAGGGTCCGAGACAGGGAGACAGGTTCAGGGCACAGGATCAGATCACAGGTTCAGGGCACAGGTTACAGGATCAGATAGCTTGCGGGTCAGGAGGCAATGACGAAGTCAAGGCAAACATGTAAATGTTTGCCGGGTATTTATAGGCCTGTGATTGGCCTCAAGTGACACCTGATTGTAGGAGGTACTGTCTGCTCCACACTGCCAGGATCCATCCGCTGGTGGACGCCAGTACTGCGGCCCGAAGATGATATACTATTAACAGGGAAAAGCTCTCCTGACAGTTCCAAACTGCCAGGAGACACCTGCTGGTGGACCTCAGTACTGCATGCCAAATAACAGGTCTTACCAGCGGATGGAACATTTCCTGACAGTACCCCCCCTCAAAGGAGCGGCCTCCGGACGCTCCAATTGGTTGTAATTGTCCATAGTCTATGGTATTAAGCAGAACAACAGATGGTGGCACAACAGGCAGAACAGGTGGTGGCACAACAGGCATGGGCACTTCAAGCTGGGCAGCGGGCTCATCAAGCTGGAGGGCAGTCACCGAGACATCAGGCTGGAGGGCAGCAGGCTCCGGGTCATCGAGCTGGGCAGCAGGCTCCGGGTCATCGAGCTGGGCAGCAGGCTCCGGGTCATCGAGCTGGGCAGCAGGCTCCGGGTCATCGAGCTGGGCAGCAGGCTCCGGGTCATCGAGCTGGGCAGCAGGCTCCGGGTCATCGAGCTGGGCAGCAGGCTCCGGGTCATCGAGCTGGGCAGCAGGCTCCGGGTCATCGAGCTGGGCAGCAGGCTCCGGGTCATCGAGCTGGGCAGCAGGCTCCGGGTCATCGAGCTGGGCAGCAGGCTCCGGGTCATCGAGCTGGGCAGCAGGCTCCGGGTCATCGAGCTGGGCAGCAGGCTCCGGGTCATCGAACTGGGCAGCAGGCTCCGGGTCATCGAGCTGGGCAGCAGGCTCCGGGTCATCGAGCTGGGCAGCAGGCTCCGGGTCATCGAGCTGGGCAGCAGGCTCCGGGTCATCGAGCTGGGCAGCAGGCTCCGGGTCATCGAGCTGGGCAGCAGGCTCCGGGTCATCGAGCTGGGCAGCAGGCTCCGGGTCATCGAGCTGGGCAGCAGGCTCCGGGTCATCGAGATGGACAGCAGGCTCTGGAACATTGGGCCGAACAGCGTGCACCGTAAGGGCAGGCCGGATTACAGGCACCGGCTCAGCAAGCTGGGTAACGGACCCCGGCCCAGTGGGCTGGGTAACAGGCCCTGACTCAGCGAGCTGGACACCGGGCACCGGTTCGGCAAGCTGGATAACGGATACTGGCTTGACAGGCAAAGTGATGGACTTCGGTTTAGCAGACTGGGTAACGGGCACCAGTTCAGCAGACCGGGTAACGGGCACCGATTCAACAGACTGGGTAACGGGCACCGATTCAGCAGGCCGAGACACAGGCACCGAAACTCCAGGCTGAAACACGGGCACCGAAACTTCAGGCTGAGACACCAACATCACGACATCAGGCTGGAAGACAGATACCAGGATATCAGGCTGGAGGATGGACACATCAAACCGGAAAGCAGGCTCATCAGGCTGAACAGTGGGCACATCAGGCAGAACAGCAGGTACATCGGACTGGTCAATAGTCGCTGGAGCGTCAGACTGGAACATGGACACTGGGGTTTCGGGCTGGAAGGCAGGCATATCAGACTGGAGAGCGGGTGCATCAGACTGGAAGGTGGGCACACCAGACTGGAAGGTGGGCACACCAGACTGGAAGGTGGGCACACCAAGCTGGAAGGCTGGAACGTCAGACTGGAAGGCTGGAACGTCAGACTGGAGAGCTGGAACGTCAGACTGGAGAGCTGGAACGTCAGACTGGAGAGCTGGAACGTCAGACTGGAGAGCTGGAACGTCAGACTGGAGAGCTGGAACGTCAGACTGGAGAGCTGGAACGTCAGACTGGAGAGCTGGAACGTCAGACTGGAGAGCTGGAACGTCAGACTGGAGAGCTGGAACGTCAGACTGGAGAGCTGGAACGTCAGACTGGAGAGCTGGAACGTCAGACTGGAGAGCTGGAACGTCAGACTGGAGAGCTGGAACGTCAGACTGGAGAGCTGGAACGTCAGACTGGAGAGCTGGAACGTCAGACTGGAGAGCTGGAACGTCAGACTGGAGAGCTGGAACGTCAGACTGGAGAGCTGGAACGTCAGACTGGAGAGCTGGAACGTCAGACTGGAGAGCTGGAACGTCAGACTGGAGAGCTGGAACGTCAGACTGGAAAGCTGGAACGTCAGACTGGAAAGCTGGAACGTCAGACTGGAAAGCTGGAACGTCAGACTGGAAAGCTGGAACGTCAGACTGGAAAGCTGGAACGTCAGACTGGAAAGCTGGAACGTCAGACTGGAAAGCTGGAACGTCAGACTGGAAAGCTGGAACGTCAGACTGGAAAGCTGGAACGTCAGACTGGAAAGCTGGAACGTCAGACTGCAAGGCTGGAACGTCAGACTGCAAGGCTGGAACATCAGACTGCAAGGCTGGAACATCAGACTGCAAGGCTGGAACATCAGACTGCAAGGCTGGAACATCAGACTGCAAGGCTGGAACATCAGACTGCAAGGCTGGAACATCAGACTGCAAGGCTGGAACATCAGACTGGAAGGCTGGAACATCAGACTGCAAAGCTGGAACATCAGACTGCAAGGCTGGAACATCAGACTGCAAGGCTGGAACATCAGACTGCAAGGCTGGAACATCAGACTGCAAGGCTGGAACATCAGACTGCAAAGCTGGAACATCAGACTGCAAAGCTGGAACATCAGACTGCAAAGCTGGAACATCAGACTGCAAAGCTGGAACATCAGACTGCAAGGCTGGAACATCAGACTGCAAGGCTGGAACATCAGACTGCAAGGCTGGAACATCAGACTGCAAAGCTGGAACATCAGACTGCAAAGCTGGAACATCAGACTGCAAAGCTGGAACATCAGACTGCAAAGCTGGAACATCAGACTGCAAATTGGGAGCAGGTTGAGTTACTGGCAGGATTGTGTGAGTGGGGAAGAACTTCCGTTTCTTCTTGGGCTTAACTACTGAAGATCTGTAGGTGAGGGGTGCAGCAGACTGGAGACGAGGATTGGGATATGGCAGGGAAGAGGTAACAGTGGCTGGAGGAAGTTCGTGTGGGTTTGCAGGCAGCAGGGAAGAGACAGGTGGGTTGAATGCAGGATAGGTACAGGGAGCAGAGACTGGATATGAGTATTTGTTTGGCAGCAGCGTATACTGAGCTGCAACTGTGGTTGACATGGGTGATGGGGAAACATACATTTGGGTAGGCTGGTGTTTGGTGGCAGAGGTGGTTTGTTTAACTGGAGCTGCTTGCATCATGTCAGACCATGCTGAAAGTATAGGTTGTACAAACTGTGCTTTTAAACCTCCCTGTCTAACAAAAGACTGAGCAGACACAATGCACTCAGCAATCACCGGTGAGGGACAGGCTGAATAGTGCTCACAAAAATCGTCTGGATCATCTTCACAAAGCCAAACTAGTGATACAACCTGATTTATATCAAAAGGAGGAGTGAAATCATCACGGCCCTCAGGAATACAGGGCAGGGCCAGCTCAGTACATAGTTTGATCAAAGGCTGCACCTCCCCAAACAAAATATAACCCTGATCGACCAGGGAGTGAGCCAAACGTATAGTGGCAAACAACTGATCACTAGACCATCCTCTCAAAGCCTGGCGGCAATAATCACCACTTTCAGATGCCAGCAGAGAAAGATAAATAACCTCATCGGTATTCATGTTTGCAACCAACTGAATCAAAATGGTTCCCCTGTGCAGCCACTTCTGGTCAGGGATGGCCTTGACTTACTGTCATGAGCAGGTGTGACCAGAACCGTGTGATCTGCGACAGAGGACACCAAAACGTATGTAAGTGAAAATATATTAATTTATTAAAGAAAGTGAATAATATAAATACAACCAACCAGCTCCAATATGCAAATAACAATAGACAGATAAGTGTAATAAATCGGAAATACCAGGTTCATAAACAATAGCCAGGCCAGGGTCATACACAGCAGATCAGCAGATGGACAAGGGATGTTCCAGAGACATAAACGTAAGCCAGGCCAAGGTCAAACACAGGGAGAGCAGCAGATGGGGTAAGGAACACAGGACAGGGAGAGGATGGATGGGTCAGACTGCAGGCAGGGATGCAAGGTAACAGGTGGGACAGGATAGGGTCCGAGACAGGGAGACAGGTTCAGGGCACAGGATCAGATCACAGGTTCAGGGCACAGGTTACAGGATCAGATAGCTTGCGGGTCAGGAGGCAATGACGAAGTCAAGGCAAACATGTAAATGTTTGCCGGGTATTTATAGGCCTGTGATTGGCCTCAAGTGACACCTGATTGTAGGAGGTACTGTCTGCTCCACACTGCCAGGATCCATCCGCTGGTGGACGCCAGTACTGCGGCCCGAAGATGATATACTATTAACAGGGAAAAGCTCTCCTGACAGTTCCAAACTGCCAGGAGACACCTGCTGGTGGACCTCAGTACTGCATGCCAAATAACAGGTCTTACCAGCGGATGGAACATTTCCTGACAGGCTCCCATTTGCATGGTGTGAGAGGGAACTGGCATATCTAGGTATAAAAATACCACCTTCACCGAGGGATCTATTTGTCGCTAACTATATACCCCTACTTAACAAAGCTAAAGACCTATTAGGCAGGATGAGATACAAAGCCCTGTCATGGATCGGCAGGATAAACTCGATTAAAATGTTTGTGTTACCCATGTTATTATATACCTTCCAAATGGTCCCAATAGAAATCCCCCCTAATTTTTTTGTCAAACTACAATCCTTAATAGTGAGATTTATATGGGCACGTAGGCACCCTAGGATAGCATATGACACTTTAACGAGGGCTAAAGAAATGGGAGGGTTAGGTGCACCAGATTTAAAAAAATACTACCAGTCGGTGGTGATGGCTAGGATAATTGACTGGTTACACAATAAACAGGAGAAAAGTTGGGTGAACATTGAAGTAACACTGAGTGGGGCGGATATAGAAAAATTAATATGGAATCCACCACAACATAGAGATTTGGGTGATAGAACTAATTTTTTGACTAGAAACACATTTAGAATATGGGATAGGGTAGGTAAGAGTAGCCACTGTGAATTCAATTCACCCTTATTATCACTATTAAACACGGATTATTTTCTACCGGGGAAGGAGGAACATTTATATTTCACGAGATGGGCAAAAAAAGATACAATACAACTTAAAGATGTAATGAGAGGAAATAAACTATACACCTACACTGAAATCACACAGGCCTGGGGGAACAAACCACTAGACAAATGGAGGTACGCCCAGATACAGCACTTCACACGCTCACTACCACAACCACTGAGAGGAAAAGACCAGCTAAGGCCCATAGAAAAATTATTAAGCTCCCCAATGTGCGTGAAAGGAAGTATTTCAAAACTATACAACATCATAAGAGGGGAAGCGAGTAAAGGATATCCCACCTTCCTGGAGAAGTGGGAAAAGGAAATGGGGAGGCTAGAAGGGGTAGATCATAGAAACAAGATCTTAAAGATGGTGTACTTGACGACAAAAGACTCTCGGACATATGAAATGGCCTATAAAATGATAGCAAGATGGCATAGGACGCCCCAAAAGATACACAAATACGATAAGGAGACCCCTCAAACTTGCTGGAGGGGATGCGGAAAAGTTGGTACTCTTGCCCACTTATGGTGGGAATGTCCTAAAATCCAGAAATATTGGGGAGAAGTCTTAGATGAAATACAACAGATAACGGGGGAGCAGGTTAATAATAACCCCTGGGCGTGCATGTTTCACGACACGGAAAGAGAGATCCCCCAATATACAAAGTCAGTAATCCCATTCCTCTTAAACGCAGCCAAAGCACTGATCCCGTGTCATTGGAAGGATATAGAAATTCCAAGGATGAAGGATTGGATAGAAAGAGTAGAATGGGTTAGAGGAATGGAAGAAGCAAGACACTCGACGGAAGGGCGACGAGACAAATATATTAAGATGTGGGCAAGATGGCATGAGTATAGGAATACAGAAAGATACGTGACAATTATGGATGCTTGAGGGGGAGAGAGAGAGGGAAGAGGAGAGGGAGGACAGATATAAATTTTGTGCTCCCCCCCCCCCTCTTTTCCTCCTTTTTTTTTTTTTTTTTCTTCTTTCTTTTGGGGGAGGGGGGACGAGGGGAGAAAAATATAGATAAGTAAATATTGGTATTTTCAGTGGATGCAAGGGAAAGGGAAAATGTACCTTAAAAGTTTTGTATTAAAATTAGTATATCGCTTTTTAAGCCACAATGATGCGAAAAAGAGAGGGGGCGCAGCGTAAATGACGCAGCTGACTTAAAAACTCTCTAAAAGATTGCTGATGTGGTAAAAAAGACTAAAAAAGAAAAAAAAAAAAAATAATGGCAATTAAAGCTTAATTTCCCACATCTGTTGCTTTTTACATTGCAATTGGTGTCTGTGTATAAATAGTCAATGAGATTGTTCTCTCACGTGGATGCATTGAGCAGGCTAGATACTGAGCAGAAAAGAACAGTCAAAAGACCTGTGTAACAAGGTAATGGATCTTTATAAAGATGGTAAAGGATATATAAGATATCCAAACCCTTGAATATGCCAGTCAGTACTGTTCAATCACTTAGTAAAGTGGAACTTTAGTCAGAAAATGAAGTTCTATGTATGTATGACATTAAAAATAAGTGCCTATATTGTTTAAAATCCAGTAATACGCTGTCTCACCCTGCTCTGCACATGCTCAGTTGCTCTCCATTTTTAGGCACTGCTGAGTTTGTAGAGGCTGATCTGCTGTCAGCCCTAATGTGGAATCAAACCCTCCAATCTTTTACAGCCAAGGAAGCTGCTTCTGTTTGATCTGCAACTGCCATAGTGCTGCACAAGTGATCAATTATGACACCAGCCATTTGAGGGTTTAACAGTTTGCTTGAGGACACAAGCAAATGTGATAGTTAGCAATCCCAGCATTCCAGAAATGTAACTATTTTTTTAAACCAACAAATCGATGGGTTTAGCTCCACTTTTGGATTTACTGCTGTTCAGGGGCTTCAACAAATTGGCAGATTCCACCAAGAACAAACAAGGGCAATGCTGGAGGTAATTTTCATAACACACTAATTTTGATAGCATAATTATAATTGTGAAATGTATGTTCCTTGCTAAAGAAAATAATTTTTTATCAAGTTATGGGTTAAGTTTTGCTTTTAAGAAGTGGAAAATTCGGGGATCTCCTGATACCAAGCTTAGGTCAGGTAGACTGAGAAAGATTGCAGCCACAACTGCCAGAAGAATTGTTAGGTATATAAAGAAAGACCCTCAGGAGACAAACAGGCTCCTCTCGAAAAAGATGGTGTGGTTGTTTCAGGGAGCACAATACGACGATACTTGAACAAAAATGATCAGCATGATCGAGTTGCCAGAAAGAAGCCTCTACTGCACCAATGCCACAAAAAAGCCTGGTTACACACCTCACAGCTTCTGGCACACTGTAACCTGGATTGATGGCACCAAAATAGAGTTCTATGAGCACAACCATAAACGCTATGTAAGGAGAGGGGTCAAGAAGGCCTATAGGGACCAGAATAACATCCCCACTGTGAAGCATGGTGGCGGCTCACTGATGTTTTGGGGGAAGGAATGAGCTCTAAAGGCACGGGGAATTTTGTGAAAATTGATGGCAAGATGAATGCAGCATGTTATCAGAAAATACTGACAGACAGTTTGCATTGTTCTGCATGAAAGCTACGCATGGGGTGCTCTTGGACTTTCCAGCATGGCAATGAGCATAAGCACAAGGCCAAGTTGACCCTCCATTGGTTACAGCAGAAAAAGGTAAGGGTTCTAGAGTGGCCATCCTCCTCTCCTGATCTTAAAATCATTGAGCCACTGGCTAGGGGGCAGTGTGGTGCGCAATCCAACGCACTGCACGGCTCCCTTTTTTTTGTTATGTACCAGCTTTATTTGAAGTGTACAAAACATACACTTCATTAGCTGCAATGTTGGGCAGCGCTAGGCTGCATTGCAGTGTGAATGGGACACATAGCAAACAATTGTGGTAAAACATCTGTCACCGCATATATTGGGAATTGGCCCGAAATGAAATGTGTTTTTTGCCTTCTAACTCATCTTTCCTGTATGCAGCAGACTGGGTTAAATGAGTCCTCCTATTTTGTAGTGCAATTTTACCTTTCTGAAAATATTAGCTGCCTGGCTGTATTGTGAATCAGTGGTAGCAGTACTTTAATTTGCATAGTTATTTTGCCTACTGGTCAACTCTGATATAGAGAATGTAAAATGTCCAGACCGACCTAGTAATGGCGAGTAAGGTACATTATATTAAGATTACCTCCAAGAAAAAAAAAATGATGGCTGGGGAGTAGGGCTGCAACTAACGATTATTTTCATAATCGATTAGTTGGTCGGTTGTTGTTTCGATTAATCTATTAATCGGTTAATAACCTTTAAAAAAGCGTGGTGTATAATTTCGTTAATATGTAAAGTTTTTGAAAAAAAAAAATTTATTCTTAAATATCTCTATGCAGTGGTAAATATAAACAACCAACTATATGGTTAGGGAGCAAAATATTAAATCCACTCTGAGAATAACAGACAGAGGAGATATACTGTATATACACTATTAGAAGAGATACAGTTTTTTGGCCAATTTGTTGTTGGGCAGATTAAAAAATACAAATTGCTGCAAAAACGAATTACATGCTTTTCTGCAGCTTCTCCATTGAAGTATATTGAACCAAAAAAGCACCGTTTTGCGTTAAAAAAAAAAAAAAAGTCCCTGACCCTTTCCAAATACGCAGCGGCTGAAAAAAAGCATAGATGTTGAACGTGTCCCATAGAAAACCATGGTAAATAAACTTTAGTGTGTTTCTGCAAAAAGCACCAAAAAACACATAGATGTAAACCAGGTCTAAGATGTTTAGTAACATAATGGGGTTAAAAAAACTAAAATGAGCCCTTTTATAGTACAAAAAAAGCATATAATCACTACTGTAAGGGGTTCATTTTTTTACTGTAGAACTGTGAACGTAATATTTACAGTAGCGATGATTTGCTCTGTTTGTACTATAAAGGGCTAATTTTATTATTTTTAACCCCATTATGTTACTGGCCAATTAATCGATTATGAAAATAGTAATCGATTAATTTCATAATCGATTATTTGTCGATTAATCGATTAGTTGTTTTCAGCCCTAGTGAGGAGATAAAATGATGTATTTATCTCTTGTGTTGGGACCATTAATATAAGTCCAAATGGGGGAAGTGAGTCAGGTTCACCACCTACTCTTGGGTAGAGAATCTAGATGAGAAAAAAAGAAGATGAGAAGGTAGAGCGATGAAATGGGAAGGAAACCTGAATTAGAAAAAGGAAGAGACACATAATGGAGAGGACAGCTTTTTTTTCTGTATCTGTACTACTCTTACTATAGGTTTCTTTTAATTGCGGTCAGAGATTTGCCAAACTTATAGCTTTGACATCCAGGTTATGGCAAAGGGCCTACACATGTACATGCACACTCTTCAGACTACAAATTAGCACTAAAATGGTTATAGATGACAAAGTATGCTGTACATGTACGTTTCATTAAGAACTACACAGCTGACAACTCATGATGGTAGTTAGTACCTAATTTGAACTTTTGGAAATTTCAGCAGCAAGAATTTTACCATTTTTTTTGCATGTGGAAATGAAGGATGCGTGCAAAGAGCTGACAATGACAGGCTGATGGCAGCCATAGCTACCTGTAAGTGTTTGCAACTGTTTGTACAGCCAGCGATTTACCTGCGGCTAGGGAGAGATGATTCTGGCTGGATGCAATCTGTTTGCATCCAGCCACAATCACTGCAGGTAATCTCTGCCTGTACAAACAGCTGCGGACAGTCACAGATAACTGTGGCCTCAGCTCTGCGCATACACACCTATTATTCCAGTCACAGGAATCCACAAATTCTTGCCACTGGAATTTGCAAGGTATGCTAATTGTCATTGTGGCTGGAGCAAAAATCTGCTAAATACATTGCAGGTGTATAAAAACAAAAGGTCTGCAATGTCTTAGTTTGTTTTTCTTAGAAAGCAGAAACAGCCTGAGATGAAAATCCTGTTCCCAACCAGCATGCTGCAGTGAAAGGATGCTTGCTCTCTGTTTGGAAGCAGTGGTCTGTCTGCAGATGACCAACATGCCCCTGCTATGTCAGAGCTAGAACTGTCAAATCGGTTTCATGCTCCCATGAGCTTTTCTGAATACAGAGTTATAGCTGTGTAAGACCAATGCTAGAAAGTATCTGCTCTCTAGACTGTTTTTTGGAGACTATAGTTTAGCACCCTTCTGCAGCTAGTGTTGTGAATGTGTACCCTACTAAAAGCTGGATGGTATACTTTATGGAATGTAACATGCTAAGACCCCCCAACTCTGCTGAGGAGGGGGCCTACAAATTGTATTTTTTTTATGCAGCCATGCGTTCATTCAGGGGCGATGATGTTACATAGTGGGTGTTTTTTGCTTTCAGCAGTATTGAAATGATTATCTGAAATGTGCAATCCAGCTCCAATACAGTCGTATTTACAAAAAAAGTAGGAGATCTTTTTTAAGCTCCTTTGTTTGCCTTGGGATCCTACACATCTCATATGTCTCTGCCTAATTGCATATTTCACTGAGCACAATATCTAGTCCACATGGGGTCATTCCTTTTTTTGACGTGATCATGATCCTGTGCCTATGAAGCCTACCCAAGTCACTTGCATTAATGGTTGGCATGCAGAACTTTAATTCCCCTTTAAAGTTGCCGTGTACTACATCTCATTTTCTAGATGCCTGTGTGTTTCGTGCTGGGTTTGTAGTCTTGAGCATGCAAGCCTGCTGGGATTTTGAGAATTCAAAGATTTGGTTTGTTTTTACAGAGGGTGAGGTATTGCTGCATACCAAGAATTCTGAACAAGAGCTGGGCTGGTGCACAATGCCCTGCAGGACCTTGGTTAGCCGCCAACCAGAGGTTCCCATTCCATGCCACACCCCATTTGTTATTGCTGCCATTATTCAAATCGGTATTATTGTCCCAGAGGCCACTTTTATTGATTTCATTGGACCATTACGAATAAACAATTGTTTTCTGGGCTTTGTACCATGGATTTTATTTACAATCAAGATATCTATAGACTTTGCTACCCTTATTAACATAAATTACCTGCTAAGTCTTTGCCCTTTGCAATAAATTAAAGCTGGAGCCACTTTGTATATGCCATGTCGCATAGAACTTGAGTAGAAAACCATACACGAAAATTGGTTTTCCTGACCGCCTGCGTGTTGGCCAAGTTTTAAAACCTCACACAGCTTCTGATGGCACCAGTACAGTATAAGTATGAAACTATTTGATGAAAACACAGCTTATGTGCCAGCCATAAAAAAGTTATGTGGTGTTTTTATTTTTCAGATGAGAATTTGGTCAGATGAGAAAATAATCTCTTTTCCATCTTTTGACATAATAAGATTATTGAGCACATTCATTGACTCATTGAGTCCTAATGATGACACTCAAACTGGTGTAACTAATAGTAAATAAATCAGCATACTGCAGTCAGCTCAGTGTAAATGACCAAATAACCCCTGATTAGTTGGTATGGGTTAGTGCATTTTGCTGTGATCACTGTTATCCTAAAAAAAAAAAAAGGCTAAGCAGAGCATGCCTTGCTTGTCTGTTGCTCCAGGAGCATGCATGTTTAACCACTTACCCACTGGGCACTTAAACCCCTTCCTAACCAGACCAATTTTCAGCTTTCAGTGCTCTCACATTTTGCATGTCAATTACTCAGTCATGCAACACTGTATCCATATGAAATTTTTGTCCTCTTTTTCACACAAATAGATATTTCATTTGGTGGTATTCAATCACCGCTGGGTTTTTTAATTTTTGCGCTATAAATGAAAAGACCAAAAATTCTGTAAAAAAAAATGCATTTTTCTTTGTTTCTTTTATAGAATTTTGCAAATTTAGTAATTTTTCTTCATAAATTTTGGCCAAAATTTATACTGCTACATATCTTTGGTAAAAATAACCCAAATCTGTGTATTTTATTTGATCTTTGTGAAAGTTAGAGTCTACAACCTATGGTGCCAATCATTGAAAATTGATCACACCTGATGCACTGACGGCCTATCTCATTTCTTGAGACACCAACAAGCCAGGAAAGTACAAATATCCCCCAAATGACCCCTTTTTGGAAAGCAGACATTCCAAAGTATTTAGTAAGGGGCATAGTGAGTTTTTTTGAAGTTGTAATTTTTTCCCACAATTCTTTGCAAAGTTAAGGTTTTTTTTTTTTTTCACAAATTTGTCTTATTAACAGGTTTATTTCCCCCACACAGCATATGCATACCAAAAATTACACCCCAAAACACATTCTACTAATCCTCCTGAGTATGGCGATATCACATGTGTGAGACTTTTACACAGCGTGGCCACATACAGAGGTCCAACATGCAGGGAGCACCGTCAGGTGTTTTAGGGACATAAATTACACATACCATTTCTTGACTACCTCTTGCACTTTTGAAGGCCCTGGAGCACCAGGACAAAAAATTACCCCATTTTGGAAAGCAAACATCGCAACGTATATTCTATGAGGCATAATGAGTCTTTTGAACGTGTCATTTTTTTCTGCAAGTTTTTGGAAAATGTGAAAAAAAAATGAAAACGCATTTATTTTTTTTACACAAAGTTGTCCATTTATACAATATTTCTAACACATGTACATGCCAAAATTACACTTCAAAATACATGCTGATACTACTCCCGAGTATACCACATGTGTGAGACTTTTCCACAGCCTGGCCACATACAGAGGCCCAACATGCAGGGAGCACCATCAGGTGTTCTAGGGGCATACATTTCAAATCTAATTTGACTACCTATTACACTTTTGTAAGGCACTGTAGTGGCACTGATGGGCACTGTAATGGCATGGATCGGCACAGATGAGAACTCATTTGGCATGAATGAAGCATAAATGAGCCGTGGATGGGGCTGGATGAGCCATAGATGGGGGTGGATGGGGATGGCTGAGCATGGATGAGATGGCTGAGCAGGGACGGGGGTGACTGAGTATGGATGGCTGTGGGTATAGATGGGATGGCTGAGTATGGATGGATGGATAAGGCTGGATTGGGCACAGAGCAGCGCTGTGGGCACTACAGATCCAGCCCACAGCGCTGCTGCACCTGATATCTCCCCCTCTCCTCTCACACAGGAACCTACCTGCCGAGTTCCTTCAAAAACTGTGTGCAAGTGTACCTAGAAGAATTGATGCAGTTTTGAAGGCAAAGGGTGGTCACACCAAATTTTGATTTGATTTAGATTTCTCTTCTGTTAATTTACTTTCCATCTTGTTGTTTGATAAAAATAAACTATTAAGAGCCCTTGCACACTGGGGCGGGGGGCGGCGTCGGCGGTAAAATGCCGCTATTATTAGCGGCGTTTTACCGCCGGTATGCGGCTGCTAGCGGGGCGGTTTTACCCCCCGCTAGCGGCCGAGAAGGGGTTAAATACCACCGCAAAACGCCTCTGCAGAGGCGCATTGCCGGCGGTATAGCCGCGCCGTCCCATTGATTTCAATGGGCAGGAGCGGTAAAGGAGCGGTATACACACCGCTCCTTCACCGCTCCGAAGATGCTGCTAGCAGGACTTTTTTTACCGTCCTGCCAGCGCATCGCTCCAGTGTGCAAGCCCTCGGGGCTTTCACACTGGAATGCAAGGAGCGGCACTTTCGGGGCGGTTTGCAGGCGCTATTATTAGCGCAATAGCGCCTGCAAACCGCCCCAGTGTGCAAGGGCTCTAACACTTCTATTTCTGAAAGCATTCTTAATTCTCTGCATTTTTTCTTACCTGCCTAAAACTTTTGCATGATACTGTATTCCCTAGACATTTATGAGCAGTATCAATTTTATTGATTCTTGCCAGACTGTTATGCCCCGTACACACAGTCGGACTTTGTTCGGACATTCCGACAACAAAATCCTAGGATTTTTTCCGACGGATGCTGGCTCAAACTTGTCTTGCATACACACGGTCACACAAAGTTGTCGGAAAATCCGTTCGTTCTAAACACGGTGACGTAAAACGCGTACGTCGGGACTCTAAACGGGGCAGTGGCCAATAGCTTTCATCCCTTTATTTATTCTGAGCATGCGTGGCACTTTGTCCGTCGGATTTGTGTACACACAATCGGAATTTCCGACAATGGTTTTTGTTGTCGGAAAATTTTATAGCCTGCTCTCAAACTTTGTGTGTCGGAAAGTCCGATGGAAAATGTGCGATGGAGCCTGCACACGGTCGGAATTTCCGACAACAAGGTCCTATCACACATTTTCCGTCGGAAAATCAGACCGTGTGTACGGGGCATTACTCTTAAAGGGTTTAAAGTAGAACTAAAGGCAAAACTTTTTTTGGATGGAGTAAGGGAGGGTTATACCCCCTGTCAGGGTTTTTTGCCATCTGTGTCCCATTGTGAAGATTT
Organism: Lithobates septentrionalis; assembly: GCA_037952835.1. Taxonomy (NCBI): domain Eukaryota; kingdom Metazoa; phylum Chordata; class Amphibia; order Anura; family Ranidae; genus Lithobates; species Lithobates septentrionalis. The sequence continues at coordinate 1,377,926 of JBBDGP010000002.1, read as the reverse complement.
CCCTTCACTTCCTGTCCCAAAGCCAAACCGGAAGTGAGAGGAAATCCCTGCAAATTAAGAGACTCTCTTGGGAACCCCCAGGTCATCGGAACTAGTGTCCCCGTAGGAAGATCTCTCTATTACTTTTCTGGGGTCAACCCAAAATTTTAAATTTCTTATACTTTCACTTTTAATGATAATGGTAACAGGACAAATAGAGAGGGAGAATCACCTTGATGGGGACACAGACAGCAATAAAAACTGACAGGTGTTGTAATCCCTCTCCACTCTATTCAAAACGAAAAAAAAGAAGTTTTGCCTTTAGTTGTACTTTAATATTTTAATGCTGAAAAATGAACATTTGTCTAAAAGCAAACTGCCTGTTTTAGAAGCCCTCAGATGGACATTGCTACTATCAGGCTGCATTTTACTTTAATTGGGCAACCATGTAATGCTTTGTAATTGGCATGTACAGTAGGGAAAATAATTATTTGATCCCCTGCAGATTTTGTAAGTTTGCCCACTTACAAAGAAATTAATAGCTTATAATTTTTATTATAGGTGTATTTTAAATGATAGAGACAGAATATCAACCAAAAATCCATAAAACAAATGCTATAAATTAAGTTGCAGTTCAGTGAGTAAAATAAGTATTTGATCCACAAGCAAAACGACTTGGTGGGGTGGAGAAACCCTTGTTGGCAAGCACAGAGGTAAGACGCTTCTTGTAGTTGGTGACCAGGTTTGCTCAGGAGGGATTTTGGTCCACTCTTCTTGACAGATCTTCTCTAAATCCTTAACGTTTCTTGGCTGTCTCTTGGCAACTCGAAGTTTCAGCTCCCTGAGCTCACAATTGCTAAGCGCCGTGTTGTCACAAGGGGGAAAAGGAAGTGAATCACATACTTTGCCCTTTTTGGACAAAGCACCAATTCTCTTTAAAGAGGACTTCCAGGTATGGATATTTTATACATGCAGTAGTTGCATTGGTCCAGCTTAGACCAGTGTAACTATGCATATACCATACCTATGTGATATATAATCAATTAGTGCAACCACAGTAAAAAAAAAAAATGACTGTGCTCCAAATATTTTAAAGTAATGTTGCCATTACTTTGGATAATAGTGCAATCACCACTGTGCAGCTATTTATTGATTGGACTTATATATATTGGAATATTCGCATACAGTGAATATAAAAAGTTTACACACCCCTATTAAAATATCAGGTTTCTGTGATGTAAAAAAATGAGACAAAGTTAAACCATTTCAGAACTTTTTCCACTTTTAATGTGACCTATAAACTGTACAACAAAATGAAATCTTTTAGGTGGAAGTAAAAAAAAAAAAAAAAAAACTAAAATAATATGGTAGTTTAAGGGTATGCACACTTATGCAAATACTTTGTTGAAGCACCTTTTGATTTTATTACAGCACTCAGTCTTTTTGGGTATGAGTCTATCAGCATGGCACATCTTAACTTGGCAATATTTGTCCACTCTTCTTTGCAAAAGCACTCCAAATGTGTCAGATTGCGAGGGCATCTCCTGTGCACAGTCCTCTTCAGATCACCCCACAGATTTTCAATCGGATTCAGGTCTGAGCTCTGGCTGGGCCATTCCAAAACTTTAGTCTTCTTCTGGTGAAGCCATTCTTTGTTGATTTGGGTGTATGCTGTCCTTGCAATGCTGAAACATGAAGTTCCTCTTTGACTGGTATTTGGAACTGTTCATAATTCCCTCTACTTTGACCCTGTTCCAACTGAAGAAAAACAGCCCCAAAGCATGATGCTGCCACCACATGGCTTCACTGTGTGTATGGTGTTCTTTTGGTGATGTGCGGTGTTGTTTTTGTGCCAAACATATCTTTTGGAATTATGGACAAAAAGTTCAACCTTGGTTTCATGAGACCATAACACATTTTCCCACAGGATTTTGGGAGGCTTCAGATGTGTTTTTGCAAAATTTAGCCGGCTTGGATATTTTTCTTCTTAAGAAAAGGTTCCTGATTTGCCACCCATAGCCCAGACATATAAAGAATATGGCAGATTGTTGTCACATGTACCACACAGCCAGTATTTGGCAGATATTCTTGCAGCTCCTTTAAAGAGGAAGTAAACCCTGATGGGTGTTACTTCCTCGTTGTTTCCCTGCAAAGGTAAAGCATAATGGACTACTATGCATTGCATAATAGCCCATTATGTGACACTTGCAAGAGAAGCCCGCAATGTCCATTCTTCACCCCTCTTCCTTCCGGGGCCGTGAACTCCGGCTCTGTGACTGGCTGGAGTCGCGTGACGGTGCTCCCGCGCATACGCGGGAGCTGCCTTTAACGGCATGACCCGAGCTAGAAATGGCACAGCGTGCCCTTTCTAACTCCAGCGCATGCGCAGAAGAAATCGCCCTACAGCGATTTGCAAATATCTCCTAGACCGTGCAGGTATTTCAACCACCTACAGGTAAGCCTTAATCTAGGCTTACCTGTAGGTTAAAGTGGTTGTAAAGCGTTTACAACCACTTTAATGTTGCTGTAGCCCTCCCTGACCAGTTTTCTTCTCGTCTTTTCATCAATTTTGGAAGGATGTCCAGTTCTTGGTAATGTCACTGTTGTGCCATATTTTCTCCACTTGATGATGACTGTCTTCACTGTGTTCCATGGTATATCTAATGCCTTGAAAATTCTTTTGTACCCTTCTGAATGATACCTTTTAAAAACAAGACCCCTCTGATGCTTTGAAAGCTTTGTGGACCATGGCTTTTGCTGTAGAATGCAACAAAGAAAATGTCAGGAAAGACCTACTAGAACAGCTGAACTTTATTTGGGGTTAATCAGAGGCACTTTAAATGATGGCAGGTATGTACTGACTCCTATTTAACATGAGTTTGAATGTGATTGCCTAATTCTGAACACAGCTACATCCCCAGTTACAAGAGGATGTGCACACTTATGCAACCACATTATTTTAGTTAATTTTTACTCTGCCCCCCCCCCCCCCCCCCCCATCTAAAAGATTTCAGTTTGTTTTTCATTTGAGTTGTACAGTTTATTCCACATTAAAGGTGGAAAAAGTTCTGAAATTATTTATTTTTGTCAAATTTTTTTTACATCACAGAAACCTGACATTTTAACAGGGATGTTTATACCCACTCTATACCGTACCTGGCTCTGGAAGCTGGAAATAACTTTAGTAGACACTGCCACTCCAGGGATCTCCACTTGCTTCCTGGTCCTGTGCTGCATTCTGAACACTGGCGTTCGGCTGCTAGGCACGGGAGCCATTCAGAGAATTCCTTCCATTTTCTGAATGAATGAAAATCATTCTCTGGACGAGGTGGGGAGAGTGACATTACCGCCCCATCTCTCTACCTCGCTCACTCACAGAACTCTTTGCATTCAGCGAATGCAAAGCATTTTCTAAACGGCACCTGTGCCATGCCGACCCGACCCAGAAGTAAGTGGAGATCACTGGAGTAGTGGTGTCTACTTAAGTGATTTTCAGCTTTTCGGAGCATTGGCATAGTTACATCGGTCAAAGCTGAGCCAATGCAAGGATGTATAAAATATCTGCATCTGGAATTCCTCTTTAAGCTTAACTTTACCCATAACAACTTGATAAAATAAATGTTCTTTAGCAAGGAACTTGGGTTCCACATTAATAATTATGCTACCTCAATTAATGTGTGCTGTAAATTGCCTCCAGCATTGTTGCTGCTTCTTCTTGCCGGAGGCTCCCATTTGCTGAAGTCCAGAGCCCCTGATCAGCAGTAGCATATTGGCTAAAAATGGAGCAATTGAGCATGTGCAAAGCAGCATTAGATGGTGTATTACTGTTTTTTAAACCGTATAGGCCAGGGGTCTCCAAACTTTCTAAACAAAGGGCCGGTTTATTGTTCTTCAGACTTTAGGAGGGTCAGACTGTGGGCAGTGTAAGTGGAAATTTTCTTGGCATCAGTGGGAGTAAACATCGCCGCATTTGGTATTAGGTGGAGTAATAATGCCCCATCGTTTGTACCAAAAGAAGGAATAGTGCTTCATTATTGGATGGCATAATATTGTCTTGTATCAGTGGAAGGAATAGTACCCCAAAGGCCAGGAGACCACAGGTACTCTGCATTTATTTTTAATGTTTTACATAGCTATGTTTGCAAAAAGGGGCTAGCCTGAAGTGATCTAGCAGGACTTAATTTTCTGACTAAAGTTCCATTTTTGTTCAAGTGGGTGCAAAAGATCATTCCACAGCAGTATACTGAATTGCCACTAAAGCTGTAAAATCAATAGTTTAATCATGTGTCAAAGAGTTCTTCATACTCCTAGCAACCAAGCGGCTTCCAATCATTGTTTCTGCAGTGCAAGTATGCCAACTGACAAGAAGAATCTTTAGGTGACAAGTACATGTTTACTTCGTATACAAGGTCTGTGATGTATGGCCAAGCTTATGATATTCCTATGGGATAATAAAGGAATTTGGTACACATTCCATACTTTGAATGGTTCATCAAATGAGATCAATTTTAAATAGTCTGCCTCTCTCATGACCTCAGACCTATTCCCTTCTGAAGTGTTTCTGTCTACTAATGGCATTTAAGGGTAAGGTTTGTTTATGCAGCATGGCTTCTCTTAAACGGCAAAGCTGCCTTAATACTCTTTTAATAAAATCTCAACAGGAGTTATTTTGCAGCAACAGATTGCAGATGTGAATGCAAGAGCAGAGTGTGTGTTTAACCCCTGTACAAGGTTGTGCGGACTCCACTGTGTTAAATCTCCCCATTGTTACCAGCTGATCTCATTGCAGCCTCTTCCTAGATGGGATATGACAGAACAAACAACATTTTCAGACCCTACAACAAATCCCATCCAATGTTCACTTTGAAATGTCTCCAGAAGGCAGGGTGGGGGAAGGGGTGGGGGTCAGCACTGCTGTCTGCTTCTGATGTTGTCGTGCCGGGGCTTGTTGTATATCTGCCAATATTTGGGCTACATGGCAATACTTAAAAAGGCTTTTCAGTTACCAAACTAAATTAGTTGACGGTGGTTTCCTGTGTCAACTTAGCCGCCCTGGCCTGGAACTCGAGTCCTTCTTTTGTATGAGATTATCCAGCAACATCATTTTAAACATCTGTAGTTGCAAATTGGCACCTCACAAAACAATGTCAGTCCCCTCTCATGGAGTTGCTATACATGACTTAACTTTTGCAAGCTGTGTATGAAAATCAACTTATACAAAGATCTACTCATCTCCAACAAGTGCTTGTTAAGAGAAAGAGACATTTTTTGGTGCTTCTAAATTATTACATATGATCTTCTAAGAACGTCTTATTTAACTTACTTAGGCAGTCTGTATTCCCATTATAACAGCAGCCTTTTTTATATGAGCACTGAAAAGTGACATAGTGAAGGAGTGAATCTGAGTCATGTAGGTAGGGTAGACGGACTAATAGACTAATTATAAGCAAAGGTGAAACTTTTTTTTTTTTTTTTTATAGAATGGAGAATGGTTAGACCCTCTGGCAGGATTGTATTGCTGTCTGCGTCCCCACTAAGATTTTTCACCCTTGTCACCTCTGGGAGATCCCCCGCTGTTAGGATTTATCCTCATTTCCTCATGCATCTTGATGACAGGAGGTGAAGGGAAATCTCTCAATGGACACAAACTCCAAATAATAGCAGGATATTGGCTTTGGCTCTTTCTCTACCCTGTTAAAAAAAAAAATTGTGACTACACATACCCTTTAATGTCTTTTGACCTGCATTACAAACACTATACACTGCATTCTTGGAGGTTCCTGCGTTTGATTTAGGTGGCAGATGCAGCATGCAGGACTTCAGGGAATTTTGCCTGCCTAAGAAAAATAAATGACAATACATTTGGGGAGAACGCGCCTTAAGATATTTTCTTTAGGACTCTTTGATGAAAGAAGCGCTACAGCTGGCCATACACTAATAGATTTTTGTAACAAAACTTCTCAGAATATTTGATGACAAATGTTCGAAAGTACTTTAAACTTTTGTTTGCTTCTAACATTTGATTTCAGAATGAATGGACTCTCTGGGATAAAAACCACATTCACTTTTAGATCATAAAAAATAAAATGTCCATCCTCCTCCTTTGAATTTTCTCATCTCTGCAGTCTAAAAATGAGTTGATCCCAGTAACAATTAGAAAATTGAACGATCGTTCTTAAAACTAAGCATCCTGCCTGGAATATGCATGTTCTCCCTGTGGCTGCGTGGGTTTCCTCTGGGTACTCTGGTTTCCTCCCACGCTCCAAAGACATGCTGGTAGGTTAATTGGCCTCTGTTTAAATTGGCCCTAGTATGTGTATACAGTGGGGAAAAAAATTATTTATTTGATCCTCTGCAGATTTTGTAAGTTTGCCCACTTACAAAGAAATAAAGGGTCTACCATTTTTATCATAGGTGTATTTTAAATGATCGAGACAGAATATCAAGCAAAAATCCAGAAAAAAACATAAGAATGTTATAAATTAAGTTGCAGTTCAGTGAGTAAAATAAGTATTTGATCCCCTATCAACCAGCAATAATTCTGGCTCCTACAGACTGGCTGTGCTCATGTGGTACACATGTATGTGCTCATGTGGTACACAGATTAGTCCTTTCAATTTAAGAAGGTGCTCTGAACAACAACTGGTTATGTGTATAAAAGACAACTGTCCATCTCTTTCTTTCCTTCAAACCTCATCATCATGGGCAAGTCCAAAGAGCTGTCAGAGGACATTCAGGGATTGTAGACCTGCACAAAGATGTAATTGGTTACAAGACCATCATCAAGAAGCTGGTGAGAAGGAGACAAATGTTGGAGCGATTATTCGCAAATGGAAGAAATACAAAATAACCATCAAGATTTCACCTCAGGGGGTAAGGATGATCATGAGAAAAGTGAGGGATCAGCCCAGAACTACACAGGAGGAGCTTGTGAATGATCTCAAGGCAGTTGGGACCACAGTCACCAAACAAACCATTGGTAACACAATACACCGCCATGGATTAAAATCCTGCAGTGCCCGCAAGGTCCCCCTCCTCAAGAAGGCACATGTACAGGTCTGTCTGAAGCCAATGAACATCTAAATGATTCAGAGAAGGATTAGGAGAAAGTGCTCTGGTTAGCCAATATTGAGCTCTTTGGCATTAACTTGTCTTACTGTGTTTGGAGGAAGAAAAATGCTAATTATCACCCTAAGAACACCATCCCTCCTGAGTGCAAACCTGGTAACCAACGACAAGAAACATTTTACCAGTGTGCTTGCCAGCAAGGGCTTCTCCACCAAGTACTAAGTCATGTTTTGCTTGAGCATCAAATACTTATTTTACTCTACATTACTTTAGTGCAACTCCATTCATAATTTCTGGATTTTGGTTAATCTTCCGTCTCTATGGTTTAAAATACACCTATACTAAAAATTATAGACCCTTCATTTCTTTGTAAGTGGGCAAACTTACAAAATCTGCAGGGGATCAAATAATAATTTTCTTCACTGTATAGGAATGTGAAATAAGGACCTTAGATTGTCAGTTCCTTAAAGCGGAGTTCTAGTAGTTTCTGTGTTTATTAAAAGCCAGCAGCTACAAAAAGTGTAGCTGCTGACTTTTTAATAAACACGCACTCGCCTATCCCACGGTCCAGCAATGCGGCCGCCTGAAGCCTTGGTTATCTCCCCCTGCCTCTCCGCGACGCTAGCATTACTACCATGGGCACCCAGCTGTGACAGCTTGTCGCAGCCAGGTGTGCACTGCGCATGCGCGAGTCGCACTGTGTCCTGAATGTCTGGGCAAACTTCTAGGAGCTGTGACGTGTCCCAAAAAATTTGCAGGGAGAGAGAGGCCACCTAGGCGGCCCGAGCGGAATTAGGAGATGGGTACCTGTCAAAACTAGATACCTGCCCCCCCCCCCCCCCCAATGACATGCCAAATGTGCCTTAGAGCAGAAGTTCCACTTTTGGGTGGAACACCGCTTTAAGGGCAGGGACTGATGTGACTGTACAAATATATATTCAAAGCGCTGCATACATTTTCTGCGCTATAGGAGTACCGTAATAAATCAAATTCTACTAGTGTATGGCCAGCTTATGTCTTTTTTTTTGGCTCATAACATGTCCGATTGACAGTTAAAGTAGAGGTCCAGTCAAATCCTATTTAAACTTAAACCTACTCACACCCCCATTCCAAGACCTATAATAACTACCCTGTAGAGGAAAGATGTATGCTTACCTACTCTGAGGGCGGTCTGGTCACATGATCTCCCCAGCGGCTGGCTTCAATGAGTAGGAGAGAGCTCCAGAAAAATAAACTGATGTGGAGCCCCTACAGTTTAGGTACATCTAGAATACATAGGCAGTATATATTTTGCCAATACTTGCTCTGAACGGGGCTCTGTGATCAGTGCTCTGTTATAGCAGAACTACAGTTGCATTTTTGGTTCTAGGTGACTATAAGAATAGAACATATCTGCAGACAAATATGTTTATGTTCTGTGATATTGAGAGTGTACACTAAACTAAAGCAGCCCATAGATTATGTAATTTTCTTTTCTTCCACCTGTGTTGGAAAATTGCTCAATTCCTCCATGTGACCAGCCTTCCCATAGATTGGTCGAATCTCGTCCAGTCCCTGCTGAACCGGCCGAGATTTGATTCATCTATGGCCAGTGTTGTGACAAAATGACCAACCTGGCAGAACGTGCAACCCGCGTCACTTCCTGTGATATGGAATCAGCTGTAGCTCAAAACCACGTGCAGACGCAACGCGTCATACATACCTTCAGTGGCTGACGCCAGTACACGGAGGAATTTGCCTGACAAAATGTTCGACCGACTACTGCGCATGCGCACGGCGGAAATCAACTAACACTTACTAAATTTTACGTTCTTAAGGCCATCTTGGTACACCTTACACTGGATCTCATCACACCTACAGTAAGCAGGGGGGGGCAGCGGACATGTTGCTTCACCAAACACGAGTAATCTTATCTACATAAATATATATTTATGTAGATAAGCTCAGTATGACGTGTTGCGCATGCTCAGTGTGCGTGGTTTGGAGCTCCAGCTGATTCCACGTCACAGGATGTGACTCGGGGTTGTACATTCTGCCAGGTTGCTCATTTTGTCAGAACACCAGCATTGACTCATTAATGTGTCCTTGCAGTCCTTTACGTTCATGACCGGGATGTATCTGTTTTATTTAGAGCACATGTAAACATTATTAAGGAATTTCTCTTATCTATTTCTGTGTACTCCAAATCCCTTTTTAATTCCTTTTGATCATCAGCATAGTGTCCTTAAGGATGAGCTATTTTTGCAAGTGAGAAAGCAGACATCCAATGTGTGATAAGTTTCTATCGGAATTGTAATTAGTCTTTTCCGGCCATTAACTAGAAAAATCCTTAACTTCCATGTAAAGGGTTAGTAGGTGGCATGCTAATGTTATCTGTATTTCCTACACAGATAAATATTGATAAGCGAGACAAAAAACAGCTACTTCCTGGAGGGGGAAGAATGTTAGATAACTTATAATTAGGAGCTGACACTCAGGTGAGTACACATAACGGCATGGCACGGTGGATTGGGCTTTTCAACTGAAAAGTGTCATGTGCCAACTGGAAACAAGCTGTGTTTTTTTAGTTTTATTACGTTTTCCTTGACAGGGGAGCACATATCCCTCTCACCATCTTAAACAAACTGAGCTGAAAGTGGCAGCCAAGCTCAAATTCAAGCAAAACATCTCTTTAAGTCTTTGCCTGTTCAGCATTGCTGGTTAAAGGAACAGTAAGCCAAGGATACTTGTTAGGAAAAACATCCAATAATACATAGTTTAACGACTATAAAGTGCAATTAAAAGGTATCCCTGCAAAGAAGATGGTAAATATTCCTCCCCCTGCCCGTGCTGCTGAAAACTGCTAACATTTTCCCTTGTTGTCTCTTCAGAAAACAGCACATCTGGGATTGTCGATATCCTGTGTCCTGCACTGACATCAGTGGTTGCTGCCATAAACTTCTATGTCACTACTGTGTCCCATAGTGATGCCAGAGTTGGTGAAAGGAACCACTGAATGCAGTGCCAGGGGGGAGAGGGCATGCTGCATCTTTGGTGCACTTTCAGAAAAGGTGGCAAATATGTGCAAAAACTAAAAACAAGTGTAAAAAACAGGTAAACCGCGCATACAATTGCTCTGTGGCCAAAAACACATTATAGGGTCCAGGAAAACTCACTAAGAAATCATACTGTTTAAGAGATAACCTTTGAGGGGGTGGCCTGAGTATGACTGAGTGAGGACGTACATTACACAAGTTCCGAGCACCCCACCAGACACAGCAAGGCAGAGTGAGATAGTGAGCTGAGAAAGAGTCACCGAGGCCGGATTCTCCGGCATGAGCTCGGCTAAACCACGGGACACCAAGACCTCCCGCAAGGCAGCGAGGAATAGTGATACACGGCCGGGAATCAAACAACATTTCTCAGCCTTACAGGAACAGAAACCGGATACCAGATTAGCAAACCTGAAGGGAGTGGGGCCAGTAAGAGCGGAGCAAGTAAGAGCAGACAAAGCCGTCCCTGGAGAAGGAGGCGGGGGAATGGTGAGTACACCACAAGCACGGAGGGTCGGAGGAGCCCGTGAAATGGTACTTCCCCGGCAGGAGCAGCATGTTATGGAGGAGGATTTAGGGTCCCCAATACAGGCCCTCCCTGCGAAAATAGACATTGAGGTCCTCATCCACAAAGTGGAAGAAGCACACCGCATGGAGATGCAACAGGTGCACACCGAGATACAACAGATAACAGACCGCCTTACAATAGGTGTCCTCTTTAGAGGAAAGAGTGGAGGCATTGGAGAGGGAGCGAGAGGCACATGAGGAGACGGTGGCAGATATGCAGCTGCAGATCGAAGATCTTGAGGACCGAAGCCGCCGATGCAATTTGCGGCTCAGAGGGGTCCCAGAAGCCATAAAACAGGAGAACCTCCAGGAGAAGGTAATGGGTATTTTCCATAAAATATTAGAGGGTAAAATCCCTGCCAACATGGACTTGGATAGGGTGCATAGGGCGCTGGGCCCAAGATCGTCAGACCCTCAGAGACCCCGAGACATTATTTGCCGCCTCCACCGATATACACATAGGAGGGCATAGGAGGCAGGTACTATTGAAATAGAAGGGACTGTGGTGAAGATATTACCTGATTTATCTCGCGCGACACTGCGACGCAGAGCTTTGCTCCGTCCTGTGTTAGACAGTGTACGGAAAGAAGGGGGCACGTATAGATGGAAGTATCCTTTGGCAGTAGAAATAAGGAAGGGCCTGCTAACATTTACCTTACGAGTACATAGTGACCTCCCAAAATTGTTTGCTTTCTTAAATGTGGACTGTTCGAGGTACCGAATTGGCGATTACCATTGCCGCAGACCTAAAACGAATGCCATACTGATGCCATACAGGAAGACCGGTGGGGAGAGACAATAGTATGTTTGTTTTTTCTGGCATTAGTATGAGACGGTAGCAGCTTTAGTTACTTCAGAAGAAATTAGAGGAACCACCCACGTCTTTGTTTTCTTCCTTTTATCCCCGGACATGTATACGGTTTTTCCTTTTTTTTTTTTTTTTTTTTTTTTCCATATATTTGGGTTAGTGGGCTGATTGAATTAACAAATCAATTAGAGACTAAGCCAAGGCTACCCATGAAGAGAATGGGGAAGATATATGGACATGAAAATAATATAAAAATAATTAATAATACAGGGAATATAAGTAGTATGAAAGGTGAAATAAGGTGATTGGAAGATTGTGTGAGGAATGAAAGAAATAGGTAGAATCATTGGGAATAATTACAGGAAGGAAGTAGATAAATGGATGTAAGTGTATGGAGGATGGTTTGGGAAAGGGAGATGGGGTAGGAGGGAGTAGATTAAATAAAGGGGGGGGGGTTGATAAAATAGGCGGATGGAAGAGGGAGGGAACAAGGAAGGAGATGTTGAAGTATGGAAGAGAGAGAGGGTAAAGAATGAATTGGTGAAAAGAGAACAATTAATGGGGGGATTGGTGGAGTGGTGAGGGTGGGGGATTTCGGGAACATACCCCTTTTTTTCCTTTTTTTTTTTTTTTTTCATCCTAACACATAAGGGGTAAGGAATAATTAGCAAGGTGTGATTTGATTAAGCTGGTTTGGAATGTTTTATATCACTGTTATATTACTGTTATATCACTGTTATGTCACTGTTTTTGTTTTGTTTTTCTCACTGTATGTATGTGAATAATGTCAATGCACGAGAGGAATGAAACACAGGGTAGACACCAATATGAAGGGAGGGTAGGGAATGGAAGTAGAGACTGGGAGTATTGGGGGATAGGGTAAGAGGGGGTCATTATTATTATTATTATTATTATTATAGGTTATTTAAGAGATGGTCCTCCCATCTTCTTTTTATTGAGCACCCCACTGTAATGTAATTGGGTGAATGTTGAATATAAGGGAAGGAATGAACAGATAATAAAGAGTCCATGTGCCCATATTTTATAATGGAGATATAAGATAAGGGGGTAAAATAAGACGTGGGCTGATGTACAAGAGAGAGGGATGGAGGAAAACAGAGGATGTAAGGAATTATTGAATTGGTGAATTGTTACTTTTTAGGAAGTTATAGTAGAAATGGTACAGAGAATAAGCAAAGTGCGCTATTTTAATATTGGTGGAGTAGGCTCGGACTGGAGCAGCTGTGCTCAACCATAACCCCCAATAGGCCAGCACTCAAATTGCCGTAGATCCGGAAATTGAGTGCTAAAAGCAGTAGTGCTTTAGGGATCTTCGGGGGGTTCGAAGGTAAACGACCGTCTCGAGGCCCTTTAGAGGGAAGGGAATTATTGTAAATTTTTTGTAATTTTTTTTTTTTTCTCCCCTCCTTCCCCCCCCTCTCTCCCCTTCCCTCCCCTCTCCATCTCCCTTACTATCGCCTGCATCTTTGGAACGCGGGCCCTCATAAGGGATTAGTGCGGAAAGAACCTACTTCTTGGTTAATGGAAAACCTTTCTGTAATGTCCTTTAATGTTAAGGGACTAAATATCCCGAAAAAAAGACGTATATTACTTCAGGACTTAAGGAGACTGACTGCATATCGAAATTGCATTAATACAAGAAACACACTTTAGAGAAAATAACCTTCCTCTAATAAGAAGTAGAGATTATTCTGTGGTGTACCACGCTTGTAACGCTGAATCCAAAACCAAGGGAGTATCTATTATGATATCGAATACAGTGGCCTGGAATTATAAAGATTCCATGATAGATGTAAAAGGAAGATATTTGTTCATAAAGGAAACCATTGGTAGGGAGGCAGTGACGCTGGCTTCATACTATGCTCCAAACTCCCAGCAAGATATTTTTGTTAAAAATATATTAGAAAAACTCATGGGGTTCAAAGAAGGACAGTTGATCATGGGAGGAGATCTAAATGTACCCCTGATACCCAAAGAAGATACTTCATCAGGAGTATCTTCAGTGACACCTAAAGTAAGAAAGGGGATTTCCCAAGCAATGGCAGAGGCAAGAAGGGTAGATGTGTGGCGATTATTCCATCCAAGGGAAAAAGATTATACTTTCTTTTCCAACCCACAGAGTCACATATTGAATTTTTTTTTTTTTTTGTACCACACAAACAATTACACTCAGTAAGTGAGGCCTCTATTGGTTTAATCACATGGTCAGATCATGCACCAATCTTTTTAAAATACAACTTGACAGATAGACACCATACATCCACTAGGCTATGGAAACTTAATGAAAGCCTTCTTTAGGATCCCATAGTAAGGGAGGACGTCCAGAGGGAAATAGAATGGTTTTTCCAGATGAACGATAATTCAGATAGCCCCCCGGGAGTAATCTGGGAAACACATAAAGCAGTAACACGGGGAGTACTGATAAAACACATGGCAAGAATAAAGAAGGAGAGGGAAGCCAAATTAACTACGCTATTGTCCAAAATCCAAGGCTTAGAGGCACAACAAACATGCTCAGACTGCAGAAGGGGAACGAGAATTATTAAATGCCCGTAGACAAGTAACTGACCTATTACAATATAGAGCCAAAATGGCATTACAAATAGGACGTAAATGTAGCTACGAGTCGGGCAATAAATGTGACAGGCAACTTGCAGGCGCATTACGTGAAATGCATGCAAGGACGTTTATGCCCTCAGTGAGGAAAAGAGATGGGGAGGAGGTTGGGATGCCTGGACAGATAGCCGAGGTGTTTGGCGAGTCCTACTCTTCACTTTACAATTTGAATATAGGCGCACCAGATCGAACAGTGATGGAGGAGAATCTAAAAGCAAGTGGAATGCTGTGCCTGACAACTAGTGTGCAGGAGGAGTTGGACTCGCCAATTACTTTAGAAGAGCTACAGAGAGGAATAAGATTAGCAAAAATGGGGAAGGCACCAGGACCAGTTGGGCTCTCGGCCCAGTACTATAAATTATTCTCATCAATATTGGGACCCTATCTGGTTAAAATGTTTAATGAGCTGGGGGAGGGAGCCTCTTTCCATCCAGAGACATTAAGAGCTATGATAGTGGTGATTCCAAAAGAAGGAAAGGATCCAAAGCAATGTGGTAGTTATAGGCCAATATCCTTATTGAATGCGGATCCAAAAATATTCAGTAAGATTATAGCCTTAAGACTACAACAGCAATTACCCTTCCTGATCCATCGGGATCAGGTAGGGTTTGTTCCAACAAGAGAAGCAAGGGATAATACCATCAAAACCCTGAATCTGATGCATATAGCAAACTCAACTAAGACTCTGTGTGTGTTCCTAGGAATAGACGCGGAGAAGACATTTGATAGGGTGGGATGGGGGTTTATGTTTGCAGTCCTTCATCACATAAAACTGTGAGGGAAAATTATTAAATGGATTGCAGGCATGTATAAAGAACCTAAAGCTCATGTGAAGGTAAACTGAGTAGTCTCCCCCGCATTTGCGATAAGGAATGGGACAAGGCAGGGATGCCCATTGTCCCCTTTATTGTTTGCACTGATACTGGAACCTCTGTTATGTAGAATTCGGCTTAATAAGGATATTTGGGAAATAACGGTAGGAGGAACTCAACATAGTGTTGCAGCATATGCAGATGATATGCTCTTCCCAATGACCAATGCCATAATCTCGCTCCCAAACTTATTTAGAGAAATTGAGACATACAGTACACTATCCTTTTTCAAGATAAATTTCTCTAAATCAGAGGCATTGGTGGTAGCTGTCCCGAAAGAAATGATGATGTCATTAAAAGCAAATTATAAATTTAAATGGGCAGATCAATTCCTGAAGTATCTAGGGACTTGTATAGCAGTGGACCCTTCCAAAACATATGAGCTTAATTTCCCGCCAGGTGCGAGGTTTATTGGAGAGATGGCACAAGGGATTACATTCCTGGTTTGGAAGAAGCAATATAATTAAGATGAATATTCTACCAAAGATTCTGTACCTCCTTCAGGCAATCCCAATTGCAATCCCTAGGAAGTTCTTTAGAAATATACAAATATTATTTACAAAATTCATCTGGGCACACAAACATCCTAGGATCAGGAGGACACTGTTGTCCCTACCAAAACAAAACGGGGGGCTGGCCATCCCAGATATATATAAATATTACCAGGCAGTACATCTGGGCCGCCTGTTGGATTGGTGCCGACATGGAGAACTTAAAATCTGGCCAAGATTGGAGCAAGCGCAGAGTGGGGAGTTACTGTATAGGGCCCCTTGGTGTTTCAAGGACTTGGCATCTAAAACTAAGACACACCCAACAATAGGACCTACCCTCCATGTTTGTTATAACCTCTTATTTAGGGGTAAGTTATCAACACAGGAATCACCCTTAGTACCTATATTGGGGAACCCGCAATTCATATTATGAACACAAAAAGGACCTTTTGACGTCCTGATCAAACGGGGACTGTATCAGGCATCTCATTTTTTGAGATCTGGTAGATGGCCAACAGTGCAGGAATTGGTAGACAGAGATGGCTCCTTCCAATTAGATTTTTGATCGGCGGTACAACTACGACATTATCTATGTACTGGGGTACCGCCAAGTCCTCTGGATCGGAATCTGTTACCACTCGAGAAATATTGTATGGAGACCGAACCAATAAAGCATGCTGTCTCCAGAATGTATGCGTTGTTGATTAAACCATCGGAGAACTATCAGTTACCTTTCCTCCAGAAATGGGAAACCGATTTGGGGAGGACCTTTTCGGAGGAACAAAAAACTTTTTTTTTGGGAGGGGGGTAAGGAAAAGAGGGGGAAATGGACTATAAATAGGAACTGCAGTTGGAATACTGAGAGGTAGTTGGAGTATTATGGCGGGGTCTGGGGGAAGCGCCCCCCTTCTGACGCGGCAAGGAGTAACAACATGGAGGGCGGAAATGAGAGAGGAAGATTACTCTTCTTATTTATTTGTCTTCTTTGCCTCTTTTGTGACCTCTTTATGTTTATTTGGGTTCAATCTTTTATCCATCTTTATTGGATAATATATTAGAAACAGACAGGAGTATATGGAGTGGAATGTAACGAGTTATCATGTTGTTGTTTTTTGTTTGTTTTTTATTTCTTGTCTGGCTGTATGTGCACAAATTGAATGTAATATACAGAAGGATTGTTCATTTTTCTCCTGTTATATAAAAGAAAAATAAAATATAAAAAAAAAACAAAACAGGTAAACAGCACATACAATTGCTCTGGGGCCAAAAACACAGCGCACCAGTGTGAAACTGGCTAATTTGCACTTTCTTTTAATGTTGGCGTTGCCTAAAGTACATACCAATAACAGCACTTACCCCAATTCCCAAAAATTTGGGACGCTTTGTAAAATCGACATAAAAATAGAATGCAATGATTTACAAATCTCATGAACTCATATTTTATTCAAAATAGAAAACATATCAAATGTTTAAACTGATAAAAAGAATGGTTTTTAAGAAAAAAAGGTAATTTTGAAATTGATAGCAGCAACGCATCTCAAAAAAAGTTGGGGCAGGGCAACAAAAAGCTGGCAAAGTACGTGGAGCTAACGAGGAAAAGCTGGAAGAACTTTTTGCAATTAATTAGATTAATTGGCAATAAGTCAGTAACATGATTGAGTATATAGTAGATACCCTTCCAGTTGAGGACACTTCTAGGCAGGCTATTGCTAGAGCCCTTTTTTATTTAGAGGTTCCATAGTAATGGTTTTGAAGTGATACCTCCATTGTTCTTATTATCTACTGTCATACAGGGCGATAGTAATATGACGCCAGCAGAAACATCTCTTCCGTCCGGGTGGTTGCCATATGACGTCCGCCCGGTCTCGTCAGCGAGGCGATCGGGAATGAGCCGTGTCCCTCGGGACACAGCCCATCTCCAATGAGGGTAAAGAGTCAATAAAAATGGCTCTTTACCACATGACCAACAGTGCCCAATGACAGCTGGTCACATGTGTTGTGCTCGTTCTCACCGCACGTGCGCATCACCGTGGGCGCGCAGCACGGCGATCAGGGATGAGGTGTGTCCCACAGACACAGCCTATCCCCGATCAGGTTAAAAAACCAATGAAAATGTACAATCACAGCCGGTCACAAATGTCAACAAAAGGCTGTAGTGCCGTTTCCAGGTTCTCGAAGTGTGTGAGGAGGAGACCTGGAAGAAAAATGTACAGTGATGTGCCCGATTGCCCCCAAATAAAGAGGACCTGTCACCAGCCCATCAGAGTACCCGGGTACCTGTCTCCATCCCATCAGAGTACCCGAGTACCTATCTGCAGCCCATCAGAATACCAGAGTACCTATCTGCAGCCCATGCCTCAAAGAATATACGTTGGGGTGTTTGCTTTTCAAAATGGGGTCATTTTGTGGGTAATTCCACTGTCTAGGTGCTCCAGAACCTACGAAAGTGTTCTAGGTTGTCAGGAAATTAGATGTGTAATTTATGCTCCTAGAATGCCTGATGGTGCTCCCTGGATGTTGGGCCTCTGTATGTGGCCAGGCTGTTTAAAAGTCACACACGTGGTACTTGGGACAAGTAGCAGAATGTATTTTGGGATGTAATTTTTTGCTATGTACATGCTATGTGTTACACAACTATATTACATTACATTATATTACTATTACACAAAGTTGTCAATTTACAAGAATCTTCTAAGAAAAAATACGTTTTCATTTTCTTTCCACATTTCCAAAGACTTGTGTAAAAAAAATGACATGTCCAAAAGACTCATTATGCCTCATAGAATATACATTGGGGTGTTTGCTTTCCAAAATAGGGTCATTTTGTGGGTAATTCCACTGTCCTGGTAATCCAGGACCTTCAAAAGTGTAATAGGTAGGAAGGAAATTTGATGTGTAATTTATGCTCCTAGAACACCTGGTAGTGCTCCCTGCATGTTGGGCCTCTCTGTGGACAGGCTGTGAAAAAGTCTCACATATGTGGTATTGCCATACTCAGGAGTAGCAGAATGTATTTGGTGTAATTGGAAGTATGCACATGCTGTGTGTGAGAAATAACTACTTGTTATGACAATTTTGAGTAAAAAAAAAAAAAAATTTTAAAGCGGAGTAACACCCAAAAGTGGAACTTCCGCTCATGTGATTCCTCCCCCCCCTACCACATTTGATACCTTTCGGGGGAGGGGGGAGAGGATACCTGTCTTTCACAGGTATCCTGTCCCAACTCCTGGGAGCCTGCGCCGCAGCCCTTGACGTCACCGCTCTGCTCCCTCCTCCTTCCCTTGCTGCCGGTAAACGAGTTGGTTTACGCCAGGTCGGAGACACAGGGCACATCAGCGGATTTGGATACCATCTACCCACAGTCCCCGCAGAGGGCTAAGTCTGCTTGCACGTTAGACCTCGCCAGAAGGGAGGTCCACCATTGAGGGCAAGGGTCCATCTTTTAATATCTTTGGATTCTGTGAGAGTTTCGTCTGTACATTCCCTCCCTATCCATCTATTTGTGTGGCTTTTGACCTGATGGATCGTGGATGCCTCCCTCTGCTTTCATGAAGCGGATACTTACTTATGGAACTTTTCCTTCTGTCATCCATTCTATGGACTACCTCCACCCTTTTCACTGCTGAGAAGCTTTTTTATACTTGAGGACTGGTTAATGTAACAACTTATTCAGTGTGGGAAATTTTAAGTTGTTCATAGATATATGGTTTTAAGCACACCAGTACACATTTCATTTTACATCATCTATTGATGGTATTTTGATCGATGTTTGTTCCAAGTAATTTATTTTAATCTATTTGTAGTGATTTGGATCGCTTCAACGCGATCCGTTTTGCACACTAATTCACTTGTATTGATTTGGATCGCTTTAATACGATCCGCTTTGTACACTGATTATGAGCGCACGTTTTTTTTGTTTTATTTGTCGGGCCAATAGGAGAGAGAAACGGAGCCTCGCACATGCGCATTAGGGTTCCTGGCGTACTGCCGGGGGTTTCCCCTACCCGCAATGGCGGCGGCAGCATGACAGCTGATGGAAAATACTTTCCACAAAGGGGTCATTTGGGGGGGGGTATTTTTACTGTCCTGACATTTCAGAGCCTCAAGAAATGAGATGGTCGTCAGCGCATCAGGTGTGATCAATTTTTAATTTGCATCATAGCATGTAGACTCAGATATGTAGCAGTATAAATTGTGGCCCAAATTTTTGCGCAAAAATTACTTATTTGCAAAATTACTTTTTTTCAAAATGTTAACTCTTATATTTTACTTATATCGCGAAAAAATTAAAAACTCAGTGGTGATTAAATACCACCAAAAGAAAGCTCTATTTGTGTGAAAAAAAATGATGAAAAGGTTTGGGTACAGTGTTGCATGACTGAGTAATTGTCATTCAAAGTGTGAGAGAGCTGAAAATTTGGCTGGGCAGGAAGGGGGTATAAGTGTCCTGTATTGAAGTGGTTAGGAGAGTGTTTATATACTGTATGTATAGGCAGGGCCGTCTTTAACGCAGGGCAAATAGGGCACCTGCCCAGGGCCCAATCACTGCCCAAAGCAGCTGCCAATTGAGCCTACGCTGCTGCCTGCCTGAGTTCCGCCACTTGTTAGCTGCTCACTAGTCACTACTGTCAGTTGTAGATACAGAGAAGTGCTGCTTCTGTATTTACAAGTGACAGCGCTCCTCTGTCGGCGGCCGCTCTGATCCCTCTCCGCTCTACACATCTCTATATGAGAGCAGAGGAGGGAGGGGGCAGGGAATGTACCCAGGCAGAAGCTCCTCCTGATGCAGCCAGCAGCCTGCACGGATGGACAACCTGTAAGTTTTTTTGATGTTCTGTAGCTAGCTGCACTCTTACTGTGAGGTTTTCTAGATGCTAGGAGAGGGGGAGGGAAAAAATCTCTAGACTGAGGTGGGGGGAGGGGGGGGGCGACAGGAGTGTGAGCTCCGAACTGGAATCTGGGGGGAGAGCTTTGTACTTAGGGGGATGGAGAACTTGGATGTACACAGTCCTCAGCCCTACACGCCATACAAAGTATATCCCTCAAACACGCATTCCATACGTAGTGCGCCCCTTAACCCCGCATTCCATACATAGCGCACCCCTCAAACTCGCAATCCATACGTAGCGCAACCGTTAACCCCGCATTCCATACCTACCGCCCCCCTCAGCCGAGCATTCCATATGTACCGCACCTCTCAGCCAAGCATTCCATACGTAGTGCACCCCTCAAACCCGCATTCCATATGTAGCGCACCCCTTAACCCCGCATTACATACGTAGAGCACCCCTCAACCGCGCATTCCATACGTAGCGCACCCCTCAAACCCACATTCCATATGTAGCGCACCCCTTAACCCCGCATTACATACGTAGCACACCCCTCAACCCTGCATTCCATACGTAGCGCACCCTTCAACCCCGCATTCCATACGTAGCGCATCCATCAACCCTGCACTCTATACGAAGTTTTACCCTCAACCTGGCACTCTGTATGTAGTGCACTCCAGAACCCTGCAGTCTGTATATGGTGCACTCCTGAAATCCTGGTTTATAACAATGCTTCACTGTTAGTGCAGTTTAGCCACACTCACAATTTGATGCAGAGGAAATGATGTGCCGTGACCTCTAGCAACCAATCAGTGAACAGTAATAATATGCTATAATCTCTAGCAACCAGTCAGTGAGCAAAAATGATGTGCAGTAACCTCTAGCAACCAATCAGTTAGCAGTAATGATGTGCAGTAACCTCTAGCAACCAATCAGTGAGCGGTAAGGATTTCCAGTAACCCCTAGCAACCAACCACCAAGCAGAAATAATGTGTTTTAGCTTCTAGCAACCAGTCAGTGAGTGGCAATGATATGCTGCAAGCTCTGGCGACCAATCACAATTGCTGTCTGATCTGCTGCAGAAAACTGATTTTGCCTCTAGCTGCTATTTAATGTATATCTCAAAATCGTGGGGCCCTAAGAAAATTTTGCCCAGGGTCCAATCAATATTAAAGAAGGCCCTGTGTATAGGTATAGTACAGCAATCTCCCCTCCTTTTCTTTTGTGTTCTGACAGGGACCCCCCTCCCCCCCGCCAGAACACTCTGGCCAGCACTCTCAGCTATTGGCTAAGCTCGCTGATCGGGAGCCAGTATAAGACGCTTTTCAGTCATGCCCCTTCGACAAAAGTCATAAAACAGCCAGCTTCTGTTGGACCGGCTGCAGAACACACGGGCCGCATGTCGGCCAGTTTCTATTGAACCGGCCGATGCTGCCCGACGTTGGGCCCTTGTTTTGTGTTTTTGCGGCTTTACTTGTTAGAGCAGGCTGAAAATTTTGATACCGGGGTTATGGCTGACAGCTACAGCCATAACCCTGGTATAACCACTTGCACTCAATCACCTACATGTATGTGATTTGGCGGCAAGTGGCTAAAATAGTAATTTTTTTCAGTTTAAACATTTGATATGTTTTCTATTGTGAATAAAATATAAGGTTATGAGATTTGCAAATGATTGCATTCTATTTTTATGTCGATTATACACAGCGTCCCAACGTTTTTGGAATTGGGGTTGTAATTTTATTGACAGATATTTCCCTAAAAATGCTCCACAATATTTGCCATTTGGTTTCTTATTGTGATCTAAGGAAATCCACAGCAATCCCTACTTGACACAATGTGATTGGCAAACTTGATCTAAAAAAATGAAACCTAAATGGTCAACTAATACAGCGTTGAGGATATAATGGACGGTGTACTATTCCATATTAGTCTGTGTTTTGGAACATCAAAAGCAACCCAGGTTTGAAACCTTTTGAGCTTTCTTCTCATTACATTTTTTCCTTTCTAGGGTCAGTATAAGCCATCACAACTCCTTTGCCCAGAGAGCTTTTTGTGGGTGTCTATAGAGCAATGTATACCTCTACTGGAGCGCACTAAATACTCCCGCTTCAACAACCACCCTGAAGAAAGTAAGTGCTTTTTTAAGGTGTTTGATTTTTTTTTTGTTTTTTTTTTGCTTTGTTTTCTTACAACCACTTGGCATTTATTTGATCCTTTTGAGGTATTTTTCATATAATGTAGGTGTTGTATGGGTTTTTTGTTTTGCTTTCAGTGTCACATGTAATACAAATGAAAAGACTCCATATTTTTTCTTTCTTATAGAGGCTTTCACTGTTGTATATGGAGTGGTTTCTGAAAGCCAGCTGTGCCCCAGATGTTTTGGTGAAAACATGTTTGAAACCGATCAGAATCCAATTCTTCGCTGTCCATCAGAGACTTAACAGACTATCCTGTATTTTTGTCACTGTTCCACCCAGATTTTCCAAAAAGCCATTTCTTAAAGTGATTGTAAAGACTCATTCTTTTTTCTTATAAAAATAATAAACATGCTATACTTACCTGCTCTGTTGCAGTGGGTTTGCACAGAGCAGCCCAGACCCTCCTCTTCACGGGTCCTTCTTCTGTGCTCCTGGCCCCTCCCTCCTGTTTAGTGCCCCCACAGCAAGCAGCTTGCTATGGGGGCACGCAAGCTGAGTCACAGCTCCCTGTGTCCATTCAGACACCAATCCCCAGCCCCGCCCCCTCTCTCCCTGATTGACTAGCTGACTTTGACAGCAGCGGGAGCCAATGGTTGCGCTGCTGTGTCTCAGACAATCGGGAAGGAGAATCCCGGACAACTGAGACATTCGTGGACATCTCTAGACAGAGAGACCTCAGGTAAGTGTTAGAGGGGCTGCTGCACACTGAAGGCTTTTTATCCTAATGCATTACGATAAACCTTCTGCCTTTTCAACCCCTTTAATAACTTTCTTGAGGCACCCAACCTGTTTTCATCTCATGAATCATATTCAAAGAGTGATAGGATAGGCTAGCAGGCTTGTAGAGTTATGGAATTAAGCAGAAAGCAATGATTTGGGGGTAGCTTTCCCCTCGGCATAATTATTCCCAAAATAAACTGTTGCTATTCTTTTATTTTTTTATTTTAAAATATGACTTTTCTGCCTGGGGGTTTATTTCTGAACAATAACAAAGCTTTGCCCAGTTTTTTTTTTATTATTATTATTATTAGCAATGCAAAGGATGAAAGAGAATGTTGTAGTATTTTTGCACTAGTTAAAAATTTGGATCAGTCTTCAGTGGATTTTAGTATATCCTTTAAGTGAAACTTCACTCTCCCAATCAACATTGATTATTTGAATCCTCATGTTGATGGCATTTTTAAATATATAGGGAATTATATCATATTTGCTTTTTTTAAAGATTTTTTGTTTATTACATTTCTTCAGTTACTTACTGTTTTCTTGCCTTGGCAAATGATGTCATACATCCCAGGAGTCTTCAGGAGAGGAGGAGGGGTTTTCTCAGTTAACCACACTCTCCTGCATGCATGCTTGAGCTGAGGGCAGATGGACTCCAGGAAGTAAATGCTATATTAATTATTTGCCCGTACTCGAGATGGCCATAGCCAGAAATCCTGGGGGTTGTTTTTCAAAGTGATTTCCCAACAAAATAAAGCATGGAGACATGGATGAATGGGGAGTTTGCTTTGAATATTAAAAATGAATTAAATGGTGTTTTTGGTTTGTGGTGCTCAGATGCAGCGAAGATCCACTTTAAAGCAGTCTGAAAATAAATTAATGAAACCGCTAAAAATACTGTAGCTGGTTACTTATTTTTTTTTGGAAAAGGACACTTAATTGTCCAGGGATCCAGTGCCGTCCTCACCCTGGCCAATTCTTCACGAATCTTCTGGTCCCCGGTGCCAGCATCTTTATTATGGGAAGCCAGTCTGTGACCCCTTGCAGCTTCACAGCTAGCTTCCTATTGTGCATGCACTAGCTGTGCAGCGCTTTTGTGACCTGGGACAAGTCCCAAGAGGCTGCGGGCAGGAGTGGAAAGGGGCGAACTTCTGCTTCTGCTCGAAAGTGGGAGCCAGTACCTGTAAAAACCCAGGTACCCACTCCCCAAAAAGAATTATGTGCCAAAGGTAGAAGAGGTGGGAGGAGGAGATAGAATAGCTGAACCTCCCCTTTTGGGTGAAGTTCCGCTTTAAGCAAAGCAGAAGTATAAAAAGCTTTAACTCCTGGTAAACAGCATTGTTTACTGCAACCGGATGCTAGGAGGTGATTTTCAAATTGTTTGATATGGATTACTGCCCTTCACTATTTACAATGCTTTTTAAATAAAAATCAACATTAAAAAAAATATTGTTAGCTAGTATTAAGTATGAATTTGGTAACTTCATGTTTTGCTAAACTGATATGGGACTCCATTTTTTTTTTTTTTTGAATTGTACAGCACAAGCATTTCACATTTGAGCACATCACAGATGGCCTATAGCTGCATGTAACTTATGAGCCATTGGTTGGCAATCGCCACTCTAAAATATTGCCTTATTGCCTCTTTTCTGTTTCACAGGGGACAGAGACTGCTTGACAGACCTAGGCCGGATTCGAGTCCTCCACAAACGTACAGTGATGCCTTATAGCATATACAAGAAGAAACGCAAGGGGCCAAATGATGAGACTACTGTTAAACAATATGCCAGCTTGGTAGGCCAGACCTGTGCCGAGCGCATGTTACTATATCGCAGCTGAGAGCCCATAGCATTTATGATCTTTAAGGACTGACCTTGTAGGAAGACTGCATGTTAATACTATTGGCAATCCAGGAATTCATTCACCAGTTTGGCAAGCGCGAGAAAGAGCTGGGTCCATCAGTTCTCCATAGCTCAGTCCTGTTCCACCTTAAATTGTAGTGTATAGGAGAACTATGCAATGGGTTTCGAAAATCATTCTACGCTCAGTTATGCTTCGCTTTTGTTTTATTTAAGAGCAACTCCAACAGGACAAAAATAACAATATTGTCCTGTTACGTGCACTGCTTCTTTTTTTAAATATAGGTTTTAGAAGTCCCTGTCCTTAAGGTTCCAACTCCGTTACCATTAGCTGAAAACAGTGCATTGTCAGTAATGGGAACGTGTATGGCTGATACCAGTGGATGGCTTCTGCAGTTGTTATAGGTCAAGACCTGGTTTGCATGGTTTTTGTTTTTTTGCTACCTCTGTACCTATAAACAGTAAGAAGATATAGGTAATTATGCAGCTTTAATTTTTTTCTAAGGGGAATGCCAGGCAAATACCTTTTTAAGTCCAGGTATGTAATTACCCAGATATCAATATTTCTGCATTATGTTGCATGACAGAATGGGCCATTCAAACTCTTATTGCATTAAACAGTGCTGCCACTGCTTCATGTTTTCAGGCTTTGGGAGGAGTTGTTTAGGCAGATTATTAAAGGAGAGTGCAAGGAGGGCCTTCCCAGTGTGATGATGTCCATCTAATGTCCTGCATGCAGAGAGATTAGCCCGAAAGCAGCAGTAAATATAGTGTTGTCATCCTGCTGGCTATCCACTCTGTCCAGCGTGTAAATCACAGGAGTGTTTGGATGGAATTAGAAATGTTTAGGCATTTGTATTTCAAATGTGCAATTAGCTGTTTGCCTGGAGGTTCACTTTATTGTTCTTTCTGGCGTTTAATGTCAGACATTGGGCCTATGCTTTTTCTTTGCTTGCAGTAAATTAGGCAAGACGTGCTAGTGTGCAAATTGTCTTCAGTTTAATTTATTTTTGTGTGAACTACTTAATTCCATTATCCTTAATGCTTTGCATCCCTTGTGTTTGGCAATAGTCCTGGCCAAAGAAGAGGCAGCAATCACCAAAAATGTTTTGCCTGCCCTCGGCTGCTTACCCAAAGGGGGTTCTTTATGCCCCTGGGTACACAAACCAATGAGTATGGTTTTTAAAGGAGCTTTTTGCTTTCTGCACAAAATGGGGCAACACTGTAGGGTTGATTTACTAAAACTGGAGATTTTAAAATCTGGTGCAGCTCTGCATAATAACTATTCGGCTTCCAGGTTCTTTTGTCAACGCTTAATTGAACAAGTTGAAGTTAGAAGCCGATTGGCTACAATGCACAGCTGCACCAGATTGTGCACTCTCCAGTTTTAGTAAATCAGCCCTTATCTTTCCAGGAGTTGAGCAAAGCTTTGGCACGTTTTTGGGTTAGACAAAAAAAAAAGACAGAGCAGATGGAATCTAGAAGTTGACAGTGACTGCTTTACAAAACTCCTGGGATGTTGTAGAAAGGTAAACAGACCCTTTATGGTTAAAACTCCATAGATCTTTAACTTGAGCCCAGGAAAATATTTTGTGGCTTTCCTTTTGAATATTGGTGAGGCCATCACTGACTGAACCAATATTTTCATTGGTTAACAAAAAAAGAAAGAAAATGCTTTTGTCAAGCGTTTTTTGTATACTTCCATTCACCTGTTCAGCTGAAAACCCACTAATTCTGAGGGAAAAGGTTACAGGGCCTTTAAAGAAAAAAACTGCTTATGAGTGCAGTGATGTGAACTACCTCCATTGAAAAGAATGTGCTTTCCTTTCCCCATGTGCTCCAGTTTCAATGTGTGAAGAGTCGCAAAGTACCATTAAAATGGAAAAGATGAGAGTTGGACCCTAGTGATTAGATTTAGGCATTTGGTCTAAGGACTAGTCAACATGTCATTTTGAAATCTTGCCATAAATTTCCATCAAAATGCCATCATGACTTATAACTTGAACATGGAGTCTCTTGCCACCTTTCGTGCCTCTAATAACATGTCTGTGCTATGTCAAACAATGCCAGTCCGTAACCTTATGATGTGTAAATGTTAGAGATTTATGTACTCACCACAAAAGTCTTTTTTTTATTTGGCATTTCTTCATGAAAATTTGTCCTGTCTAGTACTGTTTACGGAACAAACTTTGTGGTTTGGTGACGTGTGTAACCAATCAAAGGGAGGCTAAACAGTCTGTTTTCTCATTCGGTTTACTTTTCTGTCTGATTCATTTATGTCACTGTATTCTTTATGTGATTAAAGAGACATTGCAAAGGTTTTCTTTTTTATCACAATAAAAAATGTAAAATTCTGTGTTTTTGTGCTTGGCATTTTTTCTGTTTCAATAGTTTTGTATTGAAAGTGTTTTTACAAAGGTAAAGATGTAGACCTAAACATATAAAAATAAGGCCTACAGTCAGCCTGGCTTGAATCCTCCAAGAGTGAACAAAGTTCAGAACCACAACGCAGGTGGCATACAGCCATAACTTGGAAATTAGTACAATAGTAAAAAAAATACATACTGACCATCATAGGATCACCAGTAGGAATTAGCATTAATGTAGCATTAACGTTACAAACGTTAAAAAAAAAAAAAGGGGGGGAGTGGGGGAAGAGAACCCAAATTCCAAATGACAATAGGCTATACTGTACAGTGGGGGGAGAATCAAGCATCCCTTAGAGGGAAATTCCTCCTTCTCTTGTCCAGCCTGTAGGGGCAGGGAGAGAATATCGAATACCGATAAACACAGGAAGATGTGGGCCCCCTAAGTTCAACCATCCTTGAGGAATAGATGGAAAGAGCAGGTAGAGCTGGAAAGAAAGGGGAAGAAAAGATGAAAAAGAAATAAAAGTAAAAGAAGAAAAGAAAAAAAACTAGAGGAAATCAAAGAGAAGAAATCAAGAGCTCCACTCCGTTTGCACCTCCGGGGCTAGGCATTTTTTGATTGCGGCCCATCAGTAAATATAACAAGGTGTAGCACATATATAGATAAAGAACAGATTTCAAAAACATTTCCTTTGTCAGTTGCAAAATTTCCAAAAAAAACAACGTGTCCGGTTAGGAGTATGGAAGCTACCATTGTTGCCTTATGTGTGAAAATGAATGATCTGGGCATTAATAGTATTTCTTGATTCACTACCTAATTCATTTTCTCTTGAACCCAGATTTTCCCCTCCTTCTGAGAAAATTTCCATAGCCCCTTCGTGAATAGACCAAATGTAAATGTATCCACACGCTTCTGTTAATTAGACAATAACCTTGTAACTAATTTGCTGAAATAATTTTTACATTTGTTTTTAAGGCTTCCATTTTGTACACCAAAGTGCATGTAAGCCTAGGTTCACACTTATGCAGTGCAGGAAACGCAGTGATCCATGTGCATTTCCTGCACTGCTTGCAAATCTCACAGCTCTTGCGATCTGCTGTGGGTGTCAATACAAAGTTAAAGACGCCCCAAACACAGGTCACAAATGTAGTGTATCACCCACAAATATTAAAATGATAATCTGTGCATAAGTGTAATAGCCCAGCTGCAAAGAGTCTCTAGGTTGCCATACAGGATAATCACCTTACAGCCCTCAGGACTGGGGTTGTCCTGAAAACCACTGCAAAGATATATAAACACAGAGGGCGCACTGGCCTAGTGCATTATCCAACACAATTTTTATTGACAACAAAGCATAATAAATAACTACTCACAAACATGTAAAGAAACACGCTCATCAGGCCACTGGTTGTGGCTACAATCTCCCAGGCTAGCCAACGACTCGAGCTCAGGGGGATCACACCAGGGTCTCTACTGGCTGACGCGTTTTAGCGAAGGGATGTCCTTCCTCCTCAGAGTCAAGTAGCAAATTAACATATAGCCATATTTATACCCTCAATATCATTTCTGTCAACCCCACAGCATGAAAGACAAGACTCTTCCCATAGGGAGAGAAAGGGGGAGGAATGTGAAAGAAAACACAATACTTGTCCAAAAGCAAAGCTCTCTATTCAAATATAACATGTAATGTATCTTTTGACAGTATAGAACCTGATTGGATTAAAAATTAATATAGTAGTAGATATAGCAATTCCACCTACCATACAATATGTATATAAACAATTAGCTCAACGATTAGCTTATATAATCCCATTTGGGGGGCCATGCCACAGGGAATTCTGACAGAATACCCTGCACCCCAAATGGGATTGTTGATTCTGCCTATATCTTCCTGTATACTCTACATCTAATGCATTCAAAAACACTTCCCCCTATGGTATGGCGATGAGGAGAGGGGATAGTATTTTGTAATCTGAAACTGTCCTTACTCCCTTAGCATGTTGGGGTGATAATGCTGCACCCCTTCATAGATGCAATAGAGTGAGCGTGATCACCCCAGAATTAGAAGTGTGTTACTGGCAGGATCACCAGGTGAAAAAAAAGCTAAGTAAAAAGAAGAAAAAATGTAGAGGGCAGCAAAAGCACCTGCGTGGGGATAAGTAATGTTTAAGAAAACGCTGTATATGCGGTAAGATACTGGACATCGTTATTCAAAATGTTTTTTGGCATTTACTACTGCATGAGTTATTTCATTAAGTCAAGCGGTATTTTAGTAGTGATAGCCTACGGTAATTTAACAACGATGGTAGCTGGTGTCCTTAACACAGGCCGTAAATATCTGGTTGGTAAGGAACGAGCAGCCGTTGGCGTCCTTAACAACCTGTGAGTAGCTGAATGTTAAAAAAATATATATATATATCGGCAATGAAAAATTGATAAAATAAAAAAAAGGCGCCCCCCCCCCCCCCCCCAATCTATACCAGACCCTTATCTGAGTTAGCACCCCGGAAGGTGAGGAAAATCACGATGCCCGCCGCCACTGCCGACCTGAAAGGAAAAAAAAAAAAAAACTATGCTCCCGACGAAAGTTCCCGCCATCTGACAATTCTTAAATAACAAACCCTGGTCGGTAATGTCACAAGGGGGTGGTGACACCTGGTGACGTCACTGAGTGGCATCGCCCCTTTGTTATTTAAGCAGCATGTGAAATCCTGCACATGTACCGCTTGGTCATTAGATTCACGCTTGTGTGCAGTGCAGATACTTACTAGTTCCATGCTTGTTCTAGGTCAGCAACTGCCTACCAAAGTAAAGCAATATAGTAATGGCAGCCCAGAGTTTACACCTTAAAAATAAATAAAAAATAGAAATGGCAGCTTTTATATTTCTATCCTGATAGTCCCCTTCAAAAAAAAAAAGATTTTACATTTTTTTTTAAATAGCGTTGAACACAGTCACATCAAGGTTTTAGAGGGGACACATGCTGTGGCATATAAGTATACCCCGATATCCCGTGGAGTTCTTTCTATCCTTAAAAAATGAAATATTGGCATACTACAGCTGCAAAAAAAAAAAAAATCTTATTTTCTTGAATGCTTTTAAAAAGGACATAACAGAGGGATTTCTAAGGATCAGTAAATGGGTGTCTTCTCTCAACAGAACCATAACATACCCTAATTGATCTTGTATGGGGCATACTTAATTAAAAATAAATCTAAAAAAATGACTTTTGCATTATTGAGTGAAGTTGTGGCTCTCGGGTGAAATGCCTCATGGATAACAGTAAAATTAGGTATGGGGCAATGTTTACACAGCTAACAACAGAAGTGGTCCACCGTATTTCTCATGGCTGGGTCGTGCAAAGTTCTGCATGCCTCCCATTTAATATTAGTGATTGGCTTGGAAGCTCAGTCTTCCTCCTGAACCACAAAGAAAAGGGTGAAATAACAAGAGCAAACGCCAGAGAGGATTAGAGCCTGCACGGAACACAAGGAGTAGAAAGGAGCCCAGAGGTTTCAGATGTAGGCTAAGCCCTTTAATTCTGGGCATATGGATTTTATTAAGACTGAGATTAGAGAAATGAACTCAGGCAGGCTATTCGGAGAGGACACACTTCAGGTTCCTCGATCCTAAGTGCAGCGTAAGACCACACATATACTTAAGATATTCAGAATGTATAGTGCCTCTGTTTGGAACCACATTAAAGCCTCACAGGTAATTGGGTCCATACATTGTAAACTGAAATGTACATAGGATTGCTTTTTCCAGTGTAGCATACCTCTCCCAGACTACAAGCCAGTCTGCCCATTGATAGAGTAGCTGATACAAGACACCTCCCAACATCACAAGCTGATACAAGACACCTCCCAGTGTCGTTTCTTTTCTGGTACAAGATACAAAGTATAAACATTCTGTTCTTGCTTAATTTGTTACTGGAAAAAGTGACTTCAAAAGGGATTATTTGTTTGCAAGCAATCCCACCATCCTACTAAATGTATTTTATTTGACACGTCCACGATCAGGCCTGTTATGTGACTAGTAATGCCAGAAAATTTATGTCCATATTGCAATAGAGGAGAATGTTTTGTAGAAAAATAAAATCATAGTATATACATACAGTATATGGGATCTTTAGGCTTATTTATATTGCAGGAAAGTGGTAGTGTGAAGTAATAAAACTAAACAATGTAAGCTGCAGAAGAACTCTGATTGGAAGCTTCAAATTAGGGTATTTGTTAAAGATAACAGGTGCATATAAAGTGTAGCGCTGATTATATCAAATGAGCAAATAGTTGTAATATTGCATACACCAAAAACAGAAAGAAACAAAATGGACAGATATCTCTAACACTTCGCATAGTACATAATATAATCTCTGATGGTCTTCAAATGTCAGTTGAGTGCAGAGAAGTGCAATATTTTGAATAAAATGATTCTTTTCACCACGAGAGTAGCTAATATAAAGAAACGTGAATGTGATGGGCCCTCCACATAGAAGCAGTGCAGGCTTACCGAAAGAGTTGGACTCATACGAACATATGCTCAATGAGTCAACAAGGCTTGTATTACCAACCGGCAATAAAGGAAGAACTTTTGACCAGATGGCAGTGGAATCCCAAACACATCCAGAACTTTAAAGAAACTCTTCTAAATGGTAGCTCGTCTCAGGAGAATAGCCCATAAGGAATAGAAAATGGGGGCCACATAGCATAATTCCGTTTTGTAAAGCAAATTTATTAAAAAAGGTAAAAGACTTACATTTTTCGTGGTAAAAAAGCGCTTAGTATAAAATTATGGCAGGCAGTGGAGTCTACCGACGCGTTTCGACTTACTAGACTTCATCTGGGGTACTCAACCACTGCTGCCATACTCCTTTATAAAGATACTGTGACCCCCTTGAGAATCCAGCTCGTACCAATTTTCTTAATGCATGGGGTATGAACATGGAATTGGACATAAATGCCTTCATTAATGATTCATAGAATAGAATCAGTTTTGGGACATCTGTATGTATGTTGTGTATACACTATTTTGTATATATTTTGCCATTATTTTGGATCACCTATCGAGAATCCATCTCGGGCCTTCATATCCTTAACACTCAACGCAATTTACTTTTTTACTATTCCTTAGGATCGTGGTCTTATAACAATTTTTTATAACTATTTCTCACATATAGATATATATACAATTTTTAGGTTATTTACTCTCACAGGGGATGTTATCATCCCCTTATCTACACCCTTCATATTATTGATCATACCTCACATATAGTGTAACTTATATTCACACATATATCCATTTCACAATTCTCCTTTGTCTTGTCATTCAGGACA
Organism: Lithobates septentrionalis; assembly: GCA_037952835.1. NCBI lineage: Eukaryota > Metazoa > Chordata > Amphibia > Anura > Ranidae > Lithobates > Lithobates septentrionalis. Next base: position 1,345,157 of record JBBDGP010000002.1, on the reverse strand, counting down.
ACATATGCACACGTTTGCATCCACACATTAAGGTTTTGTAACACTATGGGCAGTCTATTGACATTCCCTTTTCACTTTTATTTTTGACTAATCACCACCTTTTTTTCTTTAGATTGATTTATGCACTGCTGTTTTTCTTTAATGTCTCCAAAACGGGGAAATATGAGAAAATCATTTCCAATACACGGAGGTCCTGGGGGCGGCCCCATCTACTTCTGTTAATATATGCCCGCCCATCGGCATAGCTTTGTGTGTTGACATGGCAACACGTCGTCTCATTCTCAGTGGCTTGTTGTAACGCCAGGCTAATGGTGACGACATCACGCTTAGCCAATCACCACACAGAGGCGTGATACGCATGCGAAGGATGGCGCTCTGCTTCTGCACTCCACACTATGGGAAGCGCACGGCTGACCCTGACGCTACAAACGTCACTCGTGTTACCTCTGCAATGTCCGCCATCTTACATCCCATAGGACGAACCCAGAACTTGCTGTTTTTTAGAGACGGACAGTCCCCCTTTTTTATATTCGTTTTTTACAAGAGGTGCTTTACAAGAATAATACATATAACGTGGGAAAACGATACATATGCTATAATTCATTATTAACAATAGGGTGCTGGAACGCACAGTAACAAATAACAAAGAGGCTTGAAACGCACGCGGGTCCGCCATCTTGGCTGTACCCGGAAGTGCATTAAGAAAATTGGTACGAGCTGGATTCTCATCAAGGGGGTCACAGTATCTTTATAAAGGAGTATGGCAGCAGTGGTTGAGTACCCCAGATGAAGTCTAGTGAGACGAAACGCGTCGGGAGACTCCACTGCCTGCCATAATTTTATACTAAGCGCTTTTTTTACCACAAAAAATGTAAGTGTTTTACCTTTTTTAATAAATTTGCTTTACAAAACGGAATTATGCTATGTGGCCCCCTTTTTCCATTCCTTATGGGCTAGTCTCCTGAGATGAGCTACCACTTAGAAGAGTTTCTTTAAAGTTCTGGATGTGTTTGGAATTCCACCACCATCTGGTCAAAAGATCTTCCTTTATTGCCGGTTGGTAATACAAGCCTTGTTGACTCATTGAGCGTATGTTCGTATGAGTCCAACTCTTTCAGTAAGCCTGCACTGCTTCTAAATGGAGGGCTTATCACATTCACGTTTCTTTATATTAGCTACTCACGTGGTGAACAGAATCATTTTATTCAAAATATTGGACTATGAACACTTCTCTGCACTCAACTGACATTTGAAGACCATCAGAGATTATATTATGTACTATGCGAAGTGTTAGAGATATCTGTCCATTTTGTTTCTTTCTGTTTTTAGTGTATGCAATATTACAACTATTTGCTTATTTGATATAATCAGTGCTACACTTTATATGCACCTGTTATCTTTAACAAATACCCTATTTGTTGTGTGAGCTGCTATTTTGTTGAGTAAGTGCAGAGGTTTTTTTTTACTGTCTACAAATTAGGGTTGCAGCTGTAAATCCTTGTTAATTATTGGCATCTTGGCTTGACAATTTCCAAGCAACATGCTGTAGGTGCCTAAAAACCAACCAATGTCAAATTTTCTGAGATTTTCTAATGTCCTCAATGCAGGACTGTGTTCTCTGCCTTTTGAGGTTACCCGTTGGCTCCCAGGCTAACAAAATTTGCTTCTGCATTCTATTGACAATGTTTGAACACAAAGTACATCTGATCCATGTGTTTATTCATATTTGCTTATTATGTTTTCACACTGTTCTTATATAAAGCATAGAGCAGTTGTAATATCTCACCAATGTGCTTTAGACCCTGAGGGTTCATAGAGCGTGGTTAGTGTCTTCAATTCTGGTTATAACAACCTGCAATTCAAACAAAACAATTTAGGCGACGATACTCCTGCGTAGTCCTGAGTAGCCATTTGGCTTTTCTTTTTCAATAAATCCGAGCTTAATGGTATTACACTATTGGAGCTTCTTTTCTTGTATAAATATCCTATTCCCCTGGATAATTGGGCGGTCCCGCTGCGAAGGGGTGACTACCGTGAAGAATTCATCCGCCATTCTCTATTGCCCTTGGAGGCTAGATTCTTGCTACCCCGCAGAGGTTATTCTGCTTGCCTGTTTGACCGTCCTAGTGATAGGTGGTTCCGACCATCTGGTAAGAGTCCCTGACTACTGTAGGTGGTGTGCCACTGAAAATCCTGCATTCAGTCACCTGGTGGTGGATTATACACTTATTCTTGGACTTTTTTCTTTTAACTCTAAGGACTCGTGTATTAATGATTTATTATCTGTTTTTTGCACATTGCACTTTATGATGTTTCACTTGTTTAGTTTGTCATAGCATTATAAGGAGTGTTTACATTCACAGACTAGCACGATTTATTTTGTTTATGGACGTTACTTCTGCAACCTTTTTCTTCCAGCAGTCATTAAGCAAAGGTGTTGATATCAGAGATGACTATTATGTAAAAAAAATGTATAGAAATGTTCAAATATTTAATGATGATTATGAAGGCATGCTTAAGGTTGTTACAAGGATGTTATTAATGTGCCTGGGGAGAACACTGCATTTACTGCCTCAGTGTGCACATTTCCACATACAGGCTGGTGCATGTACTATAACAGGCTCAGGAAACTAACATAAAGGATATACAGTTAGTACTCCTACAGCACTTGCAACCGAGTCAAGGGAAATAGAAAAAGAAATGCTGTTCCCAGCCTCCCCTTGGCATATACACCAGCCAGAATGCCATTATTCCTTCTTTTCTTTGGCAGCCTGGTACTTGAATGGGGCTAACTATGCAATTACCAGACTGTCAAAGGAAAGTTTGTGCTGTCATCCATCAAGCCGTATAGGTAAAATTGTCCTTTAATATGATTTTGTTTACACAGTTGTATAAGGATTAGTTTTTGCAGAGTACATTGAGTTAAAGTGCATGCATCTGCAAGAAAGGTAAATAAAGAGGGGGGTTGGGACTTTAGATGAAGCACCCGAAGGTACCTCCATCCCGATAATTTGGTTCAAAGTTCAAGGAAGTTGGGACTTTAAATGAAACAACTGGGTAGTGGAGGTATATGCATATTATTATAATTTATTAGAGTAGCATAAATACATGATTCATCTTGTATATATTGCAAGAAAGAGACTGCACCAATGTAACCTGCATGAGATGTGTGCCAGGAAAATACCCACATGCATTCTAAAAGGACATCGGTGCAAGACTACAATTTGCCAATGAACATACAGACTGATGAATAAAAGAGTTGTTTGACCCCAGTAACAGCAGGTATACTTGATGCAAATCAAAGACATTTCAGGAGATCTTCATGCTAACTGTAGAGCACTGTGGTGGAAATGGTATGGTTTGGGGCCACCTTGCTACTTCAGGGCCTGAGTAGTTTGAAGTCCTTGAGTAACTATGAATTCTGCATCATATCAAAGTTTGTTTGATGAGGATGTGAGGCCTTTTGTCCCAAGGTTGAAGTTGATGTGAAAAAGGATCTTTCAACATAATGATCCAAAGCACACAGTAAATTCGCCAAAGGATAGCTCAATAAGTCGCTGAGTGGTATGGACTAGCCTAGTCAAAGCCCTAATTTGAATCCCATTCAAATTTTGTAGGGGGATTTGAAATAGGTGGTTAATGCAAGAAAACCCTCAAACATCTTGCAGTTGAGAATTTTATGTAGACTATTGGTCCAAATGCATTAGAGTTGATGTCGGATACTGGTGGGAAGTTATGCAAAATACCCTCAAAAGGTAATTTCTACTAAAGGTAGCGTACTTCCTTTTTCATCAGTACACCATTACATCTATTGATCATTTTATGGAATACATCGTTGATGGGCAACTTTTCTTTGTATTTTTATTTACATATATCACCCTCTGTAGATACCATTGAATGAAAATGTAATGTTTGTCTGTTCAAATGTTTTGAAAAAACATTTCCATGGGTTGTACTTTTTATATAACTTTACTTGTTAGCCTGTGTTTACACTGAAGGTGTGAACTCGCACGATTTCAAACCCGCATTTCAGTCTGACTTCGGGAGCTATTTCAGAGACATATAAGCGGGTTCCTGCACAGATATCTATTGAAAATGCCCCCGAAGTCACCAAAAGTAGTGCAGGAACTACTTTTGGGAATGGGTGCTGCACCACAAAGTCGGCGTCACACCGATTCAGACAGGCATGTGATTTGACATGTCAAATCGTCCCGATATGAAAGGGGGCTTTATGTTACACTTATACACTACTTGGCATGTATACACTTTCCAAAGTCAAAAGGTTTTTTACCTCAATGCACTACAGTAAAAAAACATTCACTAGCTGTTTGTCCCCCGACCCACCCAAAATACTTACCTGATTCCCACCTCAATCCAACACTGTGCCTGTCTGCAGCAGCACTGGTCTCTCTCCCTGCTTTCACAGGATAGATTGATAGCAGTGGCAACAACTGGCTCCTGCTGCTGTTAATCAAATCCAATGGGGAGGGAGAGGGGGATGTGGTTGAGCCACGCTGTGTATGGCTAAGGACCCACACAGCCCAGCTCGGGATAGCTGGGCTGTGTGGGTCAGCTCTCATAGCACACATCTTGTTATGGGGCGCACACAGGAGAGGATGAATGGACAGCACCAGTGAGGGAACCCAGAAGAGATGGTAAGGGGCTGCTCTGTGCAATATCCTTGTACAGAGCAGGTAAAGCATAAACCTCTTAAAAAAAAAAAAAAAAATAGCCTTTAATATCACTTTAACATGTAATCCTCTTGAGGTGTTAGGGGGTTCTTTATTGTTTGGTTTACCATGTTACTTTGTAACCGATGAGAATGAGTAGATAGCCTTTAGCAGCACTAAATGGAAGTCAAGCACAGCTTATGTACAATAAACTGACTTTTGACTGAAAAAAGGAAACCATTTACCATCACAGAATATTTGAACTTGCACACTAAGAGAAATCCAAACAAATAAGGGGTTCACATCTCATTTCTGGATGGCGTCACGTTTTTTTTATTTTTTGGTCCTCAAATGTCATTTTTTTTTTCTCCCATTTTATGAATGCCAAAAAAATGTTCACACTAAGAAGTAATTCACTTAGTTTTCTAGTCATGCTCTGTGATCGCGTAGAACATAGTTTTCTATTAATTCCAGCAAAATGCACAGTTGGGCCGTGTCTGACCTCACTCAATCAAACATGGATGACAAATTGCCTGGAGGGAGTGGTGGGGATGCAAAGTTTTCCTATTTTTATGGTATTTGTATAATCTTCAGCAACTGGACTTGTCCTCCCTCCCCATGGCAATGTCACTGTTAAAACATACCGGCTGATATACAAGACCTAAAAAATAACATTCTCCTGAACGGTTACAAAGAGTTTCCATTAATTCAGATTTCTTTTAGGAGCTTTTGCCAGACATGACACATACAGCCTTTCAGAGTCTTTCTTCTTTTTCTTTTGTTGTATTGGTTGCTTCCAGAATAAAATAATTGCCTTAATAATATATACTGAAAATTTACAGCATCTAAATGTGTGGTATGCTACTGATTTGCCATCAGTGTGTGCTGTCTCTGCCAGAGACTAAGCTACAGTCATAGTTTTGGTTTTATCCACTTCTGTCTTCATTTCTCGGCCTACGATTTTCTTGAAATTTTTTTCCAGTACATACGGTATTTCTTTAGCATAGCTCCCAAGCCTCAATCTCAGATCCCATGGATGGATTTATCTGCCCAAATGTGGTAAAACTAGAAGTGGAATTTTGGTGAGTTGGGGAAGGACTAAGGCTCGATTCACACTAGCGCGTTTTTTGATGCATTTTGCAGAAATGCACGGGAATTTTTTAACATGGGTTCCTATGGAACATGTTCACATCAATGCTTTTTTGTTTCTTTGCGTTTTTGGAAAGGGTCGGGGACTTTTTTCATGCAAAATGCAGCGTTTTGCATGTAATGGATTTCAATGGACAAGCATCAAAAACGCAAGTGCACCGTTTTTGCAGCGTTTTTGATGCGTTTTTGGTGCGTTTTTGCCGTTTTTTTTTTTTTGTTTTTTTTTTTTTAATTTTTTTTACATTTTTTTTTAGACTGTAAAAAAAAAAAAAAAAAAAAAACGCAAAACGCAAATCGCGGCAAAAACGCGGCAAAAACGCAGCTCAAAAACGTGGCAAGCATGAAAAAAAAACCTCCAAAAACGCTCAAAAGCAACATGCATAGGTGTGAATCGAGCCTAAAGTTGGCCATACGATTTCTACCAGGTTCTCATGAACCAGGTGAAGTTTGCTCTAGGGGTGGCCCTGTTGGCACCAGACATCCTTTGAAAAATCGAAGAAACCGAGTAGAATTGTCAGCCGAACAGCGTCATACATTCAGGAATCTCTTACTTTTTTCCATTACAGACTGAATGGAAAAAAAAATCTCTGTGTATGGCCAGCTTTAGGGTAAGAAAAAGAAAACTTCCTCTATATTGGTAATATCAAAATAAACTCACATAATTTCATAAATCCCAGATCAAGCCAGCAATCTAACATCAATAAATGTACCACAACAGCACTTCAAGTGGGAAGGTGTACCTGCTGTCCCCTAAAAGAAACGTTTGCAAAAAAATCTTACTACATAGGCGTCCTCTCTATGAGTGCTATCTGACAAGCTATGCACACAGACTTCCACCACTGTCCAGCCCATTTATACTCCTGGATCCCCCCTACCCCTCTCAAAGGGGAGCACGCCAAATAGCCAGTAGCTGTGATCTACAAAAGGAGTCAGGGAGACACCCCCCCATATTACAAGAGCTCCCACATGGCATCCAATATATGCCAATCTGCACCCATTCCTGAACACACCAGATGGTAGATCATTAGAACCTGGCACTTCAAGGAGGAATGCAATGTGCCTACCCTACAGAACATGTGCCTGATAGAATAGAAACAGAGGGGCCCAGCAAGTTATTCCAACCATGGAAACATCTACTAAAGGGATGGATGTTGGTATCAGAGATCGCCATCTTAGGGGAAGTGGGGACACAGGCCAGAGGGAAGAGTCCACCCACCCCTGCCCCGGGACAAAAGATAGGCACAAACAATAGCAAACTAAGGGGATCAGTAAAAAGGTGGAATATAATACTCCACTATGTGCTGTCCCTGAAGTGACGTCAAGACTTACCGATTACAATCTAGTATTCCTAATACATATATCATATATAATTCAATGGCATAGCAGCAATGCAGAATAGCAATAAGACTCAAAAAGTTACACTTTCTACAGCATAGTACTATTCCAAAAATGGAACAAAACTAACCATGTTGTTAGGCATAGGATTCATAAAGCTTTCAGCATATGGATCTACCTGGTCCCTATCAGTAATATATGTAAGAGCAGATCAAGTACTGTGTGAGACTTTTCACCCCTGCAGAGGTACATCTCTTTTGTGAGTGCGGACCTGAGGGGGGAGCACGCGTGGAGAGTCCCCAATTTTTAATTATTATAGGATTCACTTAAGCACCAGCCACTTTTTTTTGAATATGATCACTTATGTGAATCTATGACCTGTGATTTTTTTGCTGAACTTTTTATTTTGCATTTGCTTGCTTATGTATTGATTTTGTTTTCCAAGAAACTGACTTTATTTTGCTGTTTTGCACTATTAGCACTTTGAGCACTTTACTCATTTAGTGATTGATGTTATTAGGCAGGATTGTGCCTGCACACTTCATACACTTGTCCACTAGTGTGTTTTCACTATTTAAAGAGACAGTACACAATTTATTTCATTCAATTTACAATTTTTTATATATTACACAACAAGTAGAAGCAGCGCCACTTCACCCCCTCCTTTCCTATTACAAGTACTCTTGGTCGTATTTCTTCAGAGAGCTCCTTTTTTGCAAGGCATGGTTCACATCAGCTGATGCTTCTTATGAACAGCAATCTTAAAATGTCTGAATGTCTTTTATCAATCAAAGTAGCTCTAAACCACACATCCAAACACATTTCATTAACTGGACTCCAAGTGTGCAAACTACTGACTCCAGTTAGCTTTTGTTGAAATAATTAGTCTATGGGCTCACTCACTATCAATGTTTAATGGGTGTGTCCCATAAAGACACAAGAAATTAGAATTGTGTGTTATCAGCTTAAGCACATTGTGTTTATCTATTGTTGTGATCAGTAGATGAGGATCAGATTACATTTTTATAGCAAATTACTGCAGAAAACCAGTTAATTCCAAGGGGTTCACATACTTTTTCTTAAAACGTAACATGGGCTTTACTAGTTCAGCTCCGGAAAATTTACCCCCCTTCATGACCATTGTTTGCGATACGGCACTGCTTTACTTTACTTGAAAATTGTGTGGCCGTGCGCCGCTGTACCCAAATAAAATTGTCCTTTTTTTTTCCACTTTTTTGGTGGTATTTGATCAGCTCTGCAGTTTTTAATTTTTTTCAACCATGAACAAAAAAAAAACCAGACAATTTTGAAAGCAAATATATATTTTTTTACTTTATGCTATAAAACATACCCAATAGTTAAAAAAAAAAAATCTAATTTCTTCATGAATTTAGGCTAGTATGTATTCCCATGTTCTACAAGTCCTATTGGAAAGTAACACATATATTTTATATATTTGCGTGTTTCTGTTCAAATTATTAATAAAATTTGATACTTAATTTTATATACTGCTCTCTTGACTGCCCTCTCTGACCATAAGTAGCTGTCTTTACCCCTGGGATATCCAATCTGTTGATCTCCCCGGGATAGCTTGTTATTTTTATATGCTACATAGGCTACGGCCAGAGCTTCTGATTTAGAGGAGTGGCAGCAAGCAATTAACCATCATCTAACCAGTGGAGTGTGAGTAATTTTGCGGCCATCTTCTTTTTGTTAAAATATAGTATGTATTCTGCTACATATTTTTGGTAAAAAAAAATCCCAATAGACATTTGGTCTGCCCAAAAGTTATAGCGTCTACAAACTATGGGATATTTTTATTGATTCATTTTTTTTAATTAATTTTTTTATAGTAATGGTGGCAATCAGCGACTTATAGCAGGACTTCGATATTGCAGTGGAGAGTTGGACACTTTACTGACACTTTTGACACTTTTTGGGGACCAGTGAAATGAATACAGTGATCAGTGCTAAAGATATGCACTGTCACTGTACAAATGACACTGGCTGGGAAGGGGTTAAACAGGGGCAATCAAAGGGTTAACAGTGTGCCTAGCTAGTGTGTTTGTGTATTGTGGGAGGTGCTTTTACTAGAGAGAGACATGGATCCTTGTCCCTGCTTTAGAGGAACACAGGATCCATGCCTTCCCTATTGACAGAACACTGATCTGCCTTGTTTACATAGGCAGATCGCCGTTCTGCCTCTGTGCTGAATGATCGGCGGGTGCCAGCAGACAAAGAGACCGTGGTACCCGCAGATCAGCTCCTGTTGTGTATAATCACAGCGAGAGGGGGTCGCAGGCAGCGCGTATGCGCAGAGGCGTATCTAGTGAAAATGGCGCCTATGGCAAGCACTGAAACTGCGCCCCTGTCAAAAAAAAATAAAAAACAGCTAACAAAACTACAAGTCAAGCTCTTTAAGGAGCTTGTTGCACAAATCACTTTATTAAACTTTATGATATATATTTATTTAATCCATATTGAGCACTATTTTATTGTGTGTATATGCCAAGCAGAAGCAGCCAATCAAATATGGTGCTCAATATGGATTAAATTAATATGCATAGCCATAAATATCAGAAATAAAAGTGTAATAAAGTGATTTGTGCAACAGCAGGTACTACTTTTAAATAGACTGCGAATGTGACTACAGGAGATGACCAGACTGCGAATGTGACTACAGGAGATGACCAGACTGCGAATGTGACTACAGCTGATGACCAGACTGCGAATGCGACATACTACAGGAGATGACCAGACTGCGAATGCGACATACTACAGGAGATGACCAGACTGCGAATGCGACATACTACAGGAGATGACCAGATTGCGAATGTGACTATAAGAGATGACCAGACTGCGAATGTGACTACAGGAGATGACCAGACTGCGAATGCGACATACTACAGGAGATGACCAGACTGCGAATGTGACTATAAGAGATGACCAGACTGCGAATGTGACTACAGGAGATGACCAGACTGCGAATGCGACTATAAGAGATGACCAGATTGCGAATGTGACTATAAGAGATGACCAGACTGCGAATGCGACTATAAGAGATGACCAGATTGCGAATGTGACTATAAGAGATGACCAGACTGCGAATGTGACTACAGGAGATGACCAGACTGCGAATGCGACTATAAGAGATGACCAGACTGCGAATGTGACTACAGGAGATAACTAGACTGCGAATGCGACTACAGGAGAGGATCAGACTGCGAATGCGACTACAGCTGATGACCAGACTGCGAATACAGGAGATGACCAGACTGCGAATGCGACATACTACAGGAGATGACCAGACTGCGAATGTGACATACTACAGGAGATGACCAGACTGCGAATGCGACTACAAGAGATGACCAGACTGCGAATGCGACTACAGCAGATGACCAGACTGTGAATGCGACTACAGGAGATGACCAGACTGCAAATGCGACATACTACAGGAGATGACCAGACTGCGAATGCGACTACAAGAGATGACCAGACTGCGAATGCGACTACAGGAGATGACCAGACTGCGAATGTGACTACAGCAGATGACCAGACTGTGAATGTGACTACAGGAGATGACCAGACTGCGAATGTGACTACAGGAGATGACCAGACTGCGAATGCGACTACAGGAGATGACCAGACTGCGAATGTGACTACAGGAGATGACCAGACTGCGAATGTGACTACAGGAGATGACCAGACTGCGAATGCGACTACAGCAGATGACCAGACTGCGAATGCGACTACAGGAGATGATCAGACTGCGAATGTGACTACAGCAGATGACCAGACTGCATATGTGACTACAGGAGAGGACCAGACTGCAAATGTGACTACAGCAGATGACCAGACTGCGAATGCGACATACTACAGGAGATGACCAGACTGCGAATGCGACGTACTACAGGAGATGACCAGAATGCGAATGCGACATACTACAGGAGATGACCAGACTCTGAATGCGACATACTACAGGAGATTACCAGAATGCGAATGCGACATACTACAGGAGATGACCAGAATGCGACTACAGGAGATGACCAGACTGCGAATGCGACTACAGCAGATGACCAGACTGCGAATGCGACTACAGCAGATGACCAGACTGCGAATGCGACTACAGCAGATGACCAGAATGTGAATGCGACTACAGCAGATGACCAGACTGCAAATGCGACTACAGCAGATGACCAGACTGTGAATGTGACTACAGCAGATGACCAGACTGCGAATACGACTACAGCAGATGACCAGACTGCGAATGTGACATACTACAGCAGATGACCAGACTGCAAATGCGACTACAGGAGATGACCAGACTGCAAATGTGACATACTACAGCAGATGACCAGACTGCGAATGCGACTACAACAGATGACCAGACTGCGAATGTGACTACAGGAGATGACCAGAATGCGAATGCGACTACAGCAGATGACCAGACTGCGAATGCGACTACAGGAGATGACCAGACTGCAAATGCGACATACTACAGGAGATGACCAGACTGCGAATGCGACTACAAGAGATGACCAGACTGCGAATGCGACTACAGGAGATGACCAGACTGCGAATGTGACTACAGCAGATGACCAGACTGCGAATGCGACTACAGGAGATGACCAGACTGCGAATGCGACTACAGGAGATGACCAGACTGCGAATGTGACTACAGGAGATGACCAGACTGCGAATGTGACTACAGGAGATGACCAGACTGCGAATGCGACTACAGCAGATGACCAGACTGCGAATGTGACTACAGGAGATGATCAGACTGCGAATGCGACTACAGCAGATGACCAGACTGCATATGTGACTACAGGAGAGGACCAGACTGCGAATGTGACTACAGCAGATGACCAGACTGCGAATGCGACATACTACAGGAGATGACCAGACTGCGAATGCGACATACTACAGGAGATGACCAGAATGCGAATGCGACATACTACAGGAGATGACCAGACTCTGAATGCGACATACTACAGGAGATTACCAGAATGCGAATGCGACATACTACAGGAGATGACCAGAATGCGACTACAGGAGATGACCAGACTGCGAATGCGACTACAGCAGATGACCAGACTGCGAATGCGACTACAGCAGATGACCAGACTGCGAATGCGACTACAGCAGATGACCAGAATGTGAATGCGACTACAGCAGATGACCAGACTGCAAATGCGACTACAGCAGATGACCAGACTGTGAATGTGACTACAGCAGATGACCAGACTGCGAATACGACTACAGCAGATGACCAGACTGCGAATGTGACATACTACAGCAGATGACCAGACTGCAAATGCGACTACAGGAGATGACCAGACTGCAAATGTGACATACTACAGCAGATGACCAGACTGCGAATGCGACTACAACAGATGACCAGACTGCGAATGTGACTACAGGAGATGACCAGAATGCGAATGCGACTACAGCAGATGACCAGACTGCGAATGCGACATACTGCAGGAGATGACCAAGTAGCCAGTTTTAAAATGTAAGCTTTCAGCAATGCACAGCTATACAGGGGCATAAAGAACATTATCAGGGAGGGTTTAGTAACAGTGAGTCTATAGGTAGAAAGACCTACCTGACCAGCCGGGCTCACCTCTCAGAGGTCTGGGGGCGGAGCTTTCCATGGTAGGGGCGGGGATTACGGTGGTAGGGGCGGGGCTTACGGCAGTAGGGGGGCGGGAATATTCGTGGTCCAGGAGAGGCGATGTCAGTGCTCCGAGCACATACAGAGTACATGGGGCGGGGCAGGGCAGGGTCAGAGCTTCAGTGGAGCTCCCTGCCCCGCCCCTCCCTGCTGACAAAGCCTCCCTCAGCCTAAACCGAGCCCGACAGCCATCTGATAGAACACCAGCGCCGCGATCCTGCAGGCTGGCCGCGGCACCGGGGGCTATATTAGTCTGGGAGGACAGGTGGGGGTTTTTTATTCATGCAGAGGGCGGCTTTTTGCCGCCCCTTCCCCCCATGGCGCCCATGCCACTTGCCATGGCTGCCATACCTTAGATACGCCACTGCGTATGCGTGCCCCAGACCCGGAAGTGTCGGATCACGTACTAGGTACATGATCCAGCACACCAGTGCCGCCTTACCGCCATATAAGTAAGTTATATTGGTGGCAAGTGGTTAAAGGTAACAATTTGGATTATGCTTTTTTTCACTTTCATCCTCCTTTAAATGTAATGTTTGTTATTATGGTTGTTCTTTATTGTTATAATCTTCTAGACCTGTACGTCTTAGAAAACTTGCAAGCTGTTTTAATAATATATGTTTTTATTCAGCTTTGCCTTCTCTTTTACTATACCTATAATTTTTCACGATTTAAGATGTTTTCACAGTAATGATTTATGTTCTGAGTGTCACAGCATAAAGCCGTTGGTAGCTGCAAGACTAGAACAATGGGGCTCCTCTTTCCCCCTAGTGTATGTGAGATTTCCATGAGCATTTCTTTATTAGACCCTTGGAAGAGTCAACCCCTTGTTCCACACATGCCCTCCTAGTTAATGTGACATTTCTTTCGTGTTAGGAGACGGTTTATTTTTCCCACCAGGCTGTTTATTTTAGAGAAAATGTAAAGTAGCCAGCCGCAGACACTGAGCCTTTGAGTTGGGGCCTCTCTGAACTTTCTATGCCCTTGAGGAGATTTTGCTGGCTTTATTACATATCCCAATCACCATCTAAGTAATATATATAACCTCAAGCATGCCGATTTGAATTGTGGGATGTGTAGTTCAATGTAATGCATTTTCTGTACAGTCCTGTTAACCTCTTTGCTGACATAGGCGAGACTGACAGATATTGATGCTTTGTGAGCTCTGTAAACTGGTACATTGTGGATAGATCTAAAAGGAAAATGATTTCATCTACAGTCCACAGGAAAAACACATATAAATAATACCTATCCAAAACCGAGCTCATAATTTTTTCTACCCCACATGCCCCTTTCCCTGATCTCTCTGTCAAGATCGATGGCACAACTATCAGCCCATCCCTACATGCCAAGGTTCTAGGTGTAATCCTGTACTCTGAACTATCACCATCTCCAATCACTGTCCAAATCTTGCTGCCTCAACCTCCACAACATATCCAAAATACGTCCCTTTCTAACCAACGACACCACAAAGCTCCTAATTCACTCCCTGGTCATCTCTCACCTCGACTACTGCAACTCCCTTCTCATTGGCTTACCTCTACATAGGCTATCCCCACTTCAGTCCATTATGAATGCTGCTGCCAGGCTCATCTACCTTACCAACCGCTCAGTGTCTGTTACTCCTCTGTGTCAATCCCTCCATTGTCTCCCGTTCATCCAACTAATTAAGTTCAAAATACTAACCACACCTTACAGAGCCATTCACAACTCTGCTCCCAGCTAAATCACTAATCTAGTCTTAAAATACCAACCTAATCGTTCTCTTCATTCCTCCCAAGACCTCCTGCTCTCTAGCTCCCTTGTCACCTCCTACAATTCTCGCCTCCAGGACTTTTCCCAAGCCTCTCCCATCCTATGGAACCCCAATCTGTCCCATTCTACCCCAATCTGTCCGATTTATCTCCTACTCTGTTTACTTTTAGACGATCCCTGAAAACCCCTCTCTTCAGAGAAGTCTATTTTGACCCTACCTAGCAACTGTACTTCTCCATCAGCACATCCCCCATAGCTATTACCTTTTGTATCACTTGACCCTCCCTCCTAGATTATAGGCTCTAATGAGCAGGGCCCTCTAATTCCTCTTGTATTGAATTGTATTGTAACAGTACTGTCTGCCCTCATGTTGTAAAGTGCTGGGCAAACAGTTGGCGCTGTATAAATCCTGTATGATAGAAATAATAACAGGAGGTCATAGCTTAACTGGGCAGAGTATATATAGCCAAGATTTGTTGTTAAATGTCTTGTTAAATTTAAGACTTTATACCTTAAATCAGCCTTTCTCAACCTTTTCACCCCAAAGGAACCCTTGCAATAATTTTCAGGTCTCAGGGAACCCCTTTAGTACATTCGTGGTCATTGGAAAAATGCCCCTTACATTGGTATTGGTTAGTGGGAAGAAGGCTCCCCTTACAGTGGTAGTCAAAATGCCACCTTTACAGTCATGCCTCTGGACTTGCCTAGTGGTGTATGTGGGCACCATCACATAGCAGGAGAGTTAGTCACAGCTGAAGGTACCCTTAGCTACCTCCTGGAGGAACCCTGGTTGAGAATGGCTGAAAATGTTGAAACCCCTGGGTTTTATTGCTGTGTCCCAGCTGGGGAGGTTCACCCCTCTATTTAATCTTTGTGGCCATTGTCACTAGGCCAGAAATGAACTGAAAATCTAAAACTGTAAGTTGTTAACGGAACAGGAATAGATTATTTCCTATTGAGGCACCTATTCCAGTAATAATTGTCTAATGCCGTGTACACACAGATGGACTTTTCGACCGGACTGGTCCGACGGAACTAATCCGTGTGTGGGCTTCATCGGACCTGCAGCGGACTTTTTCGGTCGAACATCAGACGGACTTTGGATTTAAAACATGTTTCAAATCTTTCTGACGGATTTGAGTCCGGTGAAAAATCCGTTCGTCTGTATGCTAGTCCAACGGACGAAAACCGACACTAGGACGGCTATTGGCTACTGGCTATGAACTTCCTTATTTTAGTCCGGTCGTACGTCATCACGTACAAATCCGTCCAACTTTGGTGTGATCGTATGTAGGCAAGTCCGTTCGTTCGAAAGTCCATCGAAAGTCCGTCAAATGTCCGTTGGAAAGACCATCGGACCTTTGATGGCGAAAGGTCCGCCCGTGTGTACACGGCATAAGAGGAGATTTCCCCTCACTTTGTAAAAACTTCTCAAATTTCCAACAAACAAAAAAAAAGTTTTAAGGATTCCTTACACTATCCAAAACTAAGACACTTCTTGGCTTTATACTGTAAGTATGCCAAATGCCTTTAGGATGTTACAAGCTTAAAAGCATTAAGTTAAAGGGTTTCATGCTGAATAGGTTTTCAAGTGTGTACTTTTGGGCACATATGAATACCATTTATAGTAAGTATCCTGTGGCCATTGGTGGGCATGTCCAAATTATAGGCCATGCAGTGCTCTAGACCATTAGTCTGCAAGCCCTATAGCCATTGTATTTATAAGGTGTTGCTGTACCACAGCATACCACACATATTAAGAGCTGTGAATACTACACCAGTTAGCGTACATGGATTATGGAACTAATTATGCTCCAAATGTATGAAAGTCTTCAACTTTAAAACAGAAACATCATCTTGCCTTTTTAGTAAAAGCCTTGTTTCTATCAGATTGTTCTTTTACACAAACATAGTGGCAACCTTTTGTGATCTTCTTATTTCACTACTGATTGAAAGCAATGCACTTTCCACAATAAAAATTGGCAGCCAGGGAGCCTGTGATCTAGGCTGGGAATTGCACAACAGTAGTATTTTTTCATTTATAGCAAGCAAGAGACTTTTTAATCAAAACCCTAAGGAAAGACCTTGAATTGTATCAAAGTTTGTATGTTTTGATTTTGGATAGAGTGGTGAGGCCTTAGAACCCCTGTACTGTCATTATATCTAAACAATAGAAGAGATCACTAGCACACTTTCAAGCTATCCAGCAAAAAAATGACTTCAACAAAATAACAGTGGCATACATTTGGAAATGCATGTAAAGTCACACTGTCACATCAAGGCACCCCTGAAAAGTGTGTCCTAACTCTAAACTAGCTGAATTTACAACTTCTAGGAAATATACTGCATATATCACTGCTCAAGCTAACAGCCATTTCCTTCTTAAAGATAGAGCAACAAACAAGAAGCTAAAACATCACCCAAGGCAGCTGAAGCCTTCTAAGGCTAAGTTCAAACTGGCATTAAAAGCAGGCATTTGAGGGGAGTTTTTAATGCACAATGGACAGCACACAGTGCTGTTCACATTATTAAAACATGAAGTGTTGCATTGCTTGGCTTCAAAATTGAAGCCTCATGTCGAGTCTGAAGGCGTTTGAAGCCTTTTAATGCCTCCCCTAATAGAACCAGGATTTGTGTGTTTACACACACACATCCTTGTTCTCGTTCTGTCACAAGCGATCGTGGGTGCCGACCTGTAAACGCGCACACACCGGGCACGTACAGCGGCTCCGGGGACACTGCGGGCGCACGCCTGCAAAAGCGTCTTAAAGAGCCGACGTACAGCTACGACGGCTCGCGTAGGGGAGCCATCCTGCCACAGTATAACTGCGGCGGCTGGTTGGGAAGGGGTTACATTTGGTGCAGATAACTATTAGGACTTGTTCACACTTAACTAAATTTTTGACTCTTAACAAACAATCCTATATGGTCATTAGACTGGTATCAATGAGCTTTATTATGGGTTTTGGGCTGGCGTTTTACAAGTGTTAATGACGAGTTAAAAACGTTCCCAAAATGCCCCTATATGCGTTTTTGTACGCGTTTGATTCACGTTAAGGCACGTTAAAATTGCTCCACAAATGCCTATTTTTAAAAAGAGACGTGACATTACAGGAATTAAACAGTTTGAGTTGTGGCTTTTTGGTGAATGCTTAATTTTTTCTGCCTCTCCCAAAATGATTCCCAACTGTTTGCACAGAACAGTTCACATATTTCAATTCATGCATACAGAAAGCTTGAGGCATCACAGTAGCTTGGAGTGCTGGGATTGTATAATTCTACCTCCTGGATCAGCAGAGACACATTGCTGTCAGCCACCTTCAAGAAGCACAAACAGGAAGTGCATAGAAGGAAGTGACTGCAGGATACTCTATGCTCTCCTCTATTCTTACAGGGCATTGTAGGACATTATATTCCTCTTGCATGATCTATTTTAAAACGAATTCTAACACACTGCAACGGCACAGCAAACGCCTGCCAGTTTGTTTGCAGGGCGGGCGGCATTAGAGTGTTCCCTTCCAACATCCCCTACCTTCCACACCTGTTATCCCTTCTAGCATGCTGTCCTGCCCTCTCTTTATCCTCCAATGCCCCTTATGCCGCGTACACACGGTCGGACTTTTCGTCTACAAAAGTCCGACGGACGCCGACGGACAAAATACGGCTGACAATCCGATCGTGTGTGGGCTTCCCCGGACATTCAGCGGACTTTTCCAGCCGCAAATCTGACGGACTTTAGATTTGAAACATGCTTCAAATCTTTACGTCGTAACTACGCCGGACCCAGAAATCCACTCGTCTGTGTGCTAGTCCGACGGACAAAAACCCACGCTAGGGCAGCTATTGGCTACTGGCTATCAACTTCCTTATTTTAGTCCGGTGTACGTCATCACGTACGAATCCGTCGGACTTTTGTGTGATCGTATGTAGGCAAGTCCGTTCGTTAGAAAGTCTGCCGCAAGTCCGCCAAAAGTTCGCCAAAAGTCAGCCAAAAGTCCGTCGAAAGTCTGTCGGACAGGCTGTCGGACTTTTGTAGCCGAAAAGTCCGACCGTGTGTACGCGGCATTATACTGCTCCTGCAACTTCCTTGAAGGTTCCAAAAGATGTTTAGGAATCTTGGTGACACCTATGCCTAATACATCCTGCATCTTGTTGTAGCCATAGCCCTCATCTCTGCACTTTTCATACATAGATCCACCTGCAGCCATGCATATGATTACTTGATTTAGCCTTTCGTTGCAACTGAGACCAGGGTAAGCTTGTATGAAATGTTCTACCAACTAGTATAACTTCGCACTGATCTGCATGGTGTGTTATACAAGGTGCAATAAAATGTAACTCCACTTTTGTAGGGAAAAACAATCCTCTGTGGGGGGGGGGGGGGGGGGGGGGGGTGTGTCTGTGCACATATCAAGGATTTTTACAAACATCGTAGCAGATTCTTACCTTTTTTCTTTTTCAAAGAAAAAAGCTGTTTGTAACCTATTCTTGCAAGACTGATTTCTGAATGGGAGGATCTTTCGTCATTATAACCACCTGTTACAGCTTTTCTTATGTTTCTTATTAGAACTAAAAAGTGCAATGTCTGCATCCCAATATACGTATTTAACCCTCAATGGGGGATTGTACCAAAATGAAATCTCTATTAAACTCCTGTTACAGAGGATGCCTAAAATTCTACTGTGCAGTTGTCTGAGAAAATCAGTGAGCCAATCACACAGGAAGAAAATAACATGTCTGAGAGCATTCTGTACACCAACGACGTACAGGACACAGCAGCTTTGTTAACTTTAAAAATAACATTACATTTCAAATTGTCTTCTGTGCCAATTGTATATGCTATACTTGTTTTCTGGTACAATATTTTTTATTGGAATATAGAAAAATACAAAAGTAACATTCCCACGCAGGGGATACCAAAAGTAGACTTGGTGAAGCAGCATGAATAAAAATACATATGCAATACTTTTTAAGGGAAAGTACTATCGATCAGTTGGGGGCCTCCAACCGAGGCTGGGGGTCAACATAGGGTGCTTGGGCCAAAGGTCTAAGGGGCTGAGGTGTGAAATTAACCACAAAGAATTGCGAGAAAAGCGAGTCTTGGGCTGGGTATTTAAAAAAGTTAAGGGGGGGGGGAATATGGGGGATATGTCTCGTTCCCATCTTGATACATAAGATAGTGGCGCTGGGGTACTGCTGAAGTTGAGGGAGGAATATATCGAGGAGATGGTGCCTAGGGCTCCTTGGGAATTCAGACAAATATGTTCAAAGGGTGTTTTCTGGTATGGGAAAGTATCATGGCGTCTGAGTGAAGATATCCAGTGTCGCAGTTAGACGTAGCAATAGAAGTATATGCTATATTATTTTATTATTATTTTTTTAATAAAAATTGAATTTTCCTTTAAATATGTTGTTGAGGTTAATATATAGCAGACATATTTGCCGTTCTTCTGGAATTAGTACATTGTGTAATAATTACCACTGTTTGTTGCCGAAAATTAGCAGGAAAACAGTATTACTAGTTGCTCCCTGCTCTGTAAAGCCAATCTCTGGAGCAAAAAGACACATATTGTGGAACGTTCAACGTGTTGCAAATGTATGTGAGTTGCTTTTGAACTGGGATAGAGAGGGGGGGGGGGGGGGCCATAAGTGAAAACAGCCCAGGGGCCAAAGTACAAGTAATCAGATATACTTTTTTGGGCCCTGGGCTGTTTTTCACTTATCCACCACTGGAAATGAGTCTGGAATGAAGGATCCGCTTAGGGCTTGTCTGTATGAAAAAAGAGTAAATCTTAACATATTTTACTGTGCTTGGGTCCCATGAACACATTCTGAGGAATTAACTAAGCATCCTGCACTAATATAAAACTGTCTCAGGAATCACATTACCTAAGCAGATAGACCTGTTTCAGATCTATCTGTGCCAGTTTCTATGGCAGGTCTGCACCTAATTAACAGGGGCAATGCGACAGTTTTTCATATAGGAAACTGCCAGAGAGTCCCGCCAGGTGTGATCTGTTGTATCTATGGGATGTGAGCTGTCAGCAGACATGCAATCATCACACTACATGAGCAGAGCCTGTAGGGTTGGCAAAAAGCCCACCGGTCAAGGCTCTGCAGAGAACCTGAAAATGTCGGGATGTGCCTAGATGCCTGACCGGCAGCTGGCTCAGCCTCTTAGCATGCTATTCAGAAAGTCTGAGGCACTCGCTCCTGCCCCCTCCACAGTCCGACGCTCCAATGAGTGCTGGAAGGGCCAAGCACAGAGCGGTGACTGACAGGGCTGGTTCTCCAGCACAGTGGGAGCGCTGACAACGGCTGTGAATTCCCAGAGCCATTAAAATCCCAATAGGCTCCCATGGCCCAGGTGTTGTCGGCGCTCCCTCCTCTTCCTTGCAGCAGCAGCTCACTGACACAGAGGAGCCACAGCTTCTGGATCACTGGGCCAAATTAAAAATAGGTAAGTACACAGATCTTTTTATACAGGGTTTGCAGGATAGGTAGGAAGGAACATTTTTAGGAATACTTAAGAGTTAGCCTTTTCCGACCCTTTAATACATGTCTAAATTAATTTTTTTGCGTATGCTGGTGGAAGAAAAAACTGCTCTAAGGGCTTGTTCACACCAGAACACGGTACAGGAGATCGACGTTCCGTGTGCCTTTCCCACACTTCGCTCAAAATGCACTGGGTGCGTGATTTGTTGTGGGTGTCAATAAATTTCTAATGATACCCCAAATGCAGATTGCAAATGCAGTGTATTTGCCTGCACCGTAATACTACAGTACCATGCAATCTGGTTGCAGTGCGTTTTTGACAAGTCGTGCATGCGCTATTTATTGGGGCGATGCAGTGCAATATTAGCCCATTCAAATAAATACACTGAAGCAGGCGTGAAGTGGCATAAGAGCCAATTAATTAAGTTGCCGTGTGAGAAGCAAACTGACTAAGAGACATGCTCATTAGTCGGCTGCATCTTCCTTCACTGCCTATACACAGGCTGGGGAAAGGTGGGGAGAACTGTAATGCCGCATACACACGAGCGGACTTCTCGTCGGACTGAACTCCGAAAGATTTTGACGGAGTTCCGACTAAACGGACTTGCCTACACACGATCCAACCAAAGTCCGATCATTTCGAACATGATGACGTACGACTGGACTAGAAAAGGTAGTTCAATAGCCAGTAGCCAATAGCTGCCCTTGCGTCGTTTTCGGTCAGTCGGACTAGCATACAGACAAACTTTTTTTTTCGATAGGAATCGAGTCCGTCGGAAAGATTTGAAACATGTTCTATTTCTAAGGTCCGTCAGATTTTTCGACAGAAAAGGTCTGATGAAGCCCACACACGATAGGCCGGAAATCCGTTCGTGTGTACGCGGCATAAGTGTTACTGAACTACAGCAGAGAAAAATCAGGTTCCGTGTCCTGCTAGACAGAGCTGTACAAATCTCAGAACTAGATGGACAGAAATACAACAACTTTGGTGGGTAAAAAAAAACTTACTTTTATGTATTTCATCAGTGTATTTTTTTTAGCTGTTTGCTTGGAGTTCAGCTATCAAGGGCAAATTGCTGGTGAAAGAGTACATTTCTAACTAGAATACATTTTTTTTTTATAACATTTGCTGAAATTGGAATATCAATTTATCTAGAGTGTATTCCAGAAACACAATATAGCCTACTAAGCCCGTACTGTACATAACTAATTGTCAACTCTGCTCATTAATTCTCCTGCAGTTCATTCTATTAGCAGTAGAGGACACTGCAGTCATTCGAGCTGTGCATGTGATTTGTTGATGTACATTATTTGTCCCATTTACAGTTTAAAAGTCAACATTTGAATCCAGATTGAAAGACTCCTCTTCATTCAGGGACAAATATATTCCTGCTGTGCAGCCCGTCGGGATGAATGAGGGGTGCTGTGGTCTACACAAACAAGATCAAAGCACTGTTACATCCTTTCTGATTACTGAAATCCGAACAATGCATCGATATGGATTGTGTTAGTAAATAGGAACAGAACGTTAACGAAACATTTATTTGACTTTTTTTATGATTTTTTACTGCCGAAATTTTACTTATACAACCAAAATCAAAGTGTGAGCCTACAGGTGCCTGCCTGAAACAAATTACCCAACTAAAGCTGGCCATAGATGGATTGAAATTCATCCGGTTCAGCAGGGAAATTTTATCGGTGTGTGGCTGTCCCTGTTTAACAAAAATCAATCATTTGCCTCCTGTCAAAGGGACGTGCTGGAAAACGTTTATCAAATCAGCAGATCTAGCCGTTAATCAGTATATTCTGACAGTCCCATACCAGCCAGAATACAATGTCCCAGTGGGAAGATTCCATCTTGTTTATGTAGATGGAGGAATCTGTTCTTTTTTGTTTGTTCAGCCCGGTGGCCATGAAAGCATTTATAAAAAGATTTTATAAAGTATATCTAAGACAAACTTTTTTTTTTTTGCATAGGGAATGGTTAAAAGGCTTGTCAGGTTTTTTGCCTTCTGTATTCCATTTGAGAGATTTTCCTTCAGTTCCTGTCCTGTAGACACAATGGAGGTGAGAAAAAATCCCTCCAAAGTGAGGGAAATTCTTTCTCAGTGGTGTGTCCCCATCAGAAGATTTCCCCATTATTCTGATTTGGGTGACAACTCAAAATGTGAGATTTTCACTCACTTGACAATGGTCACTAGGACCAATAAAAAGGTTTAATCTTCCTAGCAAGGGATACAGATGGCAATAAGTATCTGGAAGAGGTTCTAAATTAAACCAAAAAAAAAAAGTTTTGCCTTTTAGATACAATAAAAAATTGCAATCCTTCCTGTTTTGTTGTAAAAAGGGAAAGCCTTACGCGGTTTAGTCTGGGATCTTATTTTCATGACCAATGGCACCGCACATGTCTGCAAAAGGGCAGCATTGATCACATTTTCTTTTCTGAATGATCTAATAAGGCAAGCCTTAAGCCGGCCATAGACGGTTCAAATCTCAGCCAGTTCAGCAGGAACCATCTGAGATTCAAACCATGTATGGGGAGGCTGATTGTACCCAAGTTGATCCATCGATCGACTTGGGTACAACCAGCATGTGGGGTTTTATTTAGGATGCAATTATTGCCAGCAGCTATAGCCGTGGCAATAATCACTATGTTCTCCGACAGGGACAGCTCCCTGCGCCCCCCTGCCGTGAGAACACAATAGCTCCGCGCAAGGAATTCCCCCATCAACACTGACTGTTTTGATGGGGGAAACGAGTGAAAATCATATCATCTATAGGTGGCTTTAGGCTTAATTCACACCAGGTGTGGTGCCGGGACCGTACAAAAACACGCTGCCATTTTTCAGACATGTGCGGTGCCATTAGTTCCTAATGGCACCGCACATGTCTGCAAAAGGGCAGCATTGATCACATTTTCTTTTCTGAATGATCCAATAAGGCAAGCCTTAAGCCGGCCATAGATGGTTCAAATCTTAGCCAGTTCAGCAGGAACCATCAGAGATTCCTAATGGCACTACCCCACGCATCTTACAAATGTGCATTTGCGCCTGCTAAAATGCACAGTACCGCAGACGCGTGCATTTTGGTGTGGCACAATTTTAAAAATTGCCTGCACCCCTTTTCCTGTTTTTTGCCTATTAAAATAAATAGGTTGCCCTAAATCGCAATGCGTGCAAAAAAAGTGCGCACTCAGACACAACTTCTGATGTGAATGGGGCTTTACAGCAGACTTTTCCCCCTTTCACTAAAGTTCATATCAGCATGAATGTGTAATTATCTAACAACAATGTTTGCATTTGGGTACCTTTAATGTAATTCCACTTCCTGGTTCTCCTTTGGTACTGGTGACACAGCCAGAGCCACACAAATGCCCCCTGGGAAGGTAACGTCGCCAGTGCCGTTGGGATCTCATTCCTAAACTGGGAGATCTTGCAGGAAAAATGGCTTTTTTAGTTTCTTCAAAAACCCATGCAGGATTGCTCTTGTGCCGTGCTCTGTGTCCATTGATGCACACAGTGCGGCTCAGCCTCGCCCCGATCCCTCCTCATTGGCTGTGATTGACAGCCGCAGGAGCCAATAGCTCCCGCTGGTGTCACTAAACCAGTGAGGAGAGGGCAGCGATGTTGCTCTCATGCACAATGCTGGGGAGGGAGGCTGCATGCAGTGGGTTTTTTTAACCTTAATACAATGCCTTTACAACCACTTTTAAAGGACGTTTTTGCATTTATTGTAGCCTTTGTACACTTTTAAAGGAGTTTTTTGCTCAGCTTTAAACACTTAAAAAGAATGTAATGACAACTACAATATGTTGAGTGGACATGTCACAATGAGTAGTGTGGTACAGTAAGATCTGCCAAGACTGTACAGCGTAATACTTCGTTCTCCATACCTGTTTAGTATCAAACTTTCCTTAAAAATGACTCCAACTCACTGGCAACTGTTATTAACAATAAAGTGGATGGGGTGACTGTCGGGCCAAGCTGTAGAACTCCGGCTAGGTAAAATTGTCCACGCGTCGTCCTCCCCACCTACAGCTGACTGAATACATAAATCTCATAAAAGTGAGTACACCCCTCAGATTTTTGTAAATATTTTTGTCTCACTTTTGTTGCCAGCGGTTTAGACATTAATGGCTGAGTTGTGTTGAGTTATTTTGAGGGGACAGAAAATGTACACTGTTATAAAAGCTGTACACTCACTACTTTACATTGTAGCAAAGTGTCATTTCTTCAGTGCTTTCAGCGATTTTTCGCTGTTGCAAATATATGATCAACCACAATACACATGATTATATGGCGACATAATTGTGCTATGCATCGAAAGTTATCTCCACTAGACTTAATATAATCAGTAATGTCAAAATGAGGTATATAGAAAATCCGCCCCCTCCTACACCCAAAATTATATTAATGCAAAAAATTGATTCACCAAAATCTAGCCCCAAGTGAATTCAAATAGCAGCGCTAAATAAATCCTAATCATAAATAAAATAAGCGAGTGATAAAATTATATAATCCACCAGTGATGAAATTATATAATCACTTCTACCTACTACTATGCATCAAAATAATGTGATCTATATTCACAAATACAGTGCGCATAACCAATTAGGTGAATATCATAACTGTGCACATAATATATATATAAAGAATATATATAAAAAAAAAACAGTGAAAAATAAGTCCACAAATGTGTAAAAAAAGTCCAAAAGTATTGATCCGTGACGTGATACAGTGTAGATCTCCACTTTAAATACTCTTCCACCGCACCTCTGTGACTGTGAATCCACTCCCCTTAGGTTAATAAACTCACCAGCTCCTTTCGCCCACACTCTCGTTTTGGGCCACAAAGCTTTATCCCACACAGAAAGGGGAAATAAATGGCCTCCAATAGTTCACCTTTACATATCCAGAGTGTAATGATAAGGAGCTCTCTCCACATGAAAAAAAGAAAAATGATCCAATAGTGCAATAACATAATGATATTTATTAAAATAACACACTCCTCCACCATTGAACTCACATCTTTAAAATTCACTTCAAGTTCAAAACAGCACAGCACAGCAAGCTGTCACAGCATAAACTCCAAACAGTAAAACCAGCGTATGGTGGTCACGGCGGACCCAGGTATTGTGCTCTCTGATATCAGTCTCACCGATCCCTGGTGTTGCTAGGACCCACTTCCCCACTTCCTCATATGGCGCTCCCTGTCACAGCGTCCTACGTCACAAGCGTTCGATTGCCGTATAGCCACGCCCCGACATGCTTCGTCATGAAGACTTAATCATGGGATTGGCTATACAGCATGGCAATCATTCCTTTATACCCTCCGCTCCTATTCCGAGCGGAAGTGACCTTACTGCGCCTGCGCGCTCCCTGTGTCCCCGTTCGCACCATACATCACTATTACAATGCAGCAGAGCGTGTAAGGTTCCGTTAGTCATAGTATATATATCAAAACATTTAATCAAACAATACTAATCTTAAAATGAGGATTTCTCCTCCACATTCATTTAAAACGGGTCAATTCTCCCCTATATGAATTAAAAATACTTTAAAACTGAGGGACATCATTCCCTTGAACAAGTGGTTAGATATAAATAGTTACATAGAAATAAAAACTAATTGATGCTGTCCTATCCATGAATTAATCTACATCATTAACCCAATAAATACATCATGGTTGCAAAAGAGAAATGTTTATATCTTTCCTACAGCCCGAGAGGGGGGCAATGATTCTCTACTTCTCAATAGCAAACAATAATGCTTATATACATGAACCATATATCCTCCTCACTTACCGAAATTCATTTTAGATCTTTTTTATATTTTTTTAAAAGACATTTAACTCAATACTTAGAATTTAAAGCTACCGGTGTATCCCTTAGAGTACCGTACATAGTTAAACCTACATCTTAAAATAGATCTTACTGGATCATAAACAAAGGAAAAGAAAGAACAAAAAAAAGGAAAAAAAGGGGGGAAAAGAAGGGGGAAACCAGGAAGGTCAAAGAGGGGGGGAGGGGATTAGGATTTATTTAGCGCTGCTATTTGAATTCACTTGGGGCTAGATTTTGGTGAATCAATTTTTTGCATTAATATAATCAGTGTCTATTTGATTTTTTTATGCTTTATATCTAATCCTATGATCATATTTGAGTCAGTTTTGGCAACTAATGCCGCGTACACACGAGCTGAATTTCCGTCGGAAAAATCTTGGATGTTTTTTTCCGACGGAACTCCGCTCAAGCTTGTCTTGCATACACACGGTCACACAAAAGTTCGCTGAACTTTCGACCGCCAAGAACGCGGTGACGTACAACACTACGACGAGCTGAGAAAATAAATTTAAAGCTTCCGAGCATGCGTAGGAATTTTGCACGTCGGAATTGGAACAGACGATCAGAATTTCAGATCGGAACTTTTTCCAACCGAAAAATTGAGAACATGCTCTCTATCTTTTGCTGGCTGGAATTCCGCCAGCAAAAGTCCAATGGAACATACACACGGTCGCATTTTTGGACCAAAAGCTCTTATTGGACTTTTGTTGGCGGAATTTCCGCTCGTGTGTACGGGGCATAAGGGTGACCCTTTTGTCCTCCACATAATATCAGCAAACCGGTATTTTGCTATTTAATTTTGTCAGTGTGCACTGTATATTCAAAACTGGAATTCTCAGAGGTCTTGATATTTAGATATTTATCTATATCACAGAATTTCCAGCATGTGGGTTGATAATATGGATTGTCTTTTTTAACAATGTTTTTGTACATGTTATATGTTTTATGTTTTCTACTGGTTGAATCAAACTGCTGGGTTTATGACGCCTTTGATAGTGTGCTTTCCACTATCTTATTTTCCTCTATTTTGCTCATTAATTAAGGCACAAGCACACCATACAGGTGAGTAAGTGGATTCTTTACCCTTCTTTCACACGGTTCACCGTTTCTTTCTTTTTGCTAGGCTGTATGGGGCCCCGTGATTTCTAACAACAGCCATGCATCGAAGTGCCCATCAGAACCCTCTTACATCAGAGTGCCCATTAGAACCCTCTTAAATTAGAGTCCCCATCAGATGGTCAGATAAAATCTTGCAGCGGGCCAGATTTGGTCTGCAGGCCGTAGTTTGGAGACCCCTGCACTAAGACATAGATGAGAAAAGTGAAACTCATAAAAAAGGTAAAGAATTGTTTTAACAACTGGTACACAAGGAGCTTGTTATGTGTAGTTGAATTATAAAATGTTAGCTCATAATGACAGGACCGATTTCACTTCTGGGAAAAACGACCTGGATTCTGTTGCAGTGCAGAAATGAATACACACTTGGCTCACACTGTACACTCTTGCACGCTTTCCAATATACACGCGCAGAATGTAACCTGAGCCTCTTCTTAGTGACTATAGAGTACAGGGCAGGATGCCAGCTGCAGGCACGGACCGGTCTAGTATCAGCAGAATTGTTATAGAATCCCTATTACTAACAACACACAGCCCTGGACACTGACCCCGCACACGCCAATCCACTGCCTCTACCCGGTGCTCCACCTTAAATGTAAATGTCAGCCTCGGGAGGTGACTGTCACACGTCTGGTGATGCTGGCATCATGACAGTTCCAGAAATGTCTTTGTTACGCCTACATGTCAGATTGCACTTTGTTTCTACCACAACTTGTAAGCTAAAAGAGAGAAACAAAAACCGTCCCTTGAGATCAGGACAAGTGGTTCCTTGTGTTACCTTCCATCTATTCCTGGCAACAAGGGGCCCAGACATGGCAATATCTCCTACTGAGAAATGTAAACTAAAGGGAAAACTTTTTTTTTTAGTTTCGGATAGCGTGAGGATTAATTAATACCCGTCAGGTATTTATCGCTGTCCCTAATGGAGTGCTTCACCATGTTTGTCCAAAATACAGAGAAGCCTGCATGAAAGACATCCTAACCCCCCTCCCCCCCAAAAAAAAAACACCTCTCCTAAATTAAGAATATGTTTTGTAACCACTTAAGTCCTGGACCATTTGGCTGGCCAAAGACCAGAACACTTTTTGCGATTCGGTACTGCGTCGCTTTAACTGACAATTGCGCGGTCGTTCGACGTGGCTCCCAAACAAAATTGACGTCCTTTTCCCCCCACAAATAGAGCTTTCTTTTGGTGGTATTTGATCACCTCTGTGGTTTTTATTTTTGTGATATAAACAAAAAAAATCGCCAATTTTGAAAAAAAACGCATTATTTTTTACTTTTTGCTATAATAAATATCCCCAAAAAATATATAAAAAAACATTTTT
Source organism: Lithobates septentrionalis (assembly GCA_037952835.1). Classification (NCBI taxonomy): domain Eukaryota; kingdom Metazoa; phylum Chordata; class Amphibia; order Anura; family Ranidae; genus Lithobates; species Lithobates septentrionalis. The sequence continues at coordinate 1,315,790 of JBBDGP010000002.1, read as the reverse complement.
TTTCCCTCAGTTTAGGCTGATACGTATTCCTCCACATACGTGTGACATGACACTGATCACCGCTCCCGATCACAGGGAGCTGTGATCAGTGTCCTGTCACTAGGCAGAATGGGGAAATGCTTGTTTACATCAGCATCTCCCTGTTCTTCCTCTCTGTGAGATGATCGCGGGTATCCCCACGGACATCGAGTCCACGGGACCCGCAATCACACTCATGGAGCTCACGGCGGGGGCGCGCGCACGCGATGGCATGGCGGCAAATTTAAAGGGACGTACCTGTATGCCCATTTGCCTGTCCGAGCCATTGTGTCGACATAGATGTACATGCGGCGGTAGGCAAGCGGTTAAGCGCTTATAGAGTATGCAGCAACCTTTAATCCTTGCCTATGTTCCAGTTTAAATTGATGCCATGACCGCTGCCAAAGGTTTCTTTTTGTAGGGCAGCTCCTTAACCTGTGGAAGATTTACCCCCCTTCATGACCAGGTAATTTTTTTTACTTTTTGGCACTGCATTACTTTAACTGGTAATTGCGCGGTCATGCAACACTGTACCCAAATGAAATATATATCATTTTTTCACACAAATAGAGCTTTCATTTAGTGGTATTTGATCACCACTGGGGTTTTGTTTTTTTTGCACTATAAATGAAGAAACAATAGACGAAAAAAACAAATTATATTTTTTTAATTTCTGCTATAAAACAAATCCAATAAAAAAAAATTAAGACAACAAATTTCTTCATAGATTTAGGCCAATATGTATTCTGCTATTTATTGCACTTGGAAGTGCAGTCGCTGTAGATCTGAAGAGAAGATCTGAAATTAGGGGAAGCTCTGCTGATTTTATCATCCAGTTATGTACAAGCAAAAATGCTGTTTTTTATTTTCCTTGCATGTCCTCCTCAGATCTACAGCGACTGCACTTCCAAGTGCACTTTTAGTGCAAAGTGGATTTGCCTTTAGTAAATAAACCCCCTAGCCGCTTAGACTAGGATGGCAAGGCACTCCCCTGCACCTCCCTTCTCCAAGCTAACAGACTGACTGGAGACTGCACTGTCCACTGGTAACTCTTTCCTATGAAGACCATCAAAGAACATAAAGAAGACAGTTTATGCACACCTGTGGGACATCATTTCTCACAATCGGACCACACTATAGAAGACCTCAATGTCTTAGTTCTTAAAGGGAATTTCAGAACTATCCAGGAAAGGAAAACGTTTGAACTAAGAATGATACTTCTTTTTGACACGAAGAATAATGGTCTGAATTTAGATATTGGTTTCCTTACACATTATGCTAAAGTTTTACGACCCCCTCTGTGACCAGCATCCCCCCCCCCCCCCTGCATTCCCTCCCTAGCTCTCCCTCTGTCTTATCTCACTAACTCTGCTGCTATCTTTATTGCCATTGATTTGTATGTGTTTGGTTTTCCTATTTTTTTTTTTTTGTTTTTTTTCCTTCTTTAACATTCTGCTTAAAAATGTGTGAATCAGTACTGCTTGGACCTTGAAGAAGGGGACATACCCCGAAAGCTTGTCCTGAAAAATTGTATGTTAGTGCAAATAAAAAAAGTATCACGGACAGTACTCAATTTTCTCTATGAAGACCAGAAGTTCAGGGTAGCAGCGCTGCCCAGAGAGAGCAGGAGTCAACAGCACTGAAAGCTGTAATCTGAAAGTGCTGGGTAAGAATCTTAATTAATAGCTTAGTGGAGAATGTTTATTGCTCAATGGGGTTGATTTAGTAAAATTGGAGAGGGCAAACTCTGATGCAGCTGTGCATGGTAACCAATCAGTTTCTAACTTTCTATTTTTTTCAATTGGGCTTTGACAAAAAAACCTGGAAGCTGATTGGTTTCTATGTGGAGCTGCACCAGATTTTGTACTCTCCAGTTTTAGTAAATCAAAGCCAGTGTGGTAGCCTCCCTGGCGGTTTTCCCGAGTGTGGCTCGGGGTTACATTTCAGCACTATTAGCGGTAACCCCGAGCCACACTCGGGATTACATCGCAGGATCCTGGTGTGGCTTTACTTACCTTGTCCCCGGGATCCTGCGATGTCCCCCGCAGTGTCCGCGGGCTCTGTCCTCCTCCGAAGCCTCTCCTTGCCAGGCTCCGTTCCCTGCGAGCGTCGCGACGCACGGGGGCGGAGCCTGGCGGCAAATTCAAAAAAATTTAAAAATCATAACACATACAGTACTGTAATCTTACAGATTACAGTACTGTATGAAATGATTTCACATCCCTTTTGTCCCCAATGCTTTGGCACGTGCCCTGCATGCAGTTTTATATTATATATACTGTTCTTTCTACCTGGAAACTGGAGATTGTCCATAGCAACCAAAAAGTGTCCCTTTACGTCAAAAATGGCTTTAGACCAGCTAGAAAACAGCGATAGTAAATTAGAACACTTGCAGAATTGAGCGATAGTGAATCGTGTGGAAATTAATTTTATTACTATTTATTTTTATTTTTTTTAATTATTTTTTTTTTATTATTATATTATAATTTATGTTTTTGTGTTTCAAACTTTATCATACCCGGGATATCTACTAGACTCTTGTTTGGACAGATTTAAGTGTGTTATTGTTAAGAATTACAGACCTACAATATAAAACGCCAAATTTCCATGCAAAATAATTGTACCGCTTTCAGCACCTAAAATCCGAAATAATCATACCGCCAGGGAGGTTAAACTAAAAATACTGGGGTTTATTATTACTTTAAGCATTGAGATGTATGTTTACTATGACCACATCAACAATGCTTCTAGGCATGTCAGATTTAGACACTCACATAAGTCCAATTCTGAAAGACATGTCAGTTTGGGGTTTGTTCCAAATATTTGTATTAGGAAGTAACATAGATGGTCATTGTACAAATGCCTCACTCGTCTGAGACTTGAAAACTAGAAAAGCTTTAACTTGTACAGCTTATGCACTCTGAGTATTTTTTAAGTAAGGTAAATGAGCAAATTTGTATATGTTTATCAAAGGGCTGATTGTTAGCAGTGTTCATTTTGACATCAAATTTTGATTTAGTTTTAGTCATAGTCTTTTAACTAAAATGCCATTTTAGTTTTAGTCATATTTTAGTCTTTTGACTAAAATGCTTTTTTAGTTTTAGTCGTATTTCAGTCATCTGAATTCTTTTAGTTTTAGTCGTATTTTAGTACAGTACATTTTAGTCGACTAAAATCGAATGGGTTTAGTTACATTTGAATGCATTATTTATGCATTCCTTTAGACTTGCCAAACATTATATACTCCTGGAGTAGAAATCTAATAACAAATTATTATTTATTTATTAAGGTTTGAACATGCACTACAGGCACAGATTGCTTTTTATTGCTTTTTGACCAGCAGAAGTACAACTTAAAAAAAAAACTATATGAATGTGAGTTAGGGACCTTAGATTGTAAGCTCCTTGAGGGTAGGGACTGATGTAAATGTATAATATATATATGTAAAGCACTGCGTAAATTGACGGCGCTATACAAGTACCTGAAATAATAATAAAACTGTAAACTCTATTGACTGTAATGCCATTGCACATATTACCTGAATATATTACCAACATTAAATATCAAGAAAAAAAATAAGAAAAGCCTTTTTCTTATTTTATTTTTTTTTTCTTTTAGCAGCTTAGTAGATGCCCCCTACATATTCTTATGTCGAAGGGCAGTGTTAATTTTGATGTCAAATGTCAATTTAGTATTAGTCATAGTCTTTTGACTAAAATGCTATTTTAGTCGTATTTTAGTCATCTCAATTGTTTGAGTCGTATTTTAGTAGACTAAAATAGTATTCATTTAGTCGACTAAAATATTTTTGTCGACGAAATTAACACTGATTGTTAGTCCATTTTTATGTGTCCACTTTTGCTATACAGGGGCAGATAATAACAGTTTTTTTCAATAATGCAAACACTATTAGTAAGCAGAGTTCATCTTTCACTGTCATTTCTGAAATGCGGTTGCCACTTTGGCCCCCATCCATGGGATCACCCATGAATCTACAGACTTTATTCACAGGCATAATTTGAACATTTGCATTTTTATTTTCAGCTTAAAAGCAGTGCCTACCCCTGATGGGACAATTTTCTGTGTTAATACAATAACAATTTTTTAAAAGTATATACTGTACATACTAAAATGTTTTTTATACTGATGACTGAGTAGGTCTCATTGGGGAGGTTTCCCTTCACTTCCTGTAATGCTGACACAACAGGAAGTGACAGGAGTTCTCACAAGCATGAGAACTGCCCTCTTACACAGTTGTCACCAAAGCAGGCTCTCCCATCGAAAGATTTCCCTTCTGTTCATGTTATGGTGACAACTCAAATTTTTTGATTTTTCCTCACTTTCAATACTCAGTATTTACTAGGAAAAAAGAGAGAGTCAAAATCTCCTTAACCTCCTTGGCGGTATGATTCTTTCTGATTTTAGGTGCTGAAAGCGGTACAATTATTTTGCAATGAAATTTGGCGTTTTATATTGTAGGTATTTAATTATTAACAATAACACACTTAAATCTGTCCAAACAAGAGTCTAGTAGATATCCCGGGTATGATAAAGTTTGAAACACAAAAACATAAATTATAACATAAATAATAAAAAAATAATAATAATTATAAAAAATAAAAATAAATAGTAATAAAATAAATTTCCACACGATTCACTATCGCTCAATTCTGCAAGTGTTCTAATTTACTATCGCAGTTTTCTAGCTGGTCTAAAGCCATTTTTGACGTAAAGGGACACTTTTTGGTTGCTATGGACAATCTCCAGTTTCCAGGCAGAAAGAACAGTATATGCAATATAAAACTGCATGCAGGGCATGGGCCAGAGCACTGGGGACAAATGGGATGTGAAATGATTTCATACAGTACTGTAATCTGTAAGATTACAGTACTGTATGTGTTATGATTTTTACATTTTTTTGAATTTGCCGCCAGGCTCCGCCCCCGTGCGTCGCGACGCTCGCAGGGAACGGAGCCTGGCACGGAGAGGCTTCGGAGGAGGACGGAGCCCTCGGACAGTGCGGGGGACATCGCAGGATCCCGGGGACAAGGTAAGTAAGGAGGCACCAGGATCCTGCGATGTAATCCCGAGTGTGGCTCGGGGTTACCGCAAATGGTCCTGAAATGTAACCCCGAGCCACACTCGGGAAAACCGCCAGGGAGGCTACGGCCCCTTTAACACTTGTACGACCTGAAAGTCATGCGACTTTGACGTGACTTTGTTGCACGACTTTGATGCAACTTGAAGCAATGCCTGTGTAATGTTAAGGTCTATGGACCTCAAGTTGCATCAAAGTCAGACCAAAATAGTGCAGGGATTGACTTGAAGTCTCACAGATATGAATGGTACTCATTGGAAATCATGGGGTACAACTTGCTATGCGACTTTGCAGTCCCAAGTCGCAGTACAAGTTGCACAAGTGTGAAAGGGGCCTGAAAAAAAAACTCAGTGGTGGTCAACTTTCTTGATATAAAGGGCCTCAAGTGCGGCCCCCGAATTCACCAAAGGACCATACATAATATTCAATGAATGTAATGCTGCAGAATGCCGCCAGAGACTGCAGACCTGCAACAGAAGATGGTTAGGGAGTGCCTACTGTACATGCTATAGGAGTAGTTGTTGACTGGGGAAATGCTTCAGGAAACAGTCATAGACTGGAGACATAACATGAAACTGTTAGAGATCCCTGCTATTAGAGCATTATTTGTGCCCTCCTTAAAGTATGACTAAGCCCAGGTCCACACTGCAGTGGGATTGAAATCGCGCGAGTTCAGCTGAATGCAGTCCGACTTTGGGGGCGATTTCAGAGACATCTGTGCGGGTTCCTGCACACTAGACATGTGCACACTGAAATATTTCGTTTCGGAATTTCGTTTTCGTCTGAAAAATAAATTTATTTAGTTACTCCCGAAATTCGTTTTTATTTATTTCGTTTTTCGTTAAAAATTGCATTCGTCCGAAAATCCAAATTAAGGTCGAATCTGTCATTGAAGGCTTATGGTGTCTGTCGAATGTTCAAAGAAGATTCGACGGAGCAGCTAAACTGTGTACAATGCCGTATAGTTTACCTGCTCCATCGAATCTTCTTAGAACTTTCAACAGACACCATAAGCCAAAGTACGTGTGTACTTAGTTCTAGCTATTTTACTGCTCCACCTCTTTGGTTACAATCAGCCAATAACATTCATCATCATCATTATTTTTATTTATCTTTTCTCCCCTACGTCGAATCTTTCCTCCCCTACGTCGAATCTTTTCTCCCCTACGTCGAATCTTTCCTCCCCTACGTCGAATCTTTTCTCCCCTACGTCGAATCTTTCCTCCCTACGTCGAATCTTTCCTCCCCTACTTCGAATCTTTCCTCTCTACGTCGAATCTTTTCTCTCTATGTAGAATAATCTTGGACTAATAGAGCTAAGGTTAGGCACATTCGACCACAGGTTTGATGGACACAGATTGTTATTGTCATCATCATGTCAAATCTCCTATCTATATCGAACTGTTGTAGCAACGAAAACGAAAATAAAGCATTTGTTTATGTCGGATCTTTTGTTTTTCGGACTCTGCACTTTCGGTATCGTTTGTTAAAACGATAACGAAAATACCTAAAATTCGGAAGAAAATGCATTCGGACGAAAACGAATGCACATGTCTACTGCACACATGTCTATACAAATTGCACCTCAAAGTCGGCAAAAGACTTTTGGGAATCGGTGTGGCGCCGCAATGTCGGCATCACACTGAATCTGACGGTGCCATTGCCGCCAATTGCTGTCGATTTGGCATGTGATTTGAAATGTCAAATCGCATGCCAAATTGCATCAATGTGAACATAGGCTAAAGACAACACCTGTCAGTTTTTTTTATTACTGTCAGTGCCCCCATTAGAGAGATTCACCCTCTCTATTTGTCCTGTTTACCATTATCAACAAAAGTAAAAATAAAAGAAAATCACAAATTTTGGGTTGTCCCCAGAACGGTAATGGAGGGAAAATCTTCAAATGGCGACACTAGTTCTGGTGACCTGGGAGCCCCAGTGGATTCCCTTTATTTTGCAGGGATTTGCTCTCATTTCCTGCTTTGGCTATAGGACAGGAAGTGAAAATAAGTCTCCCCAATGGGACACAGATGGCAAAAAAAACTGACAGGGGTTATAACCCTGCCTTACTCTATTCGAAATGGAAAATGTGTTTTGCCTATAGTTGTACTTAAAGTGTTTGTAACTTCTCTATTTTTTTTTGTTAAAAATAACAAACATGCTATACTTACCTGCTCTGTGTAGTGGTTTTGCACAGAGCAGCCCAGATCCTCCTCTTCTCGGGTCCCTCTTCGGTGCTCCTGGCCTCTCCCTCCTGTTGAGTGCCCCCATACAAAGCAGCTTGCTCTGGGGGCATCCAAGTCGAACCACAGCTCTGTGTCCATTCAGACACGGAGCCATGGCCTGGCCCTGCCCCCTCTCTCTCTCCTCATTGGCTCACTGCCTTTGATTGACAGCAGCGGAAGCCAATGGCACCATGCTGCTGTCTTAGCCAATGAGGAGGGGAGTCCTGGACAGCCGAGTCCCTCGTGCAACATCGCTGGCTCTAGATTTTGGCTCAGGTGAGTATTAGGGGAGCTGAGAGGGGATGCTGCATGCAGAAGGCTTTTTATCTTAATGCATAGAATGCATTAAGATAAAAAAAAAACTTCTGCCTTTACAACCACTGTAAAGATTACCTGTACCACTTTATGTTTCTCAGCAAGATCCCATAAAAAAGAGAGAGACAAGAGAATATAAATGAACAGAATAGAACGAAATAAAACAAGCCATTTAACCAGTCTAAAGAATATTTTTATTTCATTGGCCTGAGGAAGAATCTAGGCAGGGAAAACAGACTGTACGATAGGGCTTTGAGGGCTGCACAAAAAGTGCCAAAGGGCTGCAGGTTGGACACCAGGGTTCTAACCCTTCACCACTCTATCCCAAAAAATAAGAAAAAAAAAACACTTGGCTTTAGTAGACTTTAATTAATTCATATGACATTTACAGTTTCTTGTTCTCAGGGTTGGATGTTCTATGGGCTAATGATGTTTACTGAAAGATTAATGTAAGCTGCGGTAGACTTCATATTGTGAAGCCTGCTATGGTCAGTTGGCTTAGTAAAGCTAGCAGTTATGTAAAGTGTATAGGTGTAAGTCATAACTTGCCTGTATAGTCTTTAGTGACATGTATGGAATGCTGTAGATGATGGGTATGTATTCACCATTCAAAGCAATGAGAATTATGGAAAGGAAACACTGAGACTGTTTTTTTAGACAACCCCTTCTATAAATACCAGATTCCCGCAACCATTATGTTGACCCTCTGGCTTTAAAACTTTCTGGACCAGGGAGTGACCACCATCAAAAGCCAAGCAACTAGATTTTCCGAGGTCAGCCATAGTAACCTATATTTTTCTCTCAGCTTTATTTTGGAAGTGAGCTCCAGGCAGATTAAGGGCTCATGCACAATGGACTATTTTGCCCCATGTGTATTCTGTGCAGTGAGCAGCCCTATCAAAATCAATAACTGGCTGAAATATGCAGCGGCTGTACCCTGTCCCAGCTGGTAGTCTCATTCAGGGCCATAAGCAGTCAGGGACGTATGCATTAAAGGTGGATTTTCCGTGTTCAAGGCATACATCCCTAAACGTACCGCTTGGAACAGTGTGCAGCCACTGCTTATTTCAGCCTTTCATTGATTTTGACATGGCTGCTGACAGTGGGCCGTATGCTGCACCTGTGTTTCTTGGTGCTGGAAACAGGCCTGGTTTTTACACTGTACACTACACGCCTGTAGTATTTTTAAGGCGCATTTACAGCATGTTTGACAAGCATTTATCAAATATCAATGAGTGGGAAAAACACTAGTTTTAGCGGTGCCTTACTGTCGTTTTAGCGGCGCTCTTCGGCCGCTAGCGGTGCGCTTTTAAAAAGTGTTAAAAGCACCCACAAAGCCCCGCTTTGCACACGCTTCGGCAGCGCTGCCCATTGTTTTCAATGGCAGGGGCGGTTTAGGAGCGGTGTATTCACCACTCCCGCACCGCCCCAAAGATGCTGCTTGCAGGACTTTTTTTCCTGTCCTGCAAGCGCACCACCTCAGTGTGAAAGCACTCGGGCTTTCACACTGGGGCTGCAGAAGAGGCAGTTTACAGGCGCTTTTCTTTTTAATGCAAAAACGCCTGTAAAACACCTCAGTGTGAAAGTAGCCTAATACAAAAAAAATCACTTGGGTGGAGCCTGGATTTCATTTTTTAATGCGTGTTAAACGTATCAAAAACATATGTTAATGCTATAGGTGCGTTGGTTTGCTATAGGCCCATTGGTTTGCTATAGGTGCATCTGGCAGGTAAAACAAACCACATATATGTTTTTGCTCCATGTAGTTAGCTGTTTGCCTGGACTTTAGCTTTAAAACAGGCTTGTGGGATGACATACTAAATGTTGTACAGATTAAGGAAGAATTAAAAATAAGTACCGGTACTTTTTCTAACCTGACTGGATGAAAACAAAGTTGCTGTGTTGAGACAAGTCTGAAACATTTGTGTAAATGTCCTTTATTATTTTTTTATTGTTTTTTTTGTACATATAATCAGTAATATTTGCTTTTTATTTGTTTTTCCTAAAGGGCTTGTTCACACTAGCAATTTAGGGTCACTAAAGTCCCGCCGTTGAGCTGCATTTTTACCTCCCTCCAGCCACTCCCCCTTTAGCTGCAGAGGCAGTGTCCAGGGGTGTACACACGCCGCAGCAGGAATGATACCCAATCATTTTTGCCCATTCAAACGAATTGAGGCCACTCTGCAAGCACCCCGTGACCGCGTGCAATGCATGCGGTTGCAGTGAACTACTACAGATTTAAAGGGGTTAACGCAGGTGGTGAGGAAGCGATACAACAATAGACATGCAGCAAAAAATGTATAATTTTAGTATGCAGCTAGTGTAAAACAGGCCCTGGGCTAATTTTTCAAATGTGCAGGTTCTATCTATAAAATTGTCTTTGATGGCATGCATCTGAGGCATGGGGTAAAACAAGAAAGGACTTAGGCCTCATTCACACGGGTGTACCTATCCTGTATTGATGTCTTTGCCCGTATGGAATGCACAGATGTTCCACGCATTTCAGCGGAGGCAGTCTTATTCATATCTACTGGGACTCAGCAACTGGCCAGACACACACCCACATGGCTGTCAAATTGGGACCACTGGCTGTGTCCGTGCAGCCGCTGCATCCCACTAGATATGAAGGGGAATGCCTGCACAGGGATGCATTGGACACCTGTGCATCCCATGCAGACGAATACGGGTGTATTGACAGGTACGTTCATGTACACGTAAAAAATAAAAATATGTAACAATTAGTACGTGTGGCAACCAGTAAACAGAAACTGTTTTCATTGCAATCTCCCTAAGGAAGCTGCCCTCATGTTTCTATGGATCTCATTCATAAAAGATGGAGTACAGCTCGCTGGATCTGAGGCCCACAGCAAGCAGATTCCAGTTGTCATTTTTCTAGTGCAGTTTATACAATAATTGAGTATGGGTTTTGTTTCTACAAATGCTATTTTAATAAACATCCCCAGTTCTGACAGGAAGGAGCTCCTGCCTTGTTTGCAGTGTTTGAAAGCTGTTTTGAGAGGAAAAGTACACAGAACGTTCCTGAATGGCGGGTGTGTTCAGTCAGTGTAAAGGTTTGCAGATAGTGGGTGATAATTGAACTTTCCAACATATTGTGTGCCTCCAGAAATATCCTGTGCTTGTAGGGGCAGCGTTCCCCAGACAGACTGATAAAAAGTAGGTGTGACTGGGATATGTCTGTGCAGGAAGGATCCCCCCTGTCAGCCTCCAGAGTGATGAGGTAATGTGTAGCAGAAGCACCTATCAGCCATAGCTAGAAGCGGAGTGGAGGATACAGAGGAGCTCTCATGAAGAGATTAAATTATTCTTAGGCCTAAGGACTTGTTTACACCAGTATGCTGTGGTAATGCACACGGCATTAAAGTGTGTAACATTAAGGCAGCATATTCATTTTGAATGGGCTGCAAATGCATTAAAAAATAAAGACACGCAGTGATTTTTACAATGCAGCACGTCGCAACACAAAGATGGTTCACTTCTGTGAGTTTCGGCGTGCTACAATGTATATGATTTGTATTGCAATAGTTAGGTGCATTTGGTGGGGCCTTCAAAATGAATGGCATTGCATTGCACTGCACATTACTGCAAATTGTGTCAATATGCAGGAAAACTTGCATGTTAGGGGCCCTTTGAAAACACTGAGGAATTGGAACTTGCTCTGGTTTTAAAGTCAATTAAATGTACAAAAACACAAGAAAAAAAAAGGCCTAACATACACCAAAAATTCATCCCTGGCCATATACTGCCATAGGCGGAAGTACCGTTGAGAGCATCGCCTAATCCTGTCCAAACAAGGTAAGCCTGCTATAATGTGCAAGTATGCTCCTGGAGATCCACCAGCCACAGTCCCCTCCCTAAAACTGGGACCGGAGTGCAGTAGTACTATTAGCTCAATGTTTCCAGCCCATGTACCTTCTACCTAATGTCTCTGCTACTAACTGAATCTGACTATTCATGGGTAATAGTGGCCCATAGACTTCTACGACAGGGATTACTTCCATAAAACAAAAAAAAACACACAAAAAAAGGGGTGGAAGGCAGAGAGCACAGTCCAAGTTTCAAGAGTCATAAGAGGAGCCATATCTTAGAAAGGACAGCAAGGATGTAAATGTAATTACAAATGACATCTTACACTCAAGGTGAAAATGCCCATTTCCCCCCTGCTCAGGCTGAAAAGGATGGAGCATACATGCACAGAGTGAGCCAATTCCAGTATAATCATCAAGCCCAGGCTGTCATTTTGACAGCCCAATCCTGCAGGGACCACCACAAAGGCTATCCTTGTTTAACTACCGGAGCTCTTCTTTGATACCTATTCTGCCTGCACTAGGAACATCTATGCAGCGATAGAATACAGATCTCACATTTAAACCACACAGGGAACTCTTGCCAACATACTTTTTTCAGTTCGGGATGAGCCGAACACCCCCCGGTTCGGTTCGCACCAGAACATGCAAACAGACAAACAGAACATGCGAACACCGTTAAAGTTTATGGGACACAAATGTGAAAAATCAAAAGAGTTCATTTTAAAGGATTATATGCAAGTTATTGCCATAAAAAGTGTTTCAGGACTCGGGTACTGGCCCAGGGGAAATGTAGCAATGCAAAAAAAAAAGCCATTTTTAAAAGAGCCATGGTTTTAATAATGCTTAAAATAAAACAATAAACATGAAATATTCCTTTAAATATCGTGCCTCGGGGTCCCCTTAGTCTGCCTGTAAAGTAGTGTCTCTTTACCATGTTTATAACAGTACCGCAGCAAAATTACATTTCTAAAGGAAAAAATGTCATCTAAAATTGCTTGCGGCTGTAATGTATTGTCGGATCCCAGGAATATACATAAAAAGTAATTGAAAAAAATGGTGTGGCCCCCCCCCAGTCCATTACCAGGCCCTTCGGGTCTGGTATGGATATTAAGGGGAACTCCACACCAAAATTGAAAAAAAAATGATGTTGGGGTTCCCCCCAAAATCCACACCAGGCTCTTCAGGTCTGGTATGGATATTAAGAGGAACTCCACACCAAAATTGAAAAAAAAAATGACGTGGGGGTCTGGTATGGACCTGAAGGGCCTGGTATGGATTTTGGGGGGACCCCCACAGCATTTTTTTTAATTTTTACACAGGGTTCCCCTTAAAATCCATACTAGACCTGAAGGGCCTGGAATGGATTTTGGGGGGACCCCCACACCATTTTTAAAAAAAAATTCTCCTTAAAGGTTCCCCTTAACCACTTCAATACACTGTGTTATATAAACTACACTGCCTGCATTGACCGAATATAGAGTCTACACTGAATGCAGAGTATATATATATCAAATACACTGCCTGCACTGACTTGAATTTAGAGTCTACACTGAATATCTAGTCTACGCTAAATGCAGAGTATATATATACACTACCACTAACTAAACTGCCTGCCTAATCTAGCTCAAACTATGTAAGCAGCCTTATATAGTGTGGGTGTGGACTTAGTCCCCCTGAGCCATGATTGGCCAAAGCATGCACCTGACCTGCATGCTTTGGCCAATCACAGCGCGCTCTCAGCAGAGCGCACTGTGATTGGCCAAAGCATGCAGGTCAGGTGCATGCTTTGGCCAATCATCATACAGCAATGCACTGCAATCTCGCAGTGCATTATGGGGCGTTCCGCGACGCTCAAATTTCCCCTGAACTCCCCATACGTTTGGTTCGTTTTAGAACAAACGAACACCCGATGTAACGTTCAACTCGTACCGCGGGCTCATCCTCGTTTTTTACCCTAAAAAAAAAAGGGATCATGTTCCATTAAAGCATGTAATTTGCCCCCCCCCCCATATCACCTAAAATACCTTGCTGATTCTGCCTGGCTATGTCCTCCGCCCTGTAAACTGACTATGGTTAATCATGGCTGCTGAGCCCTGACACCATGGTCAGTTTACGTGCCTCCATCATCCATAGCTCGCCTCTCTGCTCTCCTATATCCTCCTTCCCCCTCCCTGCCTGTCAGCTCTGTGTGTGAGCCACCCCTCCCCTCCCCCTCTAGTACTGTTCGGAGCAGTGCAAGCATTACTGCTCACAATCACTGCCAGACCATCTGCTAGTATAACCTGTAGTATATACTGTATGCCAATTTGTAAAATTCACCTTCTAAATACTTTTTTTTTTTTCAAAAAGTTTTTATTTAGCATATCAGAAATTAAACATACAAGACATTGGGCAGGTATTACAACAAGTATAGCCAGCAGTGAATTCACAGTGATCCAGACAATAATGTAACCATCAACATTCTATAACCATAATGTCCTGAATCTCCAACCCTATACCCCCCCCCTAAACCCTAACTTGCCCCTTAGGCGAAGGAAGTAACAAATCCTCCCTCTGCCGTGAAGGGCAGAACTCCAACCCCCCCTCCCCCCCAGGGATTTCAACGTTTATTTTAGATAGCCATGGGCAATGGAATACAGCTTCTCATAGCAGACTACACCCTTCTAAGTTCAATATTAATTCGTCCAATCACTATGCTCATATTCCCACCCTCTGGCACGTCCACAACTCTAGGTCCCCTTGAGTGTGTTCTTGGAGTCCGCCCATCTAAACCATACCTTCCTAAATTTCTTGGGGGCACCCCTGGCCTCATACATCATCCTATATTAAAGATACATCCGCATTTACTACTTTTATCCACATCCCTACTGTCAGTTGATCTCCATAAATCCAGCGCCTGGCTATCAGTTTTCTTACTCCAAAGTATAGTATCCTAAGGAACAGTTTAGTGCAGGGCTTGACAAATTTGCTTGGAATCTAGGAGCCAGCTAAAAAAGTTAGGAGCCAGGTTTTTTTAAACGACCGACAAAGCTTTATTTTCAATATAAAAAATAACTAATCTTAAATTTACACAGAAAAAGACCACCCCGCTAGAGGCCCGAATAGCGTCACTAAAACTACGGTAAAGCAGCGCTAAAAATAGCGCCGCTTTACCGCCAACGCCCCCCGCGGCTCGGTGTGAAAGGGCTCTAAGGGTCCGATCAGGTCCGCCTGAAAAACAGACAGGCGAACCTGATCAGACAGCCCGTGTGAAAGGGGCCAAGCAGGGAGATAACAAATTATTTATTTTTTTCCTAATTAAAATTAATTTAACAGTTTTTATATAAATATAAATAAATAAAATCTATTACGAAAAAAAAAAAAGGCTATCCCCACATTCACTTCCTTCTCTTCTCCACTTTGGGAAGGAGATGGGCAGTGAAAACAGGCAGGTATTTCGCATTAGCATTGCATTAGCATTGCTGGTTGCAATACCAACGGCCACCACAAGATGGCGCCAGATTTCAGAAGGACTCCAGAACTACCGAAGAAGGCCGCAAAGCCGGGGCCTCAATTACCGGCCGGCGCGGCCCGACGCGATCGCACGGGGGGGTCTATGTCCGCACAGAGACAGAACACCCCCAGCTGTGCTGCCCCAGGCGCCAGGTCGCTAATTCTAGTCGCAAATGCGACCTGGCGCCCGGGTTTTGTCGAGCCCTGGTTTAGTGTATGCATTCATCTCCTCCTGGTTAAAGACCCCTAGGAGGCAACGCAAGGGAGAACAGATATTAGGTAGTCCAAAGTTATCAGAAATAAATTCAGTCACTTGAGACCATAACGGTCTTATTCTAGGGCATTCCCACACCATATGAATGAAGGTCCCTTTGGCCCCCATACATTTTTGATAGCCTGCGGAGTCCCTCCTACTCATTCGGTATAGTCTAGTTGGTGTGTAGTACATCTGGTGAAGAAATCAAAGTTGAATCATCTTATCTGTGGAAGAGATGACAGATACAAGATAAGTATCCAGAACTTCCTGCCATGTCTCCTCAGACAACTCCGGCGCAACAGTCACCCACCGAGCCCTGGCCTTGGATAGCAACCCCGAGTTCCCAGGACCCACTCCCCTATAGTATCTAGAAATTCGTTTCGTTGGATCCGGGTCAATTAGAACCATCTCCAGCTCCATGTTCTGTACTTGGGGCCCTCCGTTCCCAAACTGAGTCACCGCTGCATGATGCAGCTGGGCATAGTGAAAATGCCACATTCTGGGTATTCTAAATTGTTCCCTCGGTTGTGTAAAAGTGGGCAATCCGTTGTCCTGGCATATATGATGTAAATATTTTATACCATACTTTGCCCATATCTGTCTGTCTGTTAATTAAAAAAAATCCTCCAAGGATTTATTGTACCACAAAGGGTTTTATAGGGGCCCATCCTTCCTCCATTGGGAACAGGGATGGAATATGTTACCAGGAAGCCCCATGACTGATCCCACCTTCCTCCCCGGGATCCCCTTCCTGTAGACCATATTTAGTAGGGTTTCTTGTGAGGGGCAGCCGCTGCTTCCAATAGAGTAGTGGCATTGGGTGTCTGGGGAAAAAGTCGCCAGTGTAGAAAGGACAATTGTGATACAAAAAAATAAGAGTGCAAGTCCAGAAGGACCAACCCCCCCATTGTAACCGGTAATTTTAGAACAGCTAGAGAGACTCCGGGGGCTCGTGATCCCCGCAGGAATCCCACAATAATGGAGTCAATGGTTCTGAAAATCTGCAGTGTCACAAAGACCGGGGAGTTTGAGAGAATGTAGAGAAATTTGGGGAGAAAAATCATCTTAAACAAATTTATTCCCATCCCATCAATGTGATCGGCAAATTCCACCATTTCTGTACCTCCTCTCTAAAGGCCCCGATAATGGGTGACAGATTAGTCTCCAGAAACCGTGAAATAGGGAGCTGTACCACAATCCCTAAATATTTAAAAGAAGTAGACAAAGGAATGGGACATTCAGATGGGAGAATCACTGCATTATCTATAGGAAAAAGGGACGATTTCGTCCAATTAATTTGAAATCCAGAGTAATCTCCAAATTCCTGAATCAGCCTGAAGGCCCCCGAAAGCAAGGGTCCCGGATCCTGCAGATACAAAAACATGTCATCTGCATAGAGAGACACTCGTTCTTCAAACTCCCCAATTCGCAGGCCGGACAGAGTAGGAGTAGATCTCAGCTTTACTGCCAGGGGCTATATGGCCAGAGCAAACAGGAGGGGTGACAGCGGTCACCCCTGCCTGGTTCCCCTGAATATAGGGAAGGAGTCTGAGATAATACCATTAACCCATTAAACCATTATCTGTGTACAGCAGCCGCACCCAGGAGATGAAGACAGGTCCAAAGCCATAGGATTCTAAAGGCGAAACAAGTATGCCCACTCTACTGAGTCAAAAGCCTTTTTTGTATCTAAGGAGGCTACTACTCTTGTCACGGAGGTTCACAAAGAGTCTCCTAATGTTCATCTGTGCACAGCTCCCCTGGATAAATCCTGTTTGGTCCACCAATCCACCACCATCCACCAATTTTAGGATAACTGTTTGTAACCACCCCGCAATAATTTTAGCCAGAATGTTGGTATCCACATTCATCAGCGAGATCGGACGATAGGAGTCACACTTCCGAGGACCCTTCCCACCTTTTGAGATCATAACGACAACGCTTCCTTAATAGAGGGTGGCAATCTACCATCCGACCTAGCCGAATTAAACACTCGCAGCAGAGACCACATCTAAAAGTGTGGTACCACTCCGAGGGGATACCATCAAGACCTGGAGATTTCCGAGGTGCAAAGGAAGAGATCGCCACCTCCACTTCCTCTACAGTGATATCTGCTTCTAAAGCAGCACTGTCTTTGTTTGTCAGCATAGGCAGGTCAATATCAGCCAGGTAAGTCTCTAATGCTTCTCTCCCCGCAGCAGGACAGGATACATAAAGTTCCTTATAGAATTGAGCAAAGATTCCTAGGATTCCAGCCAAGTCACAAATCTCAGACCCCTACCTGTCATATACGCTTCTAATATACACAGGGACATATTCTGCCCTTTCCAAGTATGCCAGGAGCCTGCGATTCTTGTCCCCGAACTCAAAGATGCGCCTTCGCTGTGCGAGTCTAAGTTTTGTGGCTTGGTCAGTCAAAACAGTACGGTATTCCCTAATTCTTTCCTGTAGTGTCAGCAGTCTCTCTCTAGTGGGCTCCCGGACATATTCTGCTTCTGCTAGTGATACTTCTGTTTCCCTATCCTGCACTGTAGGAGCTAACTGTTTTTTGAACCAGCTCAACTCCACCATAAACACCCCCCTCAGAGTGGCCTTAAAGGCTTCTCATTGGATAAGAGGAGACCCAGTATTTCCATTTTCAGCCAAGAAGTGATTAATCGCCTCAGGTCGTCATGTATTCCTCTTGTAGCCAACTAGCCTCCATCCGCCAGTGATGGATCCCCAGCTTTGGCCCCAGATTGTGTTCCAGCAACATGGGAGAATGGTCAGACAGGGCTCTAGGTAGGTAGGATACCCCCCTGACCAGCTCCATACCCTCCCCCTCAGCCAGGATAGTGTCTATTCTGGAGAGCGTCTTGTGCCTTTCCGAATAACAGAAGTACTTCTTAGTATCAGGATGGTGAAAGCACCAGACATCCCCAAACCCACGTGCCAGGTCATGGCTGAGTCCGCCACTGCATTAAAATCCCCCAAAATGAAAATCTTCCCATCAGCTATATCATATGTGGCCCGTAACATGTCATCCAAATAGGATTGCGAAAAGGGAGGAGGCACCACCAGTATAACATATCTTTCCTTAACATCAGTCTTAACTGCATGTATGGAGATGGGCTTAGCTTTTGTGACCAGTGTAGAAATCCCCTCTAGCATATGGGCCCTTTTTAGAAGGAGAACCCTGGAACCCTGTAAATGAGTCTCCTGCAGAAGGATTAAATGCGGCTTATACTTTTTTTATCTAGTCAAAAATCAATAAGCATTTAAATTTGGAATTAAGCCCTCTGACATTCAATGCCAAAACCCTAATGCCGCGTATACACGACTAGACTTTAAGGCAGAAAAGGTCTGACGGAATCATTTCATCGGATATTCCGATCGTGTGTGGGCTTCAGCTGACTTTTTTTTTTTAAATTCTGACAGACCTAGATATAGAACATGTTTTAAATCTTTCCGACGGAATCAATTCCTATCGGGAAAACCGTTCGTCAAAAATGACGCAAGGGCAGCTATTCGCTACTGGCTATTAAACTTCCTTTTCTAGTCCCGTCGTACGTCATTGCGTTCTAAATGAACGGACTTTGGTGTGATCGTATGTAGGCAAGTCCACTCCAACTGAACTCCGTCGGAAAGACCGTCAGAGTTTATTCTGATGGAAAGTCCGGTCGTGTGTACGCGGCATTAGACTCACCTCCATGGCAAGGGAGCATTAAGCAGGTGATCTCCCTCCTGGCACACAGGGAACCAAACAATCAGTGCCCCAGAGTTCCCCTTCCACACATACAGAGCATAGTAGCAACATAACTGTATAGGACTTGTTGCACCCACACTGAATATAGATAGTCCCACAAATACATTGTCCCCAGCAATGAAAACTTCCCTAATCCTCCCTGCCCGCGCCCAGCCCCAACATGCCAGGCACTTTGCTCCCATAACCGTGTATCGAAAGAGGTAACGGATGTTTGAATTAATGTAGTCACACAGGACCCAGCACCATGAAGTAACATTCCTCAAGTTCAGTCCAGGAACCATTTCTCAGTCAAAAAAATATAAAACAAGAAAACCTTTTGCAGTATAGAGAACAGTCTGCAGGCTTCCAACATGGGTTTACAGCATTTCAAACAGGTTTCTGAGAACAATGGTTGTGAATCCTAGGCAGAATGTTACCCAAGGGAGAAAATGTCAAAAAAAAAAAAGGGTAAAGAAGCCAAAAAGAACATATACTTATCCAGGGGAGAGAAAAAAAGCCAGAAAAACAGCAGGCACTTTCAAAGTCCCTTTTCTCCGGTCTATCGCTTCCTTATAGATGGTCAGGGGGGATGAGAAGAAGAAGAAGACCACGGGCATCCAGCCATTCTGAAGCTTCTTCTTAGTGAAAAAGTAGGCTTTTCCATTTTCCACAAAGCGCAGTTTAGCAGGATATAACATACTGTAGATCAAGTTAAGATCCCTAAGACGCTTTTTTATTGGTTGAAATGAAGCCCTCTGTTTCTGAGTGGCAGCTGAGAAGTCAGGGTAAATGGATATTCGGTAGCCATTAAACTGCAGCTCAGGGCCAATCCTAGCTCTCTTCAGAATATTCTCCCAGTTACGGAAATGCAATACCTTTGCTATCAAAGATCTGGGAGGTGCTCCCTTTGGCGGAGCATGGCCCAGGACATGGTGCACCTGTTCAATAGCAAACATTTTGGTGAAAGTATCAGGAGCCATGTGCTCACCAAGCCAGTTCTCTAGAAATTCTTCTGGGTGTCTCCCCTCCACTCCCTCAGGGAACCCCACCGGCCGTATATTATTCCTTCTCATGCAATCTTCCATGTCAGCCATCTTTAACCACTTCAGCCCCGGAAGGATTTACCCCCTTCCTGACCAGAGCACTTTTTACAATTCGGCACTGCGTCGCTTTAACTGCTAATTGCGCGGTCATGCAATGCTCTACCCAAACGAAATTTGCGTCCTTTTCTTCCCACAAATAGAGCTTTCTTTTGATGGTATTTGATCACCTCTGCCGTTTTTATTTTTTGCGCTATAAACGGAAAAAGACTGAAAATTTTGAAAAAAAATGATATTTTCTACTTTTTGTTATAAAAAAAATCCAATAAACTAAATTTTAGTCATACATTTAGGCCAAAATGTATTCGGCCACATGTCTTTGGTAAAAAAAATGTCAATAAGCGTATATTTATTGGTTTGCGCAAAAGTTATAGCGTCTACAAACTAGGGTACATTTTCTGGAATTTACACAGCTTTTAGTTTATGACTGCCTATGTCATTTCTTGAGGTGCTAAAATGGCAGGGCAGTACAAAACCCCCCCAAATGACCCCATTTTGGAAAGTAGACACCCCAAGGAAATTGCTGAAAGGCATGTTGAACCCATTGAATATTTTTTTTTTTTGTCCCAAGTGATTGAATAATGACAAAAAAAAAAAAAAAATTTACAAAAAGTTGTCACTAAATGATATATTGCTCACACAGGCCATGGGCATATGTGGAATTGCACCCCAAAATACATTCAGCTGCTTCTCCTGAGTACGGGGATACCACATGTGTGGCACTTTTTGGGAGCCTAGCCGCGTACGGGGCCCCGAAAACCCAGCACCACCTTCAGGATTTCTAAAGGCATACATTTTTGATTTTACTCCTCACTACCTATCACAGTTTTGAAGGCCATAAAATGCCAAGATGGCACAAACCCCCCCCAAATGACCCCATTTTGGAAAGTAGACACCCCAAGCTATTTGCTGAGAGGCATGGTGAGTATTTTGCAGCTCTCATTTGTTTTTGAAAATGAAGAAAGACCAGAAAAAAAAAATTTTTTTTTCTTTTTTCAATTTTCAAAACTTTGTGACAAAAAGTGAGGTCTGCAAAATACTCACTATACCTCTCAGCAAATAGCTTGGGGTGTCTACTTTCCAAAATGGGGTAATTTGGGGGGGGTTTGTGCCACCTGGGCATTCCATGGCCTCCGAAACTGTGATAGGCAGTGAAGAGTGAAATCAAAAATTTACGGCCTTAGAAAGCCTGAAGGCGGTGCTTGGTTTTCGGGGTCCCGTGCGCGGCTAGGCTCCCAAAAAGTCCCACACATGTGGTATCCCCGTACTCAGGAGAAGCAACAGAATTTATTTTGGGGTGTAATTTCACATATTCCCATGGCATGTTTGAGCAATATAACATTTAGTGACAACTTTGTGCAAAAAAAAAAAAAAAAAAAAAAAAATTTGTCTCTTTCCCGCTACTTGTGTCACAATATAAAATATTCCATGGACTCGACATGCCTCTCAGCAAATAGCTTGGGGTGTCTACTTTCCAAAATGGGGTCATTTGGGGGGGGTTTGAACTGTCCTGGCATTTTATGCACAACATTTAGAAGCTTATGTCACACATCACCCACTCTTCTAACCACTTGAAGACAAAGCCCTTTCTGACACTTTTTGATTACATGAAAAAATTATTTTTTTTTGCAAGAAAATTACTTTGAACCCCCCAAACATTATATATTATTTTAAAGCAAATGCCCTACAGATTAAAATGGTGGGTGTTTCATTTTTTTTTTTTCACACAGTATTTGCGCAGTGATTTTCAAACGCATTTTTTGGGGAAAAAACACACTTTTTTAAATTTTAATGCACTAAAACACACTATATTGCCCAAATGTTTGATGAAATAAAAAAGATGATCTTAGGCCGAGTACATGGATACCAAACATGACATGCTTTAAAATTGCGCACAAACGTGCAGTGGCAACAAAATTAATACATTTTTAAAAACCTTTAAAAGCCTTTACAGGTTACCACTTTAGATTTACAGAGGAGGTCTACTGCTAAAATTACTGCCCTCGATCTGACCTTCGCGGTGATACCTCACATGCATGGTGCAATTGCTGTTTACATTTGACGCCAGACCGCCGCTTGCGTTCGCCTTAGCGCGAGAGCAGGGGGGACAGGGGTGCTTTTTATTTATTTTATTTTTTTCTTTATTATTTTTTTGCTTTTTTATCTTATTTTTAAACTGTTCCTTTCATTTTTTTTTTTAAATCATTTTTATTGTTATCTCAGGGAATGTAAATATCCCCTATGATAGCAATAGGTAGTGACAGGTACTCTTTTTTGAAAAAATTGGGGTCTATTAGACCCTAGATCTCTCCTCTGCCCTCAAAGCATCTGACCACACCAAGATCGGTGTGATAAAATGCTCCCCCAATTTCCCAATGGCGCTATTTACATCCGGCGAAATCTAAGTCATAAAATGCTCGTAGCTTCCGGTTTCTTAGGCCATAGAGATGTTTGGAGCCACTCTGGTCTCTGATCAGCTCTATGGTCAGCTGGCTGAATCACCGGCTGCATTCTCAGGTTCCCTGTTGAGACAGGAGAGCCAGAGAAAAACACGGAAGACGGTGGGGGGGGGCATTCCCTCCCACTGCTTGTAAAAGCAGTCTAGTGGCTAATTAGCCGCTAGGATTGCTTTTACATGAAAGCCGACCGCTGGCTAAAAAGAATGATACCAAGATGATACCTAAACCTGCAGGCATCATTCTGGTATAACCACTCAAAGTCGTGAATGGCGTACCTGAAGACAAAAAAATGGTTAACAATAAAGCACAGTAAACGGTAAAGTATAAAAAATTGCATACCTGAAAAGCAAACATGATAAAACATAATAACAATAAAACATTGCAGAATAGAATACAGTAAAAAAGAGCAGAACAATAGAGAGAGAGAATAGAGAGAGAGAACAATAAAACGACAACTATTTTTTTTTATTTTTGTTTGTGTTTTTTTTTTTTTTTTATACTTTTTTTTTGTAACTGTAACTTTTATAACTGTAACCGCTTCCAGGTTCGGGTCTCTCAAAATGCGATGGCATCTTGGGAGACCCTGTGAAAGTGTGCCTAGTCTGTGCAATGCTGTACCCTACGCTAATACTCAACTAGTGAATGGTAGCGTTCAAAACATTCACCAATGCAAAGACCAGGATTGTCAGGACAGGAGGGACAATAATAGTGAGTGTCACGCCTATATCCGCGCTTGCTGCAGACACAACATCTTTTTTGGGGGGGTTCGTTGGGTAGGGGTACTTGGGAGGATATATAAATGCCTCTCATGCAGCCGACTGCATTTGGTTGGGGATGTGAATGGGGGAAGTACGGGCGCTGCAGAAGCGGTGGGTTCCCAATTAGGATTGGCGAATGCAGCAGGAAGGGCACTATGGGCACGACGGGCCTGTGTTTGTCTTTTTGGTGGCAGCGGGACACTACTTGTGCTTGCCACCTCACCAGCTTGAACTGCACTTATGGGACTCGCCACGTCACCAAGTGTTACTGCAGTGCTGGTTTGACTACGACCGGGGTGTACTAGGCCGCTGGTGCTTGCCAGTTCACCAAAACGCTACAAAAAAAAGTGACAGTGATCGATCGATACTGCACTTGGGTGGGCTGGACTGGGCTGGGCCGGGCGGAGGGGCAAAACGCAGGTGCTAGCAGGTATCTGGGCTGATCCCGCTAACACTGCGTTTTTGGGAACCCTAAACTGCTGGGGACGCCAGTATAGATCTGATCGGATCAGATATTGATGCGTTCAGATACTATACCACTAAGGGAGGTGTACGGTGCGTGTACGGTGCGTGCATGGGTGTTCGCGGTACTGGTGCTAATCTGACGCTGCCTAGGGCGACGCATATCACCGCCGGGCGATCAGGGGGCTAAACCTTTTTTCGGTAATAAACGGCGGGTGCCCTGACACTATAAAAAATAAACAAACTAACCAGCATCACCCGTAACGGTTATACGGTGATCAGTGGTAAAAGGGTTAACTAGGGGGCCATCAAGGGGTTAAAACATTTATTAGATAGTATATGGGGGTCCCTGTCGCTATAAAACACTGACGGCGAACCTAAATATTTACGTCCCTAACTAGCGTCACCAGCGACACTAATACAGCGATCAGAAAAATGATCGCTTAGCGACACTGGCGACAGGGGGTAATCAAGGGGTTAAAACTTTATTAGGGGGGGTAAGGGGGGTACCCTAGACCTACAGGGGGCTAAACTTTTATTTGGTAATAAACGGCGGGTGCCCTGACACTATAAAAAATAAACAAACTAACCAGCGTCACCCGTAACGGTTATATGGTGATCAGTGGTGAAAGGGTTAACTAGGGGGCAATCAAGGGGTTAAAACATTTATTCGGTAGTATATGGGGGTCCCTGTCGCTATAAAACACTGACGGCGAACCTAAATATTTACGTCCCTAACTAGCGTCACCAGCGACACTAATACAGCGATCAGAAAAATGATCGCTTAGCGACACTGGTGACGGGGGGTGATCAAGGGGTTAAAACTTTATTAGGGGGGGTAAGGGGGGTACCCTAGACCTACAGGGGGGTAACAGTCACTACCCTAACACTGCTAACTGTCACAAACTGACACTATGCAGTAATCAGGAAAAAAAAAAAAAAAAAAAAAAAAAACCTGCTTGGTGTCAGTTTGTGACGGGGGGGGGGGGGGTGATTGGGGGGGGATCGGGGGGCGATCGGGGGTGTAAGGTATGCCTGGCATGTTCTACTGTGTGTGTGTGAGTGTTGGTGCACTTACATGTCATCTCCCCTCTGCGCTGGAACGGAAACTCCCGAGCCGAGGAGAGATGACATCACATCCTCTGCCTCTGTGTACTATACAGAGGCAGGGGATGTTTCTCATTGGCTGGGAGCGATCGCGAGGGGGGGGGGCCACGATCGGATGGCCTCCCCCTCATCTCCCATCGCTTCCAACCAAATGCCGACCGCAGCTGGCACCGGGGGGGGGTCCGATCGGACCCCCCACCCGCGGGAAGGCAATCACGTTTCAGGTACGTGATTTTGCCTGCCCGTGCCGCTCTGCTCACGTATATAGGCGTGAGGCGGTCGGCAAGTGGTTAAAGTGTGTTCAGAGAGGGTTTTCTTGGTCACCTGCACAGCAGTGTCCAGAGGCCTGACAGTATCTTCTAGGGAGGCGATGTGATGGTCTGCAGCCTGAGCCTTTTCCCTGAGTTTCTGCATATCATGCTTCATGAATGAGAACTCCATCTTAAGTTCCCCAAAATAATCAGTTTGTTCTGATATCCCTATATGGCAGCCATTATCTGTATAAGGGATGGTTCATCTTCCTCCTCCACCCCCCTGCCAGCTCTGACCATGCGGTCATTTACTCTGTCCAGTGATCTCCCTCTCCTCTGTACATAAGCCCTCTCGGGTCTGGGACTCACCCGATCCGGTGGGGGAGACGCTGGTTGTGAATTCTCCACAGACCTCTGGAGTGGTGGCCATTTCTCTTCCTCCTGGTTTCCAGCTCCATTTTGAGAGCCCCATGCAAAGCGGTCCAGTCATTCTCCCGGTGTTTAGGGCCAGGGGGACCCATATTTGACCATCCTCTGAGGTTTTCCGGAGGTCCCAGCACACATCCCCAGCACTTCAGCTCTAAAAATCAGGTGCTGCTAACACAGGATCAGATAAGGATCACAAGCCTGCAGCTGGAGCTCTGTCCCTGCACTCCTCACATCCTGCGGGCCGGCTCTACCCCGATCACCTTCTAAATACCTTATTCTTTCTCCCCCATCAGCGGTCACATGACCACCTGTCGCTGTTTTTCTTCGATGTATGCACTACAGAGGGAGGTAAAGTGACTGCCCGGCAAACGTCAGAAGGAGATCTCGGCCCTTCCCTCCCTAGTACATACATCGGAGGAAGAGAGCGACAGGCAGTCATGTGACCACTGATTGGGGTGAAGAAATAAGGTATTTAGAAGATGAATTTTACAAAACCGCATACAGTATATACTACAGGTTATCCTAACAGAGGGGCTGGCAGTGATTGTGTGCACTGCCTTAACAACCCCTTTAACCGATTCAGCCCCGGAAGATTTTACCCCCTTCCTGACCAGAGTACCGGTACTTTTTGCTATTCGGCACTGCGTCGCTTTACCTGACAATCGCGCGGTTGTGCGATGTTGCACCCAAACAAAATTGATGTCCTTTTTTTTCTTTTGGTGGTATTTGATCACCTCTGCGATATTTACTTTTTACGCTATAAACAAAAAAAAGCATCAATTTTGAAAAAAACACATTTTTTTTTTACTTTTTGCTATAATAAATCTCCCCCAAAAATATATAAAAAACAATTTTTCCCTCAGTTTAGGCCGATATGTATTCTTCTACATATGTTTGGTAAAAAAAATCGCAATAAGCGTATATTGATTTGTTTTGCGCAAAAGTTATAGCGTCTACAAAATAGGGGATAGTTTTATGGCATTTTTATTATTAATTCTTTTTTTATTAGTAATGCCGGCGATCTGCGATTTTTCATGACTGCGACATTATGTAGGACATATCGGACACTTTTGACACTATTTTGGGACCATTGTCTTTTATACAGCGATCAGTGCTATAAAAATGCACTGATTGCTGTGTAAATGATACTGGCAGGGAAGGGGTTAACCACTAGGGGACGATGAAGGGATTATGTGTGTCCTAGGCAGTGATTCTAACTGTGGGGGGGGGATGGGCTACAACTCACACGACAACAATCACTGCTCTCAATGACAGGGAGCAGTGATCTCTGTCATGTCACAAGGCAGAACGGGGAAATGCCTTGTTTACATTTCCCCGTTCTGCGCCTCCATGATACGATCGCCGGTAGACTCTCAGACAACGAATCCGCGGGTCCCGCAGGCACGGTCCCGCTGTATGCGGCGGCCAAGCGCGCGCCCGCTAACCCCGCCAATTAAAGGGGGCATACAGGTACGCCCATTTGCCCACCACTGCCATTGTGCCGATGTATATTGGCGTACAGCGGTCGGCAAGTGGTTATGGAAGTAAATGTGTGGGGATCTTCTCAAAGTAAGTTTACAAAATTCAAGATTGTTTAGATTAATAGAAGTTGGCTAGAAATAAATGAATATACGAATGAACGATTATATGATTTTTGCCTTCTAAGTTTTGGACCAAATTTAATTAAAAAGAAATAAACAATTCTGCTAATATGTCTCTGTATAATTATCAGGATGAGGTGGGTGTAGTCTGGGGTGTAGCAAAAAAGATTGGAGGTGTTTAAGGCCCCAAGATTTGTGTGCCCATAGGCTCCTTTTATATAGATCTGGGCCAGGTCTGATGGGAAGCTCTACAGATTAAATTGCATTACCTACACAGCCAGCTATGCGTGTTATGTTGTTTTAAGTCTGTGCCTTTGTGTTAATGATTATAATTGCAAATAAAATCTGAAGTAATCAGTGTGTGCGCAGTGCCAGCAAAATGTACAATCTGAACTTCATTGTAGCTATAAAAACTTTTCTCATTGTAGCTACATTACATTTTGTGTTATTAGATTTATGAAAACCGGAGCCACAATGGAAATGTCTGTAAAAGCTTAAAGAATAAAATGTGATTTTTTTTTCTTTTAAAGAGAAAACCAGAACGTGTCACTGGATTTGTCTTTGCTGTTGCTTTAAAGGAGAACTCTAGAAAGTGTTACATAGCAACTTTTGGGGAGGTAAGTGTATTAAGTTACACTTTTATCTGTGGCGTCCTTTGCTGAGAGCACTGCTGCAAAATGTACGTTCTGTTGACAATTCACTCACTGATTGTAAGCTTCTGGTCAAAGGGGTAATGTATGAACTGAATAGGTTTTTCCCATAGAAGTCTATGGAGCAAACCAATTCTATTCAAATAACGCAGGAGACATGCAGCCAGTGGCTGGGATAACAGCAGTGTTTCCTAGAAAAGAACATTGCGAAGGTAAGTGTATATTGCAGATCACAATTACCTCCCAAAATTCTGCTGAATAAAGCTTTCTGCTGTTTAAAGTGAATCTGTTTTTCATAGTAATCAGATTCCTTCTTTCATATTGGTTATTTTAAACAGCCAAACAGCTCACTGATTTGCAGCCCCTTCTATTGTCAGAAATGGAAGGTTAGTCATAGGTCAACATGAAGCTGTTTCTTTTTTGTACACAACTATCTAAGCATGCAAGTAGATGTAAACCGACATACTAAAATATCTTGCTTTAAATCTGCAGCTTTCATTACTATCAAAAATCTGGCATAAAAATGCCATGCAGTTATCTTGGAAATACATGCATGTAGGCAGGAAGTGGCTGAAAATAAGCTGCAGGAGATCCAATGCACTGAGATGCTACCAAGCATTAAAAGGTTAGGTAAAAAATATATTTATGATACACAATGCTTTAACAGTTCAGTTAGGGTTTACATATTTTATTTTTTTTAAATAATTGTTACTGCAGATTTTACATTTGTTCTATTTTGTACTGGAATAATTATTTTAGTTGGGCCCCTTTCATTTGGGTGTTCTGTCAGTCCGTTTTTGACCTATTATTGGATTAAAGGCCATTTTCTAAATTAAAATAATGTTATACTCACCTGCTCTGTGCAATGGCATTGCACAGAGCGGCCCTGAACCTCCTCTTCTGGGGTCCCCCGCTGGCAATCTTGGTTTCTCCTTTTTTCCGTATGTATATGTGCACGCTTGCTCCTGAGCTGTGCTCCATGGACACACACAGTGCGGCTTAGCCCCACCCCCGCTTCCTCCTCACAGCATTTGATTGACAGCAGCAAGAGCCAATGTCTCCTGCCTGAGTCCTTGTGTGAAAAGTAAGATAAGAAAGAAAAGATCCAGCCGTGCACAGCGCTGGATCGATTGAGGAGTCAGCTATCCTCTGATGAAGCCATGTGATGCGTGGCACAATGCGTTAGAGCAGAGCTTGGTGATATAGGAGCTAAAACCGGAAGAAAGATGGGATTTTAGCTGTCATGAGCTGGAGGTTTTCCCTGAATGCCTTTACTGTTTTTGTGAAATCTGAGAGTCACCTATATCTATAAAAAAAAAAAATTGCTGGTCATTTTAACTACCACACTAGGGTGGTCCCTATGTGGTTTTGAGTACCCACAGTATCTAAGTCCACTCCTTTTCGAGTTTTAACCACTTAAAGACCAGACTTTTTCTGGCACTTTTTGTTTACATGAAACAGTTTTTTTTTTTTACTAGAAAATTACTTAGAATCCCCAAACATTATATATATTTTTTTAAAGCAGAGGTCCTAGAGAATACATTGGTGGGTTTTGCAATTTTTTATGTCACACGGTATTTGTGCAGCAGTTTTTTAAACACAATTTTTGAAAAAAAAAAAAACTTTTTTGAATTTTAATGCAAAAAAAAAAATAAAATAAAACAATACATAACCCAATTTTTTCTTGTAAAATATAAACATGTCAGGCTTTAAAACTACACATGCCCATGCAACAGGGACAAACGATGTACAATTTACTAACTATAGTGGATGCATTAAAAGCCTTTACAGGTTACCACTTTAGATTTACACAGGAGGTCTGGTGCTAGAATTACTTCCCATGATCTGACGTTCGCAGCGATACCTCACATGTGTGGGACAATCGCTGTTTACATGCACGTGGGACCAACCCGTGCATTCGCCTTTGTGCACAAGCCCGGGGGGGGGGGGGGGGCTGGACAGGGGCCCTTTAATTAATTAATTAAATTTTTTTTTACACTGTTGCTTTAATTTTTATTTTTATTTTTTTAATCACTTTTATTGCTGTCACAAGGAATGTAAACATCCTTTGTGACAGCAATAGGCACGTTACAAGTACTCTTTATGGAGGGATCTGGTATATTTACTTTGGTTAGTACCAGTGTGCAAGGGTATATTTGCTTTGGAAGAATTTATCACCATTAATGATGGGTTTCCTGCAATGTGGATGTTGCTGCATTATGTAAAACCATTTGTTTATTCTTTTGCATTTTAGAATGGGGTGCCTCGAGCTTGTGTATCATTTTAAAGGGTGCCTTGTCGGAAAATCCGATCGTGTGTACGGGGCATAACGGTTTCCTATTCTGTCAAAAACTAAAGGAAAACATATGGCTGTAGTTGACTTCATTTTTCATATATGGAAAGGTATTGTCATGTATATACAGTACATATCTATTTATCATACAGTATGGTACATAAATGGCTTGTGACATCATAGATGGAGATGGGGAAAGTATAGGTATAGTCCAGCCTGTTTCCCCCTGATAATCAGGAATTGCTTCCTCTAATTGTAGCTGCCAGTGCTTACAATAAAATATAGTCATTGGTTGGTTAAATATTATATAGAGACAAAGATCTATTTTGCGACTCATTCCTGGGCACATGAGCATTACCTACAAACGCCCAAAGAATTACACACATCGCCTAAAGGCATAGTCCACCTTTTGCAGAAATGAGATTAACGCATCCACATTATTTAAATAAAAAATGTGGGCGTGCTCGACAGTGAAAGGAAACAACAACTATCATACAATAAGTTAATAGTACCTCGCTTTCTATAGGATGTACTCCCTATATATTACTCCTATACTAGCTGAAAAGTTATCCCAGATTTGTAACGAGTTAACGGTACCTATCTATCTAAGGGATTTATTCCTTTCCATATTATCCATACCAGTGGTTCTCAACCTCAGTCCTCAAGTACCCTCAAGTCTCCAATGGGCCATGTTTTCAGGCAGGGGCGGCCCATCCATTAAGAGCGCAAGGGCGCCACCCCCTCTATCCATGCCACCCCCTATATGGTTAACGGATAGATTCATGCATAGCATGAATCTATCCACGGCGGCCGCGGCCACCCCCTATTCATGAGTCCAGCCCCTTTCAGGACAACGAACGCATGAATTACATCGGCGGGGTGTTATTTTGAAGCCCTGATTAGAGCCATAGGCTCTAATAGACTTCAAAATAGGGTGGACTCGGAGCGCAGAGCATTGCGCTCGGAGCCCACCCAGGTGTGTTAGAAAAGCAAATTAATATTTGCTTTTCTATCAATGAATCACATCTCCGTCAATCAGGAAGAGTAGTTCTGATATCCGTTACCCGATTGGCTGAAAGGTCAGGCGATCCTATTGGACACCTAGGAGGGCGGGAGGAGACGCATGGCGGAGAAGAGGACACAGGAGATGCTGCTAGATGCACGCCGCAGCCTAATCCCCTGCCCGATGTGCCCGTCGATCCCCGCCGCTGTGTGCACGCCGATCCCCGCTGCTGTGTGCCCTCTGATCCCTGCTGCTGTGTGCCCTCCGATCCCCGCTGCTGTGTGCCCCCAATCCTCACCACCAATGGGGTACGAGCTTGTGGACCAGCAGACAGCGGGGGGGGGGTGTTTTTGAGGTGCCAATGTTTTCAGATTTTCCTTTACTTTACACAGCTGCTTTAAATCAATATCAATGACATGGTATTGATAAGAGCTATTTTATCTAAGGGAAGTTCCAAAAACATAGTCCGTTGGGGGTACTTGAGGACTGAAGTTGAGAACCACTGATCTATACTAACCTTTGCCGGCACTTTGTTCCACACATTCAGACACACACACACAGCCCTGTGGGAGCCATGCAGGTCAGACACATAATGATGCACTACTCATCTTTATTTCTGGGATCAGTATTTTAAATACAGTATATTATAAGGATATGACCGGGCAATGTTTAAGACATTAAACCAATAAAAAAATGTCCACCCACAGCTTTTCACCATAGAAGGTCAGACCCACTTTCATGGGATTGTTATGGACATATATTTCTCAAACTTCTTAGCACATGTTAGTAATTAACATCTCTTAGAGTATATATCTGTAAATAATTTCACAATCTTAAAGTTAGTTTATATTATATTATCAGCATATTGTGGTTACATTCTCTCTGGAAGATTTACCCCCCCCCCCTTTATGACCAGGCCATTTTTTGCGATACAGCGCTGTGTTACTTTGACTGACAATTGCGTGGTCGTGCAATGCTGTACCCAAATAAAATTGATGTCCTTTTTTTCCCCACAAATAGTTTTCTTTTGGTGGTATTTGATCACTTCTGCGATTTTTATTATTTGCGCTATAAACAAAAAAAAGACCGACAATTTTGAAAGAAAAACCCTTTTTTACTTTCTGCTATAAAACACACCCAATAAAACATCAAATTTCTTCATCAGTTTAGGCCCATATTTATTCTGCTACGTGTTTTTGGTAAAAAAAAAATCCCAATAAGCGTATATTGATTGGTTTGCACAAAAGTTATAGCGTGTACAAACTATGGGATATTTTTATGGAATTTTTATTTATTTACTTATTTTACTAGTAATGGCGGCGATCAGAGACTTATAGCAGGACTGCGACATTGCGGCAGACAAATCAGACATTAAGTGAGTGCTTGTACTGTGGAAAGGCATAGATCTCTGTTCTCTTGTTTACATAGGCAGACCGCCGTTCTGCCTCTGTCAGCAATGATCAGCTGGTCGCCGGCGGCGCAGACCCATAAGTGCAGAATCACGTTCCTGTACGTGATTCTGCCTGTAGGAGCCGCCACCCCGCAGTACATGTATGTGGGGCGGTCGGCGAGCAGCTAAACATAAATTCTGAGCGTCTTGCCGAAACAGTTTATGGTTATATTTCTCACGTTCACATTCAGTATCTTAATATAACAAATTTGTCTTTTTCTATAAAAGCTACAAATCATTCTTTAAAGAAGCACTCTAAATTATTACAATAAAGCACAAAGTCAGGCCAATTTTAAGGGATGCTCCAGCAAGGTAGGTGCGATTGAGGGGGGGGGGGGGTTCAGTTTGAGAGTGGGGGATGGGGAATGTGAACATGTTTCATGCCCTGCCCTAAATATGATGTAACATGAACCATAGTCAGAAAGGTAAACTAAGCTTCTAACAAGTGAAGGGACACCTATAAATCCATTGGCACCTTTTTGCACAATACTATCTTGAGAAAAAGCTACAATGTATTCTAATGTAAAATGTAAAACGTTTTTACCTAGGCTCCAATTTACAATTTGCCCCCCATTCTTTTCAATGGCACTGTTCAAATCAGTGTGACTTAAAGTCGCAGCGACTTTGAAAAGGTGCCTGCACTACTTTCATGCTACATTTGATGCAACTTTGATCCATAGAATGTAAAGTTGCATCAAAGTCACACTCCAAAGCTGCACTGGCAATCGTTTGATTTTGGAGATGTGCTAATGCGAATGAAGCCTTACAGAAGCACACATTAAACTAACTATTATGTTCAGCGAAAAAGACCAAGAAGAGATGAAAATAGTCATATGGCTGAAAATAAAGATTGTTTTGGCACATATCACATGTATTGCAGATTATTCAATTCTGCCAATTGTTACTAAAATGAGTTTCCAGTTTCAAAGGTGTTTTTATGCACAATCATTTTTAATGTATATGAAAATGTAATCATTAAAAAAATCTCATATAGGCTTTAACATGTTAATCCATTATTTATTGTAAAAGAAGAATGGTAAAGTAAGAGTAAATGGAAAATTAAATGGAGTTTTAGTGCACTCATTTTCAGCCTGATATAGGGATTGCATGTTCAAAGTAATAATATAGAAAGTTCAATAGTTTAAGAGGGAGAGGTGATGACTAGTGGCGTGGCATTTTAAATAAAATGCGTACTTTGAAAGTAAAAGAAATAAGAAATAAATTTGGATGTTGAACTTCTATATGATGGATGCTACATTGGAAAGGTTCCGTGGTAATGGAAGCAGCGGATGGGTCTACAGTAACATTGCAGTTCTCGGCTTCCCTCTTCTGCTAAGCCTAAAAGTGTCCAACCGGGAACAACAAAAGTGTCTAATTTCCAACTGGGAAAATGCACAAACTGTGCAGCACCCC
Organism: Lithobates septentrionalis; assembly: GCA_037952835.1. Classification (NCBI taxonomy): domain Eukaryota; kingdom Metazoa; phylum Chordata; class Amphibia; order Anura; family Ranidae; genus Lithobates; species Lithobates septentrionalis. The sequence continues at coordinate 1,281,859 of JBBDGP010000002.1, read as the reverse complement.
CAGAGGCCGGAGGACTGATTGCCAGAATATAGAGCAGATTAGTGCATAGCATCTTGAATGAATGAAGTGCATTCATTGGGAAACTCAGGAGACACCTGGCTTTAAGGGGCCTCTCCCAGGTCTCCTGGTGGTTGAAGCAAATTGTTTTAGTCTATGTTTGATGATCTGCATCTACAACCTGCACTGGGGAGGAGGTGATGTAACCAAAAAGGAGGAAGTAGTTAAATAACAGGTTGGCAGAGAGCTCAGAAACGCAAGACTCGGCCTCCCTTATGCTCCGCATGTCCCTGCAGAGGTGGCACGTGGGGAACAGTGACAGGGGTTAGATGTATGCAGTAGCAGAGTTGTTGGGCAGCGGTGGGCTACTGGCTGTCAGAAAGGTGTAGTATGTGGTGTGTTGGGAGGCAGGATTGCAGTGGTAGGGGTGCTGAATGACAGGTAGATGCAATGTCAGGGTCCAGGGTTTCTCCCAGGCCCGAATGCAAGAGCTGTCTACTTATAAGCGTGCAGGGAGGCTTCTCCGACTAGGTGCCACCTGATATGGACCACATTGCCTGCTGATTGAAACTACAAGAAGCACAAGAGAGTTTAGTTAGAATGGGGAGGGGAGTCATTAAAGTTGTTTGAAGGTACATTCGGCCTTTAGGCCCCCTTTAGACCTATGCATGGCGGTAATGTGTGTTTCATCATGCAATACCTCAACGCAAAATAACACAGCCCTCAACACAGGTACAGTAGGTGCCAGCAGACCCGCACTGCAGCGCACCACAATGCAAGTGCCTCTTGATCCTCTTGTGCCTTAAGTTTTCTTACTGTGCATTGACAGTCTATTCTTGGTGAACTAGCAACAGGTGCAAAATACCACACATGAATATCTATGCAGTAACACACTGCAAAGGAATGACAATGGAAAGGGAGCCTTGACAGTTTGATATGTACTACTGGCCACGTGATGTGTGGAATATGAGGAGGGGGCTTCCCAATATGGCAGGCACTATGTGCTTTCCATATGTTTTAAGAAACTTCCAGCTCATGAAATCTGAGCTGCTTTATTATGTTTTAGATCTCAGCAGATATGTTTTAAAGCAGTTCAGAGTTTAAGAAGTTGGACACTTTTACTGTGAAAAGAATAGTCATGCTATATATGGAAAAACACATCTATAATTACCTTATGATTGATTTTAAAGGGTAAGGAAACTTTTAAACAGCATTTTCTGAACATTTTCTTACAAGCACCCTTAAATGCACTCGGCACTATTAAAGCTGAACTCAGGCCAGGAGAAACAGAATCTTATTTGCAAGTTACTAGCTTACCTTGTGCAGCAATACTGTTCCTTTTTTTTGGATGGTTTTTCACTAGTATTTCTCTCCCAACCAGTTCTATATGCCACTTATTTATTGTATCTTCCTGTTTGTGTGACTGGGTGCCGCTGTTTTCTCCCAAAGGAGAAATGGCTTTTAGGTGCGTTTCCTCCTCTGGATAGTTTCCGAAGTAGAGCAATGACATGCTTATATCATCACTCCTTATGTGGGCAGGTACCATCCCCACAGCACCGGATCACTACCTGCACACAGCCTTTAACTGGCAGCTGTGCTAATGACTGCTAGCTAGAGATGGGACGAACACCCCCCGCTTCAGGTTGGCACCAGGACATTTCGACTAGGCAAAAAGTTCTAGCGAACATGCAAACTCTTTTAAAGTCTATGGGACATAAACATGAACTATAAACTATAAATTTTATTATAGTTTATAGTAATAAAGAAAGTAAGGGTGCAGCAATTGTGCAGATTTTTTTTTATTGCTGCTGAAAAAAAAATAAAATAAAATAAATGTAAAATAAATGAAGAAAGGCAAAAAAAACAAAAAACAGTGGTGACGCAGAAGGAAGACCACCTGCGACTCAGAAGAAGGAACAGCAATTATGGAGACATTTTTTTGCTGCTGCTGGAAAAAAAGCACAAAAAAAAAAAAAAAAAAGAAAAGGGAACCACTGCTGATGCAGAAATAGGAACACCTGCGACGCAGAACGGGGGGACAGCAATTATGCCCTAAATATTCTTAGTGCTGCTGCACCACCAAAAAAAAGAAAAAAAGAAAAGTATACCACTGATGTGCTCACGCAGAAGGAACAACACCTGCGACACAGAAGGGGGAGTACTAATAATGCAGCAACAGAACCTGGTACTGCAAAAAAAAAAAAAAATAATAATGAAAAAAAATGGGATCAGTGGTGACACAGAAGTGTTATACACACCGCACTACACTGTATTATATACACTGCAATACACTGTACTATACACAATGCACTACACTATATTATATACTCTACACTACACTGTATTATATATTCTACACTGACCAACCGCACAATACACTAACTAACCTGCCTAATCTCCATTCATATACACTATACACGACCGCCATGCAGCCTTATAGAGTGTGGGCCGTGAACTAAGCCCCTGAGCCATGATTGGCCAAAGGCACCGTGCCTTTGGCCAATCATGGCTCTGACAGCACATCGCTCTGTAATTGGCCAAAGCATACAGGTCAGGTGCATGCTTTGGCCAATCAGCAGGCTTCAATGCACTGCGATCTCACAGTGCATTATGGGGTGCTTGTCAGCGGGTGAACATTCCACGAGCGCCCCATTAGTTTGTTTGTTCTACGAACAAACGAACACCCGATATATCGAGTCCATCCCTCCTGCTCACTAAGTTAGTACAATATTGTACTTCATAGTCAGTGCATTCCCATAGACAGGATATGTATTTCCTATTTGTCTTCAAGAAGCACGTTGGATGTGATGTGTGCCACCTGCCTAAAACCTTCCCCCTTCCTAGAGCCCAGGCACAAAAAACTTTATTGAAGGAGCAGATGACATCACATAGGAGAAAAACCATTAGGAAATCCAAAAATAAAGCAGCCCATACATTAATAATTTTTTTTATTCAATTAGCGGGTTGAACAGAAAAAAAAATGTTCTGATTCCCCAATCCACACATTTGATGTGCATAGGGAATCACTCCTGCTGTACTATTGTGTTCTGACTCCCCACCAGCACTGATTGTTCAGGAAAAACCTGACAGGCTGGTTGTACAGAAATCGCTTGGTAGATTTAAAAGAGAGTTTTTGTGCCCAGAGTTCAGCTTTAACAGAACAAAGTAATAAAGTACATGCAGTATATAGTTTTATAGGACAAGCAAGGATTCTTTTTGTTTTATTGTTGCAAAGAATATATCATTTTTTTTAATACAATCCATAGACAAAATATCACAAAACAAAAAAATGCTATTTTTTTGTCTACCTTGACTATAATGCAACAATAAAAAAAAATGAACTAAATAAATAAATGAAAAAACAAACAAACATGGCCAATATAATGGAAATAAAACCAAAAAAGAAGGGAAGAAGGGGAAGAATGAGTTAAATAGGGCAAACTAACAGCTAATAAAACACTTTTTTTACCTGTCAAGTTACTATAACCAGGGCTTTTTTTCAGCAGGAACGTGGGGGAACGCAGTTCCGGCACCTATAGCACTGAGTGTATGCAATAGTAAGGGGTGCTGGGGTGTGATGGAGGGGCTACTGATGCTCGTTGCTGGGGGATCTATTCTAGATGGAGGGGATCTATTTTTGCAGGGGGGTCTATTGTTGCTTGTGGGGACCTATTGTTGCTGGGGCTGGGTCTTATATTACTTGGGGGTCAGTTATTGCTGGGAGAGATCTACTGTTGAGGGATGGGTCTATTGTTGCTGGCTGCTGGAGAGTCTATTGATGCTGGCCGTGGGGAGATCTGTTGTTGCTGCTGGGGGACATTCTGTTTCAGTTCAGTTTCATTCTGTTGTTTGGGGGGGGGGGCTATTGTTGCTGGAGTGGGCTCTATTGTTACTGGCTACAGTGGACATATATTACTGCTTTTTCTGTTATCATTAACACATTCCATACAAATTACTGATCAGCACAAAATACTTGGTTCTGTATTCTCTAAAAGGGCAGTATGGGAGGTGTGTAGGGGGTAGAACCAAGAAACAGTGCTCGGGGGTGGGTAGGGGCGGAGAAAAGGAGGAGTTCCTGCACCTTTTCTCTGAGAAAAAAGCTCTGACTATAACTGACATAATTTGCAGATGGAAATTCATTCCTTTAATCTGCAGATGAGTGAATATAAGTAATTACAAATTAATGCTACTTTTGTATATCTCCAATTTGAATAGTGTTGATGAATGCTGCGTCGGATGGCCCGTTTTGGCAGCAGCTTCTACCACATCTAATAAGCTAACGAAATTAAACTGCATGGTTACCAGTGCCTACCTTTTTGACAGTGCACCTCCCACTGTCTTCCTCTCTCTTTTTTTTCTACCACATCTGTATTTACCCAAATTCCCCGCTTTCATTTTGAGAGCCAGAAATTGTCGACAAGTGCAAACAAAGTGAAAGTGGGGTGGAAAGACAGGGCGTACTACACACACCCAGTGTGCCTCGATGAAGATTTTTGGGTGTGTGCAGCACACCCAGTGTTCACAAGTAGTCAAAAGGACACTGGGGGTTATTTATGAAAGGCAAATCCACTTTGCACTACTAGTGCAAACTACAAGTGCAAAGTGCATTTGGAAGTGCAGTCGCTGTAAATCTGAGGGGTAGATCTGAAATGAGGGGAAGCTCTGCTGATTTTATCATCCAATCATGTGCAAGCTAAAATGCTGTTTTTTATTTTCCTTGCATGTCCCCCTCGGATGTACAGTGACTGCACTTCCAAGTGCACTTTCAGTGCAATTTCAAGTGCACTTTGCACTTGTAGTTTGCAATTGTAGTGCAAAGTGGATTTGCCTTTCGTAAATAACCCCCATTGTCACTTTGCCCATGCAGGTGACATAGGCAGAAGGTGTAGAGGGAAATATATTTGGGATTGAAGTTGAAAAAGTATGTGCCCGCTGTGGGATAAAATCAAAGAGAAGCTGTAAATATGTAGGCCTACTGCTGAAAAAATCTAGAAAACATAAACAGAAAGATAAGACAAAGATCAGTATTCTTACAAAGAAAGTTTTGTTTTTTTCGGGCCAGAAATTGCACTGTTGAGATTTACAGTTCAGATACTACAGAAAAAGCCTTTCAAGCCCAACTATAGCCTAAACATTTGTTTTATTAAGCTTTGGATAGTGTAGGAAAGTGTTGCAGCCTCTGTCATATTTTTGTTGCCTAAATTTGGCCATAGATGGATCGAAATTTGGACAGTTCAGCAAGGACAGGCCAAAATTCAATCCGTCTGGTTGCACAGAAGGTGACCTCTCGATGATCAACTTCTGTACAACCAGCCTGTTTGAAAAATGTTGCTCGATCTGATCAGTGCCGCCGACGATAGCAGGCAATGCTGCTGAGTGTATGCTGACCTGCTTTTTGAAAAAAAAGAAAACAAATCATACCTGCCTTAAGTGTTCCTGTTGGGGAGGTTTCCCCTCGCTTCCTGTCCTGGAAAACACAGAGCAGAGACAGCAATAAAAATGCTGACAGAGGTTCCAACAGGGTGTGTTCATGAGGTTTTGTTGACAGAGATGTATATCTTCAATAAAAATATATATATAATTCGTTATTTTAGTGAAATAATTGTTACCTCAAACATAGAAGTATAACCACGCATCATGGGGCCCCATAGCAAAATTTATAGGAGGCCCTCCAGCTAACTTTCTCTGTGCCAACTGCAGTGTCAACTGGGACCATACCTATCATGGATCTTAACATAAGGAATGCCTAAAGGATCGGCTGTTGGTGAGCTTTCAGCCAAGTCAGAATACTACTAGTGAACAGTACCTTTGGATAAAAGTTACAGTAGTAGTAACAATAAAAATAACCATTGTGATATTTTATATTATGGCAAAATGTTTAATGCTGATGCACACAATTTCTCTATAACAGTGGGCTCCAAACTGCGGCCCAGGGTGCCGGATACCACCCTTTGGTTGCTTTTATCCAGCCCTTGGGGCATTATTTCTCCTACAGTCAGCAACAGTGGGGCATAGTTCCTGCCAATGCCACTGACAATGGGGCACTATTCCTCTTATTGACACCACTCATGGGGAACTATTCCTCCCATTGATACCATTGAAGTTGCACTATTCCATCTCTTGACACCACTGATGAGGCACTATTTCTCCTATTGACACCAATGATGGGGCACTATTACCCCCCCTAATACCTAATAATTATGTGATATTGTTTACTCCCATTGACGACAGGACATTTTTTACTCCCACTGGCCACAGTGCATCCCCCCCAAAACTTTGGAGGACAGTAAACTGGCCCTTTGTTTAGAAAGTTTGGAGACCCTTGCTCTATAACCCTAACTTCTTTAACCACCTCAGTACTGACAGGTTTCACCCCCTTCATTACCAGGCCATTGCCAAGCCAATTTTCACTTTTCTGCACTGTGATACTTTACTGACAATTATTCAGTAATGCAACAGTGTACCCAATTTAATTTTATATCATTTTTTCAAACAGATTGAGCTTTTGCTTGGTCATATTTAATAACCAATTAGGTTTTTATTTTTTACCACGTAGAGAAAAAAAATGCCTTTGTTTTGAAATATTGCAAATAAAAATGCCAGGAAAGTATGAAAATCCATGAAATGACCACCTTTTGGTAAGTAGGCACCCTAAAGTGATCTAATTTTTTGCCACCATATTTTTGGAAATAAAGAACCATGCTGGTACTGAGGGGGTTAAACATGGAACTTAGTAATGGTGCACTAGATACATTATTGTACAGGTCATACACAGATGGGGGAGGAAGTGAAGGGGTTTATTGCACAGGCCACATACAGCGGGACAGCCAATGATATTGTCATGAATCTACAGTAATGTTTCATGCTCTGACTGTCTGTCAGGAAGGGGGCATGCCAGCAACCAAGATGGAAGCCTTCAATTCCTGTAAGGAGAATGCCGTGGGTGCGCCGGCGCGCACGTGCGCGCATGCGCTGGCGCCTTGTGACAGTTCATGGCACCAAATAGGCTATTTAAACTGGATCAGCACCCAGGTTCAATGCTGTGTGCTCTACAGTGTTCCCCATGTGTTCCTGCAATCCGTTGCCTGATACCTGTTCCAGTTGTTTGACCCAGCTTGTTCCTGACGCTCCCTGCCTTCTGCCTGCATCCGGCCCCGGCTTGTCTCTGACTCTGCACCTGCCTGCTCCTTCTGCTACTTCGCTGCCGGCCTGTTACCGATCTGGCCTGTACCCTGACTCTGCTCCAGCCTCTGCATCTGTTGCTGACTTGCCTGCCTGTGTATGACCCAGCCTGCCTGTACCTGCCTCTTTTCCAGCCCTGTGGGAGCATCCATCCCACCTGCAGCTGCATCTGCTTCTCAGCCTCCGCTGTTCCTGGTCTTCCGCTGTGTCGGCGTTCCTCCACAATCCCGCTGGAAGTTCCAGTTCAGCTCTGCTGTCAGCGATCCTGCCAGGCACTCGTGCGACTCTGCACTCTTCTGCCTCCTGTCTGCTCTACCAGGGGCCTCGAGTCAGAGTTGTAAGAGAGGTCGTCCTCTGCATATCAGGCTCAACCACCAGGTACATGACACTGTCTGCTTACCTCTCTGGTCTGTGTATCAGCTTTAGGGGCCGTGCTCTCCCACCTGTGTTTTAAGTAATCTTCTCTCAGCATGGCTCCACCCCAGCCTCTAACAGGAAACACTATTTAACCCCATGCACTGCAAGCCAGCCTTGCCCAAACAACAATTGTAAAGGCTTCCCTGGGTGATTCTTGCTGTGTGCGCTACGTTTAATTATCATGTACCGACTTTGGCTCGTCCTTCTGACCATTCCGGTCTGCTTGTTGCCCTGACCTTTGGCTTGTCCTCCTGACTATGTTGCCTGGACTGCTGCTTTCTCTCCATCCACCAGAGCCAGCCATGAGCGTGAGCTGGGAGACCCTGTGGGCCGGGACCTGGAGTCAGTTGCAGCCAAGTCCATCCTCACTATCAGAGGCCCTGGTGAAAACCTGCTCGCTCTTAGACTCTGGGCCCTTTGGAATCTCATGCTCTAGCTCTGTGTCCAGGACCATGGCTGCGTCCCTGTGTAGCTGCTTCTCCGAACCATCAACCCTCAGCAGTCAGCTGTTGGATCCTCAACCTCTGTGGTGCACTCCTAGTCACTTGGTCCCGCAGGTGACCTGACAGTTTGCTCGGGCCATGGACCCGGCTGATGTGCCTCCACCCGCCGATGATCAGCTGCAGGGTATAGTCCACAGACTCGAGACCCAGGGATATAATCAGACCCAGGTGATGCGATTGCTTCAGGATTTGGCCTCCCGCTTTGAACAGCTTCAGGCCTCCTTTGGACCCCCGGTTCAACAGCCTCAATCGCAATCTGCTACTGTACCTATTCCGGTCACAGTTGCAGCCTCAAATTCTTTGCATTCACCAGCTCCATCCCATTACTCTGGGGACTCCAAGGCCTGCAGGGGGTTGCTTAGGCAGTGCACCATTCCTTTTTGAACTCCAGCCCCAAAACTTCCTGTCTGATCGGGCAAAGGTAGCCTATGTTATTTCCCTCCTGTCTGGCGAGGCTTTAGCCTGGGCTGCCCGTCTGTGGGAGAAGAATGATCCAGCAGTTTCTAGCCTGTCTAACTTCTTGAAACACTTTCAGAATATCTTCGAGGAACCCGGGCCATGTCTCTTCAGCGGCCAGCGCCCTTTTAAGTCTCCGCCAAGAGTCTACTTCAGTGGGACAGTATGCTCTTCATTTTTGTATACTACCTGCTGAGCTGAGCTGGAATAATGAGGCCTAAGTTGCAACTTTTTTACATGGCCTTGCTGACAGTGAAGGATGAATTAGCAAGAAAAATCATCCTTCATCGTCTCATCTCCTTCTTTCTGTGTTCCTCCATGTTGGCGCTTCCTCTTATTCGATCTCTGAATATCTGGATTTCGGAGCCCCCAGCAACTTTATGGACTGAGGAACTGCATCTTCTAGGAAACTTTGCCTTTTGCCGCTCACCACTCCGCTGGTGGTCTCTGCAATTGATGGCACTGTTCTTCCAGAGGGCCCTATCCACTTCCAGACCCTTCCTATTTAGATGTCGGTAGGGGTACTCCACAAGGGGTGGATATCCTTCCTTATCCTACCTAAGGCCTCAACCCCTATCATATTGGGCCTTCCTTGGTTACAGCTCCATTCTCCACATGTTGACTGGACTTCTGAGCAGATCCTGTCTTGGGGTTATTTTTGTTACTTGTCCTGCCTACTCAAGATTGCCCCAAAGGTGAGACTTCCTGTTGTCAGCACACCAGTATCTTCTGCTCTTTTTGCTACATATAGCAATTTTTGGAATGTGTTCTACCAAAAATCAGCTGAGGTGCTTCCTCCTCACAGGTCCTTTGACTGTGCTATTGACCTTGTTTCCACAGCAACTCTGCCCAGGGGCCGTCCCTACTCACTGTCCATCCCAGAGACCCAGGCCATATCAGAATATGTTGCTGAAAATCTAGAAAAAGGATTCATCTGGAAATCCTCATCGCCTGCAGGAGCAGTGTTCTTTTTAGTTGCTAAGAAAGATGGTACTTTAAGACCCTGCATTGACTATCAAGGCTTAAACGCGCTGACAATCAAAAATCAATACCCCTTACCCTTAATATCTGAACTGTTCGACAGATTGAAAGGTGCCTCCATTTTTAATAAGCTGGATTTCAGGGGTGCATACAATCTGATCCGGACACGGGAAGGTGATGAATGGAAAACTGCATTTAACATCTATCTGGATGACATTCTCATCTTTTCTGAAAACCTGGTTGTTCACAGAAACCATGTGCGGAGTGTACTCCAGTGCCTTGGAGAGAATAATCTGTACGCCAAGTTGGAAAAGTGTTCTTTTGAATGTTCTGAGGTCCTGTTTTTAGGCTGCTTTGTCTCTAGTTTGGGTTTTCATATGGATCCTGGAAAGGTCTCGACCATTACTAACTGGCCTTTCCCTGCCAGCCTCAAGGCGACACAACACTTTCTGGGGTTCACAAATTATTACAGGCAGTTTATGAGGAATTGCTTTTCCATTGCTGCGCCTATTATCGTCTTGACCAAGAAGGGTGCGAATGCCAAGGAGTTGCCTTCAGGAGCTGTCTCTGCATTTCATGAGTTAAAACAGGCCTTTGTTTCTGGACCTCTCTTGAGGAGACCTAATCCTGGGGATCCATTTTTTATTGAAGTGGACGATTCTTCGATTGGGGTGGGAGCTGTGCTTCTTCAATCCTTTGAGGAAAAATTTCAACCATGTGCGTTTTTCTCCCAAAGATTTTCTCAGGCAGAGAAAAATTACGCTATTGGCGATCGGGAACTTCTTGCAATTAAACTGGCATTAGAAGAGTAGCGTCATCTCTTGGAGGGTTCCTCTCACTCCATAACAATTTTCACTGATCATAAAAATCTGCAGTACTTACAGAATGCAAAATGACTGAATCCCAGACAGGCCAGATGGAGTATTTTCTTTTCCTGTTTTAATTTCATACAAACCTGGTTCCTGCAACAGTCGTGCTGATGCACTCTCTAGGTCATTTGACACCCTGGATGAGAAGCCCACCTCTGAAGCAGAGCTGATCACTTCCAGCTCATGCATTCTCGCCCATTCTTCCACCCTGGAGTCAAAAATTCTTCCTGGCAAGACCTTGTCCCCACTGAGCTAAGAGCTAGGATCCTAAGGGCCAGTGCCCTTTTAAGTCTCTGCCAAGAGTCTGCTTCAGTGGGACAGTATGCTTTTCATTTTTGTATACTACCTGCTGAGCTGAGCTGGAATAATGAGGCCTTAGTTGCAACTTGGCGGAGGAAAGAGCCACACCGGAGCCACTGCTTCCCACTCCAGCAGAGGAGAAGGAGAGCCCTGACAGCCACCACTCCAGCAGAGGAAGAGGAGAGCCCCGCCAGCCGCCACTCCAGGAGAGGAGAGCCCCGCCAGCCGCCACTCCAGGAGAGGAGAGCCCCGCCAGCCGCCACTCCAGGAGAGAAGGAGGAGAGCCCCACCACAGAGTGTGCTGTATACCCTAATCTGTGAGGCTGTACTTTATACCCTGAGCTGTATACCCTAATATGTGAGGATGTGCTGTATTCCCTGAGCTGTATACTCTAATCTGTGAGATTACGCTGTATACCCTTAGCTGTATACCCTAATCTGTGAGGCTGAGCTGTATACCCTTAGCTGTATACCCTAATCTGTGAGGCTGAGCTGTATACCCTAATCTGTGAGGCTGAGCTGTATACCCTAATCTGTGAGGCTGAGCTGTATACCCTAATCTGTGAGGCATAGCTGTATACCCTGAGCTGTATACCCCAATCTGTGAGGCTAAGCTGTATACCCTGAGCTGTATACCCTAATCTGTGAGGCTGAGCTGTATACCCTAATCTATGAGGCTGAGCTGTATACCCTGAGCTGTATACCCTAATCTGTGAGGCTGAGTTGTATACCCTGAACTGTATACCCTGAGCTGTGATGCTGAGCTGTATACCCTAAGCTGTGAGGCTAAGTTGTATACTCTGAGCTGTATAACCTGATCTGTGGGGCTAAGCTGTATACCCTGATCCGTGAGGCTGAGCTGAATACCCTGATCTGTGAGGCTGAGCTGAATACCCTGATCTGTGAGGCTGAGCTGTATACCCTGATCTGTGAGGCTGAGCTGTATACCCTGATCTGTGGGGCTGAGCTATATACTCTGTCCTGTGATGCTGGGGCTGTATACTCTCCTGTGATGCTGGGGCTGTATACTCCTGACACTATGGGTGGAATACAGGGGACAGAGTGGGTGGATTCTATAGGGGTGTGGCTTATGAGACGTGGGAGGGGTCAAAAAGGAAGGGCTGTGTCTGGCGCCCCCCGATCCCAAAACTTTACCAGCCGCCACTGATAGGTGCTAAGCACTTATATTATAAGTTATTGATATTGATAGATATTGACCTAATATGGCCATTGTAAAAAATAAAAGCCTCATGTGCCTTAAAAAAGTATTAGGTAGGAAAATGAATCATAGAGTTAGGCTAAGGTCAAAATTTCAAGATATTAAAAGACTGATACTGACGCAAACCAAAGCACCTATAGTGTTATTGCACGTTCTGATGCGTTTTATGTGCATTTAAAGCACGTAAAAAAAAATGCACCCCGGACGCCCTCCAAGTATTTTGTCTGTTGTGTCACTGGTAGATAAATGCTTGTGAAACATGCTGTAAAAGTGGCGTAAATAAAACTGTAAATGCTAGAGGTGTGTTTATGGCTCATTCCCATAAACCTGAATGGAGGGAGTTGACAAGCTTCAACCGCTTCCAGAAGCACCATGTAGCTTCATCTTTGCCACACAGCGACACAGACGCTACATGTTTTTCAAATGTAAACAGCTCTGTCTGCTGTCCATGTTATGCATTGTAGGCTGTTTTGCTAGCCATTCCGGGAACTGCAAAAATGCGCCCCCAAATGTCTGTTTCTAATGCCAGTGTGAACAGGGCCTTAATCTCAAGTTAACTGATAAGCAAACTGATGTTGCTAAACTTGGTCCTGACACCTAGATATTAATGACCTCTGGTAAAGAAAGGATTAGGCCCCATTCACACCTCGTGTTCCCGCTCACGATTTTGTGTGGGTGATTTTCACGTGATTCTACATGATGCACATAGGGCAGCCTATTTACTTCAATGGGCAGCCATATGCGCATATGTTGCCCAAAAAAGCTCCTTCTCCTTTTTGGGGCGACAAGCTTCACACGATTTTAAAACGTGTGTTTTGCTGTGATAGCCGCAACACAATCGTGGCAAAATTGCACCAGGTTTTGGAGGTTCCTTTTAGAATGAATGGCACCCAAATGCCCTTTGCATGGTTTGCAGCAATTGCCATGTGTTTTGGAATAGTAGGAAGAATTACTCGCAATTCCAAATCACCAAGTGTGAACTGGGCCTTAAGGTAACTTCTGAAATACTAACTCAAAATGTGTCCTCACCTGCCCTCACTTGGAAATGCACTCTACTTTCCCTTTAAGAGTGATTTCCTTATACAAAATCAGCCCAAAGGATTTTTCCTTTGCTTGTTTAGTAACTACCCTTGTATACATTTGTGAATGAATCAAGGTATTGGGCAAAGGGAAGCCACATTGAAACCCGTGTTCTAGTACTGGAAGTAAACAGACAGACAATAGGGAGTGTGTTAGGCCTCACATGTACTCTAAAGTACATTAATCTGACACTGAAAGGACAATAGAGCTAAAACAATACTTCTATAGTCCCTCCGCACTGGCAGAATGGAGACCCTGCACTGACTGCCACAAGCTGAACTAAAGACCTAGTGTTCAAAGATTCCTGGCGCTTCTTACAATAACTGTTACTTACCTTGCAGGCCAATTACCAGAACCTACAGCGATTCAACTCCTGCTGCAACTACACCAAAGCTCAGCCTGCTCCTGTTTTCTCAGAGCAGTCTCTTAAAGCTGAATTCCAGGTATGGATTTTATTGCATTCTTACATTGGCCCAGCTTGGACCAAAGTAAACATGCATGTTTTATACCTGTGGCATCCATGTAGAAGCTGGAAATCACCTTCCATTTTTCTTAGTGAATGCAATGCATTATCTGATTGGACGTGGTGGAGATTGTAATATCACTGCCCTGCCCCTCCACCATCCAGTCAGAGAATCTCTTATGTTCATTGAAAAAAAAATGCTTTGCATTCTGTGAATGGTGCCTGTGCCAAGTGAGCGACAAACTGTTGTTACTATGCAGCAAGGTAGCTGCTTGGCATAGAACCCTTAAGACAGCGACAATTACTGTAGTAGCAGCGACATTCACTCTTTAAATACAGTACACTACTGAATGGTGTAATTGTGAAGTTCTAAGAGGTGTTTACTAAAGGAGAGTATTGAGGGTCAAATAACGATTCCTGATAAACTTTGGCTTGTAGCAGTAGGACCCGGTTCACACTGCCACGACTTCGAAGTCATGCAAAAACCCAACATCCCAGCGCGACATCGGCATGACTTGCATAGGACTTCTTTAACAGAAGTCAATGCAAGTTGTGCTGAAGTCGGACCAAAAGTAGTGCAGGAACCTTTTTCTAAGTCGGAGCGACTCAAGGCACTCCTATTAGAACGGTTCCATTACACCTAATGGGGTGCGACTTGTGTGATGCGACGTGCTCTCAATGTCGGAGCGCATTTCGCACCAGTGTGAACCAGGCCTTAAAGTGTTACTAAACCCATAACGTGCATTCACTATATCTGGTCTCTCGCTGTACACACAACAGGGAAATGCAATTATTTTAGTAAATATAAACTGATAAATACCTTTTCTTATCAGCAGTATATGGCAGCCTTGTGACTTCTATCAGTTTCTAGTAAAGCTAGTAGTAAAACTAGTGATCCTGCCTGGACAGTGCTGATTGGCCCTGTGTCGATCACATGCACCCTCCCAAGAAAAAAAAAAACTCTCTAGCAATACACACGAAACTAAGCATGTGCAACCCTTCCCCTGGCTCTGTAAATATCAGGTTATTTTTTGGAGACAGTGGAAAAAGAGGAGGATCAAACAGCCTTTATACACGATGCAAATGATTAACCCCTTAGGTTCCACAGTGAGTATAACAAGCATGCTTTACTGCATATACAGACGGATTTTACTGTTGTGGGTTTAGTAACACTTTAAGCTGGCCATACATGGCTCAAATTTTGACTGATTCCTGAGGGTGGCCCAATCAGCATTGCCCGGCCCCACAAACTCGACTGAAAAGTCCAAGCATCCAGGTGGTAAATTGCTGGAAAACAGTGATTGCAGCCAATCAATTACAGCAAAGGAGGAATGGATGGAGGAATCTAGCTGTGTATGCATGGCTAGCCTAAAACAGCAATTTGTGTGAAAAGAAATGACTATTTTAGGCTTATCAGACAGGCAGCTTTGCTGCTAGCGATCCTGCTGATGGCAACTTGTTGACATCGCCAGTGGCAGGAATGCTAAGAGGCTGCCTGTTTGTCCTTATGAAATTGTTTCCTCTGTAGCTGAGGCAACTAGATGTTGTTCCCATCGCAAGGGACCGAGATTCAGCAGTATTCGGGTCAGTGACAGAGTTACATATTGCTACAAAAGGAGTGCATACTTACTATGTAGCCAAACAGCTCTGGGCCCTATGGCATGGTTTGCTATGACTATAGGTACATTCATGTCCCTCAATGTGAATCGAAGTGGCTGGAATTCGCAGGGCATTAGATAGGAGAACTTGTCAAAGGAATGAGACCAGACTTGAGAGCTTGTATTATGGTCATACATTATACAATTTTCTTGTACAAATTTCCATTAGATTTACTAAAACCATATAAGTTGAGGTCAAACCTAAACACTTTTGATTTGTATGCAATCACGCAGGCCCTTGCACTACATCGTTGAAGGTAAATGTAAAGGAAATTGAATAAGAAAATAAAACTTTTGTTTTGTTTTGATTATAGTGGAGAGAGATGAGTACATCTGTCAGGTATTTATTGCTGTTCATGCCCCAATTAGGGAATTGACCCTATTTGTCCTGATTACCATAATCACTGAGTGACTGAGTGAAAGTGAAAGAAAATCCCCAATTTTGGTTTGTCAGCAGAAAAGGTATAGATGGGAAATCTTCCAGGTGGGGACATTGGTGAGAATCAGGGATTCCCTCGCTTTGCAGGGATTTCCTCTCACTTCCTGTTTTGGATATGGGACACTTAGGCTTGGCCATACATGGATTGAAATTTGGCTGGTGCAGCAGGGACCTGATGAATTTCGATCCAAATATGGACACTCTGGTTGTACAGAAATTGCTCTACCAATCAACTTCTGTACAACCGCCCTGTCCGATTTTCCCCACTTGATCAGCACTGCTGGCAAAAGCCTGCAATGCTGATCTGTGTATTCTGATGGTGGGGAAATCTGGATGGGGGAATCATCCCTGCTGAACTATTGTATTCTGACAGAAGGGAGGATTCCCCCATCCACCTCAAACGTTTGGATGGGGGAATCGAGTAAATTTTCGTTCAACCCGCTGGTTGAATGAAAAAAAAAAGATTAATCTATGGGCTATCTTAGTGAAAGGGAAAGCTTCTCAATTGGACAGAGAGGACAAAAAAAAGCAACAGGGGTTATAACCCTCCCGTACTCTATCCAAAATGAAAAAAAAAAAGTTTAGTAGTTAGTTCTGCTTTGAATGACTGTCAATCCTGTCTAGGACAGTCCAGTAATGACTGTCTAGCATCTGTCATAAACTGACTAAATATTTGGCCCTTGTTTTGTCTCTATCCTCCTTTGCCATAAGCAGTAATATTATTTATGTATCATTTATTTATTAGAGGTACTTACTATATATAGCACCACCAATTTACGCAGCGCTTTACATATAGGCCCCTTTCACACGGGCAGACCAATCAGGTCCGCCTGTCAGTTTTTTAGGTGGACCCGATGGGACCATCCATTGTGTCAACGGACAAGTATGCGCAAACAACCGCCGACATCTGATCTGATCCTGTCCGCTAAACACAGATGGATGGGGCATCCGTTTCCCCTCTGTCTGGTGGATCGGATGACCGCCTGTCCATTTACATCCGACTACCCATAAATGAGAGTGGGCTGTGTCCTTGTCCGCTCTACATAAGGAGAGTGGACATGGACCTGTCATCCACCTGCTCAGCGGGGTTCAGCAGAGAGATCCCTCACTGAACAGGCAGATCTGCTGGTGGAGAGTGCCAGTGTGAAAGAGGCCTTACTATATATTGTACATTCACATCAGTCACTGCCCACATGGAGCTTACAGTCTAAAGTCTCTAACTCACATTCATACATACACATACCAAGACCAATTTAGACAGGAGCCAATTAACCTACCAGCATGCTTTTGGAGTGTGGGAGGAAACCGGAGCGCCCAGAGGAAACCCACGCAGACACAAGGAGAACATGCAAACTACAGGCAGGTAATATTTTTATTAATATTACTACTAATAATAATAAAAATCTTTTGATGAAAGCAAACCTGCAGATGCTGTCTTGATTAGTTTGAATGTCATTTAAGGTGATGCTCCAGTTTTTGAACTTTGCTAATGTTTTCCATAAATTTTTTGTAACACATAGCACACGGCACAGACAAGATGTGTTAAGCTGTCAATGATGGATTTCATTAGCCATCTGTCATTGCAGTGGCATAAAATTTGTCACATTTGAACATTTAGGGACCTGGCATGTCAAAGATGTTCTGCATCATAAACAGCTATTTTCCCTCTGCTTTGTTGTTTTAAAAAAAGATGCCAAAGTTAGCAATGCTCAGAGTGGGGACTGGGGGAGAAGGGTGGTGGTTGTCAGTCAGTGGGAGACTGAAGAGAACAATGCTGAGATATCTTCCCCACCCCTCACCCAGCGGCACAGTCCCCCACTTTGGAATCTCAAACTGCTCTGGAAATCTGACTTTTTATGGAAAAAATTGATAGACTGACATGTTTGAAATGTTTCTTATGTAAGCTCAGGGAACACTTGCCAGCCTGTACCAAAAGTGTCATTCTGTTCAGACCTTAAC
Organism: Lithobates septentrionalis; assembly: GCA_037952835.1. Taxonomy (NCBI): domain Eukaryota; kingdom Metazoa; phylum Chordata; class Amphibia; order Anura; family Ranidae; genus Lithobates; species Lithobates septentrionalis. The sequence continues at coordinate 1,264,336 of JBBDGP010000002.1, read as the reverse complement.
TGGGTAGTGCCCGTTACTGAATCTTCCAGCTCTAAATAAGGGGAAATTGTAATTGCAGACTTTGAATATTTGAACAATACAATGAAGCTAAGTTTCATCTGTAAATGAAATATAAAAAGCAGTGGTGACGTTGCAAAGTGCAGTTTGCTGAAGCTACATCTTAGGACTTAGGACCATGTGATATTTCAGTTTTTCTTTTTTAATAAATCTGCAAAAATGTCAACAATTCTGTGTTTTTCTGTTAATATGGGGTGCTGTGTGTACATTAATGAGGAAACAAATGAACTTAAATGGTTTTAACAAATGGCTGCAATATAACAAAAAGTGAAAAATTTAAGGGGGTCTGAATGCTTTCCGTCCCCACTGTATATGCACAAAAAATATATATATACTAATCTCTCAACTAAAAGCATTTAGTCAAATAAATCACTATAACATTTGTGAAACAAAAAAACACTTTGGGCACACAACCCAAAAGTATCACAAACTTATGTGCTCCGATAATATGTGATTATAAGCTCTTAAAGGTTCATCGAAGTGTCCAAAGAAATCATAGCGTTCATAAAAATTCATCCAAAGTGCTCTTCATTCCGTGTTACCCTGTGATTACCACACGCAAAAATGCGCTCACCATCAGGATTTTACATATAGCAAAGTCTCTGGCCTTGTCCAGTATAATGAGAACATTCCAAGCCAAAGATAGCTGACATCCTTCTGTATGTGGTGGGTTGTGAGGCATTATGGGTGCAAGGTGGACAAAGTTATTGGGCGCCAATAAACTTATTTGGATGTAAAGGAGATTTTCATTTCTCCTAACAGTCCTTTTTGTATTTTTGGGGGAAAGAGGGTTACGGCCACGACATCCTTAGTTGCTAATTCAATTGGCAGACTCTGAGACTTCAATAGGAGGACAGCCGTGCAGGGAAAGGCCCCAGCAAGAAGCAAAAACTGTTGCAGCTGGGACGATATAAATGTTTTTAGTTGAGAGATTTATTAGTGTTTTTTTTTTTTTTTTTGGTGCATCTATATTCATATTTGGAATTCATCAGTATAAGAAGTGGAGTGATACACTTTTATATAAATTAGTCTTGAGGTAAATGTGATATACTTTTTGGTGTTAGCTAGCTCTAGAAATAGGTTATTGGTGGTGTTGGGTATCCCCACAGTGCTTGGTTCCTATTGGCTACGGCGTTTTGCTAGTTCTTCTTAACCTTAACAATGCTTGGTAATTGTAGTTTTCTTCAGAGTAATTTGCATATCATAACCTAAATGTGTAGAATTTGTTCATGCAGACAGGATCCTGGTTGGTATTCATACCAAGGACCAAAGTGTTGCAAAACAGGAGAGCTAACCACTAGGTCACTGTGCACATTTTGTGTGACTTATTGTCATAATTGGAGTTAATTAACTGCCTAAAAAAAGTTGCTGTTTTGAGAACAAGAGCCAACAAAAGAGAAGGTGATCCCTATAGCAAGCGGCAGGGTTCCCAGTTTCATTTTCACAGTGCATGTTTGAGAATCAAAGGCTAAATCTCATTGGCTACCATAGGTCTTATTTTCTTTTGCACCAATAGTAGGTTCAGCATTTAGGTATATTTAACATTGGCTTTATAACAGGCATTTTTTACAGGGATTGCCATATATAAATGCAGTAAGCAGCATGTGGGCATTAATTCTGATAGTTGACACTTTAATATTGAAGTAATATGTTTAGCAATGATTGCCTGGCACATAAGCAGTTCATAGCTGACAAGCATGCTTGTTTCTACAGAACAGTCTTCCCATTGTGAAAATGGTCCCACAATGCCATGTCCTGTTGAATGTACTGCCAGTTGGGAGAGTACATGAGTTATTGTTGCAGATGGCATGCAAAATGTATTGCCATGTTTTCCTTTTATATGTAAGCGTCCTCATAATTTTTCCAGGAACGCTGGCAACTATAGCAGTGACTCCTGCATGTTGGACATGTTGAGCACAATGATTTTGGAATTTGGACACTGTTGTATAGGTACAGTGTTCTAAGAATCAGCTGTCACAGTTCCTTGCATGTGGGTGACAGCGGGCATGGCAATTTGTTCATTGATTGAGCCATAGGTGTTAGCACAGGCAGCTTGAGCCGCATGATGTAAAACGTGGGATCATTTTCCAACCTGGGAGCCACCAATGCATTATTCAGCTGCCCATAGTAATCAATGGCTGTATATGGGAATATACTGGTACTTTTATAAACACGCAGTGGGTTATATGTCTGTACACATGCGCACTGATCAATGTCATATGGCCCCAAGCATCCACATGCATGAGGTCAAAGAAAAACTTGTAGCACCAACCAATGTTTATCAAAATACAGACATTTTTAGTTACTCCTAAATATATAAAATCCCTAACCCATGAAGTCATTTAAGTACAGTTACCCCAAATGCACAACTATTTGGGGAAATACAAAGACCATCAGTTCAAAAATGATATGAAATGTTTAGTATATATACCCTTCAAATATATTATCTTTATCATGTTACACATGTATTGTTGTCTGTTTGCGTTTAAATACCGTATATACTTGAGTATAAGCTGACCCGAATATAAGCCGAGATACCTAATTTTACCACAAAAAACTGGGAAAACTTATTGACTCGAGTATAAGCCTAGGGTGAGAAATGCACAGCTACTGTAAGTGGAAAAGAGGGTCAACAATGCTCATTTGCAGCCTCACTGTGCCCATTTGCATGCCTTACTGTGCCCATGTGCAGCCATAAGTCCCCCGAACTTCAAACTCGGTAGTTAAGGGTTCCTAGATGCCCCCTAGCTGCAGCCAAAATTTGGGGTCTCTGGACCCAAAGGGTCCCGAAATGACATTGCTGCAGATGGACACAGTTGACCAAATTTGGGGCCCCGTATCTCAGGGCTACTTGGTGCTAGGAACCCCAAATTTGGTGTGCAAACCCAGTGTAACTAGCACTACAACATATCCAAGCTGGGGTTCCTAGCACCAAGTGGCCCAGAGATACAGGGCCCCAAATTCGGTTCAGAATATGTCAAGCACTTTTCTTCAGCAGAGAATGACATTTTCCGAACTGACTTTGGGGCCCCGTATCTCGGGGCCACTTGGTGCTTGGAACCCCACCTTTATATTCTAGTGCTAGTTCCACTGGGTTTGCACACCAAATTTGGGGTTCCTAGCACCAAGTGGCTCCGAGATACGGGGACCCAAATTTGGTCAACTGTGTCCATCTGCATGTCATTTCGGGACCTTTTGGGGGGCCCAAATTCGGTTCGGAAAATGTCATTCTCTGCTGCAGAAAAGTGCTTCACTCGACTATAAGCCGAGGGGGGCATTTTCAGCACAAAAAAAATGTGCTGAAAAACTCGGCTTATACTTGAGTATATACGGTAACTCACTCCTTAGCTAGGGAATGCTCCAAGTAGTTGTACCACCTTTCTTCCTCATGCTTTAGCCTCCATTCACCACATATACTGTATTCTGCTAGATCTAGAAAAACATGATTTTTTGACTTATCTGTTCATCTGTTATGATCTGCACCTGTTTTGGATTTACCTTTCTATGATCTTCAAGAGGTCATTTGGATCGAGCCACTGTCTACTAATTCTACCGAGACTGCAAGTTACAGATATCTTGCCATAACTGGATCATTTATACAGATCAAACTTGCAGTGCTTAGTTTGGAGAGGCAGAACAACCTTGTTTGCAATTAATTATTGCCAAGCAAAGCAGACAGGGTCTAAATAGTGTGATAAGTAGCAACTATAAATAAAGTTTTTCCATTTCAATCATGATTGTAAAACACAATATGCCATCACATAGACTATTCCACAACACACATACAGTTGTGCTCATACGTTTACATACTCTGGCAGAATTTATGACTTCTTGGCCATGTTTTAGAGAATATGAATGATAACACAAAAACGTTTTTTTCACTCACTGACCTTTTATACATACACACTAATTACAAACAAACAGATCACAGATGAGGATGGTTACCTTTAATAGCCATTCAAACCCATTTGTGTCAACTTGTGTGCATGTTATCAGGCCAAAATCACCAGGGTATGTAAACTTTTGTTTAGGGTCATTTGGGTAGTTTTTGTTGTCATTATGATTCAAAAATAGTAAACACAGTTGATTGATAATAAATAGCTTCAGCCAAACACTAACCAAGAGTAAAAGAAATTATTTTGTGTTATCATTCATAATCTCTGAAAAATGGCCAACAAATCATAAATTCTGCCAGGGTATGTAAACTTATGAGCACAACTGTATGAATTACAACACCTAAATACAAAATCTATCAATACAAAATTAAGGAAATGATAACAGCAGCCACATAATATGTACAAATAAAAAGATAACGAGCACCCATGGTCAACCAGTCACAAGGGGGCCATACATGTATCGATTTGTGAGTGAGCTAGGTACGAGTGATCGCAAACAAGCTATTCTTCATCATTTAAAATACCAAATGATGCAACGCATGTGGTATTGGTTGAAAAAATGATGTATTAGAAACGATCTATTGAAAATGATCGTTTAATTGGTCTATATTACAATCAATTTGTCTGACACACACACAGATATTTGTTTGATCAGTCGGATACAAGCAATAAAATTCTGCCACACTCCATCTACTTGCCAATATTGCAGTTGATCGAAATTTCACTAATTTGATCTAAGGCCCCTTTCACACTGGGGCGGTGGGGGCGTCGGCGGTACAACAGCGCTATTTTTAGCGCTGCTGTACCGTCGTTCTTGCAGCGGTATTCGGCCGCTAGCGGTGCGGTTTTACCCCCCGCTGGCGGCCGAAAAAGGGTTAAAATCCCTCGTACAGCGCGTCTATAGCCGCGGTATTGCCGCGGTATAGCCGCGCTGTCCCATTGATTTCAATGGGCAGGAGCGGGGAAGGAGCGGTGAATACACTGCTCCTTCCCCGCTCCAAAAAAGCGGTTTGCAGGACTTTTTTCACCGCCCTGCCTGCGCACCGCTTCAGTGTGAAAGCCCTCGGGCTTTCACACTGAACAAACAGCGGAGGCTGTTTAGGGATGGTTTTCAGGCGGTATTTTTAGCGCAATACCGCCTGAAAACCGCTCCAGTGTGAAAGGGGCCTAATGGAGGGTCTGTGTGTGGCCAAGGAAGAACAGCTGCTATTTTTTTTATTCACAGTGTATATCACTTTTAGTCGCTGTAGCAATAGTCACCAGAGTTAGGCTGGGTTCACACTGGAGAATGCAGCGGCTCACAGCAGGAGTCCGGTGCGTCTCCATTCACCATTTCAGGTCTGATTTCAGTGCAAATTTTTGGCTGAATTCTGATCTGTAACGGACCCAAAGACTCACAGGGCTCCTGTGCAATTCACACCAGAGCCATTGCAGGGATGTGTAAACAGGCACCATAGAGAGCCGGTCACAGTCTCCTGCTATGCAAATTTTCCTGCATCCAATTTGCAATAGTGTGAACCCAGCCTAAATGCAGGGTGAAATTTTCCCAGCAGGGGCACAGATAATAAAAACCTGACAGGGGTTCTAACACTTTCACACTATTCAAAATTAGAAAAAAAAACAGCTTTGGATTGGATTTTAGCATAATTTATATAATAATTGCTATTGTAAAGTTTCCCACAACCCCTTTTGCAAAACACCAATACTGCAACCATTTGAACATTTTTTGGCCCTTAAATGGACCAGAGTGTTGAATTCCTGATTTAGAGATTAGATGGTTATTTGATATTTTGTTGCAGTGGAAGAAGAAATGATTAGTTAAAGCCAAGTGTAATACAACATTCAGGTCTCACTTAATATGTTATGGTCGAGTAATTTGTTGTTTGTTATGTATTCTATTCCATTTGATTAATGCTTTCCTTTTTGTCTTCTTGCTTTTTCTTTAGCTTGTACATATATACAAACAAGGACTGAAGCAATGTATGCCTCAGTGAATATAGGCTAAATGGTTAGTTTCCATCTATTGTGCTTACTCTGAAAACTCTTGAATACCCAAACATGAAAACAAAAGACCAGTCCATTACAGTATAGCAGAATCCCCAGTGCAATCTGAAATGCCTCTCATATATTAAAAACTACAAGTGTTCCTGGTTTGCAGATGACATGAAAGTGAATAAAATTCACTTCAAAAACATGAATACATGGAATAGATCAGCTCTTGCATGAAACCTTGGCATAAACCTTTGGAAATTATTTCATGTGCGGTCTGTTAATGGTACCATTTGGAATCATATAATCAGAAGGAAGAACAGAGTGTGAGGAAAGAATGTCCTTTCATTTATTTATTTGTTAATTGTCATATTATTATAAAGGTCAATAGCAGTTGCATTTAATTTACTGACATAAATTAAATTATTGAAATTCATTTAATGAGGTAAATGAAAACAGGACGAATATCATGTGTAAAAGGCAGGACAGATCCAGAGGCAAAGTAATGTTCCTAAATGACAAAACCTTTCGCAGTATTTTTTGTTGTGTCAGAGGAAAATCATAGCCTCTTGCCAAGGAAACCACGGTCTTTATATATATATATATTTATTTTTTAGATAAATGTGTGACCAGTTTAACCACTCAAGGCCTGCCCTATAGCACTTTCACTGCTACAGAGCAGCACCTCTGCACTGGATCACGTATATATATATGATCTAGCTCTTCTGGGTAAGGTGCGCACATACAGTATGTGCCCCCTGTCAACTGACTTCCGCTGTGATCACACACAGTGGGAGCCCTGCGGCAGGTACCGATGACTCGATGTCCGCCGGCAGCCGTTGATCATCCAGCAGATGTAAACAAGGCAGATTGCCATTCTGACAGGAGGGAAGGCATAAATCCTGTGTCTCTGCAAAGCAGGGACTAGGATCCATGTCTTCTCCTAGTAAAAGCACCTCCCACAGTTTGAAAAAACACAGGCTAAGAACACAATTAACCCTTTGATCACCCCTGATGTTTAACCCCTTCCCAGCCACCGTCATTAGCAGTGGCGGTGCGTCCATAAGGGCACACGGGCGCTGCCCCTCTCTCCAGCCACCCCCTTTATTACCAATAGATAAATTCATGCATTGCATGATTCTGTCCATGACCGCCGCTGCCACCCCCTATTCTGAATTACAGCGGCGGGGGGAGTTTTTGAAGCACCTGATTAGAGCCATGCTTGGCGCTCACAGTTTACCCAGCTGTGTTAGAAAAGCAAATGAATATTCGCTTTCCTAACACTAAACCGCTTCTCCGCCAATCAGATGCTCGGGTCTGTTACCCGTCACCTGATTGGCTGAAATGACAGGCGCTGTGATTGGACACCTATTGGACGCCGATGGGACGCCGATGGAAGGACGAGAGATGACATTGAGAGCATGATGGAGCATGGAGGACACCACCCGCTGCCGTCACCCACTGCCCCACCAAGACAGGGTAAGTGCCGGGGAGCGAGCGGGTGGGGGGGGGGGACAGAGTGGCAGCATTTGATGGGCACAGTGGCAGCATTTAATGGCACAGTGGCAGCATTTAATGGCACAGTAGGAGCATTTGATGGCACAGTAGGAGCATTTGATGGGCACAGTGGCAGCGTTTGATGGGCACAGTGGCAGCGTTTGATGGGCACAGTGGGAGAGTTTGATGGCACAGTGGGAACGTTTGATGGGAACAGTGGGAGTGTTTGATGGGCACAGTGGGAGTTTTCGATGGGAACAGGGCAGCGTTTGATGGCACAGTGGTAGCGTTTGGGCACAGGGGTGGCGTTTGATGGGCACGCGTTTGATGGGCACAGTGGGAGCATTTGATGGGCACAGTGGGAGCTTTCGATGGGAACAGGGCAGTGTTTGATGGCACAGTGGCAGCGTTTAGCACAGTGGCGGCGTTTGATGGGCACAGTGGCACCATTTGATGGGCACAGTGGGGGCATTTGATGGGCACAATGGCTGCATTCGATGGGCACAGTGGCAGAGTTTGATGGGCACAGTGGCAGCATTTGATGGGCACAGTGGTGGCGTTTGATAGTCACAGTGGCTGTATTTGATGGGCACAGTGGCTGCGTTTGATGAGCACAGTGACTGCCTTTGATAGCACAGTGGCTGCGTTTGATGGGCACAGTGAGGCTGCAATTGGTTTTTTTTTTTCAGAATTTTTCAGTTTGTTTGCGCCCCCCCAACAAATTTTGAGCACCAGCCACCACTGGTCATTAGCACATTGACAGTGCATATTTTGAGCACTGATCACTGTATTAGTGTCACTTGTCCCCAAAAAGTGTCAAAATGTCAGTGTCAGTTAGTGTCAGAATGTCTTCTGCAATATCGCAGTCAGGCTATAAGTCTCTGATCGCAACCATTACTAGTAGAAAAAAAAATGATCCCATAGTTTGAAGACGCTATAACTTTTAAATCAATCAAAATACACTTATTGGGATTTTTTTACCAAAAATGTAGCAGAATACATATTGACCTAAATTTATGAAGAAATGTGATTGTTTCAAATTTTTTTTGGATAGGTTTTATAGCAAAAATGAACTGCCTTTCTGTGTTTATAGTGCATAAAATAAAAAACGCAGTGGTGATCAAATACCAAAAAATGGTCTGGTCATGAAGGGGGGGGGGGGTAAATCTTCCAGAGGCCAAGTGGTTAAAGAGACACTGCCTTGCCCATTCAGGGTGAGGAGAAAGTGCAGTGAATACCACCTTCTGATTACCATACCTACATCTCCAGCACTCCCCCTTTATTGCCTCCTCTATTGCAACCGCCACCGGCACTTTTACTAGGATTGTGAAAAACAGACTGCAGTGAAGAGTGGGTGTGGCTACACTGTGCTAAAATTGGGAAGGTTTTTAAGGGCATGGGTAAATAGAAACTGAGCTTACTCACTGTATACATGGAACACATATGACACAGCCTTGTACCCTAAAAATATGCTTGCAAGTGAGAGTCTCACAGACACATATAAACCTCAGCACAATATTTTTTAATAGAAACGCCTATGCTTTCCTGCACACTGAATATAGACAGAGAGCTAACACTGTATATAACAAGTATTGTGTACGTGCCAATGATTCTAAAAATCAATCCCGGCTGCTGTATATCCTTTGATATTAGAAATATATAAAATTTGCCGTTCTAAAAGTGTTCTAAAAACGCTTATGTGACTAGCCTTTTACTCATATTTCTGTATACCTCACACGTCCATATCATTAACACTTCCATATCATTTGGTGCTATATAAAGAACAATCCTATGTAATCAACGCAAATTCAACAACATAATCCTTATAAACATGTGCAAAGATGCAAAAGATGTGCAAAGTTTTTTCAAACTCTTTATTGCAAAATTTTACTTTACAAGTTATTTGACACAACTTACATTATCATTTCTATACTTTTTCTTCCACAAATTTTACATAAATATCATTATCATTCCCACTCTTACACTCATTCTTCCCTCTCATTCATCTTATGGTCACTAATTCTTTCTCCTTTTACTCATTTTATACTATAATTTCTGGTCTTCCGATATCTGTCGTCAAATGTGATTTATTCCATTTTGCCCAAACCTTATCATATTTCTGCATATTTCCTCTTTGTTCATACATTATTTTCTCACATGGGACCACCTGGTTTACCACCCTCACCCTCTGATTTATTGTAGGTGGGCTTGGCTGGATCCATTTTTCCACTATTTGTTTTCGGGCCAGGAATAATACTTTTTTGCAAAAATATCCTAGTGTAACCGCACACCCTATCATTTACCACCCCCAGCACACATAACTCCACCGTAGCCGTCATAGGTTTATTTATGACTTTTCCTAGTTTCTTAACTACCTGTTGCCAATACTTTCCTATACATCCACACTGCCACATGACATGGATGAAATCCGCTCCTCCCTCTCCACATCTTATACAATCTGACGCCTGCATCCTCCCCATCCTATATAATCTATTTGGTGCCAAATATTTCTGATGTATTATATTTAATTGAATTATTCTATTGTTTATTGCCGGCGATACTTTCAAATGCGAGGAGCAGATTTCATCCCAGTCCTGTTCACTCATTCCCGGGGTGACTCCCTGCCATTTTTCCCTCACACCCACCGGGTCCACCTTTATTTTACTCTGTAGCAAGTGTGAATACAACTTTGATATCAGTCCCTTTGGTCCTTGAGATTTTAATATTCCTATGAGGGGACATCTAGAGATTTTTGCTTTTTTCCTTTCAAACTGTTCTCGTAGTAAGTGTCTTAGCTGTAGGTATCTATAAAATTGTTTACTCTGGAGGTTATATTGTTTACACATATTCTCATATGTCACTATTACATTGTTATTATACATCTGGCCAATAGTTTTTATTTTGTTCTGTTTCCAGTAGCTACTATCTTCAAGTATTTCTAATTTTTCAAACATTGGGTTGTTCCATAATGATATTTCTGGTGGAATGTCCCTATATCCCGTTAATTTTTTTACCTCCTTCCACACCGACCTGGCCAGCTTTAGAAGAGGAATTTTTATTCCAATCCTTGTTAATTCTGCTATTTCTAATCCTACCAGAAGATCTCCTACCTGCATTTTATTTAATAAATATTTCTCCACCCTCATTTCTCGTTCCTGAACTACCCAGGTCCTTAAGTGTTTTAATTGCCCCGCCAAATAATATAAATATAGATCTGGTATTGCCAGTCCTGCTGCGGTATTAGGTCTTTGTAGCGTGGAGAGCTTTAATTTACAACGCCCATTTGCCCAGATGAATCTAGTTAACAGGGAGTTTAATTTTTTGAATATATATTTTGGTATTTTTACCTCCGAATGCGCCATCACATAGAGACACTTCGGTAGTATAATAGATTTAATCAACTGTACTCTCCCTGCCATTGATAACGGTAGTTTTTTCCATACTCCCACTTTGTTCTTTACATATTCTACCAAGGGGTCTATATTTGCTTTAAGGGCTTCTTCTGCTTCCAATGTAATATTTATTCCTAAATATTTAAAAGTGTCCACTATTTTTAATGGGGTCTGAAAATTCCTCTCCTTTCCTGATCTTAATAACATCAATGCGGATTTTTGCCAATTTATTTTAAGTCCCGATAGTATCCCATATGTTTCTATTATCTTCATTGCCTCCCCTAATGAGCTATATGCTTCCTCCATATATAATATGATGTCATCTGCATATAGTCCTATGTGTTCAGTCCTATCCCCCACTCTAATGACTTTATATATTTTAGATTGTCTAAATCTATTAGCTAGTACCTCTATAGCAAGTGAGAACAAAAAGTGGGACAGCGGGCACCCCTGTCTCGTTCCCCTTTGCAATTTCACTGTGGGGGACAGAATTCCATTTATCAAAAGGTTAGAGCATGGTTGTTTATACAATATTCTCACCCATTTTCTGAATCCTTCCCCAAATCCACTATTTTCCAACACTGCCTGCAGGAATTCCCATTCTATAGAGTCGAATGCCTTGGCCGTATCCAACGATGCCAAGGCACTCGACTCTGGAAAATAATCTTTCAGCTGAACCATCAGCTGAGTTCTTCTAATATTATTTGTAGTGGACTTCCCCGGCATAAATCCTGTTTGATCCTCTGATACAATAGATATAATAACTCCATTAAGCCTCTTAGCCAATACCTTTGCCAGTACTGTGTAGTCGATATTTAACAAAGATATTGGTCTATAGGACGCACATTCCTTCCCTTTTTTTTTCTGGTTTTGGTATCAGTATTACTGTTGCCTCATACATGGATGCAGGCATCTCCCCTCGATCAAATGTCCCCCTATACATCTTGGTCAGTGTCGGAGCAATAACCTCCACGTACCTCTGATACATTTCCAATGGGATGCCATCGGGTCCTGGTGATTTACCCTTTCCCAAAGACTCTATGGCTTTTTTTACTTCCTCCACTTCAATATCTTTCTCCAACTCCTCTTTTTGCTCTTCTGATAATTTCAGGAACTCCAAATCCTCTAGATATTTTCCTATCTCCTCTCCTGTACATGTCAACATCGATGTATACATTTTCTCATAATATCTATAGAAGGTTTCCCCAATGTCCTCCACTGTCTTAACCGTCTCCCCCTTCTCATTCCTTACTTCTGTTATAGCCAGTGTGGATACTTGTTGTTTTATCAGACAATTTACTATTTTATTGGCATAGTGTCCTTGGTCATAATTTTTTTGTTTTGACTGGAGCTTCTTACGTTTATTTTTAATTATTAACCGATTCTTATATTGTCGCACCGCTCCTACCCATTTTATTTGGTTCATGATAGAGGGGTTCTTAATAAACTCTTTTTCGGTCTTCTTCCATTCTTCTTCCATTTCCTCTTCCTCTTGCCTATTGGTGCGTTTAATATATGATATTGTCGATCTTACTATCCCTCTTATATACGCCTTGAAGGTATCCCATGTTACTCCCTCCTTTATACTGTCCCCATGGGCCTCCAGAAACATTTCCATTTGCTCCGGTATACGGTCGTTTGACCCAATCTGGGCTAGCCAGTAGGGCTGTATTCTATATCCCGGCCGCCTTCCTCTGGGACCCATCTTTAACTCAAAGATAAGCCCAGAGTGACCAGACACCCCTTTAATCATGTATGCGGCTGAGTGCACCATTGGGAGTATTTTCTCATTTCCCAGAGCCAGGTCTATCCTAGACATGCTCCCCCTACCCGGAGCATGCCATGAATAGGCCCTGACTCCCGGGTTTCTAGTCCTCCAAATATCAAGCCACCCCACCTCCTTCAGGAAGCAATCCAACATTTTAGACCCTTCACCTCTCCCAAGACTTTTTTTCCCAAATCTATCCATCTTTGGATCCAGCCACATATTAAAGTCTCCCATGCATATAACATATGCCTCTGGATATTCTGACATAAATAACATTGCTTCCTTCAGTACTCCCAGTGTAGCTGGGGGTGGATTATATATCCCCATAATAACCATTGGAAGTGAGTGCACCAGGGCAAAGACAAAAACATACCGCCCTTCTGGGTCCCTCCTTACCCTGATGCACTCCCACGCCACCGACTGATGCACCATTAATGAAACCCCTCTCGAAAAAGTTGTGTGGCAAGAGTGGCAAGACCATTGTATCCATGTTTTTTTTAAATAATCAAGTCTCTCATTAACCATATGTGTTTCTTGGATGCAAATTATTTTGGCCTGAGTTTTCTTAATTTCTGCAAATACCTGTGCCCTTTTTACTCGTGTACCCATACCTCTCACATTCCAAGATATAAAGGTACAATTGTTATTCATTTTTACACATTTTTAATCATTTGGTAACCATATTTTCCTTTTCCCTCCATTCATCCATTCATACTTCAAACACATACTTAAATTTAGGGCATTACCGACATATCGCATCAGCTTTTATATAGGTAATTTGTCTTGTTTCAGCCTGTCTACTCCTTCACCCCCCCTCCGTGTAAATAAGAAAAGAAGGGTGCTTTCATTATATATCCTTCCCTATCACTAGGGGAGGAAAAGCGGGAGGGGGGGGGGGGAAGAGGGAGAGGGAAAAAACAAAAAAAAACAAAAAAAAAAGTGGATCCCCTTCCTTCTGTATTTCCGTGATTAAATCATACTGTGTGAATAACTTTCATTCTCCCCATTGATTCCCTTACCCCTTTTATCCTAATTCTTCTTAATAACACCCTTTATTATTCCCACCCCTCCCCCCCTTATTCTATCCCATCTTATTGTGTTCACTTCCTTTAATATACATTTCTGCTATTCCCCCCAAGTGTTTTGTGATTGGCTTTGTGATTTTTGACCATCACACACAAAAAAAAAAAAAAAAAAATACCCCCACCTCCCATTGTTGTCACACCACAAAAACAAATTTATCAAGCCACAACATCCCCCTTATCCATCCCCCTTCCGGGGGCACACCATTACTCCCACTCTGTGATGAGCGGGGTACACTACATTCTCCCGCATCTCTCCCATGACCCCTGTTTCAACCTCCGGCAGGGGTCACAGGGGGGAGGAAGGAGAAAGAAAAAAGAAAAAAAAAACAAAAAAAACCCCCCACCACCATTTCTCTTCTCCCTCCCCCACCCCCCTCCCGCCATCAATCAAACATAGTCCCCCCCCCACTCTTTTCCAGTATTTTGTCCCGATATTTCTTTTTCTTTAAATTATCTCACGATTTTCTATTTCATATTATTTAGATACAGTTTTGATTGATCGAATCCATTCTTTAACTTGCTCTGGTGTATTAAAAAACACAGTCTTTCCTCCTTCATCCACTCTCAACCAGGCTGGATATGCCATAGAGTATTCTATTCCTGCTTCTCTCAATCTCCTCTTAACCTCGTAGAAAGTTGCCCGCTGCTTTTGTAGCTCTAGAGAAAAGTATAAAATAAATACTGCGCTAACACTAATTAAACTTACGTGAGCTGCGACTAAAAAGTGGTAAACCATACAATCTAATAAAATTCAAAAAGTTGCGCTTAAAAAATTGAGAGTGGCAGCAAACAAGTGCCTAGAAAGCCTCATAAAAAATTTTGGGGATAAGTGATAATTACTGAGCAAATGCTTCAATACTAATCAGTGTATCAATGTGCCATAATAAAAATTAAATTTATAAAACACAGATATTGCTTTCTATGTCAATAAAAAAAGGAAAAAATCAATAATATGTGACTTAGTGCAGGTAACAAGTGAATGCCTCAAAATGCTAAGACAAAATATAACAGTGTGACAAATAAGTGTCTATAAGAACCCTGCCAGAACACAGGAAAAACTGGAAAAATGATATTCAATATATAGTATAAACAGAGCTTACAAGACCCAGAGATAGTCCATAGCTGTACAGAGACAATATTGATTATAGTCCGTACATGCTTTATAGCACAAATACTGTACAAAATAGAGTGATGAGTGTCCCCAGGTGCTGAGTGAATATTGGAACAAAACTTGCTGCAGTGAATAGGGTGCGTAGACGGACCTCCACCTTTCAAAACCTGCTGCCTCTTACCAGAAAAAGTTGGTCTCTTAGTTATAGGAGACCTAAAGGGGCGAATGGCTGCAACCCCAGCCAGGGATCTGTACAACAGGCACTAGATGTCATCCGATTCCTGGAACTGGCGGAGAGAGTTCCAGGAATCGGATGACATCTAGTGCCTGTTGTACAGATCCCTGGCTGGGGTTGCAGCCATTCGCCCCTTTAGGTCTCCTATAACTAAGAGACCAACTTTTTCTGGTAAGAGGCAGCAGTTTTTGAAAGGTGGAGGTCCGTCTACGCACCCTATTCACTGCAGCAAGTTTTGTTCCAATATTCACTCAGCACCTGGGGACACTCATCACTCTATTTTGTATTTGTGCTATAAAGCATGTACGGACTATAATCAATATTGTCTCTATACAGCTATGGACTATCTCTGGGTCTTGTAAGCTCTGTTTATACTATATATTGAATATCATTTTTCCAGTTTTTCCTGTGTTCTGGCACGGTTCTTATAGACACTTATTTGTCACACTGTTATATTTTATCTTAGCGTTTTGAGGCATTCACTTGTTACCTGCACTAAGTCACATATTATTGATTTTTTCCTTTTTTTTATGGACATAGAAAGCAATATCTGTGTTTTATAAATTTAATTTTTATTATGGCACATTGATACACTGATTAGTATTGAAGTATTTGCTCAGTAATTATCACTTATCCCCATAATTTTTTATGAGGCTTTCTAGGCACTTGTTTGCTGCCACTCTCAATTTTTTTAGCGCAACTTTTTGAATTTTATTAGCTCTAGAGAAAAGTCTGGAAATATTGACACTTTACTATTCTCATAGTGAATCTCTCTTTTTTGTCTTGCATTTCGCAGAATTGTATCTCTGTCCCTGCAATTCAAGAGACGCGCCAGCAGAGGTCTAGGGGGAAGCCCAGGCTTAGGTATTACTGCAGGGACCCTGTGCGCCCGTTCCACCGCATATGCCTTTGATACCTCCATCTCTGGAAATGTTTTTATCAACCATTTTTCAATAAAGTCCCCCGGGGTTAAACCCCTCCACTTTCTCCGGAAGACCTATTATTCTTATATTATTGCGGCGCATCCGATTCTCAAAATCATCAGTTTTCTGCTGCCATGTACTAATCTGCTTTTCTACTGTTGCTATCTTTTTAGGTATATGAATTACTGTATCTTCCAATTGAGATATCCTGTTTTCCACCTCGGCCATCCTATCTCTGATACTATGCATATCTTGCCTAATCAGTCCAATATCCGTTCTGATCTCATCCATTTTACCTGTCAGTCCCACGCTGCTTGCTTGGATGGCCGCCATTAGTTGTCCGCTCACCTGCTCCAGTGTTAGCTTCGTAGCTTTCTCTGGTTTCTCAGCTTGGGACGGAGGCACGCTCGTTTTCTGGACTTCCAGCGCCGAAGGCCCGCCGCTCCTTGTCTGCGGAGGGATCCGAACGCTTTCCGTTTTCTCCGTCCTCGCATACTCTTTTAGGCGAACGGCTGCCAATTGCTTAGTACTCATCTCGCTGCCGGGTTCGTTCGTATGTCGGGGTCTTGGGTCTCGGTTTGTAGCACGTACTACTCAGGATACTGACGGAGACTCAGGCTGACTCAGAGCTTCCGCCGCTCACATCCGGTTGTATCAGCGGAAGTCACGCCCCCTCCAAAAAGTGACCTGTGCAAACTAAAACAACAAATAACAATATGATAAAGTACAAAAATCACACACTGTGCAATTATGAGACAGTGCAAACAATCACTTTTGCTTAAGCCAGTTATTATCAAATGAACACCATCCTTGATGACATCTGAATAATGAAAAGCGTAGGACGGGGCTAGGCATGTTATGTCATTTCGCACAGAGCATTCGCTCACATCCAGGAAGCGCTGGTGGAGTCAGCGTTGTATGAAAGAAAAGAAAAAAGCACAAAGTAGGGTGCTGGAGTTAGTAGAACCACACAAATAAACTTAAAATAAAGAACACTTACATAGATGATGGATCACCATATAGTAGCCTGGATGCATATAGACATGGGGATCTGGCTGATTACAAAGCAGCAAAAGACAGCAGCATAAAGTGGTGTACCGCCAGTATGAATCAAAAGGTGGGCAGACCGGCGGCGTCTACCACCACAATCAGAGCGGTTAACTGTCAAAAACATGCACTGATGTTGGGGGTGGAGTGGGGCAAGCCTCTACGCATGGGGACCCAGGCCCCCTTTATCAAGCTGGTCTATCTGGACCTGCTGTACCCTACTCATGTTTAGGCACATTTACTTACGTTTAAACCTGTGAGTGCAATAAAAACGCAGCATTTTTCATGGGCAAGGAACTAACTTTGCTCTGTGTTTTTTTTTTTATCCAAATGCAATGGTCACACATGCACAGATCTGAATGACTATATTAGTTTGTATGGTGTTGCATACAGATGCGTGCAGTACACTGTATTTTTAATGGTCATGTGAATGGACCCTTAACTGTAAATACCTTTGTTTTTTAAATTCACCATGTCTATTGGAGGTATGCCTGTGCTCTGCATGCACAAGATCTCGTTCCAAGATGGTGGTGCAGGAACAGAATGGAGCAAGGGGAACTTCACCTGCAAGAAGACATCACTGGACTTCAAGGACTAATGAGTATGTATTTTTTTTTAAATTTGCATACAGGGACACATGTGGGGAATTTTAAATTTACACTACATTACCAAACCTTGTGGACAGCCTTCCCAGAAGAGTTGAAGCTGGTATAGCTACAAAGGGTGGGCCAACTCAATATTGAACCCTACAGACTAAGACTAGGATGCCATTAAAGTTCATGCGCGTGCAAAGGCAGGCGTACCAATACTTTTTTTAATATAGTGTAATTTAGGATAGGTAGGGTGAAATTCTTCTTTAACTTCCTCCCTTGCCTGATGTTATGTTTGGTCGCTAGGAGCAATGACAAAATATCCAGAACTTCAGCGTATGGGGAAGTATTTTTCCTCCCACGTGACAGGGCAGGAGCTAGGTGATTGGCCCAATGCTGTCACATGAGGGTAGGGAAATAGTCTTCAGCTCTGAGTAAACTCCAATTCGAAACTTGGAGCCCAAACAGACTTCCTTTCTTCTATCCCCGTGGCTGAATGGAATGACGTTGGAGCAAAGAAAAGAACAGTATGTACTGCTGGAGATGAGGGAAATTAAGTAAACCGGTTGTTTTGCCCTGCACAGGAAAAACACTGGTTCACGTTAAAAAGGGATGCTACAGATGCCTAAAGAGATCATTTACAAATGTAAACATGAAATATAATAATCAACCTTTGGAACAGCTAACACATAAAAATGTGGAGGTTACATAAAAAATTTGACATGTCAACTACTTCAAATCTCTAACTTCAGCATTATGTGCTGGCAACTAAGGGGACAACTGAAGTTTCATCTGTTGTGCAGATATAAAAAAAAATATATATAAAGAAGTAAGAATTACAGAAAATTAGGCAATCATTATTTTAGCCTCTGTTTTTTAGCATCTGAAATCAATACATCTTTATTGCTTATTGCAAATTCTAGCTGCCTTATTTTAGAGCAGGACAGAAGACCCAGTCAGTTGTTATTGGCAGCACAGACTTCACGTTTTATGCACTTATGCTGGCAGACCCTACTTTGTAATGGTTGTATAATTCAATGCCCGATCAAAACTATCCAAAACACATGGGTTTAATGGAACCGGCTGCAAAATGAACTTGCTGCATGTCTGATAGAGAGATGTGTGAGGTATTCAGCTACTGGGAAGTGATAGGAAACATCACTTTGCTCTGACATCTTATTAGTTGTAATATCAAGCTTCCGAGCTAGATGCTTACAGATGGAACAAGACTTGAATAAACTGTTGTCCAGAGAAGTCTGCCATGCATGAGCAGATTGGGTGTTTTTTTCCTGTTTGTGGGTGCCATGGTTTGTACCAGATTTAGCCATCTATGATGAATCCCCAAATAATCTAGGGGAAATAGAATTGGTAATGTATGATAAGTGTTTACTTAAACCAATATGGCCCCCATACAACCTTTTTTTAAATTCTGCCTATTCAATAGCCAAGTGGAAATTTCCCATCCTGGAAAGGTAAAGTGTAACACCACTTTCGTGGGGGAAAAAAATAGCAAATAGAGAAAGAAATAATATCGCGTATACAATTGAATCATAGTAAAGTCATATTGTAATTGAGTGTTATTAAAAATTACCTTTCTTTTTCAATCTGCAGCTCTGTAATTTTCTGAAAATGCAATGCAATATGACTATCTGGAGTTGTTCTGTAGACAGAATGTCTACAGAACGTCCGCCAGAAACATAATTTCATGCTTGTGTGATTGGCTCATCGATTTTTCCAGAAGTCTACACTTATGCCGCGTAAACACTAGTGAAATGTCTGACGGGAGCTTTTCATCGTATATTCCGATCGTGTGTATGCCTCATTGGACTTTTTCTGTCGAAAATTCTGACGGACCTAGAAAGAGAACATGTTCTAAATATTTCTGACTGAACCAATTCCTATCAGGAAAACTGCTCGTCTGTATGCTGTTCCGACCTACTAAAAACGACGCATGCTCTGAAGTAAGTACGAGATGGAAGCGCTCGGTGGTGGTAAAACTAGCGTTCGTAATGGAGCTAGCACATTCCTCACGCAGCCAATTCTATGATCTTTTAATGCAGCGTATTCTTTTGTTCTTTATAATGCTCGAAGAATGAAGTTGTTTTGCTGCTGATATTCACAGAGTTCTCACAAACTTATTTCTTGATTATTTCTCCTGAACTCATGAATAATATTGTATTTTTTAAAAGCCCGATCTCCATATTAATGTTTACAATTATTTTTTATAGTCATCTTTTATTTTTTTTAATTTCATCAAGATCTCCATTTTTTGGATTATTGAAAAATTGTTTTCTAGTGATCTCCATATATAATTTTATTTTGTAGGGGTCAAGTTACCACAATAACATTATTATCTTGTATTTTTTATTAACCTCAAGGAGGTTGGTGTCCCTTGTTAATTTGACATTGTCTTTTAGAAATGTACCTGCCTACTCACAAACAAACTGTCCTATTTGAATAAAAACACATAGGCAAGTATTTTCAGAAAACAAAATCTCCATTTATTCTGGGTAACAAAATAAAGAGGGAGGCAATGCTGGAGAAACTTTTGGAATTTGCAAAGCCTTTTGGCCCCCAGGGCACACATCAAATCTATGGAAAAGAAAATTGGTAGCTTGAGGAGTCCATATAATTTGGAGCACAATCTGGTCCAGGAATCCCAGAGATTCGGACCAGCAGCAGATGACATATATGTCCCCAGGCTGTGGTACTACACCAGCCTGCGTCTTCTGTCAGACCGGACTGAAGCCTTCCCTCCACGCTTCCCTGCAGCTTTCCCTTCAGCCTTCCCTTCAACCTTCCTTGGAGACTGTGGCTCCTCTGGTGGACTTGTGGCGAGCTCACATACGTGGCTGTTCTCAGTCAGCTGGCCCCTCAACCCCTTCTTTAGGGCCTCACCAATAATTCCCTCACAGAGGAGGCGTTGGCCCTCCTCCAATTTAAGCAATCTTGTGGCTAGATAGCAGCCATAGGCCTCTTCAGCGTCGGTGTGGCTCCTGAGGACATTGCTTGCTTCCCTAATGAGGCCCAGTGCTGCCTCCTCCATCATCGTCCCCTTCCTGGGCCTTTTGGTTGTAAGGCAGAGGGGAGGCACCTGGGATTGGGTGAGGCTCCTACTGGGCCCGCTCACCTCCTGGCTGACACTGGGGTCGCCCACCTCCTGGCTGCCACTGGGCCCGCCCTCCTCCTGGCTGCCACTGGGCACGGCCTCCTCCTGGCTGCCACTGGGCACGGCCTCCTCCTGGCTGCCACTTTCCAGACCCTGCTCCTGGCTGAGCTCATCTTGTGTATAAAAAAGGGACATAGTTTTAGTTTTTGCTTCATCAATCACACACAATTTTCAGCTCATGACTTGCAAATTGAATGTTAATAAAAAGAAAAGACTATCATTCTGACCCCGGCATTTTTCATTCTTGTCCCAAACATTTTTGGCCACTACTGTCAATTGATATGTATACTTAATTTTTTTTTTAAATCATTAATTTGTTATCAATTATAACATCTAGTTAATATCATTAATATTCGGACAATAAATATTTCTAAAAATATTATACCTGGCTCCAGCTGGGCGCAAACACTTCTTCCAGGATGGAAGGTCCAGGTTGTTCCTTGTCAGCCTCTGCTGGGGTTGAGGGAAGGGTGGAGAGAAGGCTGCAGGGAAGGGTAGAAAGTGATTCCCTGGCTTCAGTCTGGTCATCCAGAAACCGCAGTTTGTTGAAGTACCACAGCCTGGGGGCATACACTTGCGCTGCTGATGCTCCTGATCGGAGTGATTTCTGGATCTTATTATGCTCCTTTTTATACATGTTCCTCAAGATCCCAATTTTCTTTTCCAAGAACACAATGGTTGCATCGGGGGACCCGAGTCTTCACAAATTCCAGAAGTTTCTCCAGCATTGACCTCCTAGCTTGTTTATTATAATATAAGCTGTGTTTCACTTCCCACAAATTCCGCATCTCCCTGTACTTGTCAATGAAACTGGCCATAAATTCTGGGTCCTTAAAGTGATTCATATTTTCTGTAAGACAATACACAAGACAAAAACACTAATGTCAGCCTAAACTCTCATAATCGTATCCAAATATAGGCCTCAATCTTGAAGCAGTATAGGCCACTGATGTACCAAAGTTAAGATTTTACCTTCGTTAGAACGTTCGTCCTCCTTCCTCAGCACACCGAACGTACATACAACACACACGTGTTACTTTATATATACTGCGCATGCGTCGCCCGCCCCTGAAGTTCTTTCCAGTGTATTCCCCACCCCTTCTCTTCGGCGCGCAGTAGGAGCGACATGGCGGAGACAGAGCAGGTGTCTGTTATTACTATTTCCAGTAACGAGGAGGAGGAAAGCCCGGAGGCAGAAACATCCCGATCCCGGAGGCGAAGATTTAAGGCCTCAAATATGTCCTTTGGTGAGATGGTGGAGATGGTGGAGATTTTGAGAACGACCGACTATGATGGGAAGAATGGACCGTACCTAAACCTAAATGTGAGAAAGGCCAAAATCATGACGAAAGTTGTGAAGAGTCTGAACAGAAATTTTGGGGTATGACGATCAAAGGAGCAAATAAGGAAACGCTGGTCAGACCTGAAACTGAGAGAGCTGGATCAGTACAGAAGGATCAAGAAAGTGCTTAGAAAAAGTAAGTAGTTGTCGTGTGTTTTTCCTATTATTATTATTACTTGCATGCTGCGCCATGTGATTTTATTTATTTAGGACATTTTAAAATGTCAAGTTTCAGGTTAGTGGGCACAGTAATCTGTCTTAGTAAACATTGTTCGCTCATTAAAGGACACCACTCAACAGAGGACACCAGGAACCCCCCACCTGACAAAGAAGGGGAACTCCGAAAAACACCACACCACGAGGATCTGGAGGAAGGAGAGGTGGAGGAAGTGGGCGAACTTGTCAACACAACAGGTGAGTGTCTGACACCCCAGCTTCAGGTAATATATGTATGCCTGCATATTTATTATACATGTTTTTTTTTTAAAAATTAGGTGATTTGGTGGTTGTGGAAGAGCAAGCTGAACATTTCACAAGTGCAAGTGCACAACTCCTAATCCAGGACATCATGACATGGAATCGTGAAATCAACATCATAAGAAATAAACTAAATTTTCTTGAACTTCAAATGAAGAACATGATTGATGTGTTGGGGAGAATTTAAAAGTTCTTCGAAATGCAACCATTTTAAGAATTTTTGCTGTTATAAAAACACTATTTTTTTGCAATTAGTAAAAGCCAAATTTTGAAGATGCACACAGTGTGTCAACATGTGCTATCTGCCATCACGGGAGATCAATGTACACGTTTTGTGGGTGCAACACCTTCCTCCCAAATGAAGTAGGTGAGAGGAAGGGGTTTCACCCCCAAAACACATCCATTGATCCCCCATGATGGCAGATAGCACATGTTGACTTTAGGCATGGGATTAGGAGGGAAATACCAATTTTTGACTCCCAAATTTTGTGCATCTTCAAAGTTTGGCTTTTACAGGGGTGACATGACCCCATCTGATGAAGGTGATCTCCAGACATTTTGGACATACTATAATGTTTGATATTGCCTTTTATTTTGCTACGTTGAACTTTGTAAGTTCCAGAGTTTTGTATGTTATGTTATTAAACATGCCTATTTACAACAACAATAAAAAAAAATTGTAAAAAAATTTAAAATATTTTACCCAGAAAGTTTAGAATGCAAATGTGAATGTGCACACAGTAAAAACTTTGCTAATCAACAATGTGTGGCTTCTTCTTTCAATGGTCAATACCAGTTTTTGAAGTAATTTTGTGTTTACAGTGACAATAGGGCTTATTTACTAAAGGAAAATCCACTTGGCACTACAAGTGCACAAGGAGAACCTAGGAGACAGCCAAAAACAAACACAGGCAATAAAGAAATTTCAAGATTTTATCAGATAATTTTTTTTTTTAATTTTTTAGACATTGTCTGGCATAGCAATGGCCCCCCTACCCATAAAATAATTTACATATTTCTGCCGAACTTCACGGGCGCTTTAGGGGGCCAAGCCAGTACGGCCAGTATCCAGGCCCGTCAGGGGATTAACAGGAAGTCCGCCAACTGAGGCAATATAATTTTGGGCATTTTTCCTCAAAAAATTGTGCAATATGCAGCAGGATAGGATGATGTGGTTGATTTTGTAGTCCGCCATATGGATTGCTGTCAGAAACAGGCGGAACTGGCTGGCCATTATCCCGAAGGTATTCTCAACAACTCTTCTCGCTCTGGCCAGCCGGTAGTTAAAAACCCTCGTCTCTGGGGTGAGGGTCCTTTGGGGGAATGGCCTCATCAGGTGCTCACCCAGACCGAATGCTTCATCAGCAATAAAGACGAATGGGAGTCCTTCCACGTTGTCTGCATCAGGTGGCAATGCCAGGCCACCAGTCTGGAGACGTTGGTAAAACTCTGTCTGGGCGAAGATTCCTCCATCCAACATCCGGCCATTCTTCCCCACGTCTACATAGAGGAACTCATATTGTGCCGACACCACCACCATTAACACTATACTATTAAACCCCTTATAGTTATAATAGTAAGACCCCGAATGGGGTGGTGGCACGATGTGGACGTGCTTCCCATCTATAGCCTCTCCACAGTTGGGAAAGTCCCAATGGTCGGCAAAATGGGATGCCACAGTCTGCCATTCCTGTGGCATTGAAGGAAACTGTGGAGTCAAAACAGAAAAAAAAATATATGTACTTTTGCACATAACATTGCAAGCAGATTAAACAAAACATTCTTGGCCGACATCAGTATAAAAATTTTTAAGGAGTATTTCAAGACAAAAATCTAAGGTCCACTTAAGTCCCCTCGGGCTTTCACATTCGGTCGGCATGGGAGGCAGTTTTCAGGCGCTTCAGTGTGAAAAGGGTCTAAGATACAAGTCAGATTTCAGGCATTTCCTGGAACAAAAATGTAATTTTTGGTAAGATGCTCCCAATAGGAAATCACGTCTAAAGGGATGCAAGCCCATTAGATTTCCTCATTAAGTGTCCTGCAGATGAAACAGCTGATTTATAATTATGAAACCACTCCCATTAGACTCACTTTCCCACATTGAAACATGGAGGGATTTCTTCAGAACAACAAAAGGTAAGAATCTGCAACAAAGTTTGTTATAATCCTTGCCATGTACATACTGTAGATCATTGAGAGGGGAATGTTTAAAATGTTTTTAAAGCGGCGCTCCACCCAAGGAGGGGGGAGAGGTTATCTGTTTTTGACAGGTACCTTCTCCCACTACCGGCTTAGATCGCTGCGGCAAACTGAGCCAAAAATTTGCCCCCCCTCCTTACCCCGCAGTCTTCTTGGACACATCAGAGGTCCCAAAAGAATATGGGTAATCTAGGTAACATCCCATGACCCCCTGACATACATAGTATCACCATCTTAGAAAGTGGGGAAAATCTCCTCACAGGGACACACAATCCTAAGGTTCTGACCCTTGATCTGTACTCCTGTTTGTGTCTTCAGTGGGAAGATTTTTCCACACTTTCCTTCACACTGATATGGATAGAAAATCAGGGGAAATGATCCCAACAGGGAAACAAACAGCAATGAAACCCAGACAGATGTTTTAGACCTAAAAAGAAATATTGCCAAACTCTTTATTACCCCATGCTTGCACAGCATCCATTATTCAATCTATGTTTGGTCATATCGTTACTGCATTGGTTTCAGTGCAATGTGGCACTAGCTTATTTTAATCAATTTCTATCTTACTGGCAGAAATGTATTAAAATGTTTAAAACCAGGTAACATTTTTCATCACTAATTATTAAAGTGCATACATTACCTATGCCTCATGAGCAGGAGAGGACTGGGTGTGGAGTGATTATTGCCTCCTAGGCAAGTACTATTTATTAATATTTATTTATTACAGGTACTTGTATAACGCTGATAATTTACACAGCGCTTTACATATATATTGTTTATTCACATCAGTCCCTGCCCTTAAGGAGCTTACAATCTAAGGTCACTAACTCACATTCATACATATACATACTAGGGCCAATTTCGATGGAAGCCAATTAACCTTCCAGCATGACTTTGGAGTGTGGGAGGAAACCGGAGTAGCTGGAATAAACCCACACAGGCACAGGGAGGACATGAAAACTCCAGGCAGGTAGTGTCATAGTTGGAATTTTAACTGACGACCCTAGTGCTGACAGGCAGTACTAATAAAATAACTTAACCTTTACTGCATGGGTGGAGCTGTACTAAGGGGAATCTGTACTAGTGGAAGGCTTGGTAGAACTGTACTGGAGGGGATATTGGCTTGGTGAGGAGTACATTTTTTGTTGTAATCTGTTTACTGCTGTGTTAATCAATCCTGACCTCACACTCTGGTCATTACTTAACCATGACCACTGAACTCTGCATTAATATACCCTGACCTGTGCACTTATGTGTTATGCACTCCTGACCTCTACACTTTGTGTGTTATGGCCCGTGACCCCTTCTCTCTGTGCATTACATACTCTTGACCCCTGCATTCTGTGCGTTATGCACTTCAGACCCCTGAACACTTTGCATTATGCTCTCCTGACCCCTGTCATCTATGTGTTATGCACTCTTGATCCCTGCACTCTTGAGTGTTACACGTCACTAATTACTGGATAATAGGCGTTATGCTGTGGGATTTATACTCCTGACCACTGAACCTGGTACACTGTGCTGTATATGACACTGCACATATTGTAAAATTTTTGTTGTTTGTAAAGTAGTTCCTGATTTTGTTGGTGAAGTTCTACATAAAAGCAAATGCAATGGAAGAGTCCTATTTTTTTTTACAAATGTGTGCTGAGGTTTGTATGTCTCTTGTAGACTCTTGTTTGTGGCAAGTAATTGTTTGGGGTATAAGGATTGTGACATGTGTTACCAAGCACACAGCGAGTAGGTTCAAGTTTTAAGCCCTTCCCACTGTTCCCAGCACAATTTCATCACACTCACACTTCTCATTTCATGCAGGACACTGCCTAATTATTTGCCTCTGGGTGTGCAAAGCTGAACCCCACTCAGGGAAAAAAAAAAAAAATGCCCTGCCTGGAACTAGGTGTAGGTCAGGAGTTCTGACTTCAGTTTGATTTTTTAAAGGAGATGTACAACCAAAGCTCATTTGGCTGTACTTCTCCTGTGAATCACAGGAGTGCAGTTCGATCTGCACTCCTGTGACCTGTTTTCAGCTGACAGCGGGCTGAAGCCTGCTGTCGTCTGACATCACAAAGCTGGTCCAGGCTCAGGCAAGATCACTCAACAATGAAGTCGGGATCCACCCACATACCTGGACCGGCACCCGGCTCAGCCTCTCAGCGAGTCACTGAGAGGCTGAGCTGGGCGCTCCCGCCGCATTCACAGTCCAGCTCTCCAGTGAGCGTGGGGGGCAGGGTAGAGAGCAGTGACTGACAGCCACCAGTTCTCTGCTCATGGAGCTCTGAGAACCAAGCGATCGTCAGTGTTTGGTCGCTTGGTTTTCAGTGTTAGGCTTGATTCACATGTAGCACTGACCCCCGCAGGAGCTGCTGTATTTTAATTGGGCCTGTACTCTGCTTCATTACCCCTTTGATTTCTCAGTCCCCCTAACACAGCTGTGGTGTAATAGTGTGCAGTAAAGACTCTAAAGACAATTTCCCAATATACCATTTAATATACCTTTTTATCTTTACCTTTGGTCTCCACTTGGTCGGTAATGCAAAGGAAAACAACACTCATACAATTGTACTTAAACAAGAACTTTGTTTACTGTAATTGCTTTAAAGTTAAGACACTACAATAGTTGTACTGTCAGACCAACGTAGTCTGACAGTCAACTGATTTCAGCTTATAAAGATATTATACAGATGTAAAGTGTTTGAAATAACTTGCTAGTAATGTGCTAAGGAAAATAGGATAAATGGCAGAGTGACTTGATTTCACTATGAGCACTGTCCTATCCTTTGCACGCTTTGTAACTATAAGGAAATCAAATGCTGATTTAATAAAGTGTAGTACAATATTTAGGGAGCTCCCATTATCTGATATCACAGTAACACTTAATATGGCAATGAAACACAAAGCCTTGTGTTTTATTAGACAGTCCTTATTTTCTTCTTTCTTCTGCTAGCTATGAATAAAGTGAATTTGTAATCCAATGGTAAATGACTCCCGATGAAAGCAAGCTGGATATTAAATCAAAATAATGATAAAGCAGTACTACAGCTATCTCTGATGCCAATGACACAGTACCAAATCCTCATTTAGACACAGGCCCGGGGCCTAGTTTTAGTTCAGTCTAATCCTCTTGACTTTGCTTGTGGGACTATGGATCCCAGCAACTCTGTAATGTACAGATGAATGTGTAAAAGTGCATCAAGGAAACTTTTTGGGCAACAGCCCTCTCACCCAACCAGGACAGTGTTGTCAGTAAGTTCCGCTCTGGTATACAGGGTCCTGTCTCCGGCCGGCCAGCACCTCTGCGCTGCTCCGCTCCACACAACGAGACGCTCCGACACTCTCAGATGGCTCCTCTGGCTCCTCTGGCTCCTCAGTCTTGCCCCACTGTCAGCCCAGATCTCTGGTGTGTCACAGTATCGCTGCTCGGATCGCTCTTCTGTGGAGGTAGGCCGCACTGTGCTGGAGACCTCACACAGATCCTCCCAGGCTGGCCATGCGTTTCCAAGAGATCTAAAATGGCCGCACCAAGCCCTTTTATAATCTTCCCACAATGCAGTTCTGTTCTCCTGATGTTCATAGGAGTTAATGGGCATTATGGGTAGGTCAAGTTAATGTCCAATGTATATAAACAAACACTTTCATGTTAACTTCTTGAACGATGAAAAATAAAGATGCAGTCCTTTCATATTTTGGCCGCTAGATGGTACCAGATGCTAAGCTATAACATACATTAGGTTATATATCAAAAAAATGTGACCGCTACACACTCCCCCTGCTTGAACTCTTTGGTCCCCAAAGGGATGTAAAATTTTGTTTCTGTTACACATTTTTGTTTCTATACGATTACACAAAACTGACAGGGGAGCTTCCCACCAATTTTCACATGATGGGGAGCTGTCCTGTACATTCACAGCCGACACTTTAATGTCGTGTACAGGTGTGTCAGTGGGTGAGGCAGTGTTTTGGTTTTCTGAGTCAAAAGCAAGAGTATCAGGCTTTTCAGGGTTTCTCCTGGCAGTAAAGTTAGTTTCTTCAGAACACTTGCCCAATGTCTCATAAGTTAGTCTCTTTGTGGGACAAATAACTCTTTTGGTCCTCTGTGCTTTTGGCATTTCAAGTAAGCTGGTATGTTCCTCAACTCCATCTTTTTCTTGTGGCTCAGAATCGGAATCAGCACTTAGATCTCCCAAATCTGTTTCTGGTAGAAAAACTTGAGACTCCTCTGGATCTTCTCTTGATCCACTTTTGGGTATGAATTTAGGAGCCTCCGGCCTAAGAACTCCACCATCCTCTCCCCCTGCTTGGAATGAAAGGTCCACTTCAGATTCTGATACTTCAGATGGCCACAGCCAGCTTATCTCCATCTCCTCTTCTTCTTCTTCAGTAGCTGAAGATTCAGGCCTAAGTCTGTTTACTGGTCTGTGTACAACAGTGGATGTGGATGGCAGCTCCTCTTGTGTGGTAATCCTGACTGCTTCCGTGAGAGGAAGGAGGTGATTACGGTGCCAAGTCTTTAATGGCCCAGTGCTTCCTTCTGGCCGAATTTCATATACTGGAAGTTCTGGAAGTTTCTTGCACACAATATATGGTTGTGATTTCCAGCGATGAGCCAGTTTATGCTTGCCTGGAATTCCCAAATTCCTTAACAGAACTCGATCACCGGGTTGTAAATCTTGAACCCGTACTTTGAGATCAAAATTCTTTTTGTTTCTGTATCCTCTACGATCTGATGTGACTTGAGCTTTATCGTAAGCAGTTTTCAGACTCTTCCTCAACCTATCCACATATCCTCTGTGAGAAGTCGCTGTGGTATGATCCAGACTGGTTCCAAAAGCCAAGTCCACCGGTAGTCTGGCTTCACTTCCAAACATTAGCCGGTAGGGGGAATATCCTGTTGCATCACACTTTGTACTATTATATGCATGTACTAATGCAGTAATGTGCCTGCTCCAATATGATTTTTGCTCAGATGTCAGAGTTCCTATCACATTTAAAAGAGTCCGGTTAAATCTTTCCGATCCAACAGCTTTTGAATCAGAGCACTTTCGAAGTCTCTCCCTTGATCAGAATGTATTCGTTGTGGTAGACCATAATGGACAAAGAACTTTTCCACCAGAACTTTTGCCACTGTAGAGGCCTGTTGGTCTTTAGTAGGGAATGCTTGAGCTTAACGAGTAAAGTGATCGGTAACTATTAGAATGTTCCCCTTTCCACTTAGGTCAGATTCCACACACAGGAATTCTATACAGACCAGCTCCATCGGTCCTTGGCTCTCCAAATGGCCCATTGGAGCAGCTCTCTGAGGCAAGGTCTTCCTCTGTATACATCGGAGGCATGAGTGACAGTAACCCTCTACTTCAGTCCTCATATAGGGCCAGTAGAACCTGTCCTTCACCAGCTGGAAAGTCCTTTTCACTCCCAAATGGCCGTGATGGTCATGCAGAGCAATCAGTACCTTCTCTTGGTGCTTTTCCGGTAAGAAAAGTTGCCACTTTTCTTCTCCGTCATCAGAGGGACCCCTTCGGTAGACCACCCCTTGTTTGAGCTGTAACCGATCCCACTCTTTGTGTAAGATGCGAGCTTCCTTTTTGTGCTTTTGAGAAGTAGGTTCGGGTTTCAGTGCCAGGCTACAAAGTGAGTCTTCCTGTTGGTCTAACTGAAGATCCTTCTTAGACAGCTTTGGTAAACCCTCCTCTGTAATCTGAGTGACATCACAGTAACACTTAGGCACTCCGGCAGCAGACACTCCAACTTCTTCTGCTCTGGCCCCACCTTTACTTTGCTGTTGTGCTTCATCACAAAGGGCTCTCACTCCTTCTGGGGTGAGCTAGATCCATTCTTCTGTTTGACCCTGGGAGTAGTGAGGTCGTCTTGATAATGCATCTGCATCTCTATTCCCAATTCCTGGTCTATATTTCAAGCTGAATGTGAAAGCTGAGAGTGCAGCCAACCACCTATGTCCGGTGGCATCCAGCTTTGCTGTGGTAAGCAAGTAAGTAAGTGGGTTATTGTCTGTCTTAACCACAAACTCTGCACCATACAGGTAATCCTTGAGTTTATCTACCACAGCCCATTTTAAAGCCAGGAATTCCAGTTTGTGAGTGGGATAGTTCCGCTCAGCGGGGACTAGACTTCTGCTCACATAGGCGATGGGTCTTTGTTGTCCGGCATGTTCCTGATAAAGTACTCTGCCCAGCCCGTCTCGGCTGGCATCCACATGCAATTCATAGGATTTAGTAGGGTCTGCATAGTCTGCATAGGCTAGAACCGGAGCAGTAGTAAGGCTCCATTTCAGCTGTCTGAAAGCCTCTTCACACTGTGGAGTCCATTCTTCTTGGATGGACTCTTTCTTCTTTCTGGGGCCTTCCTTTGGCTTCCCCAAGCCTTCTGAGTTCCTTCTTGATTCTTCAACAGCTCGGTGAGTGGGTGGGCTATCTTAGCAAACCCTTCCACAAACCGCCTGCAATAAGAACAGAACCCTAGAAAGGATCTGAGTTCAGTCACGTAATCGGTCTAGGCCAAGAGGTAACGGCCTCCAATTTCTGTGGGTCTGTTGCCACTCCTTCAGCGGATACGATGTGGCCCAAGTAATTCACTGAAGGTTGGTAAAAGTGACACTTCTCCAGGGAGAGCTTCAGGCCTTTGTCATGTAGTCTCTTCAGGACCTTCTCCAGGCGCTCTTCGTGCTCCTCCAGTGTTCTGCCAAACACTATGACATCGTCTAAATAGACCAACACCTCGTTCAGGTTCATGTCACCCACTGTCTTCTCCATTAATCGCTGGAAGGTTGCTGGGGCTCCAGACAGACCTTGAGGCATTCGATTAAACTCGAAGAATCCTTCGGGGTGTAATAAAAGCGGTCTTCTCTCTATCTTCAGGGCATATGGGGATCTGATAGTACCCACTCTTAAGATCTAGCACACTGAACCACTTTGCTCCTGTTAAACTCTGTAGAACATCCTCTATCCAAGGTGTGGTGTACTGATCTGGGATGGTCCTCCGATTTAGTGTCCGGTAGTCAATGCATAGTCGCAAAGAGCCATTCTTTTTCCTTACAACTACTATCGGGGAGGCATATGGACTCTGGGACTCTCAGATAATCCCCGTTCTTTTTAGCTCAGCCAGCTGCTCCCGTAGGTCTTCCAGATCTCCCAGAGGGATCCGCCTTACCCTCTCATGGAAAGGTTTATCTTCTAACCTGATTTTGTGTTCGGCACTCTGCAAGTCCCACATCAAACTCACTTCTTGAGAAAGCAGTCCTCCATCTCAGAAGCTGGTTCTTCGCTCTCTCCATCCAGGCAGAGGTAAGAGGTGTGTTCTTTGGGTAGAACTCTGCCAGGGGAATCTCTCCATCCTGTTCTCCCATGATGCCACACGGTGAGACTGGGGTTGCTGGACTGACCTGCCCCAGGAGTACTCTGGCAGGTACCATTACAGGCAAGGCTGTTGTGTTGCGAATACTGACTGAGATACATCCTTTACTTCTCTTCAGCGCCTTAGTTGACAACACTTCAGGGATAACTTCCAGGCCCTTGTCTTCTTTCTGCCTGTCCGTCTCAAGAACGATGAAGGGGCCCGGCTGTCTCCAACTCAGCTTAACAGGGGCCTTTAAGCAGACTACCTCACCCGGCTGCACCAGTTTTTCCCTCCTGTCCAGGCGGCAGACCTTACCCACTCCTTCTGGTGGGGCCTTCTGTTCCTGCACAAGATCCTGGTACACCTGTGTTAGCAAGTGGAGTTAGAAGTCTTCTTACCAAGTCAGTATTGGTCCCAATAAAAAGGGAACTTCTATCAGCCCCTGGAGGGCGAGGACACACCACTGCCAAGGTGTCGAAGGTTTCAGCCTTTCCTGCCACAATTGGATCAAAGGTAAACTTGATGGGTATGTATCCATCATATGGGAAATTCTGTGTCCCTAACCCCCATATCTCCAGCTCTTCCAGCTTCTTCAAGGGGAGATGTTTGAGATATTTCTCATAAAAGTCTTTGTATAGAAGAGTTACTTGAGCTCAAGTACTGTGAATTTTTTGGATCTTAAAATATGGGGAGAAGGCGATACGATACTGACCTCTACCTATTTTAAAACCACGGATCGAAATGCGTTTATATCGCGGACAGTTGCCATCACAAAGCCTGGCTAGACTCAGTCCCTAAAAGTCAATATGTTAGGATCAGACGCAACGGTTCTTCTATTAATGACTTCAGAATTCAGTCTCAGGTCCTCACTGACCGATTCATTGAAAAAGGCTACGACGCCTCCTTCTTAAGAGAACGAGTTGAAGAGGTAGAAAAGTTAGATAGAGAATCCCTATTAAGAGATCAAACGGAAACAGGGATCACTACAAAGAAAGACTTCACCTGCCCGTTCATAACTCGTTACTCTCATCAACATTTTTTAATTAGAAAGTTGATACACAAACATTGGCATATCGTGAAAAACGATAATATATTGGGTCCCCTACTTCCTGAGAGGCCTCAGGTCGTCTTCAAGGGGTTGTCATCTATTAGAACATTTGTGGCTCCTAGCGTGTGTGATCCTCCGATAAGGAAACCGATGTTCTTTCAGAATTTAGTGGGGTACTATAGATGTAGAAAATGTGCGGTTTGCACTATTAATGCCATTAATGACCGGAAGGTGACCCATTTTCACTCTACCAGTACTTCACAAACTTTCCCAATTAAATCGTTTATCACATGTTCCACCACCCATGTAGTGTACCTTTTGACCTGTCCATGCGGGTTCCAATATGTGGGACGTACGGTTCGCCCGCTTCAGGTCAGGTTAAATGAGCACATCGGTAACATCCGGAGAGGTTTTATAGGCCACCCGGGCCACCCGGTAGCCAAACACTATCTTAATGTACACGACAAAGATCCCAAGGGCACTCAATTCATAGGTATTGACAGACTGAAGGTACCATGGAGAGGAGGGCCCAAAAGACGAGCTATATCCAAGCTAGAAATGGAATGGATATACAAAATCAGATGTCTCAAACCACGAGGGCTCAATGTCGATATTGAAATCAATGCGTTTATTGATAACGCATGATGGAAATTTCAGACACAGTAACTAATGTGGTTTTAAATAAAATACGATTGCAACTAATCAATCATCTATGAGTGATTCAACCTTTGTTTAAGAGGGAGTATTAATTACTCAAAAGTTTGGATATGTGTTCATTCCTGGGTTTACATTATGGGCTCCTTATGTCTAACAGACTCTAGTGTCTATCTTTTATGTCAGTGATTGTAAAGGGGGATGCTGGGGCTTGACCTGGCTGTCATGTCCAAATTTAAATATAATATGTTTGAATTTTAAAATATAATAAGCTCAAACTTAAATATAATTTGTCCAAATCTCACATAACCTTTCTGGTAAATTTGGATATTTTCAGTTTACAGGCCCCTATTAAATTGATCAGGCCATTTTTTCATATTTTCATTTTTTCTTTTCATTTTTTTTCTTCTTTTTCATTAATTTTTCATTCATTTTTTATTCATGTTTCCATTTCTTCATTTTTTTATGATTTTATTATTTATACTTTCATTATGTATATTTAGATTTTCATTTTTTGATTTTTTTGCTTGTTACATTAAATGTACAGCACATTATATCATTTTGATTATATTTCATCATATATGCTGTAGAGTGGATCCTTACTGGCGCTAAGATGTTTTTGAGTACGACTGTTTTATTTGTAAGACACCGGATGTTCTTGCTTATTAGACTTCGTTACTTTATATCCGCACTTGGAGTCACACGTTTGAGCATTTCTTGTTCACAGTTATGTTCCGCCTCTATAGGTGGCTTCCAATTACAGCCAGATCGAGGCTTGGTATGCCTCTGCGCATGCCCAGTCGTGTGACGGGCTTGCGCGGAAACGAGGCTTGGTTGTACTTTGTTTTTTATAAAAGGTGATGGTTCATTGCGTCGCCCGTGCCCCGTAGAAGACGTCACGTATGACGAAACATGTAGGGCGTGGCCTTGCAGTGCTTGCCATCACGTGTTCCATGTTTGCACGGGCGTTCAGCCTTTGTTTTTATGCCGGCTTTTTAAATATAACGATTTTTACACTTGTATTTTTGTATTAAGACCTTGGGGCGTGGCCTCGCAGTGCTTGCCATCACGTGTTCCATGTTTGCACGGGCGTTCAGCCTTTGTTTTTATGCCGGCTTTTTAAATCTAACGATTTTTACACTTGTATTTTTGTATTAAGACCTTGGGTCTATTTAAGTAATAAATTCCCTATTATTACTACTACACCATTGGAGTTTTCCCCTTTTTTTCTCTTATTCACGGATCCTCTGAATCACGAGTCTCCTTCCTGATGCTGCAGCAGTAAGATCAGCTTTGAGTTGGTGGTGCTCGTAAACAAGACCCGGACATCGATATCCATCTGTGCCTGCAGAGGGTTATATCTGCAAGCTCGTATGACCTCGCCACAGAGGAGGTCCAACAAGTGGGGTAAGGGTACATCCATTACTCCTCTCCCGCAACTATCGGTGGCTTGGAAGTGTTTCTGCATCTTTCACCTTTCTACCCTGATGTGACACACCAAAGGAACGGCTTTTCCTCCTCACATACTTTGTTTTTGCTAACTTGTCTTTCATGGACTGAATGTGGTGTCTTTCAAACGTTTGGGGGTCCAATTGCACGTTTAGAACTTTCACTTCTTTTTCTACTAATTTTTTATGGAGATATGATATAATTTACAACTTTAATTTGTTGTTTTGTTATTTCTCTGCACTGGGATTTAAACATACTACAGCTCCGGGTATTACCCCAAGGAGCTTTTCAATCTTAAAACCTCATTATATGTTATATTTATGCTAGCGCACAATTTTAGTTTACTTGAGCTCCAGTGTCCAGCAGGGCTTTCGTGTATATGCCTTCTATCTGAATTGGGATAGTCGGGGAAGGTCGGACTAACTTGGGAGGAAATCCATTTGCTTTAGCACGTTTACCTTGTTGAGTGGCTTGTACCTTCATGCCTTGCTTATGTGAAGTTCCTTGCCTCTGCTTCGACTTAGCTATAGCCGATTTAGCCTGATGAGTACAAATGGGTTTGGAGTTGACTGTTGTGACTGGGTGCCCAGTTGACTCAGTTTCCGCCGGCTTTTGTGGTTCTGCTTCAAGTTCTGTTGGACTTGGACATACTTGACGGTAGTGTCCCGCTCCTCCACATTTAAAGCAGATCTTCTTCTTCATTGGTTTCACAGTCTGATTAATGTTAGTACTCGTCGGAGTCTTAAGGGTCAAAACTTCATTCTCACGTAGCATAACCAGTTTAGCAGCCAGTAGGGTCATCATCTCTAACATTTCTTTCTGCAGTTGGAGCAGTTTCTCCAGACCAGACTCACATGTCGACAGATGTCGACAGATGTTGGGTAGATGAAGGCCAAGATGTCTGATCTGCGCTCACTATCAAGACACTGGGCTCCTTAATGCCTTGCAACACATCTAACTGCTGTCCTTTTGTCCTGGTTATACTGGGAGGTTGACTCTTTCTTTGCTTTGTGTCTCTTTCTACCTCCATTTTGGCTGCCTCATTTATCTCTTCAATGAGGACCTCATCTGGTGTAGATAGATCTTCTAGGTGCTGCCTTAACCGAAGCTTGATATAGTCACTCCTCAGTCCTGTAGTCACGGACCTTAGGAACTTCTTCTGAATCAGTTCAACTCCAAAGTGTTCCTCAGAGCCTTCTCCCATCGAAACATACAACAGACGGTCCTTCAGCTCAATGGCTCGGAACACAAAGTTCTGAGGAGTCTCCTGACTACCCTGTGCTTTTTTTATCAGTTGATGAAACAGTTCAACAGCATCTTCCTCTTTATAATAACTCTTCAGAATTCTCCTGAGTTGAGTTAAAGTCAAACCATTCTTCATCTCCATCATGCCCTCAATGCTTAGGCCTGGATTAATGGCGTTGATCACAGTCTCTACAATCTCCGACTCCAAGTATCCCCTCTGTAGGTCCAGTTCAATTTGGTGCAAGAGTTTTTGGTAAGAGAGCTTATCCTTCTGTCCCCTCTCTCCTATCTGACCATCAATCTTGAAGTCTTTCCTGATAGTCACCTCTGGCAGGCGGTTATGAGGGCGCCTTTTCATTACTGACACCAGTCTAGGTATCACTTGACTGTCACTCAGGTCTCTGCATGTGACAGTTAGTCCTTTAATGTGTTCTGCAATCATGTTGGAAGTCTTCTGAAACCTCTCCTGTATTTCATTGTATTGCTGTTTCAACTCGATTAGCTGTTGCTCTGACTCTGAATTCCTCTCAGGAACTCCAACTGTTTTAATAGCTGTCCTTTTCTTCGTGGAAGGGGACCCTCTGCCACTTTCCTTTGGGGTAGACTGGAAACTGAATTCTTGCTGAGTGAGCTCTGTCTCCCCCCTGCTTGGCAGGATGTGTCAAGCAGAGTTCAGTTCTATCAGACAGTCTCACACTGGTGCATTGAAAATGATCAGGGACTCCTTTCCTCCATTCCAGTAATGCATAAGTGCGAGAGGTCCCATGGTCTGGCCTCACAGCTATCACCCAGGCCTGGGGATAGTACCTGCACCACTTCTTTCACCTGTTTCTCCTCCCATCCTTCCCCAGGAAGTTCAATTGCCACACTCGCTTCTGAGCGTGTGCCTTCAGCTTCACACCACTGGACCACAGTAAAGTTCCCCTCTGGTATACAGGTCCTGTCTCCGGCCGGCCGGCACCTCTGCGCTGCTCCGCTCCACACAACGAGACACTCCAACACTCTCAGATGGCTTCGACTGGCTCCTCTGGCTCCTTCCCAGTCTTCCCAGTCTTGTTCATTGGAGTTATTGGGCATTATGGGTAGGTCAAGTTAATGTCCAATGTACACAAACAAACACGTCCATGTTAACTTCTTGTACGATGAAAAATAAAGATGCAGTCCTTTCATATTTTGGCCGCTAGATGGCGCCAGATGCTAAGCTATAACATACATTAGGTATATATCAAAAAATGTGACCGCTACACACACCTATGCATTTTTTGTGCTTTTTGCATTTTGCAGATTTGCACTACAGCCCATTTAACATGGTTTCCTATGAAACACATTCTATAGTGCAAATCTGCAAAATGCGAAAAGCACTAAAATTGCATAGGTGTGAATCAAGCCTTAGAGCTGGTGGGGGACCAATGCTGCATCCACCTAGGTAAGTATGATTTGAGGAAAGAAAAAGTCCATACTTCTCGTTTTAAACTACATGCATGTTCCAGGTCAGTGATTCAAAGAGCCAGGTAAGTAGTATTTTAAAAAGAAGGTCAGCGATGACAGCCCTATATTTCTTCCAGTACAGATTTTCTTTAAAATGGAAATTACCCCTAGGAAAGTTGGTCTGCAGTGCAGTACTGGGATATTCACTTGCTCTCAATAAGCAACCAAAATGTAGACTGAAGTAAATGGAAACAGTGACTCACTATGAAAAATCCAAAGGGTTAAGCCGTGTTTATTTGAATTGGGCACCTCTCTCTCTACCGCACACACAGAAGAAAAAAAAAAAGACCTATTAAAATATTATGACATTTCAGCAGGAAAGCTTTCCCTGAAGTAAGGAATTATGGGTAGGTTATTAACCTGTATCATTCGTAAAAGAAGTTCTTATAAGCTAATAAGCTAATAAGGAACTACAAGCCTCAGCATGCCTAGTTAGCTGCCGGCAGTAATTCTAAATCCCAAACAATGCAAATGAATTCTCTGCGGCTGTGTTACCTGAGCTGGTAATTATGCCGCCATAGTGACAGATGCATCAGACTGTGAAAAATATGATGTCAGGGGCTAAGATATAACATGCTTGTTATTTTAAGTCTCTCTTCAGAATTACTTAAACAGGAGCTGCTTTATGTTAAATGGCAAATGCTCCTGTCATTAAACAAGGGGAAAACAATATTT
This sequence comes from Lithobates septentrionalis, assembly GCA_037952835.1. Classification (NCBI taxonomy): domain Eukaryota; kingdom Metazoa; phylum Chordata; class Amphibia; order Anura; family Ranidae; genus Lithobates; species Lithobates septentrionalis. Next base: position 1,225,647 of record JBBDGP010000002.1, on the reverse strand, counting down.
ATTGAGTGAGAAAAGCATAATTATATTCATGTGCAATATATATATATGTTTTTTTTGGGGGGGGGGGGGGTCATAAAGTTGTTAAATTTGTTTACTTGAGAATGGTTCATGCTGAGAACAGATTATTATCTTTTTTATTTTTCAATAAAAGTTATTGCACTCTTCTATTTGGAGTCAATTATTTGTTTTTCAAACTTGTTAAAGCTGATTTTTAATCTGCTTATATTTTGCCTCCCCTAATTTCACCTTTAGGGAAAATCTTTCTATTTTCAAGACATACCTTATTTTAGACCCAGTGATGTCATTATTGGGTCTCTGTGCTTCTCTATACATTTTTAGCAGATCATGGCTCATGGGAGGGGCCAGCAGGTGCCGTACATCACTTCCTGAAAACATCACAGCACCCTACCTCAGTAAGGCTTGGTTCACATCTATGCAGGTTGCAGTTGATGCATATTCCAGGTGCATTTTGGGTTTCTCAATACATGTTTTTGATCCAGTGAAGTCTATGGAACCAAAAACACAACCTGCTGGTCCCTGGCCCTTTCGATAAAATACACAGATGTGAACGTGACCCATAGGAAACCATGTTAAATGAACTGTTGTGTGTTTCTGCAAATCGGAAAACACACTCAAAAATACATAGGTGTGAACTAGGCCTAAGTACCCCTCTCAAGAGTCCTCAGCCCTGATTCAAACAGTGGGCTGGCTTTTGGGAGCCTGTTTTGCAAATATCAAAACGCCTTGATGGGTGGATGCAACAAAAGCCCAAAAAAAGGCTCCATCTCTTCCCCTTTGAATTATATGTTGGCCCTTCAAACAAAGAAGATACCCACCTATACTGACCAGTAGCATCCCTTTTTATTGGTGTTGGTGCTCAATTGTAAAATAGCAATGGTCCTGTGACAGACAACTGGCATGTAGGTACTCTTGCTATATTGCAAATTCATTTAATCTTTATTGTTGCATACAATACAGACATTTTTCTGTAAATGCTAGATGCCAAAAAAAAGATATACGGTAGATTGCAAAGATTGGCATTAGACCCAGGAATGAATCGTGGTGGTGCACCCTAAAGGGTACTTTTTTTGATGTTCCCTTTATGAAAACATTAATCTCCACTTCTTCCCAGAATAGTTATTTAAGAAATGTAGAAATGTCAAGAAAAAAATAGGAAAACCCCCCTAAGGGCTTGTTTTCGCTATTTAAAGTGTCATTTTAAACCCACATCATTGAAAACTATCAATAGATTGTGTATTACATGCTGTTCATACTCACTCAGTCACTATTAGATTCATTTTCTGTATTCTGCCAAAAAAAAAAAATGGTTGATCCCTCTGTTCTCTGTCTTTCCCTCCTGTCCATGTTCCCGCTACAGTTGAGGATTTTGCAGAGCAGTGTTGGCAGCTAGTGCACATGCTTAGTTTTCAGTGTGTTTTTGGGTTAAGCATTTCCTCCCTATCACATCTGATCAGCCCATGTGACTATAGAATCACACATGTGGGTGCATACACAGTGGTAAATGACAGTCCACTCCCTTACTCCTCCTCCATGCCCACTAACCAGTTAAACACAATGGGGGCAGGATATTACATGTAGATTGATGGAAGCCTCACCTTCCTGTTATTCTAAGATACAGGCTGGAGGGGTATGACTGGCAGAAATCCACCCACACCATTTTATTGTCAAAAAAATAATAATGATTTGTTTTCAAATATACAGTATATTTGTATGAGAATTTAAAATAGTTTATTAATATTAAAAATTTATTTTTATCTGTATTCCAAAGGCAATTTTTTTAGTCTGGGCTCACATCTCTGTGCGGAGCGGCTCACAGCAGGGGTCCAGTGTGTCCCCATTCACCATTACAGGTCAGATTTCGGTCTGAATTTTTGACTGAATTTGGACCTGAAATGGACCATAAGACTCCTGTGCAATTCGCTCCGCAACCGTCCCGGAGCTGTGTGAACCGGATCAATAGAGAGCCGGTCACAGGGAAACCCGCATCCAATTTGCAATAGTGTGAACCCAGCCTTGAATTTTGAACATGTGACCAGCAGCAGAAGACTAGAAGCTCCTCTTGCTTATGTTTCCCTGCAGACAGGCTGGAAAAGATCTGGGTCATGTGACAGCTGTATATCAATAAGGAAAAAAGGTACTTCGATTTTTATTTTTTATTAAAATAATTACAGTGCCATTATCCATATACAGAAATAGAAGGGACAGTGTAAATTAAACAGTGTGTATTTAGTATCACTTTAAAGTGGAAGTAAACTCCCATGCATAATTTGAAGTCTCGGAGTCTGCCAATTGAATTTGCAGCTAGTAGAGTGTCCTGGCTCTAACCCTCTTTCCCCCAAAAGTTTGTTAAGAGAAATAAACTCTCTTTTGCATTCAGGAAGTGTCTGGCGCCCAATAACTTTAACTACCTTGCACCCACCATGCCTCACAACCCGACATAGACAGAAGGATGTCAGCTGTCTCTGGCCCTGGTAGTTCTCATTAGACCGAAGGATGCCTGGGACCTTGTTACACACCCAAAAATGGAACTTCCACTTTAAGTACTGGTGACCCCCTAACATGTCACATTTGGCATGTCTTTTTTTGGGGGGGGCGGGTACCCAGTTTTGACAGGCACCCAGCTCCCACTTCCTCTCCTGGCACCGCTCACCTCTCCTCCTCCCTCCCTGCAATCCCACAGTTAGAATGCCGGCACAGCGGAGAGGAGGGGGAGAGGAGCGAGGCTTTGGGCGCCCGGATTGCTTTTTGTGGCTGCTGACTTTTAAGTTGGTTGCCTGACTCCCCCCCCCCATCCATAAAGAGTAACTCCACTTTTGTTGAGAAAAAAACATTTCCCTCTGTGCGATGTATGTGTGATGTATGTACATTGCAGGGATTTTTAACAAACCCTGTTATCGATTTCTACCTTTTGTTATTCTGAAGGAATAGCTGTTTGTTTGTGTGTGTCAATGTGTTGAGTAAATCTGCATGGGGGTGATTTTATAATTATCAAACAGCTGCTGCACCCGCAGGGCTCTAATGAGGAAACTGTCAGGGTCTTCGGAGTATGTCACCAAAAATGACATTTTTGTTGCAGGGGATGCTCAAAATCTGATTTATATCTTAGTGCAGACTTCTGGGAAAATCAGTGAGCTAATCACACAAGCAGGAAATTAAATTTCTGGGAAATGTTCTGTGTACAGAACACCTCCAGGTAGCCATATTGCATTGCATTTTACAGAAAATTACAGTGCTGCAGATTGAAAAGGAAAGATATTTTGTAATAACATCCAATTACACTATGGCTTGTGTTGCAATTGTATATGATATATATATATATATATATATATATATATATATATATATATATATATATATATATATATATATATATATATATTTTTTTTTTTATTTTTTTTTTTTATTTGCTTATTTTTTTCCCCCACGAAAGTGGAGTTACCCTTTAATTACATACCTTTTTCCTAAAGCAGGGTACCACAGTTTTTTTTTTTTAACCATGGCCAAAGAAGAGTTCTGTGTGAGGTAGAACATCTGTCTACTACTTGGGAAGAAGCAGGCACTCAGGCCTCGGTTTTACTGATCTGGTTGTTTGCTGTGGGTGACAGAAGTGGTAGAAAGGCATTGGATGCCAGGACTCTAGGGCACCCCTCGTCAGGAGAGAGGTTTGCATTTTAGCAGGACATGTGACCACAAAAGGGACCGGCTGATCTAAAGTGCTTGTCAATAGAGACAAAGGTCTCAAAAATAATTGCACAATATACTGTATGTTCCTATAGTTCATTTATGAGCACTGCAATAGTGCAAAGATAACAAATCTTCATTGAATCTTGAATCTGCCTATACTGTATATGGCCCATCTTAAGCAGCGTACAAGCGATTTTTGGACGAATGATCATCCGTTTTTGTTTTTTTTGCATGCTAATCTCCGTATCAAAAATAAAGAGGCTACTAAAGTTATGAAAATTCTTGTATGATAGTATAAAAATTGGGAAGCGATGTAATGTGTTGTACTCTACTTTTGGATGAACACTGTACTGATTAAATGAAAATTATACAATCTGGTATCATACGAGATACATTTTCGTGTTCGTCTCTTCGGATAATTTTCGGACGAAAGCTGTGTACTAACAATCAGATTATCGTACGATCACTTTGAAAGCTGTATTTTTCGTACGATTTTCTAACCATGTGTACTAGGCTTTACACAACTAGATTGAATCAGAAGAAGCAACCCCTCACGATGCACAAATGCCCAGACTCTGGCTGTCCCTTCCTGGCAAGAACGCCATCTTTCATGTCACATCTTTGCAGTTCCCAGGGAGAGAAGGAGAGGATTAATTGTGTATTGTCTCACTTCTGATGGCGTAATCTTCTGTGTGTGTGTACAGAGGAGGGAGGATAGGCTTGGAACAAAAGAATGGTTGGGACGGTTTCGGAGTCTCTCAGTGCTGCCTGGGAGATGCTTTGCGTTAAAGCTTCTATCAAGACAAACACTTTGGCACATGAAATATCAGTGCTGTGAGGCTGGAGCCAGAGCCACAAAGACCCTGAGAACATCCGTTCGAACACAATATAACCAACCAATTCAGAAAGAAAAGCTGTTTTCCTCTGAATTGCCTTCACCCCTCCACTGCCAGAGGGTTTAGCAGTGCCATTCAATTCAGTGGCTTGTCAAACCCCTTTGGCAAGGAAAAAAAATTGGGCTCATCCACCACTTAGCACTTCTTGGTATGCACTATGCATTTTCAAAGATGTCAATAAAATTCACTAATGTTGTCATTACAGTAAGAATAAAGGGGGAATTAAAATACAAGCAAATGTTATTTTTCACGTATTATGATTTTCATTATAAATGCTTGTTATACCGCTCTGCTGCATACATTGTAGGGTTATATGTGACAAACCTAGACCAGGTTCACACCTTTCATGCATTTTTGTTTTATGAACTCTTTCACATGTTACTGAAATGCATAGTATATGTGCATTGTCATTCATTCTGAATGGCACTCCAAAGCACATATACAGTAGAACCAATCCTACCTGCGCTATAGAGCATCACAAAGCATAATTGTGAATACTCTCTGCATTCTTTACCGAACTAGTGCAGGTACAGTTTTTTTTTTGTGTGATGAGGAGTATTGAGAGCCTATTTAAACTGGTGCAGGGGCCCTGCCTTAAAGTGTCCCTTTACTATATGTAGTGTTGTAATTGGGCTGTAGTTGGCCTTTGCTCTGATTGTGTACCTTTTCTATTGCTCTGTAGGTCTTTTCAAGGCCCTGGACATTGATAACTTCTGCCTGTGGTGGTTGAACTTTCTCCAGTAGGTAAGGTGGGAAGATAAAAAGTAAAGGGAGGGTTATGAATATTTTTTCTGCCTTTGCCAATCAATGAGCGGTTTATTCCAGTGATGCACGCTGGGGAAGGAGGTACATATTTTGAATGATCCTCTAAAAGGGTCTTTGTCTCCTGGACTTTTGATTGGTGAGGATACCACAGTGAAAGGATTGTCTTTCTTAGGCCTTGATTCAGACAGGGGCTTGTGTTAAGGTGTTTTTTTTACCTCTGATATGAAAAATGAACAAAGCATATCTTCTATAGTGTGTACCTCCTGGTTACTCTGTTTTCTGCATGAGTCATTTCTGACAGGGTGTGTTGACTCCAGGTGATTGAGGGGAATGGGTAGGTCAGCTCCAGCACAGTGCCTATGATTGGCAGCGTCAGCTTACATATTTCCCATGAGATTATGTAGAGGGGTGTGTGTGTGTCACTTCCCTCCACTCGGGTCTCAGATTACACTCAGCTCTCCTCTCTGAGCTGTGCAGTGTGTGGCATCAGATCCTCATCCCCTGCCTGTGGAAGCTCAGAAAAGCTGTACAACTTATATAGGAGGTTTAATTTCTGTGTATGACCTGAGCCTAGTCACTGGGTATATGTAAGGGTTTACAACCACTCTAAAGGCTCAACCACTTGCTGTCCAGCTTACATATATAAACATCCTGGACAGCGAGTGGTTATACCAGTATCATGGTCAACTGCAGCTATGATCCTGGTACTAATTTTTTTTCATCTGGCGATCGCTTTCTGGTAAAAGTGATCCGGGTTTCTTTACAGCCGCCAAATCTCTCTCTGTTCACACTTGCCCACACTCTGTGGACTGGATGCGGGTGCGCACCTGTTCCCGCACTGGCAACCACCCGCAGCCAAATCGTGCTGCTATTACAAGATGCGCGGGGCTGTCATTCATGTAGAATGGCACCCCCATGCATCTTAGCCCGTAGTGTGTATGCAGGTGCGGGAACCGCAGGGAAATCACATGGTCAAAGCTATCATACAGTTTCCCTGTGGCTGCATTTATAAAAAGGCGCATGCACCTTTTTCCTGCAGGAAACGCAGGCACAGCAGCCCACTCAAATGCCTGCAATAATGTGAACCTAGGGTTACAGCGTTTGGAAGGCCCCTGCCTCCCACTGCTGCCGGTGAGGGTTCCCAGGCTTCCCCATTCCACGGGGATCCCCAACACCTGTGTTATCCTCTGAGCACGTCTGCATAATTGTACCTGTGACTTTCTCTTGTACCTTTGAGCCTGGAGCTTGTTACACTATTTCCCTGTGCACTACCAACCAGCTTCCTAATCTGTGTACGTTTGTGCAGTCTACCTGCCTGGACTAAACACCCCACTGACCAGCGATCCCAGTACTTCTGCACAACAAGAGACTCTTCCTGCATGCTTAAACCTGTCCTAGATAGCTGCCTGTTTGGACGAGTCAGAGGGCTGCAACCTGGGAGCCTTCAGTAGCGAAACCCATCACCTCTTGTGGGGTGGTCTGAAGAAGACCCAACAGCTTCTTAGACTCTATGCCTTGGTCCTTTTAAGAAGTTCACCTCCACTGAGCAAACAGGCATGCTGAGTGGGGATAGAATCCCGTCCATGACATGCAGCAAGTCCTCTCTCTCTGGCTGCTCCTGTGCAGTAGAGCCCCCCAAAAATCTGCAAGTAAAAGCTTTTATCTGAGCTCCTCCTTGAAAAGCTATTTTTCCAGTTAGGCAAAAAAATATTGGCAGAAGTGGAGCTGTTGGCCATAGCAGCCAAACAAGATTATTTGTTGGAAAAATGAAAAACGATTTTGGTTGCTAAGGCAATCAGCTTAACTTTTGTTACAGTTTTCTTTTTTAGATATTGATTTATCTACAAAGCTTTCTTCCTATGCATCAATGATAAACAAATGTACATTTCCTGAGAATCACTCTGTTAGGCAGAGAAAATCAATCTGGAAAACCTACAATCTGATCTGTGCATGATCAATGCAACACATGGCAGGACCAGTGAAACTAGGACTGTTTTCTGACGTAATGCATCACAGTAGTCGTCTGTGTTGCTTAGCCATTTATAATAATTACATTTATAGACTACATTCTTACAAATATTGATTTAAGGTTTTATTAGTTTACTGTATAGTACTTAAACATAAAGGTGTTAATAATAACAATAATTTTCTGAAGTCATAGTAATAAAAGATGAATACTGGTAGTTATAGGTTACTGCAATCTGCACATTGCCCTTTTCTTTAATAATAAATTCAGTTTTAGTAGAAGGCAAAGACAGGCACACTAGTAAAGTGATTTGGTGAAAAGGTAAAAAAATAAAGCCTAGCTCAGTCCTGTTCCTTTGTTAAAATGAACAGAGGAGGGAGCTGGAAAAAGAACTAGCCCACTTTAACAGGTTACAGGATTGTACTTCTCCATGGACACTGGCTTTACTGGAACAGCGTGTATAATCACATTGTTGAAAAACAGTTACCTCCCACCTAGTCATTTGTGGCCCACAGATTTCCTAGACACCAATATGAATAGCGCTATATACTGTATATGTGTATATGTATATATATATATATATATATATATATATATATATATATATATATGTGTATATACAGTATCTTACAAAAGTGAGTACACCCCTCACATTTTTGAAAATATTTTATTATATCTTTTTGTAACAACACTGAAGAAATGACACTTTGCTACAATGTAAAGTAGTGAGTGTACAGCTTGTATAACAGTATAAATTTGCTGTCCCCTTAAAATAACTCAACACACAGCCATTAATGTCTAAACCGCTGGCAACAAAAGTGAGTACATCCCAGGTGAAAATGTCCAAATTGGGCCCAATTAGCTATTTTCCCTCCACAGTGTCATGTGACTCGTTAGTGTTACAAGGTCTGTGCTGTGGCAGGTGGTAGAGAAGTACGTGGGTGCAGTGGCGGTCAATGCAGAGGTATGTGGGTGCAGTGGCAGTCAATGGACATGTGCACGGCTGCAGTGGCAATCAGTGGAGAAGAGCGCAGGTGCAATAGAAGTCAGTGGACACATGTGCAGGGGCAGTTGTTGTCAGTGGAGAAGTGTGCATGTGCAATGGCAGTCAATGGAGAAGTGTTCAGGGGCAGTAGCGTTCAGTGGAGTAGTGTATGTGTGTGTGTGTGTGTGTGTGTGTGAGTGTGTGTGTGTACAATGACAGTCAGTGGGGAAGTGTGTGTACAATGGCATTTAGTGGAGAAGTGTGTGTACAATGGCAGTCAGTGGAGAAGTGTGTGTATAATGGCCGTCAGTGGAGAAGTGTGTGGGTGCAGTGGTGGTCAGTGGAGAAGTGTGTGTGTACAATGGCAGTCAGAGAAAAAGTGTGTGCGTACAATGGCAGTCAGTGACAAAGTGTGTGTGTGTGTACAATGACAGTCAGTGGAGAACTGTATGGGTGTACAGTGGCATTCAGTGGAGAAGTGTGTGGGTGCAGTAGCGGTCAGTGAAGAAGTGTGTGTGTACAATGGCAGTCAGTGGAGAAGTGTGTGTGTACAATAGCAGTCAGTGGAAAAGTGTGTGTTTACAATGGAAGGCAGTGGAGAAGTGTGTGGATGCAGTGGCTGTCAGTGGAGAAGTGTGTGCATACAATGGCAATCAACGGAGAAGTGTGTGCGTATAATGGCAGTTAGTGAAGAAGTGTGTGGGTGCAGTGGTGGTCAGTGAAGAAGTGTGTGTGTACAATGGCAGTCAGTGGAAAAGTGTGTGTGTACAATGACAGGCAGTGGAGAAGTGAGTGCGTCCAATGGCAATCAGTGGAAAAGCATGTGTGTACAATGGCAGTCAGCGGAGAAGTGTGTGTGTGTACAATTGAAAGTAAAAAAAGTGTGGCGCTAGTGAAAAGTGAAACGTCCTGTCGTTAGACAGGTAAAAATGAGGGGAGTGAAGACACTATCAGTGTCAATTGGTGAAGTGGTAACTAATTATTGAGAAAAATATCAACAAAATAGGGAATACAGGCATATATAGATATGCTGGTGAAATGCAGTGATAATCAGTTGGTTTAAAATAGGAGAGAATCAAGCACCCGGCACCTTATTCAAAAGGAAAAACAGACACATGTAAACCCATATAAGAAATCTCAATAACCTAATTAAGTGATTTAACACAGCTAATAGGAGAGATTCAAGTACCTGGCACCTTATTCAAAAGGAAAAAAAAACAGACACATATAGACCAATGCAAGAAATCTCAATAATCTAGGTAGGTGGTTTAACACAACTAGTATTCAATGGGAATGGGGGCCAGGATAGGGGGCATAAAAATCCTTATGGGAGGACAGGCGTAGCTGGAAAACAAAAGTCTCTCAAATGACAAAAGTAGACTGTCCCATTCAGTCCTACAAATAGCAAGGTCTCAACCGTCTTCTCCAGAGGTAATTAGAGGTTGTTTGGAAGGGGTCCTGATAGATACACTAACTCTTGACTCTTGTGGATGATTCCCACCAGGAGAGAGAGAAAGCAAAAGGATGCCCTTACCGGATCAGGTGGACTCACAGGCCGTGGCGGTGAGTCAAACGTGCATGTACCGTCAAACGGTGTGAGATGGAGGCTTGTGGGAAGACTCGTGGGCCGTCTTGTCAGCAGTCCTCAACTGAAGAGCCAGCTTGGGGATCGAGGTCCCCAGGATGCGGTTCCGGTCACCAAATGACCATTTGCTCAGAAGTCCATCATATATGCAATTGGTCAGAAAAAAGAGAAAAAACTCCACATAGTGTAAATCCTTAATGTGCAAAAACGCATAAGAGCACTTTATTGAGCAAAAAACTCCGAAAGACAATTTTTTACAAGCGGGGGGCAGTAAAAACTCGGCTCAATAAAATAAAAAACAGCATAAAAGAGTATAAAAACAGCGCAGTGGGTAATGGTGGGGTGTAATCATAGAGACCCGACGCGTTTCGCCTCCAAAGGCTTCTGCTGGGGTATGAGTAGACCCCCACACAACTGCGCTTTATATAATAAAAAATAAATGAGATGTAACAGCTGTTCAGCGCTGTTACACCGGACGACTTCCGGGTTCAGCAGCGTCATCAATGACTCAGCGGTCACATGATATTTCGTGGCCAATCATGTCTACAGGGAGATGGTAATGAACCAAGCCTCACTCCTGATCACCAATAGACAGCACTTCTATCCCATTCGTTCTAGTGGTCATGTGATAATCACATGATGAGACGATGGAATGCTGTGATTCTGTGTATTGGAAGAAAACAGGAAGCGAAGGCCCAATAAATGTAAGCGTGGAACGCAAACACGGCAGCGATTCACGCTGCAAATGCCTAATTGTAATGTGATAGTGCGGTCCCGATCCCGGAAGTCCTCCCAACACAACATCATATACAAATAGACATGTTTGAGCGGTGCACAATATTCACTTAACATCCTCAATGTATAAACCCGCAAACTTCACGGGCAAAAAGAATTATGAAAAACCTAAAAGACTTGTGACCTATAGAAACGGGAACAGGCTAGACAACAGAGATCCATAAAAAGGATCTATGGAAAGAGTGACATATATAATAAGTACTACGTGTACATGTAACATGATTGTTAAATATGATTAAATATAATTGGAGTATTGCTGAATATAGTCCGGAATTACAAGAACAGCAAAAAATGCAATGTCCTGTATGTGGATAATGCCTATTAAGGATATCTATTCAGCAATACAAAGATGGATGCTTATTGGGAGCCCTGCAAAAAATTGGGGTGCATGGCATAAAAGAAAAATATATATGTTGCTCAAGGTGAAATAACAAAAGTCCTACAACATAAATAGATCTAGCTGGTCTAGGAAGGTAATGTATAAATCCTAGATGGATACTGTCGGAGGGGGAGTGGGGCATCAACGCCTAGGACTGGTTGATGAAGGCGTTGATATCCCACTCCACGTTGAGTCCGTGTGGCACATAACATGTGTGTGTACAATGACAGTCAGTGGAGAAGTGTGTGTGTGTACAATGGCAGTCAGTGGAAAAGTGTGTGGGTGCAGTGGCAGTTAGTGGAGAAGTGTGTGTGTACAATGGCAATCAGCGGAGAAGTGTGTGCGTACAATGGCAGGCAGTGGAGAAGTGTGTGTGTGTGCAGTGGCTGTCAGTGGAGAAGTGTGTGTGTACAATGGCTGTCAGTGGAGAAGTGTATGTGTGCAGTGGTGGTCAGTGGAGAAGTGCGTGTGTGCAGTGGTAGTCAGTGGAGAAGTGTGTGTGTACAATGTCAGTCAGTGGAAAGTGTGTGTACCTTGGCAGTCAGTGGAGAAGTGTGTGGGCGCAGTGGGGGTCAGTGGAGAAGTGTGTCTATGTACAATGGCAGTCAGTGGAAAAGTGTGAGTGCACAATGGCAGGCAGTGGAGAAGTGTGTGCGTACAATGGCAATCAGTGGAAAAGCATGTGTGTACAATGGCAGTCAGTGGAGACGTGTGTGTGTGTGTACAATGCCAGTCAGTGGAAAAGTGTGTGGGTGCAGTGGCAGGCAGTGGAGAAGTGTGTGTGTACAATGGCAGTCAGTGGAGAAGTGTGTGTGTACAATGGCAGTCAGTGGAGAAGTGTGTGTGTACAATGGCAACCAGTAGAAAAGCATGAGCGTACTATGGCAGTCAGTAGAGAAGTGTGTGTATACAATGGCAGTAAGTGGAAAAGTGTGTGGGTGCAGTGGTGGTCAGTGGATAAGTGTGTATGTACAATGGCAGTCAGTGGAAAGTGTATGTACAATGGCAGTTAGTGGAGAAGTGTGTGTGTACAGTGGCAGCCAGGGGAAAAGTGTGTGTACAATGGCAGTCAGTGGAAAAGTGTGTGTACAATGGCAAAAAACAGAGAGTTTGCCCGGATCAACCAACTTAAATTATTCAGTATTGGTCTTTAGCTGGTGAGTATAGATCAATCATGCAGACAAGTCTGAATGCAGTTCAAGTTGCCCTTTAGTCATATAAGAAAAAACAGGGAAGGTACCCTAAAAAGAGGATCAACCAAGAACACTATTTGAAATTACAAACCAGCTTTATTATTTACCAACAAAATAAACACCAAATAGAAATTAATAAGCAGCAAAAAAGAAGCAGTGTGGGCAGACGGCTGCCACAACCAATTAAAAATTGGACAACGTTGTCACAAAGGGGGGGGTTTATAAAAACACAGTTCAGAATCGGCGCAGTGGGAGACTAAGGAGTCAGAGAAGACGCTGAATGCATCTTCTAACTCAACAACTATGGATTTGAGCATAGTCAATTTATCTGACTTTCAGCTGGACTCCAATCACATTAAACTCCTTCAAAAAGGACTCTCCTTCTCCCCCACTGCGCCCATGAATGAATTTGAAGTGTTCAAAGACATCAATCTATTTCTCAGGAAGGTCCTTTTTAAACTCTGGCACCAGAGAGGCCCTAATAATTCAAATACTATTGACCCTAACCTTGACAAGGAAGAAAAAGAGGCTATAGATAACCTAATATCCTTGCTGGAAGAAAATACTGACAGCGATTCGGAAACGGTTAGCAGCCATCCGATCACTAGAAAATCTAATTTGAGAATCAAGTCCACCAGCATGCCACCATTATCAAAACACAAGTGGCTCCAAGTATTCCTAGATCAGGTCAAACATGATCTTAGGAGGGTTAACTGGGAATGGTTGGGATCTAATAACCTTACCGGCTCTGAGAGAAAAGCTTTACATGAATTACAAGAAGCTCCCAATTTGGTGATAAAAAGAAGTGATAAGGGCGGGAATGTGGTGCTACTCAGTGAAAAAATTTACGAGAATGAAGCACTCAGACTGTTAAGTGATACCTCTACCTATAAAAAACTCACTGAGAACCCCTTCCCAGCCCTAATCGACACTCTGAACACAAAATTAAAACTAGCTATGGAAGCTGGCCTTCTAACCAAAAAAGAATATCTCTATCTCAGAGCCGATAACATCACAATCCCAACCTTCTATATAATCCCCAAACTACACAAATCCTTATCCAACCCACCAGGGAGACCAATTGTGTCAGCTATTAATGGCCCCCTGGAGAGAGTCGGCAAGTTTGTGGACTCGATGATCAAAGATATGGTAACTAAACTTTCATCCTTTGTCCAAGACAGTAGAGATATACTCTCTAAACTATCTGACTTCTCCCTATCATCAAATACACTACTAGTAGGGATAGATGTAGAAAGTCTGTATACGTCGATTCCCCATGACTGTGGTATTCAAGCCATAAGAACCTTTCTTGACATCTACTACCCAGGTTTGGGTGCCCATAATGAGTTCATTATTGAATTATTGGAATTCATGTTGGGCAACAACTATTTTCAATTTCTCGGGAAATTCTACCAACAGGTAAGAGGCACCAGCATGGGTGCCCCTTGGGCCCCGTCTTATGCCTGTCTTCACCTGGGTCTCTGGGAAACGGAGGCTGTGTACGCGTCCTCGATGTACCTTGACCACTGTACCCTGTGGTTAAGGTACATCGATGACGTGCTTATGATATGGGAGGGCACTGTAGAACAACTCCTGGAATTCCTATCTCAACTAAACATTAACAATAAAAATATTCATCTAACCTACTCCTATCATCCTGATACCCTCCCATTCCTTGACTTACAAATTACAAAAAGTGGAAATCGGATTGTAACCAGTACTTTTAGAAAGGAAACAGCAGCAAATACCCTCCTCTTGGCACAGAGCCACCATCCAAAATCCCTAATTAAAGGGATACCTACAGGTCAATTCTTAAGGATCAGGCGAAACTGCTCAGAGGAGGAACAATTTAAATCTGAAGCACAGGAAATGTATAATAGATTCAGGAAAAGAGGGTATTCGCATAATTCCCTCAAAAAAGCTAGAAACAATGCATTAGGTAGGAAACGTGAAGACCTCTTACTTACAAAAACAAATACTCAGTCATCTGTTAAACCAGCATATGATTTTCCTAGAATCATCACGAGATTTGGCTCACAATGGACCCAGGTCCAAGAGATCCTCAATAGACACTGGCATATTCTAAGATCAACACCCCTAATCGCAAACATAATTAGCCCTAAACCACTACTCACGGCTAAAAGGGCACGTAACCTGGGTGACGTGCTAGTTCATTCAGAATACACGAGAACGACCAACAAAAACTGGCTTTCGGGGAAAAAACCCCCTCCAGGTATGCATGCATGCGGACATTGTAACATCTGTAAGTATGTGCACCACACTGATGTGTTCCCCGATCCGAGAGGAGGCAAGGACTATAAGATTAAACAGTTCATCAACTGTTCTACGACACAAGTTATATACATGCTCACATGTCCTTGTAATAAAAACTACATAGGAAAAACGAAACGCCAACTCCGGATCAGGATCGGCGAACACATTAGTGGGATACAAAATAGGAAAAAGAATAAAAATGATGATCGACCTATTCCTCAACACTTTGCTGAATTCCATGATAGTAATCCTAGGGGCCTTACAGTTAAGGGAATCTATGTGTTGAACCTGCCCCCTAGAAGAGGTGACTTTGATACTATTCTCCTTCAAAAGGAGAAAATGTGGACATACTACTTAGATTCCCTAGTGCCTAAAGGATTAAACACAGAATGTAGCCTACAACCCTTCCTTGAGAAATAATGCATCTTTTAAGACTCTTTGATAAAATCGCTATCGTTACATATTACAATTAGTCACTTCACTCTTTCCATCACCACCTATTTTCTTCTTCTCTTCCTTTCATCTAATCCTCCCTTTTCCCTTCTCTCATTCTCTTCCTTTTCTTCCTTCTTTTCTTCTATTTTGTCAATCCCTTCCCTGCCATATTCTTTCTCGCTATTCATTGACCGCCATCTCTATTTGCCTATTAATATACTTAGAATGTATGCTGCTTGATTGCTGTCTGTCTGACACAAGAGAAGCTCTTAGTGACACCCAGTGGTTGTGTGCAAGGAACTGCACCTGATAAATCTCTACTTAAGCCTGTCACAAATGTCTCCTCCTAGCTCTGAAGAAACCAGCGTTCATTGGCTGGTGAAACGCGTCAGCGGTGTGACGTCAGCACGTCACCGGGAGCCGCGCGCTATTCGATCTGGCCCTGCTACCTACACTTCACATCTACCAGCTGATCACAGCCTCTCTACTCGGCTACGCACTGCATCGAAAAAACCGCCTCACAGAGGCCTTTCAGCCACGGACGGAACCTTATTCAGACTGCAAACCCACTGAGCTTCTAATACGGCCCGTAAGTGATTTCCATCTACACAGAGACCTGGAATAAAGGATTGCCACTATTCGACGACGAGGACAGCGTGACTGGTGAGACTTCTCTACTCCACTCAGCGCTTACAAATGTATGTCGATTTCCCTGCATCCTTTTACTGCTGTCTCCTTGGATAATCACCCACTGCTCTAGCCAAGCAACTTACATCTCCTTAACATAGCAGTCTATATGGCTCCCCATGCAGTCTGCTGATCTAGCCGGTAGACAACTACTATGTATCAATGATTCAACTAGCAACTAGTCTAATTTCTCCATACTGGACTATATTATACTCAGATTTTACGGCCAGATCGTGCACCCACTCTAATCTCTCATCATACTGCTGGTATTAGAACTGTCCGTGATATTCTGGATATTTTCCTACATGATAACTTGATATCTGCAACTAATACCCAATTAACACGGACTTTACCAACCCCAATTACCTATAGGTGGATGTATGATGTATCGATTGATTGGTTGAGTGGATGTATGCCGCGGCTCCCCATCTGTTTTTATAAACCCCCCCCTTTGTGACAACGTTGTCCAATTTTTAATTGGTTGTGGCAGCCGTCTGCCCACACTGCTTCTTTTTTGCTGCTTATTAATTTCTATTTGGTGTTTATTTTGTTGGTAAATAATAAAGCTGGTTTGTAATTTCAAATAGTGTTCTTGGTTGATCCTCTTTTTAGGGTACCTTCCCTGTTTTTTCTCTTGTGTACAATGGCAGTCAGTGGAAAAGTGTGTGCACAATGGCAGTCAGTGGAGATGTGTGTGTGTAAAATGGCAGTCAGTGGAGAAGTGTGTGTGTGTACAATGGCAGTCAGTGGAAAAGTGAGTGGGTTCAGTGGTGGTCAGTGGAGAAGTGTGTGTGTACAATGGCAGTCAGTGGAGAAGTGTGTGGATGCAGTGGCAGTCAGTGAAGAAGTGTGTGTGTGTGTACAATGGCAGTCAGTGGAGAAGTGTGTGGATGCAGTGGCAGTCAGTGGAGAAGTGTGTGTGTGTGTGTACAATGGCAGTCAGTGGAAAAGTGAGTGGGTGCAGTGGTGGTCAGTGGAGAAGTGTGTGTGTACAATGACAGTCAGTGGAGAAGTGTGTGGATGCAGTGGCAGTCAGTGAAGAAGTGTGTGCGTACAATGGCAATCAGTGAAAAGTGTATGTACAATGGGAGTTAGTGGAGAAGTGTGTGTGTACAGTGGCAGCCAGTGGAAAAGTGTGTGTACAATGACAGTCAGTGGAAAAGTGTGCGTACAATGGCAATCAGTGGAAAAGTGTGTGTTTACAATGGAAGTCTGTGGAAATGTGTGGGGGTGCAGTGGTGGTCAGTGGAGAAGTGTGCAGGTGCAATGGCTGTCGGTAGAGAAGCAGTGGGTGCAGTGGAGGTCATTGGGGATTAATAACTGATAATAATAATCAATGAATACTTGATTAATAATCAATTGGTTAAATAAGGCTAGGTTCACATTCGTGCGAATTGGATGCAGTTTTAGCCACATGTTTTTCCAGGGAGCGGCCACCCCGGACATATGTGAACCGGCTCCATTGAGAGCCGGTCACATTCACATGTCATGCGAATTGCAAGACTTGTGAATTTGACTGGCTCTCAATGGAGCCGGTTCACACATGTCTAGAGCCGTGGTTTCCAAAAGGGTCCTGTGCGTTTTTGGATCCGGTTCAGGTGCGAATTCAGACACAAATAAAGGGCCTGATTCTCACCTGAACTGGTGACCAGAAACTCACCAGACCAAGGGCTGCAAACCGCGGGCGCACATATGTGAACCTGGCCTTAATAACTTATAATTTAACAACCAACATTTATCAAGCCAAGTGGTGCCAGCAGGGCCACCCACAGAGTAAATTTTTGCTGATTCAGCATTAATCTGCCACAATTTGAGATGTCTATGGTAGCTTTAGGTCAAGGAAGTTGACCAATGTTAGGATAAAGATAGCATTGCAACTGTTGTTTTTACCAGATAACAAAACTGATATTGTGTTTAGGCCCCAGTTGGGTGAATTATGCACTACTTTGTTATAGCTTTTAGAGACTCCAACATCATTATTCCCCAGAGCAGTGTGTGTATCTGTTTTTCCCACAGTGACAAAACTAAAATGTTACTCTCTCTAGATTTCACCTCTGTTTGTTCTGTAATAATTAGGCTTGTGTCGTGTAAAGACATACTTTGGCTTTAGGGGTTCCCAAGAGATATAAAGATCAAGAATTCGTTTGGGGTGTAACTGGTCTTGAAAAATACTAAATAATTATTGCTGGATACATGTTACAGATTAGAGAACAGAATAATGTACTGGTTGTGTGAATGTGCTGTAATTGCAGTGCCAGTAGGAACTGTGCTAGCTGTACAATGTACTCTCCGGTAATGATGCTTAGAAACCAGCCTTCTAATTAAACACTCTTACTATTACAGATAATTACAGCACTTTTACATTTGTTTCCAGTGCACCTTGGAGCTAAACCTGATTCTACCATTTGGTCATAGGCAGGCAGACTAGGTGTTCTATTGAAATGCTAATAAACTGACATTAAAATGCTTCACACTGCTGGGGCATCTGGTCCACTTCCACCTCAGGTTTGGAGTAGCTCATTGACTTTTGATCATTTTCAGTTCTGTAACTGTCGCCCTATTTTGGTAACAGTCATCCAAGGCTAGCCATAGGTGACCTGATATTTATAAGCAAAGATTTCTTTCCTGACACAAGCATAATAGCATATACGAATGGGTAGGCTCCACCCCCCTTCCCTTTTCCAGGACCAGTTATACCATATAAGTAAGTTGCCTCCCCTAGGAAGTATTCTCTTTTTTTCCCCTTACAGCTCAGCCAGTTATGCTGCTGCTAAGAGCAAAAAAAAATTTTTCCTCACCTTGCCTGATTCGCCTGGCCAAGCCGCACAGGTTCAAGCCTCTCCTGTGGCGATGGTCCCACTGTACAGGCTGTAACTCTCCTATATGGAGAAGGCCTCCCCCCCCCATAATCCAGGGATGGGGGTGGCAGGCATCTGGTCGGGAGAGCCATCTGGGTCAGGACACTGCAGAGACAGTATGGAACAAAGAAGCGGGAGACAGGTAGGAAGAACACAAGGTCAGACTGACAGTGGCAGTATCAAAACACTGTACTGAAGTTTGTTATCTATAACTCCTAGATCCAAAGATGAGCTCTCCTAGAGACCAGCCACGTAAACTAAGGTGAGGGCAGGTAGGTATGTTGTCTACATGACTCCACAAAAAAGAGCGCACGTCTGATCTGTAATCTCTTTTCAGCCCTTATCAGCAACAACGTCCCTCCAAGAACAAGGACATGCAGCAGCACCATGGCCCAAGCTCAAGCTCTGAGAGGTCGGCTGCAAACTCTAAAGCCCGCCAGGAGTGCCGGCACAGAATTGAAAACACACGACAGGAAGAGTCCCCTAAAGACGATCTATGTCTGGGCTGTTGGCAGCAGAAAAGGGAACAGAGAGGGCAGATATGGCCCGGCTAATCAGACAAACAGTCAAGGAGTCCCTACAGGACTTATTGGCCACAACAAGTCAGCCAGGGGGACCAGTGGAGGCCCAACCTTGGGCCAAGAAACACGCATAGGGGATCCACCCCCAAGGTTCAACCTAATTATGTGGTTCAGCTTTTCCCTAATACAACCACTGGTAAAAACGGTAAGGGTGGCACTCGAGTGGGAGGAAGAAGTGGTACAACCCTCCAAAACGAGAAAATATTATCCTCAGTACTCTCGTTTCCCCTAATAGAGGAGGTGAGAGAGGTAATTCAAGATGAATGGGAAAAAATGAATAAAAGGGGTCACTGACCAACAGATTCAATAAGATGTACCCATTTAAGGTAGAGGAAATGCACTCACTGGAATCTCCCCCCCTAGTGGACGCCTCAGAAATGAGACTGGCCCCGGCACATATCCCTACCGATGGACGACGCAGTGTTCTTTAAGGATGCGCTTAATAGAAGAATGGATGCCGACATGAGAAGGGTCTATACATCCACAGGGAGTGCATGTAGGCCAGTCCTAGCAATTAACTCAGTGGCCAGAGCCAGAGCGTGCATGAGAAAATAGAAGCAGACTTGCAGTCAGGCGCGGACACCTCAGCAGCCCTAAGACTACTGGAGGATGTTAAGCACTCAGGGGACTTCGTGGGAGAAGCAGCAATTGATTTGGTACGCTGCTCAGCAAGAGCCACGCAGTTTTCTGTAATGGCAAGGAGAGTCCTATGTCTCAAACCATGGACAGCAGATACCTCGTCGAAGGTAAACTGGTGCCGCATACCGTTTGATGGAACAACATTGTTTGGGAACAAACTGGAGTAAGCAATCTTAAAGGTTACGTGAGGCAAATCAGGTGTGCTCCCACAAGATGTGAGGTCAAGACAAAGACGCTATCCGGATAGGAGGCAATATGCAAACAAGATCAGAGAATTCAGGCCCTATAGGCCCCTTAAGAATATAGGAGGAGTAGAAGAGTGCCCCAGGCGATGGTGGCTCGCTTGCCAAATCGAAAACTGCTTCTGCGCAGCAGCAGAAGCCCTTTTGAGGGTTTCTCCGTCCAGGCAGGGGCAGTGGGTGCCAGGTTATGTGGATCTGCCCAAGTCTGGACGGAACAAATCAAAAACCCCTGGGTCATGAATGTGATTCGATTGGGTCACCGTTGGAGATTTTGCTTTCCTCCCTTGATCCCCTGTCAAGGTACTACTGCTGTGAGCCCACAGGCGAGCAGGTGACACGGGATCCCCCAGGGCGTGGATTCTAAGGGCCAGCCAGTATTCTGCCAGGGATCCCCTCACGAGGGTTTGGGCTTAGCTGTGTGCTGACCCCAGGTCACGGCCCCCGGGTTCACTCTGCTAGGGGAGTACCAGAAGACACTGTCAGACATGGATGGATGGGTGAAGCAAAGGAGAGCCGGATAGCGAGCCAAGGTCAGGGTGGGCAGCAGACAACGTAATCAGGAGAACTAGCCGAGTCGGTACAAAAGAGATCAGTTCACGAGAGGTCAGGTTAAAGCAGGTTACACGAAGGGAGCTCAGAAACAAGTGTGGCTCAAGCAACCAGAAACTGGTCTGAGTGGAATTTAAATAGAGAAGCACATGGGAGGCTGGACAGGAAGTAGCAGGAAGGAAGTATATAAAAGGCAACAGGTGAAGCCGGCGACACCCATAACTGCTGAGTGCAGCAAGAGCTGAACAAGAGCTGAACACAAGCCGTGGAACAACAGGAACCAGCCGACCTACAGCAGTAACAGGTAAGACACAGATCAGCACCGCAGCCGATCTGTGACATCCCCCATTTCACTCCCACACGGTTAACATGCGACCAGTAAAGAGTTTGGTTAATATTCGAATACATCCAAATGCTGCTACAGAAGGGCGCGATAGAGCCCGTGCCAGCTCGAGAGGAACATCAACGTTTCTACTCACCCCTTTTCTTAATAAAGAAAAAGACAGGAGACTTAAGGCCCGTACTAGACCTAAGGGACCTGAACAAAACAAACTTGGTCCAAAGCTTCAGGATGGAGTCATTGCAATCAGTGGCACAAGTGCTTGCTTGGGGCAACTGCATGCTGTCCCTCAACTTGAAGAATGCATATTTGCACGTTCCAGTACATCCTCACAAATTCCTGCAATTTGAAGTGTTAGACCAACACTTTCAGTTCGTGTGCCTGCCGTTTGGCCTTTCCACCTCACCCAGAACTTTCTCCAAAGTTCAGCTCTTAGTGATAGATATTCTACGAAGACAAGGCTTACAAGCCTTTCACTATTTAGACGAGATTTGGCACGGAGTCCGCAGACCTTATTGAACCATCGAGAGATCCTAATCCACACCCAAGAATTCAGATGGCTTATCAGTTGGCTGAAAAGCCAGCTAAACCCCAGGCAGAGATTTCTGTTTCTAGGGGCGGTTCTCGACAACAACAGAAACACCAATAGAGCTCCTGAAGGAGAAGATGGCAGCCCTCTTGGCCAAGGTGGATGAGACGGCAAGAATGACTTACCTCTCAGCATCACGTTGCCTCAGTCTCCTGGGAACTCTTTTGGTCACAATCCCGATGGTCAAATGGGCACATTGGAGGATAGGGCCCTTCCACAGGGATTTCCTCAGCCAATGGAAGAAACAGTCTATTCGACAGAACAGATGGCTTACCTCAGAGATCAGACAATCCCTCGCATGGAGGAGGGAACCGTCAAATATCCTGAACTGCCATCAGTTATTCCCTGACCTACCATTTGTGGTCACAACAGATACCTCCGCATTCAAGTGGGGTGCGCATTGTGAGGGTCTTCTAGCTCAGGGCCAGAGGCGCTTCAGACAGAACGAAGTCTCCAACTTGATCCAGTTGAGGGCAGCCCTCTGTGCGCTGAAGACATTTTGCACCCAGATTCAGGGGGGTAGTCGTAGTCCTCTACATGGACAACAAAGCAGCGGTCACTTATGTGCCTTGGCAGGGTGGAACCCGAAGCCGGTCACTCCTAGCCGAAAAAACACCTATAATGAGCTGGGCTCAATGGAACCTATCCCACCTCTCAGCAGTTTAAATTCCAGCTCCTCAGAACTTCCTAGCTGACACCCTGAGTCGGAAATCATTGGATCCCAACAAGTGGTCTTTGAACCAGTCAGTTTTCCACTGGATATGCAAACAGTGGGGGTACAAAGATTTGGACTTAATGGCAACCACAAACAATGCAAAGTGCAAACGCTATCTATCCAGAGAAAAGTTCCAAGAATTGGAGGCAGTAGATGCACTCAACTCCAGACGGGAGTGGAGACTAGCATATGTCTTTCGCCCGATTGCACTAATCTTTAGGCTACTCAACAAGATACGATCATATCTAGGTTTGGTGATAGCGATAAATTCAACGTGGCCACGCAGACCGTGGTTCCCGCTACTGCAGTCCTTAGAGGTAGAACCACAATACCACTTCCAAACATACTGAATCTGCTACAGCAAGGGCAAGTAATGCACACAGATCCAGGAATGCTTCACTTGGCGGCCTGGAGATTGAGGGGAGAAGAATGGAAGAAGCAGCAAACTCAGCAGAGGTGGTAAATACATTACTTGGAGCCAAAGCCCCCACCACCAACCATACCTATTCGAGGGTCTGGGGGAGGTTCAAATCCTTTGCGGAATCCCAGGAGTTTGACCCTAGGGCACCGCACCGCAGGAACCACAAATACTGGACTTACTGCAAGCAGGCCTGGAGAAAGGCTTGCACGTGAGCACGCTGAGAGTGCAGATTTCAGCGTTATCGGCACTGACAGGGTTCAAGTGGACCTTGCGACACCCAATTCGCCAGTTCCTGAGAGCATGCACAAGAATCCGTCCCTCAGAGTGATCATATATCTCTCCCTGGGTCCTGCAAGTAGTGTTGGAATTCCTTCCTCTGGAAGGAGGGTGGCAGACATACAAGCCTTGGGCCACAAGCCACCATACTGCTGCCACTTTACAGATAGAGTGGCACTGAGGACTCTTCCACCCCTCTGTCCTAAAGTCAATACACCCTTTCATCAGAATCAGGAGTTTGTGCTCCCAACATTTCAGGGAGAAGCGTCAGCAACACCTCACAGTCTGGACGTTGGATCCGTCCTAAAAACCTACATAGAATTGACAGCCTCCTTTAGGAAAACAGATAATCTGTTCGTTATTCCAGGAGGGGGCAGAAAAGGGCTGGCAGCGCCAGGACGTTAGCATCGTGGCTGATCAAGGTCATATGGAGAGCTTATGTTGCAAAGAGTCTGGAACCCCAGGAGAGCTACTGTAAGGGCTCACTTCACCAGAAGTATGGCAGCATTGTGGGTGGAATTCAGAGGGCTCACTCCAGAATTGATCTGTAGGGCCGCAACTTGGGCTACCTTCAATACATTCTTAAGTCACTCTAAAGTGGACCCCGTGGCCTTAACTACAGTGCTGTTTGGGCATTTGGTGTTGGAGGGGGCTAGCTGCTAAAAAGAAAAAATAAAATAAAAAGAGAGAAAAGAGAGTAGAAATATATAATAAACACTGCAGCATTACCCACCCTTGTCGTCTGGTGATTGTTACATCCCATACAGATATGCTGCCATGCTTGTGTCAGGAAAACTGAAAATTTTATACTTACCTGACAGTAATTTTCCTTTCCTGATGCAAAAGCATGACAGCATGGTCCCTCCCTAAAGGCTTCACAGTGATGATAGGCTACGAGAATACTGCCTAGGGGAGGCGACTTACTTATATACTGTAGTATAACCGGTCCTGGAATAGGGCAGGGGGGCGGAGCCTAGCCATACGTATATGCTGTCATGCTTTTGCATCAGGAAAGGAAAATTACCATCAGGTAAGTATAAAATGTTTATTTTTCTTATTGTTTGATTATTGTTACTTAAAATAAAGCACTCCCATAGTGGGGCGTGGCCTGGAGGGCCTGGTCTAATGTGATATTATTGAATATAATGTACTTCCTTGCAACATGCTATAAAAAAGTTTAAAAATTCCATATTAGGGCAAGGACGTTACAAAGGGTAAAGGCTGATCAAATAGATGCTGGGACTCTGACCTACTATATAGTAAAACATCATCTTATATATTTTTAAAGGTCTAGTTATCAATATTTTTAACCGAGATGAACACAATTTTACCAAAGATTTATACATTTTCCACGTAAGATTTAATTCGAAAAATGTGTAAAAACATTGATAAATAGGTCCATAGTCATTTATGGAGTGCTTTTGGTCCTTCCTTTCCATTATGCCAGGAAACAGGATACAATAAAATTGCTACAAGCAATCTGAATTATGAGAAAACACAATACAAATATAGATATATTTGGTAATGTTGATTGCTAGGTAAGTGGAAAATGCATAAAGCATGTCTTTCGCACACAGGATGTTTATGGTTTCATTGATCTTTTTTTCTCTTAAACTTATGAAATTGTGACATGTGGGTATACCAAGGGAAAATTTGGCCATATACTAGTAGAATTTCATTAAAAAAAAATAATTTTGGAACATTCATTTGATTTTATAATAATTAGTGGGTACAAAACGACAATCTTTTTTGACCATAGTGGTGAGAAAATGCAAAGGGGAGGATGAAAAATGTTTCTGGAACAAACTAAATTCTAACTGTGAATGTTGTTTTCATTCAGGAAAAATCATACATATTGTAATGGGCATGTTCTAGGCACAAAAGAAGTAGCAGCTCAGGATGAAATTTTTAAGGGCTTTGGAATAAAATAAGTAGAATAAGTGATGGCAAGACTAACTATTTTTCAGAATTCCTGTGTGAATGTTCAAACTAAATTCCACTTGTGTATGGCCAGTTTAAGTCTTAAAAATTCTAGCCCTAGAAGTTATCTAATTTCTCCATTTATAAACCTGCAATGCCCACCACTGCTAGTGTTACAAATGGGCAGGGAGCTAGATGTTCAGTTTGCCCTGGCTGTAAATAAATACAATGGGTGATGGTTGGGATCTCAGTTTCTGTAAAGACTGTGAAATGTGAAATCAGCAGATATAATTCTTACATTTCATCACTTGACACAATGCTGCTGAGTAAGCAATCTAGCCAGAAAATGATCCTCATGGTGAAACTGACCATAAGCTACAATAATGACAGGTATTATCCAACTGCTTGCCTCCATCTCTACTCCAGTTTGTTAGAAAATCAGCCTCACTTGTGCACAATTGTATTGCATGATATTACCATTATTAGGCTCTGTTTCCACTACTGCAAGTTTTTGTGCGACTTGACACATGACAATTCAAAGTCCATGTATTTCAATTGCACTACTTTGTTCTGACTTCGGTGTGACTTGTTCTCGCATGGATCTCACCAGTCGCATGACATCGCTTCAAAACTGCAGAGTCGCACTGTAAATCGCGTGACTTTGGGGTCGCAATAGTGGAAACCTAGCCTTAGTCAAAATGCCAGTTTTTATGAACCTCTCTGAATTAGTTTAGCACCTGTAACGCATCTGAAAAGCGCTTCTCAAGCCTCCCTAGTGTGAAAGCCTGAGTGCTTTCACACTGGGGTGGTGCGCTTACAGGACAGGAAAAAAAGTCCTGCAAGCAGCATCTT